>CM049387.1:21164092-22381592 GCA_026937815.1 Etheostoma perlongum | reverse complement strand
TCGTGTCCGTTCCAATTGATTTGGACATTTGCGATCTCATCTACAGCTCCTCTTAGTATTGTTTAGAGATGTTTAGGGTTGCAATGCATATTGGTGCTGTGGTTATACCAGCTAAACATCAGCATGTTAGCATTGCCATTGCATGTAAGCAAGCTGAGGTTAGCATCTAACTCAATGTATCACTGCTTAAGTACAGCCTGCTCACAGTGACTCCTATTCTTGTTTCTTGTAAAATACTGGATAGTTTAAAATATTCAAATAAATGAATCTGAGAAGGTAAAATCACCATTTGGTGAAACAGCCACAACTCAATGACATTTGCATTGCATGAGGAGGGGTTGCAAGTTGAGATTGCATCGTTTTAAGAGGTCATTACGCAAAATGGTTGGGAGCCAGCGTAGGATCTAATGTACTTCAGATGAGTGGAAGTGTCTGAGCTTCAACAGTGGATTCATACCAATGAGTCTCAGCTGTGTCAAACACAACTATGGGCTAAGGCATGCTAATCAGTGACACAACATAATCGGATGTGATGTGAGTCTGTGGGGAAATTCTCCCACAGGAAGATTTTGAGGCTTGAAGGCTTTTGAGAATTCAATGTTTTTCAGTGTTTTCAGGGATGCACTGATCTGTGTTTTTCTCTTAGGTAAACATCTGTATTATTTTGTTCTAGAAGGTTACTAGCCGACACATCAGTTCAATAGTTCATAAAGTCATGGTAACGAAAAGTCTCTAAGATAACCCAAGGAATCGTCTCGAAGACCCCTTTTTCTTTCCTCTGACACTGAAGCAATTACAAGGAATCAGGACATGGGCTGGTGAAAGAAACCTGCAGTTTAAAGCATTCACACCACTTACTCATAGTCTTTTTCTGGGAGCTTGGAGCATTTCCCAGGACACATCAAGTGAGAAGTGGGGACAACCTGGACAGGCCACCAGTCTATCACAGAGTTGACACACAGACAAACAACCATTCACACTCAAACCTGTGGTTTCCTGTTCATCTAACCTGCATGTCTTTGGACTGTGAAGAAACCAGAGCACACGGAAAATATGCAAACTTGATAATGGATGCAATGATATTCTCTCCTGATTCTGATATTACAACTCAAGTCAATTACCAGTAGTACCAATCTGATGCCAGTGCTTTCCAATACCTTTCTTTTCTTCAAATTTATAATTTTTTATTTTTTACTGCATGGAGCTTATTGGGATCATTTTCATGTAAGGTAACATGAGAAGAAGAACAAAAAGACTGTGTGACGTAATGACTGAATGACTCTAACTTCACTGAATGACTGTGACTTCACAATATATATATATATATATATATATATATATATATATATATATATATATATATATATATATACATATAACAACCCTTATTTTCCATATTTTGGTGTATTCTGTATTCACATAATCTATTGCATGTCTGTCATGAAATTGGGATCCCTCTTCTGTTTCTTTTTTGTTGTTGATTGTAAAGACCCTTGAGGCAAATTTGTGATTTGTGATATTTAAGCTATACAAATAACATTGACTTGGCATGACACTGTCAAAAAAACTTACTGTGGATCATTTACATCAGCACCAATACCGATCCTGTGTATCGGATCAAAGCATCGTCAAAATTCTTTAAGTTGACAGAAGACCAGCATGTTGTTCAAAAAGCTGAAGATGAAATCACTATCATCACTACTAGAAATTGTGTGTCCATGTTATTACCCAAAGGTTTGAGCTTCTACCTGTGTGTGTGTGTGTGTGTGTGCGTGTGTCTGTGTGTGTGTGTGTGTGTGTTGGTGCATATACTGTAGTAGATTCTTCTTCTCCTCCAGAAGGTATTCTCAAGAAGGCAGACAGACAACTGTGGTTGTAACTCTCTTTCTCACACACACAAACCCAGGCACCCACATGTGCAGGTGCACTCTCTCTCCTAAACACACACACACACACAACACAAGCTGTTGTTGCTTAACGACTGGGCTGCTCCGGAGCACATCTGCACTCTGCATTATCATTAGCTCTCTCCCGCATACAGGATCGCTGACAAAGTGTACAATACCGACAATCAACCCATCAGCTGTATCAGCCATATGGGCGCCATCCATAGCCATAGACCCCGGTTGGGTGGGTGAAGGGGGTGAGGAGTACAGTTGGTGATGTCGGGAGCAAAGCAGCAATTGTGCCAGCATCTGTTCGGCACTCACTTGCTCACTCGGCCCTTTTTGAAGAGTTGGGCCGAGCAGGCGATGAAGGCGACAAAGTTTTTTTTTGCTGTTATAACAACAATTTTGATGTGTGTGTGTGTTATTTTTTTCTTCTAATTGTGTCTCTTTTCCCACCCATCTCATTTGTTACTCCTTCTTTGCTGCCTCTTTCACTACCCCCCCCCACCCCCCACCCCTTTCTCCCTCCCTCTGCTCCTCTCTCTCACCCTCCCGTTTCCCTCCCCTGGACAGTTAAATGTATTGCCAGGTACGCTCCTGTCGGCTGCGTCTTGTAATTGCCACCACCTTAATCCTCCATCCTAATGGGCTGAGAGGAGGAGGAGAACGGGAAGGAGATGTGTGTGTGTGTGTGTGTGTGTGTGTGTGTGTGTGTGTGTGTGTGTGTTTGTGTGTGTGTGTGTGTGTGTGTGTGTGTGTGTGTGTGTGTGTGTGTGTGTGTGTGTGTGACTGTGTGTGTGTGTGTGTGTGTGTGTGTTTTGTGTGTGTGTGTGTGTGTGTGTGTGTGTGTGTGTGTGTGTGTGTGTGTGTGACTGTGTGTGTGTGTGTGTGTGTGTGACTGTGTGTGTGTTTGTGGTGGGGGAGTCAGCCCAGATGGCACAACAAGGTGCGCTCCACCACTCTTCTGCTAGATCCCCAAATCTCTCCCTTCCTGTGGCCCTCTCTCTTTCCCTCTCTGTCTTTTCTCCCTCCTGGACTTTGAACCCAGCTGGTGGAGGTGTTTTTTCTGGGATCAGCAGCAGAATCCTTCACTGCTGTTCTAATTATCTTTCAACTCCAAACCCCAAATGCATATAATTCTTTTATATCCACATTCCTCTCTTACTTCTCTCTCTCTCTCTTCCCCCCTCTCTCTCTCTGATGGATCACAAGCAGGAGCTTCAGTCGCTCCTTGGAGATTTTTGGAAAAACAGACACTTTACACAAGCATGTGTCACCTTGAGCTTAGGGTTTGTTGATGCTGATGTTGTTCTGGTGTAAACTATGAAAATGTTGACTACAGGTGAAGCCATTAATTGATCAATACCTACTGTGCAAAATCAGAGGCAATCATACATTCACTTTCAATTTTCTGCATCAGGTAAGGGTGAAAATGTGCACAAGCTGAACTACTGTTTACTGTACTGTTGCTATAGGCTACTGACATAGCCTGCTTCTAAGATCCATACACAGTTACCTACAGTAATACACACATACACATACAGAATCAGGAATTTCCATAAATCCAAAGTTTACTCGATTCCAACTGAGCCAACTGGGAAAAAAGCTATAAGTGGGATTTGTGTAACAGTAATATTATTTTATCATATCAGGAAGTATATTTCTACATTTATTTGGGTGATGTAAAATATTCCTTGACACAGTATTAATCAACGTTTTTGACCATCCGTGGCAGTGGAACAAACTTTAAACTCAACATTAACATACTATCTCCTCATAATGTTGATATTGTGAACATGTTAGCTAACAGTTGTCTCCTTCTAGCTTTGTTTTAGACTCCGCCACTTCCTGAGAGAAATATCTGGCTCTTTGGCTGCTAAATGCTTTGTCAGTTTGCTGTTCAGTGCTGAGCAGGTAGTGTTCAGTGGGTTTATTAAGACTTTCTTCTGGAATCAATACTGATGAGAACAATGAGACTGAACCGAAACAGCGACGTTTCAGCACTTGAAGGTGCTCAAGTGCTCTGTAGAGGAGGACTCAGGTGTTAATTCACTGTGGCTTCATCATTAAAAGCAATTTCTTTCTCAGTGGATGTAGTAATTTGATCCAGTTAGGTAGTTGATACAAACATTGATTAATGTTACCTACGATGACTCAAACATTGGACATCTCAGCACACACTGAAGCAAGTGGACTTCACCACACGGAAAGTTGAATGATCATTTGAAATTGCTCAAATATATTTGTAGTTTCTACAGGTGACGTATCTTGGAGCTGCAAACAACATCTCAATTCTCTCCTGGTGTTTTTCCCAATTGCCAGCTGATCTTCCCCATCAGGGGCCGCAGATCAGTTGGTGAACTGTTTTCATTCCCCCTGTTAGCAGGTAGTCTGCCTAATGTTGCTTTTATCCCACTGAGACAAACACAGGACAAACAAGTCTTCAACCTCCACCTAGACAGGTGTGTGTGTGTGTGTGTGTAAATGACCAGAGGTGCTCGTATATATTTACATATTGATATACTGAAAAAATGTTGTGTGTCAGGTTGTGAGCCAATCCTGCTCTTCTTCAACACCCCCTCCTCATTCCAAACAGAACATGCGCCTCCTGGGCAAATATTTAAAGTCAAAACAGGCTGTGCCCATAAAAAGCAGAGAGGTAGTGGTGGTGTGGCTACATCTGTCAGGGGGGAGGGAGAGATGAGAGGAAAGAACTGGGGGAGAAGAGGGGTGACAGCAGCTGCTGAAATGAGTCTGGACACTGCTGACGCCAACACCTGTCCATACTGGAGACATGCAGCGAGCAAATGTCCAGCTACAGCCCCTCAAACACACACACACATACACACACATACAAGCAGAAAACATGCCTGAATCTATCTGTCTAATTGTGGAAAAAAGATATTTGACAAGCACTGTATGTGTGTTTTTTGTCAAATATCTTCCACAATTAGACAGACACTCACAAAGACACACCTAACCCAGCTCTTTGTAGCCCACCACACCCTTTTCCTCTGGTTGACCCCCATCTGTTGCCTCCCTGGGGAGTGTGTGCGTGCATCTGTGTGTGTGTGTGTGTGTAAGGGTAGGAGGTCAGGGGAGGGGACAGGCAGGCGTTGGCCCCGGCTGCCCATTGATCAACAGCTGCTAGGCTTCTCATGCTGGGCTGGACGGCTGGGAAGGCGACAGCAGCTGGGTTGGAGAAAACGTAAAAGCTCAGGACCAGAGGCTGGGACACAGGGTTGGAGTTGAGGTCGGGGCCAAGGGTTGAAGTTTACAGGCTGGGATTGGGAGCAGGGTTGGAGCTGGGGCTTGAGCCATGGCAAAAAGGCCAGACATGAGTGAGTTTTCAACTGAGGCAAGAGAAGCAGTAGGGGCAACAGGCGAGGGATGGAGCTGGCAGGGATGGGCAGCATGGCCCTGGACTGCAGCCAGATGCTGAGCAGTGGATGGATGCCAGAAAGAAACAATGAAGTTAGATAAAGTGGAGTTTAGGCCCAGTGTTGAAACAAACTAGTTAGAGTCATTAGGACACATTGAAAAGTGTTCCCAATGAAGACACTGCGATCATAGAGATGTGCGAAACGCAATGAATCGCACAAATGGAGAAAACGGTGCTCACTTTTGGACATTCTGTCACTGCATGGTGTACCCATGAGAAGTGGTTCAGAGAGACGTTTAAATCCCGCCTTCTCTCTCACCTTCACACAACTGGCCAATCGCTGCAGCAGGTTGAGATGAATGTTGGATTGTTCATTTTGGAAAGTTGCTAAAACACTACATTTGATCATTTGGACAAACTAGAGGAAAATAAATAATACTGCAAGTAATGCTTTTTTTCAGGCAAGATCTAAAAAAAGGGTCCAGAGTAATATTGTAGAGCTTATAATGAGATCAAATAAAGCACATTTGTGCATTGTCAAGCAACAAGGGATATGCAGTACATAATCTTAAAATCCACTCGTGGAAGAAGTATTCCTAGTAGTATTAGTATTTACTACTAGTAACACATAGTTACTCTGTTAAGTAAAGGTTTTCAAGTAAAAAGTAAAAGTACAAAAACCTTCAATCATACTTAGTACAAAAAGTAAAAATGTCTCATTATGCAGAACGGCCCAGTTCAGAATAATGTAAATTACATTAAGTATAATTATTTTTGCATTACTACATCACTTTAATGGTGCAACTGGTAAAGGTGGAACTTATTTTTTACTGCTTGGTAGTTTGTGAATTTGACCAAGGGATCATAAAGTCTTATCTTTATCCATAATAATGCTTCATAATTTATTTTTTGTTTTATTATTTGTGGATTTGATTGTATTTCGTATTATTAATCTCAATCCAAAAAACTAACTGAAGTTCTCAAATAAATGTAAAAAGTACATTTCCCTTTCAACTGTAGCTGACTACAAAGTACAAAGTAGCAGAAAATACCAAGTAAATACTAAGTAAAATACAAGGACCTAACCCCTTTACTCAAGTACAGTACTTAAATAAAAAATGAGTAAATGTACTTAGTTACTTTTCACCAGTGCCAAGGTCCAAAAACATACAACTTTGGGAACAATGTCCACGGGAACTTGAGAACTTGAACTCACCAAATACAACCTGTTAATAAATCCATACAGATCATTTATTACACTCATTAATATTTTAAGAGTGACTAATTCATCATTTTGTCTTTGAAAGAGCTTCATCCTTTCTTGAGTAGTTTCTAAAACAAGTAATCTTGCTTTGGCTTGGATAATATTTACATAAAATAGGAGCTATTATGCTCTTATATTCTCTTATTTCTATGACTCAATGCTTAATTCAAGATGTACTTAGGCTTTATCTAGTTGATAAAGAGAAAAAAAGGACTGGTGAGAGGGCAAATAAAAGGGTTTGCAAATTATTTGCACACAGAAACCTAAAAAAAACCAACTTTGCCTATCCCTACAGGCAGGTTGGATTTCCCCCTTGAAATGTGTACCACAACTGTTGGCGATCATTGTGTGGAGTTTATATACTGCAGGTTGGTGTGTGGGGTTGAACAGAAGCTGATATAAGAGCTGACAGCTGTTCACAGTGTCGGCCGTCACACATCTGCTGCATTTGGGATCTTTTACAGAGTGGCCACAGTTCAGGAGCAGAGGAGAGGAGGGGGGCTGGAAAGAGGAGGAGAGAAGAATTGAAGCAGGTGAAGGAGGGTCAAGAGAGATAGAGAGTAAAATTAACTTTACAGGCTTTTTACAGCCATGCATTCCACAGAGAGGTTAGAGTCACGGGTCAGCGGCAGAGCAGATCAGGTAGAGGTTTTCTGGGTTGCTCAAGAGCACTGGAGTGGTGCATGGCTGTTAAACACCCTTAGTCCCTCTCATAAATACATTGAACCAACCCCTTTAATGATACTGCCAGTGCTCGATTAGACATGAAGATAATGTGCTGAATTTTTTTTTTTTTTTTTTTTTTTTTAAATCTGCTAGTTTCAGAGAGAATAAGCATAGCTGTTTCTATGCCATAAATCTGAAGCTAGGACAAGGAGACTGATGGCTTATCTTAGCACAAAGGCTGGACACAAGGGAAAACACCTAGCCTGGCTCTTATCAAAGGTGACAGGATCTGCCTACCAGCACCTCTAAACCTAATTAAGTAACATGTTAAACCCGTTAACACGTTTGTTCGATCTACACAAAAACTGGTATTACAAGGACAAGATGTGGTTTTAGACTATTTCTTGGCTGAGAGCAGTGGAGACCAGGTCATATACTGTTTGCAGTCTGTATGCTAAGCTAAGCTAACGATCTCTGGCAGTAGCTTCATATTTAACATAAATATACAGGCACAACAGTGGCGTTGGATTGCACGTCTAACTCTCCACAAGAAAGTGAATGAACTTATTTCTTAACTTATCATGACTACTGTACACTACTGAGAGAACCAAATCCCAGAGAGCCCCAGTAATTGAACAATTAAATGAGTCTCTTTCTCGGAATTAAAAAATTGCTGCCAAAATTGTTCCCTCCTTTGGCTGCTTGTGTTTTGGGGTATACATTAGAATCTAGCTGTGTTTGGTTTCAACCATTTCATAGTTTTTGATTGGTATTTATTTTTAATTCATGGTTTTAAAACCCTTTTAGGTCATCTTTAAGGTGCCATCTTGTGATATTTGATTTGATTTTCTCAACTTTTGGTGATTCTGATCTTGTGTTTTATACAGTGGTTGCTCATAAGTTTATGAACTCATGCTAAAGTTGACTATAAAGAGAAATACAAAAATACCTAGAGATTGGCATGGTATTGTTTCAGTTAGCCTATAGCTGGTTTGATTTGCATTTAGAGATGATTTTATCAAGTACCCCCAAAAGTACCCCTTGCCAATCTCTAGGTATGGTGAAGGTGATGATGTGGGGCTATTTTAATTCCAAAGCCAAGGCCAAGGGGACTGCAGATGTAAATTAGCCTATGGCTATTTCTGGTCCAATGCATTAAATGGTAACATTTATGTTTAAAATTGTACATGGTCCCTAATAAATAAATAAAATGAAAAAGGGAACTTTATCAGGATGCATAGTATCCTGGATGCATGAAATAATTGGCCTTTAAAAATAACAATCTGCCTGCTTTATGGGAATTTAACATAGGGGTGTGGACACGTATGCCCCCTGTATTTTAAGGAATAACATTTATTTATTCACAATACATTTTTCATTCACAAATAAAATTGGTGTCCTTAAAGGTTGTCTTTTTCCTCATTTTTTAATTAAGGCGTTAAGATCAATTTCCAAAAGATGATTTTTTATTCCTTTTTATGCAACTTTAGCATAAACTAATTCTATGAACTAAACTAGTTTCAATAAACTAGTTCATAAACCAATGAGCACCACTGTATGTTATTTTCTATGAATGTAATTCATTGATATTGCTGCTTATCTTGTGCGGATACTTCCTGAAAGAAAAACAGCACTATTCAACTCCACTATTTTATAATTGTATACAATGGATACAATTATTGAGTAATGTAAAAAGGTGTTGCGTGTAGTGACGTACCTACTGATACACATCACCCAACTCAGCAGTACTGATTGTTTTAGGGCCTTTAAGCCCACTGATTTGGTTCACATTCACTGCTCTCAGGCAGCTGTTTTCAGCAAACAACTCACATATACTTGGCTGTATGCTACCTGCCCAGCACCAAACGATAGACGGATACGTTTTCAGCATTCAGCAGAGAAAGAGCCAGATATGTCCCCTCTGGAGCTTGTGGATACCAAAACACCTACAGTAGAAGTAGAAGACATACAATTCTTGGTATTTGAATGGATGCTAATGTTACTCCATGTCTGCTGGGTGTGTAAATGAGGTAGCTGTTTGCTATTGCTGTTTGCAGGTTATCACTTTATAAGGTGATAAAATATCAAGGTTTACAGGTTACTGTGTTGCACTCAAGTGCCAAAAACATTAAATAATGCAGGTTTAAATATGACTTTACAAAAAATTTTGAATTTTTTTCTGGAATTTGGAGGATCATATTAAAAAAAATTCCCGCAGCAGAAGAGCTCAGAGATTGATGTAGGACATGATGGACACAATGTGTGAACACTCTCCTGTATGTCTGCCTGTATTTCCCTTTTATAAAGAGGCCTTTGTCCCCAGGTCAAAAGATCATGGTGGACACACAAAGGAAAGATGTTCAGTTCAAGAAATTGTTTAAAGAGAAAAAAAGTTTCCTGAAGGGGTGCATGTCTTTTTGCATGTAAGATTGTGTGTTTTTGCATATAGGTGAGTGAGAGAGCAATGCAGAGTGCAGATGTGCTCCGGAGCTGCCCAATTGTGTGTGTGTGTGTGTGTGTCCCAACACCAGGGTTGGCTGAAGGAGAAAACTCATTTGCTTGTCCATTTATTCTGCTTCCCGTTGCAGCACAATGCAGCAGCAGCTATTAGACAAAGAGGCCTCACTGTGGGATTCAAATAAAGGAGGGTGGAGGGGGAGTGGGGCACAGAAAGGATGAAGGGGTCGGGTAGTGAGGTACGGAGGTTGAGAGGGTTTGAATGAGTGGTACAAGAAGGGGGGAGGAGGTGATAGATAATGAGGGGTAAAGAGGAAGGAGGGGCTGGTCACAAAATTAGCGCAGCCCCGACCCAAATCGTGGGGCAGCGGTGCCCTTCGGCCTGCTGTGACGCCATCATGCCCCTCATCAACATAGTCACACAATACTGAGGAAGGCCAGGCGTCATGCCAGATGCCACTGTGTGTTTGTGTGTGTGTGTGTGTCAAGGTGACACAGTTTGTTCAACAGGATGACCTCACTCTGGACAGCTGTGGAATTTGGTACACCAGGCCATAAATGTCCACTTGATTGAAAAACCAGGCTGTTTTTGCATTCATCCTGTTCTGAAAGCTAGACACATCTGGATGAATTCTTTACATTTGTGGGTTTTTTAGAGGTGGTTGGTGCATTCAGATGTAGTCAAATAAAGAGCGGAAGCTCGGTGAAGGTAGGGAAATGAGCTGCAGGTGAGGCTGTGGTCACAGCCAACCTGTGGTCATAAGTATTAATAGTAAACACTAACAGAGAGGAGAGGCAGATTGTTGCTGTGTCTTTGGTTTATTTGGCTTTCAGTGGATTCATATTTTAAATAATTTGTACCCTTTCTGTGTCTTTGACTTCATGATATCTTCCATAAAAGATTCCTGGGGAGAGAAGTCGGGTTGTTAGTTCATTAACAAGTGTTTAGCATTCACTTCATTTACAGTCAACTGCCTCCCTCTAGTGCTCATGAAGAAAACTAGTATATTCATATATGAGATTATTGCAAGGTTCCGTCCCTCAAAACAATCAAATATTGGCTGTTATAAACTCAAAGAAAATATACATATTACAATTTCACTTAAGCAATTCATAAATATATGACTGATTTATGAATTAGTAAATGAAAATACTTAGTTAAGTGTTGTTAAGCGTCTTACTAAAGTGTTGTACTGTTTCTACACTGTTTATCTCAGCAGTAAGGAAAGGCAATTGTTGGCTTTTAATAACCCCAATCAATACTACTGCAACTGTGGACATTTGTGTGGGAAATTTAATCTAAAAAAAAAAAGAACCACGAGTCCAAACACAACCAAAGAACTTCAACAGAAGACTGGATTGTGAGTGATTATGTTGCACTATTGTAGCCTACAGACAGTATGATCTTTAAAAGCACTCACACTCAGTTTTCAGTCAGTATGTATTTACAAATCATAGTCGAGGAGTAAACAGGCCTCATTTATTGGAGCCATGAGGCCAAATATAAATTATAGCTTCAAACATACAGTTGACCACAGATTTTGTTTGTGGGCCAAATGGAATTAAATCTGCCCTCAAATTTGACAAAGAAATGAAGCGATTTCATTAACCCATCTGTCAAATGTAGGCTATTCCGGGCTGCTGGGTAGCTCACCTGGTAGAACAGGCGCCCATGTACAGAGGCTTAGTCCTCAGCGCAGCGGCTCAGGGTTCAAGTCTGACCTTCAGCCATTTGCTGCATGTCTTCCCCCTTCTCTCTCCCCTCTTTCCTGTCTACAGCGGTCCTGTTTATTAAAGGCTAAAATGCCCACAAAAAAAAATCAACAACAAGTTGATGGCATTTCACACTTCCAGTCTTGTCTTAACATCTCTCTGGTTCTTCCTGAGACAAACACACTGTAAATACTAGAACAGCCATGTTTGATTGACTTACTATAAGTAAAATAAAATGAGTGTTACACCATTTGACCTTTTTGGTGTGAATGCACAGACCTCAATAAACGTTTGGTTTTACATTTTGACATATTACAGCAGGTGTAAATTATAAACTGAATGATGGCTGCATTGTTATGACCGGACCGCTTGAATAGAATGAAGTCATCAATTACAGTGTCAGTAACACCTGGGCTTTTCAAGTCAAAAACACCTGCTGTGAAAAGGTCTATTATCAAAGAAAGAAATTATTTAAAGATGCTGTGTGTTATCAGGGTCAAATGTAACCAACCATGACATACTGACCTGTTTTATCAGCTAATGTGTTTTAATTGCTAAACACCACTTATTATGCGAACTCAAATAACATAATTACACATTAATAAATTACAACCATTACAAAACAAACATTGTTCAGACCCATGGAACTTTATTTTAAATTCTAACGTAGACCCCAAAGTTTCCAAAGACGACAAATATGTGAGGATACATTTCTAGGAAATGTGATGATTTTTTACAACCTGAAAATTTTGAGAGAAAACTGCATGTAAAGGGGGTTAATGTGTTGAGGGTTTTACTTTGTGTAATGTGCATAGGTAGCCTAAAACATTCATTTAGTCTTAACCAGATGTCAAGGTAGACGTCTGCATTGAAAAAGTCAATGGGCTAAACAGTGAATGAAGGAAGGACATGTTCAAAATAAAAAGAAAAGGAAAGAAAGCCAGAAATGGACCCCGCAGATGTTCAGGTTGTGAAAGAGAATTCAGTGAAAGGTTGGCAGTGTGAGCATGTAAAGGGGTAAATGTTCATTATAACACAGCAAAGAGAACAAATACAGTTCTGCTGAAACAAGGAGATACAGGGTCACAGATACAAACTAACACACTTTTTTTTTTAAATGACTGAATGATCCTGGTTACGGTTTCCCTTTTAACCCCCAGTAGGGAGGCAGACAGGAGCAACCGGGTGTCAATGAATCAGTACATAATGAGAATGACTTACTTTCTTTATCAATAGGAGCTGCTTTGCAAAACCATTGTTCAGAATTTAGAAAACACCATCTCAAAATTAAGATTTTTTGAGATTATACTTGTGGTTCTGCCCCACTGGTTTCAGCAGTTACAAACAAGACAAAAGTAGCATAAAGAGTAATTACATTTGTAATCAATGTCCTGAGAATCTTTTTTCAGACTGAGTTTTATACCAAAGTTACATATCAATAATTGGACTAAATGCTTCCCAGCAAAACGGACTTGATGACTCATTGCTTCTTTCAAAATACTGAATGTAAAACTGCTGCCATCAAACCCATTGATGTCATGTTATTCTAAGTTGTGTTGTGGAATTAAACGCTAAATTAAATGTGTAACGTGCAACTGTCTTGCTGCCACTGCAAAACATGTTGTTTCTAATATCTGACATAAAATCAGTAACACATGCAATCACATCTGCAAATAATTCTAATGTGAAAATAGAATATCTTAATAATCTGTTGGGGCTTTTCAAAATACTACAGTTTGTGTTTAAAAAGGAAAGTATACTTGGTATGTCAGCTGTGTGTCTATGAAAGAGATGTTTTCTTTTCCTCCACCAAAGCGTGTTCAGCTTTACCGAGAATTGTTTGCTTTTTGGTTCTCCTCCTCCAGTCTAAAAAGCTGTTTATTAAAAGGAGCATGCTAAACATGTTACACAAAGTTAAGTCTCTTCCTCCTAATGAGACTGAACAGCTTACTGTCTTCTGTGGCTTGGGAGGAGCTTTCTAAAGTTTGGTCTAATGCCACATTCATATGATTCATAATGAAATTTCAGAATCCTGGCACCAAACTATAGACTTTAAGTCAGGACATTGTGGCTTCTGCTGCTTCAATATAAAACAAAAACAAACAAAAAACATAATTACCAGCAAGAATTGTGATAATTCCAAGTTGGATATCACCATCAACCTGTAGCAAAACGGCTGGAAAGCCACAATAGCTTGGCACATCTAAATATAAAAACAATAACAACTTATACAATTTAAAAGGGAGCTACACAGTTTATATATATCTGGTTTCACTTGTTAACAAACTGCTACAAGTACGTAACATAGAAAAAACAGCTTATTAAGGCTATTTAAATGATGTACATGACAAGAACGCTCCCAAGTCAGAGTCATGGGAGATTTTCTTTTTCTTCCATTTTGCTGACATTGCTGGAATACAGCATAAGACACAATACATTTTTTACCAGCAGGTAGCTCTAAATGGCTTATTTGGATGGTGCCATTGAATTGGTGAAACAGAAGTACCATCTTTTCTTTCTGAAGGCAAAATGGAACCCACAACTTTCTATTCAAGCCTTATATTTCTGGTTTTAAAGACGTGTGTTATAACAATGGCAGAGGAGTGGACAAAAACAAAAAGGAGAAAGATGAACAACTGTCTTATACAGAATTTACCAATCCATATTTACATGTTTCTTTGTGCAAAAGTTGTTACCAATTTCCTTCCTCTAGATTTAAACAGCATTATACTAAGTGCCAAGAAAATCAATGATAATAAGATAAACAATTACAAGAATGTGAGTGGAAATATGCTGCCCTACTGAATTGATTTCCATTTGAAAAAAGGGATAGTTACACTAGTTATAATCTCTGTATTGGTTCATGGAAAACTCAACTGCCAAAGTTATAGTGAAAAACAACAGTATGGGATGCGTTCAGTGGAAGTAGTCGCTAGCTACAACAAATTTAAAGCAAATGTTTTGGTAGAATGACAAGGCAATATGAGAACAAACACAAAAAGACATGTTAAAAATATTAAAAGGACCCCTTTATAATGTCAGGAAGTGGTGTACACCTGGCAGAATAAAACATAAAGGTAGATCCAGTCCAAAGCATCAAAAGTGCAGAGGTTAAAACTGATTTACACCAGAGTGGCACAGCACATTTAAACACAGCATAGATTAACAAAAATACACTTGAACAAAAGTTTGACCAAGCAAACATCTGTGAACAGTTCATCCGGGGAGTGATCACGTGTGTGATGAGTCCTTCCCTCGTGTCATCTTTTAGACCTGATGACAGTTGGTGTTGCCGAGTGTGTTGTATGTCTGGAATAAACGGTTACAATACGAACAGGGACAAATTAAAAGAGGGACTTTGCTGTGGAGCTGTTAAAGATAAAACTGTTAAAATCCAGATGGAGAAGCTGGGAAACCATTCGTTCATGGAGGTCAGTCGGATGAGAGTCTGATCCAGAGAGGTCCAGTCTGTAACATAGGACAGTCTGCTGATTCAGAGGTAAAGCATTAAGGGCAGACATGATGATCATGTGTCTGTTGGGGAGAGTTGGGGTGTGTGTGTGTGTGTGTGTGTGTGTCTGTGTGTGTGTAGGGGGCGCTGTGCATTCTCTTTGCTTGTGTTTGTCCTCCTTTCGTTTAGAACAGCTGGATCATGGACTCCCGGGACTTGCCCACTCCAATCCACTTGACTGAGGAAACAGAGAAGCAGAGGTAGGAGTTAACTGGGTCCTGTTGTATTGCCCCCAGGTCTCGGGTATGTGTTTTCAAGCCGTACGTGTACAGGACACTCAAAAAACAGGTTACACAAGTAATCCACGTATACATGCAGCAGGTCAGTCATCAGATTTCTCCCCTTCTCCTAACCTTATTTTGGAAGCATGGCTTTCTTGTTTGGGGAGGTAAGTTTAATTTAGTTGTATTTTGATCAGGTGAGACAGTTAAAATCATGTAATCTATCAAATTAATATTTTTCTGTGCATTTAGTGCATCAATTACTGTGTGTGTGTGTGTGTGTGTGTGTGTACACACAATCGTACCAGGCACTCCAACATGCCCCTCAATGAAGTGGACATATTTCTGGGCGTTCTCAGGCAGCTCCTCAAAGCTTCTCACAGCCGAGGTGTCGCTCTTCCACCCCGGCAGCGTCTCATACTGGACCTCCACATGCTGCAACACCTCCTGATTGGCTGTCACACAATCAATGTGAGCAGGGGTTGGGGAGAGGGTAATATCACACCATTAGCTTTACAGGAGACCACAATCAAACAGATCAATATGTTTCTGCCTTGACATGAAGCTCTCCATAAATAACAGTATAGGGTGAAGGGCTCACCTGGAAAGTAAGGTATAGTTTGGTTATCAACTTTGTACGATACGCCCACTTTGATCTCTGCAAACACGTCAAGTATGTCCAGTTTGGTGAGTGCTAAACTGCAGGGACAAAGGGGACAGGAAGGTTAGAGGACAGCAGAGCTTCTTGCTGAATACATAGGTCACCTTGCTAACCAACTTATTACCAAAGATTTCTTATGAAAACAACAAAAAGGGTTGTAATTCCTATAATATAATAACAGGAGTGAAATCCTTTGTTCTCCTCCCCTGGAGACACATGGAAAATAGCTCCTTTATCAGTAGCTCCTCTAGCTCTGACGTCATGGCGTCTGACTCCGCTTGAGATGACACAGTTGTCTCAAACGCCCGCAAAGGGGGGTGTACTGGAGTGTGTAGCTATCAGCTTTGACATCCACGAGTCCATGTGTGTCAGGCTTATCCATGCTGCGCATGTCTGCATGTTGTTTATAGACATGGCAAGCAAGGTGCGCAGAGCCCATTCCGCCGCTGGGTGAGACGAGTGATCGTGTCACCCAGCCCATGGTAGAGCTCTGTCAAAGGGGCAGTGGCCGATTGCTGCCATGTGGTGCCCAGTGTTCATCGGGTTAATGTTTCCCTCATCCCGCTGTCTGCATAGTGAGAGAGCGCCGGGGCTCTGCATGCAGCGGCGAGCTGGTGTGTGCTTGTGTGGGGAACGACTGTCCCCACAAACTGCTCAGCCCAGCTGCTATCCCCTTCCCCGCTAACCTGACAAAGCAGAAATACTTTCACCCGCCAGGTAAGCTCTTTAGATGGCCGGTGGGCGCAAAACTGGCAGGAGATGTTGGGGGTGAGAGCCAGGCCGGTGTGAGCGGTGCAGAGTAAGGTCTTGCAGCAAGGATGGAGGTCTGGTGGCAGGATGTAGCCGGTTCGGCAGTTGGGGCAGAGGCGAACACCGATGGAAGTGAAGCTTGTCTTTATACTGCTAGCTTGAAGAAAAAGTGGGAGCTGAGCAACAGGTCCGCTCTGTTTATATACAGTACCTGCGGACGTAGTTGAAGCCTGTGCTGGACGAGAGGGCGGGAAAGAAATCTTCACAACTGCGCATGCGTGAAGAGAAAGACCCCAGTAGAGTAGCCCTCAGAGGGCGAAGCCTATATGAAATAGAACCTGGGGTACACCCATACTACACAACTACACAAATGAATACAAACACATTTGCACACTGAACTTACGCAGTGAAGCCATTAATCATGTGGGCATATTTGATAAGCACCAGATCCAGCCAACCACATCTCCTCTTCCTGCCTGTGGTCACGCCCACCTCCTTCCCCCGAGTCTGAAGTAGCTCTCCGATCTCCTAAAGACAACAAGATGAGTGCAGGCAGGCCATCAGTTTTAGATCTTTGCTTCTCACAAATTTCTATTTGTAGATGTTTTAGGGACCTCCTATGACATGACTTGAGTAATGGTCTTCCAGTCACGGGCATTAACGATCAGGCTTAAGTTTTGACATGAACAGGTGTCACAGACAGATTTACAGTACTGACCTTAACAAATAAAGTTTACTACATCTGGTTGGTGGCACTTTAGCCAAACCTCCTTTGGGTGGTGCTGTTCGAAAACAAAGCTACTCTTCTGCTTTATACTGTACATATCAAGTTTTGACCCTGGCAAATACTGAATGAACCTGTTGACGGTATGACATGTAGATGAACACTTTTTTCACAAATGTTTTTTATTTCTCATTACGTAACTAGTGTTACAACATACTCTGCTGGTTTAATTGACCTGAGTTGAAAGTTGTACACATTTAAACCTACTTGTAAACCCACTGCTTTATCTGTAAAATTCTATACATCTTTCAAAAAGCAATTTTATCCTTAAATACAGGATTTAAAGGACTTATGTCAAGTTTCATTATGGATATGTGGTATGAGTAAGTGTGTGTGTGTGTGTGTGTGTGTGTGTGTGTGTGTGTGTTTGTGTCTTCTTACGTTGCTCTGCTCTGAGGGGAAAGCTCCGATGCCGACTCTGGTGGTGTAGGCCTTGACGACCCCATAAACCTCCCCGACATTCTGAGGCGGCATGCCAAGACCCGTACACACCCCGCCCACCGTGCAGTTGGACGATGTCACAAATGGGTACGTCCCTGCAAAGACACCAGAAGTGAAGAGTGATCAAACTTTTCATTTATACTGCAGATTAAGTAGAATAAACATGCAACTGAAAAAAATAGTGGAAAGATTTGTGTAGAGCAGGGGTTACCAAAGCCTGACACTGTTGCGACAAAGTCGAGACAACTGTGCCCCTCCCCTCAACATCCCCGTCAACCCTCTCGCAGTGCACAAATTAAAAACTCCAGGTCTGGAGAAAGGCAGCACGTCCAATTTAATGACAGCATGTTTTATTATCCTCTTGATTCATTCATCTTCCAATTTATTTAATTTTTCCTCTACATCACCGACAGTGGTGTGGGCATGACACTGTGTTTTACACAGGGAATAGGTTTGTTTTACCACCTATTCTAGTACAGTTGGCTGACTTTTTCCTTCTTAAAATCATTGGACACCACACCTCACTAGACAAATACCTTTAGAAATGCTCACTGGTCAATGACAAAACCAGAAAACTCACAAAAACAAGGGAAATGTTCTTCAATGCTGTGTGAGTTTGGCTTGAGGCTAGTCTATATCCACGACGTTCCACTTCCGGGATTGCTCCGTTGTCTGCGAAAATTCCGCCGGATTTCACTCTTTTCGTCCGGATGTCCGTTACCTTTCACTTTCTTTGTATTAGAATATTAAACTCTGGTGGATTTATGAGGACTATGGTTAACTGCTGCTCAGTTTTCTTTTGCACAACTAAAACAACTTTTGAATGTTCATGTTCCACTAAAACAAGTTCCTTCCCAAGGCTATTTTGCGGCGGCACCGTGACTGATTGGTTTAATACAAAATGCAAATAAACCAGAGCAAGATTTTCTCCCATCCCAGAATGCAATGCGGACTGGCCTGACCCTTCTCCACAATGCTGTGGAGGAAGGTCTGGCAAAGCAAGACTAGTTTGAGACTAACTAACAGGGTAGTAATGGCGCAGTGGATATGAAACATGCCTTTAGTGTGGGAGATCTGGGTTCGATTCCCACTGTGATACATCAACCAATGTGTCCCTTGTCCCATAGTTATTTCTGACATATATAGCAATTGCATGTAACTTTGTATAAAAGTGTCAGCTAAATGTAATGTTACTTTCCTCTCGATAATTTAGCTGCCAGAAAAGAAAGAACCATCGCACATCTGACACTTTCATTTGTCTGTCTTAAGTCTAACCATACCACAAGATGTACCTGAATTAATAACCATTTACAGACTGACACACATATTAAAAAAAGGTTGTGCTTCACAAAATTATGTTTCAACTACTGTCATAAAAGCAAACAAGGAATGAAATTCCACGTCTTGATGCTGGAAGCTGCCCACATGCAGAAGGTCACCTCAGAGAGACTGTGTTATCACAGAAGAGCAGGTTCATCTGCTAGTGTGTCCATCAGCAGTCATTTGTCCTGTCAAACTGCTCTTCTGGCTAAACACTGCCCTACCTGCTCCCACATACTGTATTCCAAACCAGTCTTGTTAAGAGTTTTGCAAACACATACAGTGAGGGAAAAAAGTATTTGATATCCTGCTGATTGTGTACAATTGCCCACCGACAAAGAAATGATCAGTCTATAATTTGGGTGAGAACCTCCTTCCCTCAGCCAGGGCATTGAAAATGGGTTGTGGATGGGTAATCCAGCATGACAATGACCCAAAACACACTGCCAAGGCAACAACGGAATGGCTCAAGAAGAAGCACATCAAGGTCTTGGAGTGGCCTAGCCAGTCTCCAGACCTTAATCCCATAGAAAATCTGTAAAGGGAGGTGAAGGTTCGATTGCCAAACGTCAGCCCCGAAACCTTAATAACTTGGAGAAGATCTGCAAAGAGGAGTGGGACAAAATCCCTCCTGAGATGTTTGCAAACCTGGTGGCCAACTACAAGAAACGTCTGACCTCTGTGATTGCCAACAAGGGTTTTGCCACCAAGTACTAAGTCATGTTTTGCAGAGGGGTCAAATACATATTTCCCTCATTAAAATGCAAATCAATTTATAACATTTTTGACATGTTTTTTTCTGGATTTTGTTGTTGTTATTCTGTGTCTCACTGTTGTAATAAATCTACCATTACAATTATAGACTGATAATTTCTTTGTCAGTGGGCAAACGTACAAAATCAGCAGGGGATCAAATACTTTTTTCCCGTCACTGTAAGCGTAATGTAAAATGATAGAGATAAAGTTGAGGGTTGATGCTACTGTGACATTTGCCACAATTTCTAAATCCTGTCTCAGAAATGTTGTTTGCCTTTCAGTGGGCAGGACACTATGCCCCGATACCACCAGAGTTATTTTGTGCATGGTGTTTTGATAATAACAAGCATTGAACCTCAACTGTAATTTAATCGGCTTGGTTCCGTCACTGCTTTTAATAATCACGTCTGCTTTGCTTCAGACAGTGACATAGATATACCTAGAAGATTAGTGTGTTGAGTCTATGGTGTCATTATCTGAAAGCAACAACACAACTGCCATGCTTTCATCGACCTTTTCAGAGTATTTTTGGATTTAATGATTACTCTGTGATTCTCATCGACTGAATGACTACTGACTGCTGATACAGGATGCCTTCGTGCTCATGCACAGTCAGGTGGCATTAAATGGTTGAACTGTGAGCGTGCACGTCAAGCCTGGATACCAGAGCACGTTGGTAGCAGTAGGTAAACTTACCATCATCCCTAGTCTGAGCTCCGAGCAGGCTTTTGTAAAGAGCATCACAAAGCTTAAGTATTTCAGAGCAACATCACTGGATCTCAGTAGATGCACTGATCAGAGCTTGGCAATTAGAAGAAAAAAAAAATCTCAGAGAAAAAGGTTAGCACAGCATTGGCTTATTTTCAATAGGATAATTGGAAAATATACCAAAGTTAAGAGTAAGGCGTGCGTTATTGTGGTGCACATGCACTCTCACACATGCACACATGGTTATGTACTCACCAAAGTCGATGTCCAGCAGTGCTGCGTTGGCTCCTTCCACCAGGATCTTCTTAGGAGGGCCATGAAGAGCCTCGTACATGTAGTGCACCCCATCTCTCACCATGTGTTTAATCCGCTCCACATAGTTCTAAAAACAAAAAGAAAAAACAGAACAAAACCTTACTGCAATAAGGACAATTTATGTTTCTATAATTTTTAGATTTTTAAATTTTTTTAAGATTACCTTTAATTTGATCAGCTCTCCCTCTATGTCAATCTCCAGAGTGGGGTACATATCCTTGTACTGCTGCGCCAAAGCTTTATACCTGTAACAACAACATTGATCATTTGCCATGAATTTCCAACTGGGCTAGTATGATACCATACTACATTATGTTGCAATGAGATTAGAAACACAGGAGGCTCACAAACAACATATCATGCGATTTTTATTGTGCATTAAAGATTCCTTGCACCTTATCAACCATCCCAGGAACTCAGCAGAAGGAACTAAAGTCTTGTGGGCATATGTGCATTTGTGTGTCCGGAGAACTTTAACCAAGGCAATAATAGAAGAAGCGTTTTTTTTTTTAATTCTACACATTAAATGGTGTTTGGTTTTACTAGTCAGTGAAGTTCCACTCCGGTAGTTTCTGGGCTATCAGAAAGCATTGCCCCTGGAGCAGCCATTTTCCTTGGTGGGGGAGCAGGAACTACATCCCAGAACCACATTTAGACCACGTTCAGCCCTGCTTAAAAAACACAGCCTCCTGGATCATTTAAAGGAGGCCGGTCTGGTGATGCAGCGGGGGTGCCAAAGACTCAAGAAAAAAATAGTTGAACATGCTTCAACTTTTGCTGGATCGCAAACTGACATCATCCGGCCAATGAAATACATGCAAGCATTACTAACTAACTTAAAGACATTATTTCTACTGTCTACCTTGTGATTGTCACGGTAAAGATAAAGAAATTACTGGCGTGCCAACTTTCTAAAGTAAGTTTAATAAGTTCCTGGAAAAGTGCCTTTGATTGAAACAGTCAACAAACTGAAGCTAAGCACGTGTGGGTAAAATGCAGGCTAAGTTTCTTGAGTTCCTTGGTTGAGGGAAAACTTTCAGCAAGGGAAAGGAATTTGTGGCATTTTTAGAACATTGTCGTTGACACACTGAGCAGATATACAGATACAGATTACATCAAAACTCAAGATAGAGATATATTCCTATACACAGACCTTTCAGAGAACTGGGTGAAGTCAGCCAACAGGTCACATATCCTGAGACCGCTACGTGCTGCCTTGGCTGAGTACACTGGACCAATCCCCTTCTTTGTTGTCCCGAGGCTGGGCAGGACCGAGAGAGGAGGGAAGGGGGGGATTAAAATAGCATTAGTATATTAGCAAGCAGTTAGGAAGAGTAACAAGATGTCTCAAGATCTTTTCCACACTGCTCAGTGCTGTCCAGAGATTGAGAAATCACGTCTCCTGTATGTGCCTGAGTAGCCTCGGGGGTTGGCATTACATGTCAGGACTGAGGAACAAGCAGTGATATATCTGAAGTGAATTCCCTTAAGCCTCGTTTAAAAGGAGGCTTAGCAAGTCAAAGATGAGCTAATAAAGATGTTTGCTAAACTTGAACACAATGATAGGATAGTGCAGACAAATATCATAAACCTATTGGTAACAGTGCAGGATCATGAGGAAAGAGAGAACTCTCCACAAGCAGAATAAGCCCATTTGTGATGGTGATGAACTGATGAACTGGCTGGGCTTGAATCTCACACAGACAAAATGCAGGCAGACTACGGTAATTTGTGGGCAGAATTTCATGATCTGCGGGAAAAAGAGAAACTCCTAACCAGAGCCTGAGTACTGAGGTGGCCCTCTTTGAATCTCTGAAAGAAAAACATCAAGTAACGATTGAATATCTGTCTGAATAAGAAGTGCATAATCTTCGACGTTAAGTCAGAGAAGCTCAGAAACTTTGCAGGGATTAAGATGAGGAAATTAGCCTACAGAAGCTGATTAATGATAAATATCTGACAGAAATAAAAAAATTGAGGCTAGCACTGCATGGTTCTCATGTAAACAAAGTATTTATGAAGGAGCAGAATGACAGCGTCACCAAGAAGCGGGCTCCACTTGAGTCCCTGACAGTGAAACAAAACAAGAAGATTGAAAACCTACAGGACGTGCAAGATCTTCAGTACCAAGTAAAGAATGCTGAGCAAAGCATCTGGATTGAGGATGAGATAATAACTAAGCAATCCCACAAAATTGCTTATAAGAATGAATATTTAGAGGAGCTTAACAACCTAATAAACAATTTAAAACAATCTCTGATCTTAAAGAGCAGCTATTGACAAGGCAGGAGGTAGAGATATTAGCTGCCATTGAGAATTTTTCCAAGAGGAATGTAGGACTGTAGCTAAAAATAAAGACTCACCTGATGAGCAGAGCGATGAGATCCCCCTCGAGACTAAACCTGAGGAGGGGAGAGGTGAGAGCATCCCGGGGACTACGGGTGCTCAGGCTAAAATCAGATAACTGCTGACCAGTTTAAGGTAGAGTCTAATGTGAGGCATCAATGAACTCAGCAGAGACTTCCTTTGTTATTGTTAAAGGGTTGCCCCGACCCCTGCTTTGGCCACACGCCCATTCACAGCTAAAGAGCTGTATGACAGAGTCTTGTGTGAGGTATCATTGAACTAAGCAGTTCCCTTTTCATTGGTGACAGTGGCAGTGCCTGAGTGCCGCACTAATGCATGGTCGCAAGGAGCGGCGTCCACCAGTAACCCCAACATGCACTGAGGCACGAGGGCCCGTCCAACGCTGCCTGCAGCTTTAATTGTTCGTGTTTTTACTATGCATTGTTTTCTTGTATGTCTTTTTTTGCCCCTGTAAAGCACTTTGTGTTTTTATCTGTAGAAAGCTCTTCATAAATTACATTTTACTTACTCCATTAGAAGTTAGTCCATTCATAAGGTTAATTGGGTAAACTAGGTTTACTTAATAAAATATACTTAAAGTATATATTGTAAAAGTTTTTGGCTGCTGTGACTGATACATCAGTATGATATATTACATGGCATTGTACTGTTGTAGCAAAGATCACAGAAAACATCCACACACATGTAAAGAATAAAATGTATATACAGTGTATGATCTTAGGGCAAAGATTGAAGCTACTATGTCCGGTTGTTAATAGCTAAAGAAATTTGACACCTGTTTTCGTTTGTGTAGCTGTTTCTATAGATACTAACATGAGTTAATTCTAATTGTTCTTTAACTGGGACCAAACATTTTCTTTTGGTTTGAGCTGTATGTTTTTAGCATCTTAGTGAAACTACAGGACTGCACATCTCCACATTGTGTTTCTAGTTCTGAGCAAGTTAAGGTTAAATTCTGTGATTTCATGCTGCTTTGAGTTCCAGCAGCAGTGTTCACAGAGATCCTGGAAATCCACCAGCCTGTCATAGCAATCAACTGAATGCTTATAATGGCCGTGCCATTAAGGCACTCTGGTCTGAGCTCTGGTAGGACGCCTCCAGGCAGAGCAGCGTGGAGATCATATGCATGTGTTCAACAATGTGTCATTGTGGAAAGATATTTCTGCCCCTATGAAAAGTGAAGATGGAAGGAAATGTTGATTTCCGTTCCATACTAATTAAGATCTTAAAATAAATGTATATAAGAGGATTACTTAAGATAGACCATTCTTCCAAAATTATAAATTATGTCATTTGGTACTCCTGGCATATTTTTATAAACCATTTTAAACCACCAATAACTGGGGACAGCCGAAACAAGCGGTGAACACAACATATCACCAGTTGATATGGCAAATATGTTGTATGTTTAACACATCTAGGAGTTATGTGCAAAGCAACAGTCGCATTCATTTGGAGCTGTGTTTCTGGCCACCAGGCAAAAATGTCAAATACATCCATACTCCTATGGGATATATTTGGCTCTTTAGCTGCTAAATGATCCAATATGTTCATCAGCTAGTCCCCAACTGTGTCTGCCTGCTGTTCATTTAGAGCGTTTTCACTGAAAACCGCTGCCTGCTGTGAGCGGTAAGAGTGAACCAAACCAGTAGGATTGTGGGCCACACAGCTGGTGAAACTCTCTATAAAGCTCAGCAAAGGCAAGAGGAACTGCAGATTCAGGAAATAATTCGCTTAAGGTTCATCACCCCAAGTGACCCTTTTTGACATTGTCATTTGACACTTTGATTTGATAAAAATATTGATTATGACTGTTTTTTAGGTTGTGAGTGCAAACTAGACTATGGCTGAAACTACTTGCTGTACTTGCTGGAACAATATCAAGACTCTGTCAACAATATTGATTAAGCTCCAAAATCAGCCAGATGGCATGGACCTCACTATAATTCACAAGAGAAAAAAAATTAATATATTTTAAAAGGTGTATGGATGTCCTTGGAATTTCATCTGCGTGTTGGCAGAGATTAAAAATAAATCCAGGAAAATAAGCCAAAAATGGGACCACTGATCTGATCTTTCTCTGTCTGTGTGTGTGTGTGTGTGTGTGGCCATTTTAAAAGCAACAGGTTTCTTACTTCTTGCCTGCTTGCTCTTGTCTCTGCTGTTCCTGAACACCATCAACTGCTTGGTGGAAGTCAAACACTGCAGAGGAGGGAGAGAGGGGACACACACTCTCACACACCTCAGAGAAAGCTGGGCTCACACATCCCCAAACACGCACTCATCTTTGCATGCATACATACAAACATTACAACACACAGAGGACTTACCAATATGTGCTCTGTCTGAGATGATCAACCTTTTCTCCCAGTCTTTTAGACCTACACACAGACACACACACACACACACACACACACACAGACACACTTTGAGTCTCCACACATTAAAAGCACAGTCTTGTTCTGTTACTGTATGCCTTTAAAAACAACTTACCTTTTCCTTTGCTTTCATTCTTTTCTGCCTCTTCAAACAGGCCTGGCAGGTGAATAACAACACCGTTACCTGAGGGGGAAAATAAGTTAGTTGCTGTTCCAATTTACAGTCAAAACAAAAGTTTGATGGTTGTGTGCAAAGAGACACCTGCTTCATATAAATCCATGATGAATGTCCTTGGGCCTGTAGCATGTATCCACTAAAAATGATGTACAGGTCAATGCTCCTCAAGGGTCATATATATAAATCCAGGAGATGGAAACAATTTGACTGAAGAGTGATTTTCCCTAAAACACTTTTTAGAAGAAGTAAAATCTGCAGTGGAAGAAGTACTTTCTTCACAAGTTTCTTTATAGTTAATTGAAAGTATCAATATTACAGTAAACATGTTACAAGTAAGAGTCCTTTAAACATTGGCTTTAAGTGCAAAATGCAAAAGTACTCATTATGCCGAATGGCCCATTTCAGAATAACATACATTAGATCACTGGATTATAATTGTTAATGCATTATTGTTTGAGCATCACTAATGTTGTGGATGGTAAAGGTGGCGCTACTTTGCAGCAGGTAGCTTAATCCAAAATAATACAACATCATTTTGTTCAATTCCACCACTGCATTGTGCAGAATGTTACTTACAGTTGATGTACATGATTTTTGTTGCACAGTTTACAGGCAAAGTCTAATTATGAGTTAACGTCTGTCATTGTGAGGCAGCCCCAGGTCTGTACCGACAGCCTAACTCTGATGTGAAGGGATGTGTCCTGTCAGGCCGAGCTGGCCTTAAAAATACAAGAGTATTTAGTATAACAGCTGGAACTAATTATTTTTTTAATTGGGTTGCATTAACTGGAGAAGGCAAGGTAATTACTTATCACCAAATTAAATGTAAGAAATGTGGAAAAAGGCTAAAAAAGGCAATGGCAGTGTAATAAACAGCAACATGTTTCCAATCTGAGACAATGAAACAATTATATTATGATACAATAATATTATTAATAAATTATCCATGTTTGTCTGTTTTTTGTGTAATTGCTGAAACATATGTTTATCTGTAAGCCAGGGCTCCAGACTGCAACCAAATGGTAGCATTTTGCAACCAAAATTTGAGTGTACGACATCCAGTACATGCACGACCAGTAAATTAGCCTTTTTTTTTATTTTATTTTATTTATTTTTTTTACACATGAACTGTGGAAGGGGCTAGTCAATGGCAGGCAAATGAGTGTGAGAAGTATAGGGAATGGCCACGTAAGTGGCTAATGTGTGGAAGGGGAGGGTCCTAGAGATTATCGAGTGTGCAGAAATGCCCAGAGCCATTTACCCTGCAAACTCAAGAACAAGCTTAACAGGATAGTATCAATGGCTAGGAAAATAAGGAAGGAAGACGTTTCGGCGGGGGAAAAGCAGATCAGAAAATGTAACGGAACATTGTATAAATGTAGTGGAGTAGAAATTATAGATAATTGCTGCAAAATGTAACAAAATAAAAGTCAAAAGTATGCACTATTGATTCTACTTCAGTACAGATACATGAAAAATGTACTTAATTACAATAACAAAGTGGTGGAATGTAACTTTGTTACATTCCACCACTGGAGCCCTGCCCATGCTGAAAGTCTTTCTGAGCGTCCGAGCCAGCAGAGGCATTAATGTGACATATATCTAAAAAGAAAATGCATAAATGTGATTAAGTATTGACAGATCATACAGCTGCAGATGTTAAAGTATTGAAAGGCAAGGGGTTTGGACGCCAGAAAGAAAGAGTAAGACACCATTAGCTAATGAAGTTACTGCAGATGAGTGGATGTGATGTAGCCTGCAGTCTGGCTCTGAGTCAAGCTGATCACACTCACTGTAGCAGTCATCAAAATGGAGGCTGTTCTTGCTGGCGATGAAGAGCGCAGCAGGCTAAAAAAGTTGATCAATTCATCAAGAAAACAGCGAGGAAAGATGGCCTTGGAACAAGAGTCTGTGCGTAATGGTGTGTTCGGTGAGTGTGTAGATCACACAAATGTTGAGTGTGAATTTAAAATGTTTCTGAATCTGTGTGCATTACACACCAATGAAAGCAGTGACCTTGGGGTTGATGATGCCGCTGGGGAGGAGGTGAAAGTCGTACTCCACCGAGTCAACCACCACGGTGTGTCCTGCGTTGTTGCCGCCCTGCAGAGAAGAGACAGAGAGCAATGAGGAGAGACAAACAGAAACACAAAGAGGCCTAATGGAGGCTCTGCAACTCTCTTTGGCTATGCTGGAAGGCAGGGTAAATAGTTTGGCGAGTAGCAACAAACATCATGCACAAACCGTTGGCCACTGTCAGTGTGTGTAATGCTCTGTGCTGTTGCTTAGAGACTCCTGCTCACTACGCACTCAGATCTCAAGTGAAGGTCTCACTCCAGCGTAAACTTGCTGACAAATGTGTCAGCAAAGGAGAGTTTATATATATATATTCAACATTATGTAAGTAATGTTCTGGTACCTACACCCAGAAACATGTCCTGTCAAGACATGCTGCTCCAAACTCCTACATTGAAAAACAAGCCGCAGTTCAGTCTCAAACTTCAAGCCATTAACTGCCATCATTCTCCAACAGAGGGCATGTAGATTAAGGAATAATGTAGTTTTCAAACCCTCTTACAAGCTACCCTGCCTTTTTTGGCACATATCAAGTCCAAAAAAACCAAAGCCAAACACAAACCAAAGCTTTGAAAATCAATCAGTCAATGGGCCTGGTGAAAGAACAGTTTTGTATTCTTATGCTGTTGTGTTGCACGTCAGTTTCCCCAAACTTTTTTTTAAGTACTCAAACTTGTCCGAAATTGCTTGTTTCAGCCTGATGAACGCCACCTCTTCATGAGGAGGTGTGTTTGTGGGATTTCATCATTTGCACAACCTATGCCCCTAAAATTGCCATGTATTATTATATATTTATATAACCTGTTCAACTCCGTTTGAGGCAAGAAGGTAAATTCTCAAAAAAAATCTCTCTTTAGAATAAAAAGAATTTCAACCGAGTAGCTTCCAAGTCCTGCTGGCAGACAAAAACAAACCAAATATAGTGGTATAAGTACAGCGGTATTAGAGGGAGTACAGCGGTCACCCATGTTTCATCAGAGCAGCACTGTAATGAGACATAAATAAAGAATAGTTTGACATAAATTTATCAGGTCTTTCTTAAGCACAACAGTCCAAGACTAAAAATGAGAGGCAGTCAAGGGGACGAGACTTCACTATTATAGCCTACAGTAGGTAATGATACACTGGGCAGCTTAAATCAGCAAGCCACAATGGTGAACAGAATATTAATTTTGCATCAAGTTTTAGTGTTTTCTGTATCATATTTAAACTCTAAGTTCATAAAAAATAAAAGATTGGTAAAATTGATGAATGCCACAAATTCTCTTTCATCAATCCTACGTGCCACTTCTGAAGAAATCTATTTGTACGATTGGTTCTTGCATGAGGCCCAATAACAAAACTGGGTGACAAGTTACAACATAATGCACTTAAATAAAAGAGAGCACCAAATAATATGACCTGACAAGATGCCTTTTCAATGTAGCTAAAACAATTAGACATTCAGGGACCTGCAACCGATAAGAGACGATGACAAGCCTATTTAACACAATCGGTTACATTTATTAACAAAAAGTATCTAAAATATGATTTGACATTTACATTAAAAACTACTCTATTCAATAATATATATATATATATATATATATGAAGTGGGAATTCCAAAATATAGGTGCATCTTTAAGATGACGATATATATATATTTTTACTTTGTATCGGTAATATTGGATTTTTGAGGATTTAATCTATATATCGATCCAGATCGATGTATCGTTACACCCCTATAAAGAAGACATAACATTTAAATATGATTTCTTATGTAGAACCATGCACATGTATTTATGCATAAAATAAAGTTATCTCAGGAAATCATGATTGAATTGTTAAGTTTGGAGAAATTCTAACACTTTGTGTAGTAGCCAGCCAATCTACTGCCTAAATACTGAACCACCCTGATTGGTTGATAAATAGGAACAACATTTTCAAACAGTCAAAGACTGTGTTTAACGGTGACAATATGTACTTGCTGGGTGTTAATCTGGACGCTGTATATAGTACAGGCCTGCACATGATTAAGCACAGCTGACAATGGGAGATAACAACGCAAAGGAAGAACAGTGAGTTCTAGGACGAGAATGTCATGTCACAATCTGACCTGCTTTGCCCCTCCCTGATACATTTTCACAGCCAGAGGTGTTATACTCTGCAGCTCATAGATTTACAGATGGAAAAGAAATAAAAGGATATTAGCAGTGTCACCGCTCACTACCTGAGGAGCCAATTCAACATTAATTCCGTCCTGTGACCAGGATGTGTTCCTAACGTGTTCCTGGAGCCTGTGGATGTAAATCAAGCACAGCATGTGATTTGAGCACATGGGGTTATTCCTGGCCACAGCAGTACCCTGAAGCTGAAGAGAGGGACAGATAAGGGGGTGGGGGGCAGATGCCTCTCCTTTTTAGTTACTTTTACAATTCATCCCATCCCCCACAGAACTAACTGTAGTTCTCATACAGTCCTGGGATCAGCCCATTTTTTCCCATCACGAGAAACTCAACTTTTAATACGCACCTGCTAGCGTACTGTGTTTGTGCGCTGCCATGGCAACGCTGATTATCCATTGTGTGTTTGAGATTAAAATAAGAGGTTCAGAAGATTTGATTTAACAGAGTGGTGTCAGGAAAGATAAGGCACATCAATGGAGACGTATTCTTCACACATCCCGATTGTATATTGGGTAACTTTATTCTGTTGGATAGTGATCCCTCCTCTGTTGCTCTTCCTGTATTTCTTTCATTTTTTTCCCCCTCATTTTCTTTCAAGGATTTTTCCATGCCTGAATCGAGGGTCTAAGGATAGAGATACTGTACAGATCGTAAGCCCCTTAAGGTTAGATCCCGCCTTCTTTTGAATCAAAAAAATATAGTCGAGGGAGTGTTTCTTGTAGTCCTACATTATGATGATATAAAGCAGTCAGGCTGCTGCTTCCACTCTCAAACTCCGACAATCAGTTTATCGTTCTGCCCTCAGATTAATTACCAGAGATCCCTATAACACTCCCCATTGCATTCTGCATAAACAGGTTCCTCTCTGGCACAGAGGTGGGATAAACACCTGTATCTTCTCATCCACAGATCCCTTCCACCTCTCTACTGTATATAACCTCTAGGCTGGACTGGACCACTGGATACTACCAAACATCTTCAAGCTTCAAGGCAATTTATTCTGAACTCAGAAAATCTGCTTTTAGTTTTTGTGCACCAAACACATGGAATTATCACTCTCACTACCCCTGGACAATTCAAGACGATAATCTCAAACCACTTGATCTCAGTGTGCAATTGTCTTCACTAAGAAAAATACAATGCACTTATATAGGAGACAAAGATTAAATATTAAACATAATTTATTTAATGCCTAAAAATGCTTATGTGTGGTTGTCATCGTGTGACAGGGTGGAGGGGGGGGGGTCACCGAGTGACCTGGTTTTGAAGAAGAACACGACTTCTGCAGTTTGAATTTATACTGTAAAATATATAGTATAAATACTAATACAACTTTGAATTGAGTATGCAGGAGCCTTTACGGAGGCTAACGAGCAAATGATCTACATCACTTTCTTAGTAAAGCCGATATGGATATAGGATATTCCACAATAATGACTGCTGACTCTCCTCCCAACGGTCTCCAGAGATGTGTTTTGCTGGTAGCTCGCCCCCTCAGCTACACACCCATCTTTACTTTCTTGTAACCCCAACTGTAACTTTTAGGATCTAAGAGGTCTGGACTGTAAGGAACACCGAGAAAGACTGCTGGCAAAGCTTATGTTATAAAAAGATCGACGCTATTGGCTCCAGCAGCCCCCAAAAAAACATATACACACACACACTTCATGATGTATGGCGGGGACGCTCTGGAGGACCACTGCCAGCAAGCAGGTTTATTTTTACACGTCTCCTGCCCCGACAGGACTGTAGTAACAAGGAAGCTGAAAGGCTCCGGAAAATCCTTGTTATGTCAACTTGTTATCAACAGGGACAACTAATAGTCTACAGAGTATGTACAAAGATTAGCAAGATTGTTGAGCTGAGGAACATAGTGTTAAGTAGGTATACAATAATATAATAACTTATAGTAGACAAGATGTCGATATCAGCGTACATGTCCCCCAATGAGTTAGAAGAAATTGCAGTACAGAAATGCCAAAGATAATTTAGTCTCAGGGACAGGAATTATTTTCACTACGCCATGGGGAAAGAGTTGAGAAAGCCCTGGCCATGTCTACAAGAGAAAAACTCATTGCATTTCAGAGTCTCCAAACCACCTGTTTTGCATGATAAAACTAGAGTGCATGCAAATTCAACACAAAGTGCCAGGAGTTGAACCAACAGCATGCTGACAGAGTCCAGATAAAGAGCAGAGGGGTCACATGGATTTCACTAAAGATACAGCTTAATAAGCTAAAATAACAACAAATCACAATAGGGCTGGGCAATGGACAGAAAATCAGATATCATGATATTATTGACCAAATACCTCAATATCGATATTGCGGCGATATTCTAGGGTTGACAATTGGTGCTTTAACAAAAAATCTGCACACTTGGAATTTAGATAAACAATCATCAGTAATGTGGGCATAATGTCAAAGTCGGGAAAAGGTCAATAATAAAACAGCTAGAAAAGTCTGGTAAGTTAAGAAAAGTACATGGCTTTACTGTAATGCAGCCTTTACAACCTGTTAAAGGCATAACTTATGTAATATTATCGATCAATCTGCCTAATATTTCTCAATTAATCATTTTCTCAATAGAATTTCAGAAAATAGTGAAAAATGCCCTTTGTAATGTAAAAAGCATCATATTATTACATCTAAGACGTATGAAAACAGAAAAACTATTTTATTTTATCTTTTTCGATGACCTAACTGATTAATTGACAAATTGGTGTAGCTCTAGTTTATGGTATGGTATGTTTATGGTATATGTTAGAGTGCGGCCTGCAATATAAGTACACTAGGGTGTGAAAAATGTTTTTTTTTTGTTAAAGCATCTGAATGCACATATCAATATCAGGCCAATAATCAATAATTGTCTGAATTGACAATGATAAACTCAAATTTTACATTATGCCTATAATATTCATACCGGACTCCAGTGAAAAATCGTATTTAATATTGCGAATATAATAGATAAGTAAAAGGCATTTATTGCCAATTTCCCACTGCTACACTAGTCTGATTAATTCACACAGTTTCTAACTTTACTGGAGCTAATGCAGCCATTAACAGCAGAAAAAAGACCAGAATAATGCAATTAACATAATCTTGTATGATAGAGTAGACATCCTAACAACCTCTCCCAGGTCTGTAAATTAAACTAGCCGGAATGAATAAAAACCCGCAGCCAACATTAGTCGAGTCTTTTTGCTAGCTAACTGACCAGCTTTAACGCACTACTGGTGGCCATACAATCCCAGTCTGAAGTGATGCACTTGGTCACTTTAGTTAGCCAAAGATGCCTTCAGCTATCTCGTCATGTGCACACGACAGGAGTCAGTTCATCACAGACAGTAAAGCTTACTAAAGAGCTAAAAGCAGCTAGCAGACATTCAAGGTGACATTAGCAAAAAAAACACTGAGAACAACACACTGAATGAAATGTTGGTTAGCTAGGACATCTAAGTTAACACCGCCCCGAGATACGAGTGAGTAGGCTACTGCGTTGTTTCCGGGTAACTAGCTCACCCGGGAAACGGACGCATGACAAGTGAATGCAACATGGGGGGCTAACCAACCTGACATCTGCACACCATATCCGCGTCTTGTGCGAGCAAATCCACAACTTTTCCTTTCCCCTCGTCGCCCCATTGAGCCCCGAGAACCACGGTCACTCTGTTGCCGACTGGCGGTCTGGGTGCACGTTTTGTCGGGCTGTCGCTGCCGTTTGCGGCCACGGCAGGTTCCTGACTCCCACTTTCCGACATTTCTGCTGGGTGGCTGGCTGACTACACTTGTGCGCCTTTCGCACTGTGCTGCTGCTGTTGCTGCTGCTGCACCAAAGATAGAGGAGTCGATTGAAGGAGCTTCACTCCACGGCAACGTTAGACGCGAGGAAGTAACACATCACGCACATGCGTACAAGTGTCTGAAATTTCAATTACCATACCATACCATACATAGGCTACATGTGTGAACAGAAAAAAATGCGCAGCTGCAATTTTTGTACCTCATGCAAATAGCTTACTCGTAGTCTTAATTAGGATAAACTGAAACAATCCCCCCCCCCTCACGTTTATTATTGTAACTGTATGGATTTATTTGACATACGTTTCTGTAATCCGACAGCACCTGAATCAACTTCATTGTTTCTGCATAGACTGTATATACAGTCTGCCATAAATAGGACACTCCCATTTTTCTGAACGTGTGTTCACTGCCCAAATGTGTAATGAAGTAGTTTAGCCTACCTGTTCCAATATTTAGTTTTTGATTGCATTCATTTTAATATGTCCTTTCTCTTTATGCATTCGTGCATTTGTCTTTCAGAGTTTGTTTTGATTCCTATTTCTGCACATAGTTGCAAGCATTGCTATCCGCAATACATGTAGCTTTGATGACCAAAAGACTTCACAAAACTAGAGTTCAAACCCTAAACCTAACCCTCCTATAGTAAATTTGATCCATTAGTATTAAAGTACCAGTAATAGCTGTGGCAGTTTTTGTTTCTTTATAGTCTTTCATAAGCTCCACAACTTTCATTTCATTTTTTCCCCCCAAACAGACATTAGTTTACGATTATCAAAAGGATGCAAAAATCTCTAATATGCATCGTCAAATGTGTTGCCTGTGTTTTGGCTGGTATTTTGAATTCAGAAAGTGCATTAGAATTATTTGTTCTTAATTGTGTTCCCCATTAGCCTCCACAAAGTACACACCAAACACCAACAAATGAACAATAAAACAATGAAAACATAAAAAAAAGTGTATTTGAGGTTGACACAGGTGACATTTTCAAACAACTGCATGTCATAACATAAACCATTGTAGATTACATAGAATTGTCCATATAGGAGACCAAAAATGATATTCATATCATCATATTAATATCATATTAACTTACGCTCTCTTATGCTCTGTTTACACTCAGTAGGGTAAATCAAAATACCACAACTACACTTACAGAAGCTCTAGTCCCGCTTTGCCAGACCCTCCTTTAAAGACTCAGATGTGTTGTATCTTGAATTATTTGGCTCCTTCTGGTGGTAATAAGAAATGCATGCGGGCGTGCCCACAATATTGAGCATTATGTCCATTTGGTCCTGTGATTTGAGCAAGTTTAATCCATAATGATGGCTCCACATTGAGAGGTAACATAAAATAATTGAACTGACTTATTTGCTATAAACGTTAAAAAGTTAAAAAGTGTTGATCACAAAATGTTTAAACAATATCATGTATGATTGAAGGCTGTTAATCCATTCATTTTCAGCTATCCTCAAACTTTTCTTATTTGCAGACTTGTAGTTCTTGTGTGTACCTGTTTGGACCTGCTGCAGATGGAGATGCACAGCGCCAGGTACAGCTCACATCACGACTATCCTTTCCTCTCCTTTGAGCTGCGGCGTGGGACAGATGGTCAAGTGGTTGAACAAGAGAGAGCAGAGAGCAGGAGGAGCAGAGAGAGAGCAGGAGGAGCAGTGGGCACAGGTCACGACTCAGACTCCGCTTAAAAAACGCCTTTTATTAACAAACAAACCATTCAGGTTTTTCACATGACCTTGTTTTATAAAAAATAGTCAGACAAATACAGTCCACACCGAGGAGTGCTGTAAGTCGAGGTCAAGGTATCCCAGCAAATTCTTCACTTTACAACAATAAGAAACACTGACTTGAGTGGATGTATCTGTGCAACAGGCCAGAGTGCACTGTTTTACAGCCAGATTGCATAAGCCATATGCTCCCATGGGTCCCTAAATTGGGATTCTCTCATCTGGTTCACACAGAATAGTCAAAGATAACGTAATCATAGAGATTTCATGTTTTAATCTGCTTCATCTGCATCTCTTTTTTTTTTTTTTGCACCCTTCATCTCTTGTAAATCACTTCACTGTTTCCTCAGTTTGTTTCTCCGTCAGTTGCATAGACTGTTAATATTAATATTTACATGGTCTATGGTCAGTTGGCAAAATCAAAGTAACTAGCTGTTTAATACATTTAGAGGAATAAAACGTATATTTACCCTTTTTTTAATTTACAGTAGTGGAAGAAGTATTCAGAGTTTTTACTTAAGTAAAAGCATCAATACCACACTGTGAGAACATTATCAGCAAAATGTAAAGTATGAAAATGAAAAGTAGTCATTGTGCAGTAAAATGTTCCTTGTCAATGTTTTACTATTATCTGGTGTTTCTGGATTCATTTTACTGCTGCTGCACTCATTATTTTGCATAGTTGTTTAAGGCTATGCTTATTTTAACTCCTTTATATACTGTCGGGTAATCTACACAGCAATTTATTATAAAATTGAATTATTAATTAAAATTATAATTAGGGCATGAAATAGAAGAACATATTCTATTCGATGTGTTAGTTGTTTTCTGGAGCTATAGGAAAAACATAATTTCATGTTTGTCACTCCCCGATGTAAGCCTTCTTTAACTGTATATGGATGTAACGCGAGTGCAGATGTGAGTTGCGCATGCTCAGATTTAAACGGTTTACTGCATAACGTGTTATACTGAAATTAATGAAATCCATAAAATAATAAAATGTTCTCATTACAAACAATAACATACGATCGAAATCATTTCAAAAACGTTTTAGCTATCGATGGTTATTTGATTGCTAACGTTAGCTCAAAACGCCATTCAACTGACAGCCTTTGTTGTTTTTGATTGCTAGCTTGTAGCTAAGCTAGCAGTCATTTCAAGAACGTGTTAGCTAACTATGGCTGTTTGATTGCTGACGTTTGCTCAAAACGCCATTCAAGTGACAACCTTTGTTGTTTTTGTTGCTACCTTGTAGCCCGCAGTGAACGAACTTCGTTAAGTAGGTCCATTTTTACTGTATTGACAATACAGAAGTCTCTCGTTAGCATCTTGTAGGCTACTTGTCGCAAAGTGACGCATGCGCGACTCAAATCTGGAGTCGACTCACATCGGGGAGTGTCTTTTTTCATTGTTACTTCCGTAGCTGTAAGCTAAGAACCCAGAAAATCGACTCTGTGTAAACCCACTTCTTGCGGTCATTGACGTTCATATAAAACAGTTATCTTTAAAATGTCTACTCCGCTGCTGCTCCGGGCTTTTGTAAACGAGCGAATGAAAGCTGCTGTCGAGGAAATAGTTCAAGTGTTTGAACAAACCATCGCAAAATATGAAGAAGAAGCTTCCAGCTCACATCAGGAGATTGATCGACTCAGAGGGCTGCTGCTGCTGGAAACGACAAAAACAGGTATTTAACGTTATTGATTAATTTGCTTTTCATCTGTCAGTGTCAGACTAGACCATAATAATAAGCCCTGAAGGGTTGATGATTCCCTGTCCCTGTGATTTTATGCTTTTCTTTGTCATATATGATCGTAAACCTGACGTCCTCGGATTTTGGGCTGTTGGTCGTACAAAACAAGACATTTGACTATGACAACCTCAGCTGTGGGAAAATTATAACGAGCAGTTTTTTTGGACAGTCGATTAATGATATTGATAATATTGCCAACATAAACAGTGTATTCACAATGTTGGTAGTATAGATCCAGGACGTTCCACTTCCGGGATTGCTCCGTTTTTGCCGGAACTCCCGCCGCATGTCCTCCTCTTAGGCCCGTTACCTTTTACTTTCTTGTGTTGGAATTTTAAACTCTGATCAACTTTTGAAGACTATGGTTAACTGCTCCTCATGTCTCTGCATGGTAAACCCAGATAGCTAGCTATACTATCTGTCCAATCGGAGTTTTCTGTTGCACGACTAAAACTACTTTTAAACGTACACTCAAATAAAACAAGTCCCTTCCCGAGGCTATTTTCCAGAAGCACCATGACTCCATTCGGCGCTTAGCACTACCCATGATGATTGTGATTGATTTAAAGCTGTTTTGAGCATGTTTTACTCCCTTCCTGGAATGCCAGACCCTCCGCAGCAGCACTATGGAGGAAGGTCTGGCAATGCGAGACTACTCTTTTGGTGATAAAACTGATAAAGAAGGCAGAGGTTTTACATGTTTTGCTCTTTTTTTAAAATTCCAGACTCTTCTCAGTCATCCATCTGTAAAGAGGAAACTCTCCCCGAGGAGCACAACTGTGAACAGGAGCTGAGCGTCTTTCAGAGGGACCCAGAACCTCGTATCATTAAAGTGGAGCATCATGAACTGTGGGCCAATCAGCAACAAGAAGAAGAACAAGAGTTTAAGGATGCTGATGTTTCATACCTTCCTCATTCATCTGTCTGGGAGAAAAACAAGCTAGGGGACACAAGACCGACTTTGCAACCTCACACTCAAAACAGTGAAAGTGAGGAGCATTGTCAGGATGAAACTAAATCTGTACAGTTCATGCTACCTCTTGCCCAAACTTCGTCTTCACAAACTGAAAGGAAAAATGAAAGTGTCCAAGATGCTAGGGTAAACGAAAGATGTGCTGCAAGTTTATCCTCAAACCAAACACAGACGGAACAAAGTCAGCTTTCCTTTATCACTTCCATAGAATCCACTGAGTTACCACATTTGAATTCAGTTGCACCTGACTATTGTTGCTATTTGTGCGATAAGTCTTTTTCCTCCAACCACCACTTGATAAATCATGCTTTTCGCATCCATTCAATTGGTGCAGAGTTCCTCTGTGCTGTGTGTGGAAAGACCCTGGAGTCCACCGAAAGCCTTAACGTGCACCTTAATACACACAAGGGCTCAAAATGTTGTGGTGTGTGTGGTAAACAGTGCAGCAGCACCACCGCTCTGACAGAACACATGGCCAGCCACGCCGGGGTGAAACTGCATCGCTGTCATGTTTGCGGGAAAGAGTGCAGCCGGAAAGGAGATTTAAAGATTCACATGAGGATTCATACGGGCGAGAAGCCCTTCTGCTGCACTCACTGTGATAAAAGTTTCACCCACAGCGGACATCTAAAGAAGCACATGAGAAGCCACACAGGAGAGAGACCACACCGGTGTGATATCTGCGGCAAAGGATTTCTACAGAAAGCACACCTGAAATACCACTCAGGGACTCACGCTCAGAAATATTGACTTTTTCATCCACTTGGGCCTGTGTTGATCACAATGTTATTTGCTCAGGGCAAGCACTAATCAAGCTACTCCTTACAGCAAAGCATAAAAGTAACATTTAAGAGCAGCTTTCGAGCGATAATCAGAGCAGATACCTAATCGGAGACAACAAGTTACCCTACATCTGCCATATTGTTTATTCAGTTAAAGTCCTTACATTTTACTGAGAGATGTTTTTATATTTTTAAATTAAATTGTTTTTTTAAATGTAAAATCCTCACATCTTAGTCTGTCCCACCGGGGAAGCATGGGAGAGATGCAACGAGGATATGTGTTTCAGAGGGATGAGAAGTCCTTTCCTCTGAAGCGTCACTTGAACTTGTCAGCTGTATTATATCTGATATACAGTTTTGTTCAAAAATAATAGCGGTCCAACATTGTTAACCTCTTAAATCATAATTTTTGGTAGAAGTGATATTTCTACATGGCAAATAATTTACTAGTAAGTGAGTCATAGAAAACCAACAGACCCAACAGTCATGACATGCATGCTGCTCATTCTGTGTAATTGAATCTGTAATTTAAATGGCCATGTTCAAAATAATAGCAGTGTTGTGTTTAATTAGGGAGGTGATTGATTCTGTGAAGAAACAGGTGTCAATTATCACCCATATTTAAGGAAGGAAGGAAGCAAATGTTGTGCATGCTGGTTATAGTGCATACGGAAATACTCAGCAAAATAGGTCGTTCCAGACATTGCTCAGAGTTAACAGCGGACTTTGATTAAAAAGTTGATTGGAGAGGTGAAAACATAAAGAAGTGCAGAAAATTATAGGCTGCTCAGCCAAAATGATTTCAAATACCTTGAAATGTCATCCAAAGCCTTAACGACGTTAAAACGGTTAACTACCATTCAAATGGATCAAAGAATAGCCAAAATGGCAAAGGCTCAACCAATGATCAGCTCCAGGAAAATCAAAGAAGCCTTAAAGTTACCTGTGAGTACAGTTAGGATCAGAAGAAGGCTATGTTAAGCAAAGCTATCAGCTACAAGCCCCCCGCAAAGTCCCATTGGTGAAAAAAAAGACATGTACTGAATAGGTTGAAATTTGTCAAAGGACATATTGACTGGCCAAAGGAGAAATTGTGCAACATTCTGTGGACTGATGAGAGCAAAATTGTTCTTTTTGGGTCTAGGGGCCGCAGACAGTTTGTCCGACCCCCATGCACTGAATTCAAGCCACAGTACTGTGAAGACCATAAAGCATGGTGGTGCAAAAAAACATGGGGATGTTTCTCATATTAAGTTTTTCTAAGGATTTTGAGCATTATTCACTTCTTTAAACACTGCTATTATTCTGAATAAAAACTGTGGATATGTCACTGTTTGGGCGGAGTTAGCAACCCTTTCAGCTGCACAGCTTCTGGGAAGGCTGCTCTCATGTATCCTCGCTTATACCTCCTCGGTGATCCCTCATTGATGCTCGCTCCTCGGGGCAGAAATAAGAGCTTTGAGACGACCTTCACGAATGAGGGCCAGAACAACTTCTGGTTCAGCCGAGGAGGGAAGAGCACCTAGAGTCTTGCATTGCCAGACCTATCTCCACAGCGCTGTGGAGTAAATCTGGCTACACCACACATTCATTCTGGGATAGGAGAAAAAACGCTCAGGGTTGTTTGCAATTCACAATTGTCCTGGGCGGAGCTAAGCTCTGGACACAGTGACGGTGGCTCTGCAAAGTGATCTCGGGAAGGAACTTGTTTTGGTGGAACACACCACATACAATATTAAATGAAGTTAACTGTTCACACAGTACAGTAACATGAGCTATTTAAATTGGCTGAAAACTTTTTTCTTACCAGTTTATCGCCGTGTGTATCCCCACCAATCGGGTCCAAAACGTCCCAGTTAGATAGTAAATGCAGTAATATTCTTTGTAAATCTATTTATTCACTTTGTAATGGTTTTTTTGATTTCATTTCAGCCTTTAATAGGAAGAACAGCTAGGTATGAGAGAGGGATGACATGTAGGACATCGTCACCGGTCGGACTCAAATCCTGGACCTTCTGCGTCGAGGCATACACCTCTAGATATGTGCGCCTGCTCTACCAACTGAGCTAACCCGGCCACTTCAAATTGTAAATCTTTATGATAATTCCCCAAAAGAACCAAGCTGGCCTGCCTTATTGCACAATCCAAATAATCTTCAAAACTTGACATTTTCAGCGTGTAGCTTGGTAGCTTCAAGTTTGTTGTTGTTTCCCAAAGCAAAGGGATTCTGGGAAAAGCAACACAGAGAGCGGAAGCATAGGGACATCCTGGATGTCTGAGAATTATCCTGGATATGTCCTTCTGTTGATCCAGACTACTGTTGACATGACCTGTGTCATCTGGTGGGAACTCATTACTCTGTAACCACTAATAGGAAGAGTCGCTGTTTTCTGTAAAAACACTGCTGTTAACATCAATGAACTGTCTTTGTCAATATTCAGTTTAATGTTGCAGAGTTTGAACAATGTTAAATTTGTGTGTGCTTTTTTTGTTGATTTAGCTTGTTTAGCTCAGATTTGCTGTACACAGTGAAACATACATTCTGTTCTATTCTGCTTTTTTTGGAAGTAAAGCTTCATTTAACAAGTCCGTAGTATGCTTAATAATTTCCTAAGGAGGTGCTTGTAAAGAACTGTGCAATTTGGTACTAATTATAGGGAAATGCTCACGTTGATTGTTACAATAGTATGATACATAATATTTATTTATTAGAGCTTTAATATCCCCCAGAGGTGTGCCAATTGAATTGTATTAGTTATTTAATTTTAGCTAACATGTCGTAAAAGGGTTGTTTGACATTAGCAAGGCAGTTTGTTATCCATACTGCAGATGAGGTCCCATGAAGTTTACAACATGGGCTTAATTGACATCTGTATTTAGAGCAGTTTCTTTGGGATTGGATCACCCACAAACAATACCACCCAAATGATATAAGCCTAACTGGGACGAGAATATTGCGGCGGTTACACAACGTCTGGGCAGAAACAACATTGTGAATGTCGGTGGTTTTTATCATTGTATTCTCTAGTAGTGTATACTCTGCCTGTAGTGTCACTGAAAACAATGCAAACATGTTTCCTTACATGTTATGACTGGTCAGACTGACCTCAAATTCTTTTTTATTGGAATTTTCCAAAGAACTTTTAAAAACATCATGTAAACATGAGATTTGGGGCATAACCTCTGCAGTCTGATGGTTACGTTCTTAGTTTTTAAAACTGACAGATTCATGCCATCCGCATTTAAAACACATAAAAGAGAATTAAATGTATAAAAGACTATCTTACCTTACTGAACATTTAAAGCAAAGAGTAAAGACAAACTGGCACTTGGCAGTAGTTATCGGATTAAATGAGAACAAATAATAGTGTTAATGGTCCTTATTGGATGCTCAAGCATGACATTTGTGAAAGAGTCACAAAAGTCTAGGCAACACTTTACTTTAATCTATGGTTTATAAGAATTATAATGTAGTTATACACAGCTAAAACAACATTGTAATTTGAATTTGTCAACAGTTATAACTTGTATCTCCTCTCCTATGAAGACATGTTTAATATTATTATAACTGTTTTAATATATTACTGTTAATTACTTGTTTATACACCAGCCTTTACTTATGAATGGCCACAGGAGGAGTTATTATTGTTGACAAATTAGTTTCTGGTCTGAGAGGAACATGGTTTACCAGCAGGTGGCGCTGCTGGAGCCTTTATGCATCTATCCAGCTAGTCAGTAAGGGCTTGTCAGAGTTTACATAAACTACAACAACTTTTCTTACTTGAGGTTAAATTGTGACATTTTTGCCTTTTGACTGTTTGTTTGTTTTATAAATCACAGAACTCCACTGTTAAAATGTATATGTAAGTTATCGACAAAGTGTAACATTATTATCGTGACATTTGGTATATCTTGCACAATCTGAGTGCCATTATAGTTCAAGGGCAGCTGAGTAAAGATTGTTGCAAGTCAAACTGTTAAGTTATTAAGCTTCTCCTGCAAAGGTTTTAACCACACGTTCTGTATTTCTTTGTCTGAATTCCTGAGATTTAATTTGGACTGCTAATTACTTCTCACTTTCAGAGAAAAGCAGAAATTACATTCACACGTTTAGTCACCAGGTATTGAGCCATTCATCCATGACTTCTTGGTCTAATTAAAGGATCATAAAGGCCTACAAAAGTTCAACTTGGATCGCTCCCATATGGCTTCAAACTCTCACAAAGAACAGGAGCTCATTCAAGAATCTTTGTGTTTGGGGAGCCACTTCAGGCGATTAAGATTTTAGCTGAAGAGCTAATCAGGCCTCAGTGACCCTCAAACATTAAACCAACTACCCTAATCTGGTTATGCAGAGACCACTCCCCTAAGGATCACCAGCAAACACCCCTGGATCCTTGGGAACAGTTTCCCACGTGTTAGCTCATTTCTAGCCTTAACAGGGATTCAATCTCTCAAATCTAATCAGATGATTTGTGTACACCCTCAGCTGACCAAATCACTGCTACATTATAGCGCAAACAGACTAATGTGCTATATATTCTTCTGTATGTACTTGCAGTAGTATCTGACCTAGACTATTACTATTTGAGAAACTTTCCTCATGCTTTTTTTGTGGAGAAAAAGAAAGCAAAAGGTTAAGCTGTGAAATTATGTGAAATTTACTCAAGGGAACTGGAGGGATTTTCCTTTATGTGGGTCAGACTGTGTTTTAAATATTAACACTCGAGAAAAGGGGTTACATTGTCTGTTTTGTGTGTGTGCGCGTGCGTGAAAAGTGCCGTTTTGCACCCACGAGCTGTTACGAAGGAATCATCAGAAATTCTGCAGGCTTTTAGTGGCATTACTGGCTCGTGAGTTACCAACCCGTCCATGGAAGTGAGCCCAAAGTATTTGAGGGAAATTGACTACACCCAGGTGTGGATGGCGGTGATCCAAGCAAGTTTCTTGTACAGAGGAAATTGATGGAGGGGGGAGATCTGACAGGATCATCCTCATGTGTTATGTTGTGGAGGAGGACAGCCAACATCTGGTGGACATCCCCTAGAGACTGAAATATACACACATAAACACACACACACCAACATGCAGGGTATTGAGCAATGGAAATAAGATCCTCATGCTCAAATAAGATGTCAAGCTGAACATTTTTAGTTTTCTTTTTTCACATCTGTGTAATATAGGAGTTGATGGTATTAGTGGTCATTTACTTATTTAAAGTTAACCCTTGTGTTGTCTTCACATTAGATTTTTTTGGTGTTTTTTGAATTATGTTTGTCAATTTTTTAACAAGTTTTGTTGCTTTTTCCAATGTTTTTAACCACTTTTTTCAATTTTCACTTTCTTTAACAAGTTTTTGTCACTTTTTCCATTTTTTTTCAGCGTTGTGTAAAAAAAAAAAAAAAAACAGTATTTTTTTTCTCTCAGCATTGTTGTAGCTTTTTACAACATTTGTCACTTTTCTCAACGTTCTTTTGTCACAATTCTGATATAGAAAGTTTTTGTAATCAGGTCAAATTTGACCCGAGGACAACAGGAGGGTTAAAGAAGACTGAACAGAAAGATAAAATCTCAACCACAGAAGATATATTGCAGTCTATCTGATCACATTCTTGCAGTAGATGTTATAGATTCATGGTGTGAATTCAAAGACAGCTTGTTTTGTGGGGAAACTTGAGGAAGGCCAGATGATAAATTTGCCTTTTTGTTTACCTTCTATTGCTAATCCCAGTTTAAATCACATGCTAGACCTTTCATAAATGGAATCTCTGCTATTAAAAGCATAGAGAATGACTGACACTGCTGCAGTTGCTGTGAGAAGATTTCCAACACAGCTGTTTCCTCACAATTGCAAAATGTTCAGTGATAACTTTTGTTATCTTACAATTCAACTAAAGCATGGATGGTGGAGGGTGGTGTTGGTTTAATGCTGAAAACGTCCAACTGAGTGGAACCGTGAGAAATTTAACGGAAACTGCTATGTTCCCTAACTTTAACCAAAGTGTTTTTGTTGCCCTAACCACACACTGCCCTGGTCACATCACGTGTATAGAAGTGCTGAGCTTTGAACATCCGCTGTCCACCCTGAGGGACAACCTCTCTAAAGGACTTGCATGCTAACATTGAAACAGAAAAATCCAGGCAGTAATGTTTCCCTTAAAAATGTGTAGAGCTCTACAGTGACCACCCACTTTTTTAATGACTCTGGTTCCGGAAGTGTTTTTCCCCTTTCCATTGTTTCATTGATGTTAAGAAAATTGCTTGTATATAGGTTTTAAGTCAGTACATGTGCATAAAAAGAAATGAAGAGTCTTTGGGGATTAGATCGTTAAAATATTCTTTGTAAATAAAAAATATTTTAAACGGGTAGCAAAGCCAGACATATCCCCCCATAGTCGTCAGATTATTTTACCATATAATCAATAATATAATAAAACTAGAGGGAGGCAGGTCAGTACAGCTCGACCAGCCTCCTCTCTTTACTTTGTCTCTCTTAGTTATAATGTAATAGTTTTAGACTGTCTGGGACTTCCTTTGACACACTGAGCTTCTCTCTCCTTTATCTTTCCATTTGTGTGCATCCACTCACTGTTGCTTGCTCTGGAGGAAACCACTAGAAGTGTTGGGTCCTTGTAAATCATAGAGTGTGGTCTAGGCCTACTCTGTGTGGCTGTGTGGTCTAGACCTAATCTGTCTTGAAATAACTTTTGTTATGAATTGATAACAATAAATAAAATTGAATAGAATTGAAGGGGAGGAGGAGGGTTGCACGTTTGCCTGAAAAGAAAGCTGATAGCAAGGAGAGAAGACATTTAAAGCAAGATGTCTTGCTCCGATTGGATCATGAATTTCGTGGTCAATTCTGGTTGGTTTACTGAAAAGTGAACGCCTCTTATCAGCTAAATAGTTGAAGGGAGAGGTTGTGGTGATTTAAGTTTATTTAGAAGTCTTCCTGAAGGAATTTGCGCTGCGCTTCATTAGTGAGCAAAAAAATATTCTTAAAAAGGCAAACGTTTCTACTGTATGGTAACAGCAAGTTGGACCAATCAGAGACATTGCTGTTACGCCTAGGGTTGTGGGTACTGTAGTTTTCTCCATAAGATCACGGATAAAACATGTTTTTCTTAAAACAAGGTTGAATTCATAGAAACTTCTACCTTCTACAGGAGAAGAAACTTCTGTTTCACAACCACGTAGCTCGTGGTCAGTCTACCTCGGATGCTTTAGACATTATGGCTCAAAATCTAAACCCTTATGGAGAAAATTAACTGCATTTTTACTTCCAGAACCACACCGTTGAGCTCTGTAGGCCAAAACAAATTAATATATAGAAATGTAATACAGTAGGCTACAATACAGTTCCAATTGCTTTATAGCTGATCAACACATTAAGTGAGTGGGTGGTGGTACACAGATGTTTGTGGTAGATGCTGGTGGCCCAGAATCCCCTTTGCTGCATCAGGACTCTCATATACGCCCCTGTTTTGTTTCATCTCCTGTAGGCTACTTACGCTGTGTTTCTGTCAGTAATAGTGGTGCTAAATAAAGACCATCTGACGAGTAACTATGTCCTCTGTCTCCCCCCTCTCTCTCTCTGACCCAACAAAATGGCTTATTTGTAAAAATTCACAGTAACCTGCTGGCCTGCTATTTGTCGGAATCCGGACCAGTCACAGAGACCCCCCCCTTGACTGCGGAGCGTTGAGTTTAGTTGTTGCTGCTGAATGAAACGCGAGAAAACCAGACGATCGTTGTTGCATAGGAAGCGACCTGTTTAAATGTGAGGGCATCGCTAGCAGGTTGTGTGAGGGTAAGTGTGTGTTTATCATGCGTCGGCGAGACAGAGTGAATGACGGTGTTCAGACTGCTGACACAGTCTGCCAAAATACTAAGCCCGGTTGGAGGCGGGTGTGTGTGCGTGCTATTCTTGGCCAGGCTATTGCAAATGTTTCGTTTATTAGGCGATTCTGAAGAGCTGCTGGAGCTCAAGCTAAAACGGTGACAAGGTTATGGTTATGGTCCCAAAGTCGCAGACGTGACAAGCGCATCACGTCTCCAACAGCGCGCAGTGCTGCTGAAAGTGCGCCAGCTGATGTGAGACCGAGGGCATTTGCTGATAGCTAGGCTACACTTGATAGGCTATGTTATATCAGACAGTCTACATACATGCATGCATGCTGCAGCTTTAATAGGCTAGTCTACATTAAGACCTGGAATATCTGTCTCTGTCAATAAACGAGTGTGCATGTTGTAATAGCTGCGGAGAATGTGGAAAGCTGACCTTACTTTGGACTCAAAGTTGTTGTGGGCCAAAGGTTGAGACTTGTACACAGTCTGAGTTGAGGCATCACAGCAGGTGACATTGTGAGAATATACAGTTTGTAGATCCTCCTTACACACACACTCACTCACACTTCACAGTGGGGGACAACATGAAAGAGCTCCGAGAACAGACCCCATTGCGCTAAAAACCACTACTTTACCATGTGTTGCTACACACACACACACACACACACACACCTTAAACCCCTCTCTCCTCAGTGTGCTTGATACAATGTTGGTGGAGTGTGTTTGAAGCTGCTTGCTTATCAGCGGCCCTGGAGCTTTGAGAAAGCTGTTATTCTCAGTGATAAGCTGTACTCGTCACATGCAGTGTAGTGAGCAGCGCTGGGCACATAAAGAGGAGACAGTTCAAGATGCTCACCTAAGGTTCAAAAAGCTGGTGCTGAGACATTGTTACAGCATTAATAGATGATTATTTTAAATACTGCTGTTTTAATCAATTTATCAAATGCTGGTTTAAGCATCTGCGGTGTAATAAGAGACAAATGACAAAGACATATCTTGACTTTTAACAACTAACATAGTATCATTTCATTAGGCCCTCCATGCCTAAACATTGCTTTCTGTCATAGGGTGCTTTTTATTATGCCAGCTTATGCTTCTCTCCTCCCCCTCATTGGTCCCCCTCATGGAGGATTTTCCAATCCCTTAAAAGTCCAATATGTAATTTTTGTAGTTGTTGTTGCACCACCATCAATTTCAAGTATTCCTAATGGCTACCTGACGTAACTGATGTTGGATAAGACTGACACTATTGGCAATGATTTTTTATTTGGCAGTTTGGGCTCCTCTATCCTCACGTCTCTTCCTCACATCTCTCTCTCACATCCTGGGAGGAGCCAAGACGTGAGGAGGAGAGACGCGAGTGAGGGAAGCGAGGTGACACATTAGCGTAAAGAGAAGCAACAAGTCTTCTCAAGTAGCAGAAGAAGAAGAAAAAGTTATAACCAAGGTCACCGGCTAAAAATTGGACACCATGTTTCCTGATGAAGTGCTTTGGAGCAAGACATTGAATCCTCTGCCAGCCTTTACATTAACCCAATTGTACTGTTCCTTTTTGCAGCTCTCTCAATCACCTGATCTGCTACAAGGACGACTATAATTAGGAAGGTCCATCGGGAGAGCAGACAGCACAGCACATAAGTATGCAGCGGAGTAATATGATGCAGTTGCATGAAACCAGGTGACCGAGATTGGACCATCAAAAGCGTCATTGTGTTTACAACCAGACGCCCACAAGGTCATGAATACTAATGAATCAGGGGATTCACTGAAGGCAATTAAAACGCAGGAGAGCAGACTATCCAATAATCTGTTGATTTAAAAAAAGTCTATCAATTAATTGTTTAGTCCATAAAATGTCAAAATAAGGAATGATGACTTAATAGTTTCCTAGATCTCAAGAGTATGTCTTTAAATTGCTTCTTTTGTCTGATCAAAAGTCCAAAACTTAATATTAAATTAACAGTGACATAAAAGAGAAAGAAATAGACAATCCTCACATTTGAGATACTTGAACAAGCCAATGGTTGGCATTTTCTCAGTTATGCTACAGTAGCATCAAAGCTCTATGGATGGCAATGTCGGACGGCCAGTCATTAAACGGCTATTCAACATGCTACACATTAGCATGTTAGCATTGTTGTTGTGAACACCTTAGCATGCTGATGAAACCTCACAGAGCTGGTAGCATGGCTGCAGGCATGGCTCAAAATGTTTTTTTTATTTATTATTATCAATTAATCGATTAATGGTTTCAGCACTAATATTGTGTTGCTTGCATGCGTGTGTGTGGTCTGTGCTGATGTTTAGTTTCTTTGCAATATCACATTCTTTCACATGTAAAAAAAAACAAAAACAAAATTGAGGCCTAGAGTAAAAGATGGAGGGAAGCAAGGAGAAAGAGATGGTTGAATTGAGAGAGCTCCTAGTCATCTGAAAGGAAATATTGATTTAGAAATCCTTAATATAAAATACTTAGAGCATATTTGTTCTGAAAATAAGACTTGCTAGAGGTCAGTTCAGTTAAAGACATTGGAATGTGGCTTCATTAACTTCCCATAAGTAAATAAGCTTAGGTTTGTTTTTACATTTTCAGCTGTATGTTGGAGCAGACACACATGAAACCCCTAAAACCAATGCTGATACAGAACAGACTGTTCCTTGGTAAACAACAGTGTAACAACCAGTCAAACTGTAATACATTTTGCTATTTGATATTTAACCACTTAGAAATAAATGTAGGCATGATGAAATTCCTTTAAACCAGTTTAGGTTGCTGCCACTTTTTGAGGTGGGAATGGACAGAGAAACTGTACACACACACACACACACACACACACACACACACACACACACACACACACACACACAAACACACATACATTTATTTTCAACATGTATTTTTTTATTTTCATCAGAAATTATGTTTCTGGATGAAGATTTAAATACAGTTTTCATTAGGGGTGAGATTACATAACTTCCCCTTGTTGGTTTTAGGGAAACTTCTTGGACTAATTTAAAACATATGTTAGTCATTCCAAAAACATTGGAACATCATTATTTTTGCCAGTGACTTTATGTTTGTTGCTGTTCACATCCACAAAGTGAACTGCCTACACATAATGATGTAAAGAGCTTTAGGAACAGAAATTCAGCATACAGAAAACAAATGAATTGCTCTGCTAATCCAAGTTGACTGCATACCAAAGTCAAAAAAATAGTCCCTGATTAAAAGTTGAACCTCAGGAAAAAAGGCTTCATAGAGGGTAACTACCATTTTTTTCAACCTGGACCCTATTTTCAAGCAAAACAAGCTACAATGTAAGGTATGTATAGGGCAATTGTCCAGCTTGTTTTACGTACAGAAAAGTGCTTGTTTTGCCACTGACAGGCTCAAATTAATATTCTAAGTGTCTGACAACATTATGGAAAGTAACCTTTCAGAGATAGTCCTTTAAAACCTCTTTGAGACTTTCTGTTTAACCAGAAACAGCTCTGAAGTCACTATCGCTAAACCCACCAGACACCATTTAAAAAAGCACTACTTTTAGCCTGTATAGTGCGAACACATCACGTTTATTTCAGCCAAAACCAACATCTGTGATGGTTGGAAAATGTTGTTTCACAGTTTTATTTTGTTTTTTGTCGACTTTGAATGAAGTGTATTTTATGATGCTAAAATTACGTTTATTTACATGGAGTCTGGTGGGTTTAGCAAATGCAATTTTTGTGAAGGTAAGTACAAGCTGGACAATTGCCCTATTACTTACATTGTAGCTTGATTTGCCGCAATTTCAAAGGTTGTTGTTACCAGAAGTCACTTAGACACAAAAACATAGGAAAATAGGGTCCAGGTTGAAAAAAAAGGTTGAATAACTGATTAGGATTTGGGGGTGGGGCTTGGGGGGGTCAGTGCTCAAAAGCATGGAAGGGAGGGAGAGGGGAGAGATGAGGAGGAGGGAGGGGCAAGATAGTCTCGTTTTAATTGAAAATACTTTGAACGTCAAAAAGAAGAGCTATCAGCCAACATTGCTTAGAGCACCTTTGACAGCTCAAAAGACACATTACATCACCTAGATACTTCATGACTTTTACCTAAGTTTATGAGAATTGCTTTTAAACATGATTTTGAACTAAAGACGTTATCAGAATTTTGACAAATAAAATGATGTATTACTTTGGTTTGGTTAAATACAATGGAGTTGATTTGGTGTGCATGGACAGCGCTTTAGATGCAGCACCTCTAGAATCTTATCTAATCTCTGTTATTGGAGTTTTGTTTTTGATTGTTCATAAGAGGTCTAACAGGGGTCAAAGTTGGTTTTGATGATGTCAGAATAAAAGGAAAGGGATCAGACAGTGATGCCAATTTCTACATAACACAAGGGTTCAAATTCTTGCTCTGTATAATATCTGGGCATTTTATATGGTAAGGTTAAGGTAGAGAAAGATCTTTGACGGGACTCTACATGCCAATGCATCCACCACTCTGACCTCCACCCTTACTTTCCACCTCGGCACATAAACGTAAAAGTTGAAGTATTGGCACTGGACATTGGCCTTGGACATAATTCACATCGTTTTGGCATGAGTCAAAGCTAACACAAGAAATTATATGCCTGGTTCCTTCTCCTGTCTATGATTGTTGTTATGGTGCTGCTGAAGTTTGGAGCTTGTCGATCTATGTTGTGAGGCTATTGTTGAATATGTAGCTTTACCGGCCTCTGATCTTGATGTGTGCATTAGAAAAGTTTGCTATTGAGTATTAGGAAGTCAAGATTGGGATTTAAGATAGAGGGAAATATGTAATTGTGAATTACAGTCTGACCAATACTGCGCATATTGACAGAGGTTTTTGGTGTTGCCTTACGGCCAGTTCAGACAAGGTGCTGCTCTGACTTTAGGGTGGTTTTCCAAAAAAGAAAACAATAGTCAGGGATCATTTTGATATCGAAATGTAATTGGGACATTTTTGTTTCATGAATACAAGCCAACACCACACACAGTTTAAACAAGCTTTCTCTAAGAAGCACTATGCACAGAGATCAATGAAATGCAAAATGTAAAATTTAGATGACAGAAGTAAGTAAAGTTTATTTACATAGCACAGATTGAGTCACAAATTACTTCACAGGCCAAAAAAAAAAACAATAATCGTAAATAGCACAATAAATTATAGTAAGTCACAGTGAAACACAATATCACGGATTACATATTAATACAGCCAGTAAGCCCTGATCAGAGGACCTCAGTGATCTGCTGACGATATACAGGTGCAGCAGATCTCTTATGTAAGCCATTGCCTGACCATTGATAGCTCTGTAATGACAAGAATCTTGTTCTGGATCCTGACTTTTATAGGCAGCCAGTGCAATGAGGCCAGAATAGGGCTAATGTGTCATGACCTTGACATTGTCAGTCAAGGTCATGACACATTACATTGACATGACATTGTCAGCAGCCTTCTGGACCAATTGTAAACAATCTTCAGATGGTTTAGTGAGGAAAGTAAAAAGAGAAATACAGTAATCCAAACGAGAGAAAACAAAGGCATGTATAATCAATTCTAACTCAGCGTAGGATATACCGTGCCTGAGTTTAGCAATGTTTCTAAGGTGGCTAAAACAAGTGCGGGTTAGGGACTTTACATGTTTGTCAAGAGTCATAGCCTGATCTAAAGTCACACCTAGATTTCTCAGGCTGGAACGCATGTTGGAGTTTAGTGACTACTAGCCACCTTAGAAACAATGCTGTCTGCAGTAACAATCAGAACGTCAATTTCATCAGCATTTATCTGAAGAAGGTTACTGGCTATCCAGTCTTTTATGACAGACAGACACTCCTGTAAAACATTAAAATGTTCAGTCTGGTCAGGTTTTAAAGATATATACAATTTAATATCATCTGAATAGCAGTGATACAAAATTCCTTTAAATGTACTAATCATTTGCCCAAGAGGAAGCATAGACTGAGCTAAAAAAAAATCCTGAACAAACATACACAAGCACACACGCAATTGAGGTTAGTGGTTTTGTTGATCATGACACAGTATTCAACTTGGAGTAACTGTTTCAGTTTTGAGACAACCACAACTTTACTTCAGCAAAGTTTAGTCAGCTAACATGGTAATTTGAGGACAGGACAGGCTTCTTTTGTTAAGTCTTTGTTTCACACAGTCAAAAGGATGCTACAAGGTAAATGTGTGCTTATGTTGTGAAACTGAGAAACTTCTTTTACCTATTGATATGTTTGATTATATAGTCAATTTACCTAAAAAGCAACTGTTATTACATGCACAGCTGCAACAATAAATAGATTAACCACTTAGTCAATGAGCAGAGAATTCATGTCTGTGACATTTAGTTTTAATTAATAACTGTTTAAATTATAAATGGTATACTCTTTGATTTTGGGCTCAAACTAATATACATTTAAAAGACATCAGGCTGCCTAATTGTAAATACCAACTACTGTCTGGTCTCCATGTTTAAACGGGGTTTCACCTTTCATTGTGTTGTATAATGGGGCCATGCACACACAGTGCACAACTAAAAACAGAAGCTGTGTGACAACAAGAAAGTTGTGTCTGAAAGCAGTCATTTGACTTTAAATCAGCTTTTGAACTTTTTTTTGAATAGGACATCAAAAGAATTTAATGAAATGTAATGTAACTGTTGGATCTTGCTCTGTAGAAATAGGGAAGTAAACCTTACCCTGATCTGTGTGTTGGAATTTGTGACACTCACTGGGTTTGTGGCCTGTGACACGCAGTTGGTGGCACACACATTTGGCAGATGCTGTATTACTTAATCATATTGGTGTCAGACTGCAACATTGTCTACATGCAGCTGAGGCATCAGGTGACAGCATCTGAAATTGATTTATCTCAACATAAAAAACAGGGACCTTCAGAAACTAATAATAATAAGGGCACACATAAAGGTAACATGTGTTTTCATTCAGAGCTATTTTGCACCAAAGTACAAGAGAAGTAGCTTTAAATCAGTGTTCGAATTATACCTTGAGCTTCGGTGGGGTACAGCTAATTTATTTTTATAGATGACGTCATACACTCGTTTGCATATTTATGACATCATTACGCAATAATTTGTATAAAGCTTAGTGGTTGTGTCAGCAAGGTACATAGTAAGAAATATATATCGTTAACTAACTAATCACAAACTCATTATGGGAATTTATATTAAATTATAATTATTACTTAGGTAGTAGCCTTTAAAAGTTAAATTAGGTGTATTTTTATGTGCCTTACATATGTCACTTTTGTGGCACAGTTATGTCAACAGATCTGACGGGGACATTTTGATACTGCCCGATGGTAAGCCTTTTCATCAACAAACATGCATTACGACGACAGCTGGCTGCTTTTTAGTGACAATGTATCAGTCTTCACGCAGAAATGTTTAACCTTAACTGAGTTGCAATGTTAAGATTGTGAAAGAAACAACACAGATGATGCAAAACGGTTTGACAAAGCTTGTAGGCCTACTCTAAAACCGTTGGGAGAAGTAGGCTATGGGAGACGTGCAGCAACAGATCAACAAAATGCAACCCAACCACATTCACAAAGAGTCCAGAAAGGCTTAAACTTCCTGTTTAAACAGAAAAATACAAAGTCTTGAGGATTCAAGTGTCCCTATTTATCCTAACAACAATTAGCTTCATTTTCTGGTTAACGCTTGGTAAAACGCACTTCATTAAAAGTCGACACAAACAAAATAAAACTCACCATAACCATCTTGGTTATCTGATGTTCCAATAATCCTATGGTTTGTTTAAAGTAAATCCTTAATCACCGGGCAAGATGTCGGCTAATTATTCCAGTAGCCTAATGCTATTTTCCTGCTGCCTCTATCTGCCGATTGGCCTCTCTGTACCGAATAACAAGCGTTGTTTCTTGGATGAAGACGTTGGGCTAATGTTACCAAAATTAAACAAAAAAAACACCCAAAAGTAATATTGTTTTGTCTATTCTAATCCATGCCTCACTGATAAATGGCATGTTCAAATCCCTGGCAAGTTCTTGAGCATCAGTTTGATATCAAACATACTTGGCAATATGAATAAGATTTTATTTAGCGTTTAATTTGTAGATGCAAGACCCAATGGATGTTGATGAAGAGCACTCGATGATGTGTAGCACATGTCATATAAATTGTGCGTCCTCTTCTGGAAAATCTCCTATCCAAATGATGGTTCCTGATCTCCAGGAGTTGAAGGCAAATTATTCCTCTGTTTTTTTATTTTATTTTTTTTAAGAAAATTGACCAAAAGCAGTAGCTTCAATTTTAAAGACTAATGTATCAAACTTCTGACCGTGCACCAAAGGCCCCAGTCAACATTCAGTTTCCAAAAAAATACTGTAGTGTCCTGTAATTTAAAACATCAGCATACTGTTTAGTTTACTGTTGCTCCAAGTTAAGCAGCCCCAATGCATTGATAACTACAGTACTAAACTGTTTTATATGAAAACAGTATTTTAGTGTTGAAAATTGGCAGTAAATGTACAGCTTTTGTTTACAGTGCTGCCTCTAGAAGTGTATTATTCAACTTTTGTTTTGCTAAATAAGGAAAAGAAAATTGTAATACTCAATACTATTGAATCGTAATAAATGAAAACTTCAATACAAATCGAATCGGAAACCATGTATTGTGAAATAATCGACAAAAGCAATTGTCCCAGCCCTAATGAGTATGCCTTTGTGGCTCTGATGGCTCCAACAGATGGCCTCATCTGCTCCAGAGAGTTAAGCAAACAAGAGGTGCGGGTTGCAAACAGTCTGAGTTTAATGAGCTGGTGTCAATAAGACTGGAAAATACAGCAGCTTCAGTCTCACGCAACAATAGAGAACAATTGAGTAATGGATTTCAAATGGGCAGACAGGATGTTTAATGGACATAACCACTCCATAGAAAACATGGTGATGGCAACGCTCCCAGAATCTTAAAAAAATAAGACCTTGCCCTCAGTTACCTCTGTTTGATTATTTTCCATAATGGGACAGGTCAACAGGATGGCTGACAGCCTCTGATAAGATAAAAGGATGGGCCAGAATGAGGACTGATAAGGATGATCTTTGAAAAGATAAAGAGAGAAATTACTGAGGAGAAGAGAATATCTATGAATGGTCATGAGCTTTCTTCAAAACATACACAGAAGTCAGCAGGGAATTCAGAATTTCTGAACAGGTATGTAGTGTAGCTTATGTATGTGGGGAACATACATGCACAGAAAAAAACAACATATCTGATTGCATGTGCACAGTCACAAATACACACGCGCACACCCTCACACAAACACACACACACACACACACACACACACAGCTGTATGTTGGAGCAGACACACATGAAACCCCTGAAAACCAATGCTGATACAGAACAGACTGTTCCTTGGTAAACAACAGTGTAACAACCAGTCAAACTGTAATACATTTTGCTATTTGATATTTAACCACTTAGAAATAAATGTAGGCATGATGAAATTCCTTTAAACCAGTTTAGGCTGCTGCCACTTTTCTGAGGTGGGAAAGGACAGAGAAACTGTACTTAAAAGTGCTTGAAAGGATATTCTGAACAAATGTTATATGAACAATACAAGCTTTATATGAAAAAGGAGAAGAAAGGAGTTTGTGCATGACTATGCTGGATTGCATCACACAGTCCTATAACTATCTTGTATAACTTTTGTCAAAACTTATTTTGCAGTAGCGTGTCTAAGAAAACTGAAATTCAATTTATGACTTTTCTCATTTTGTTACAGGGTATTGCAAAAACAGTGGAAACTATTTCAGGGCCACACAATGAAATTTTGCTTGCTTAAAGAACTATGCAATAGATAAATAACCAAGTGAAAATTATATCTAAAACTTTCAGTGCAGCTGCTTTTCCTTTTATTTAACCATATTGCTTTGTGCACTCTAAAAACCTAAAATGTAATCAGGGTATCAAACCTTTCTTCTTTTTGAATAACTTTGTATTCACTATTTAAGTGTGTAACACAAACTTTTGCCAAAGTTAAGTTTCAACTTAAAGATGTATGATATTCACAGTAAGCATGTGAAGTACGCTATCCAACACTAAACTGCCTTAATGTTCATGTAAGCTGATGATCCTGACCCTTCTCCCGACAAAAGTTGATGCGTGCGTGATCACCGAACACTTGCTTAGCGTGCTGACAGTGTTGTTGTCATTACTTAGAATTCCTCATGGAGGCGACAGAAACTATGCACTATAGCTTTAACAATCTGTTTACAAAATGCCCCCAGGGCACACATTACAGTTAAATTATCTTTCTGAGACTCTGACTTTACAAATGAAAAAACACTGGTTGGGGTGTGGCCCGAGGTTAAACATACTCAAACCTTTAACCCCGAAAGAATGCAGCGATTTTCTGTCCAAGTGTGGATTGAACCTTTTCACACCAACTCTCTCTGCATTCAACCATTTTCGTCAGGAAACCCCTGTTACTACACATGTTAAATCCAAGCAAAACAAGAACAGGAATGCAGAAATGAGAGGAATGCTCACTCATACCATCCTTCTCGTATGCACAACAGAATCCAACTTTTGTATAATTTAAAAATTTTATGAGCATTCCTTGGGAAAAAGATTAAGAACTTACTGTTCAAAAGGATTGATGTGAACTTTGCTTCAAGACCCGTTTCAGTTTCTCTCATTTACATCATATGAATGATCCAACTTTGCTGATATGAATAAGGTTATAGATGGGGAAACACAGTAGTTGTTATTGAGCTTTATTTACCAAAGAAAGAACCAAAACATAGTGTGGGATGCATCTGAAACTCATGGAGCAATACACATTTAAGCCACAAATTATAGGTAAAAATTATAGGTAAATCCAGTAAATCTAAAACATATTTGGCATACATGGCTGCATTTTTATAGATATGCTTGCACCCAAAATCTTAGCCTTTTAAACATTTAGCACATACCAACGTATTGCAAAATGAGGATTGTAAAGATTGAAGTTGTGAACTGAGTCAACTAATAAAAGTGTCACGTTTTTGAGTATTAAGAATGATTTCAATGGTTACTAGTCAGAAGTGCAGAATTTCAGGACTAATGCCAATTTTGAAGTTGCTGGACTTCAACTAAAAAGGTCAATCCTATAATGGACTGTCTTAAACTTTGTTCTTGTCCCTAAATGCATGGATTAAGGGGAATTCATTGTCTGTGCAGTTGCAGATTTGTGGATCATCCATTGTGACATCCATCATCCATCATGACAGGGATTTCATAGAGTATGACCCTTGCAGACCACTCACACTTTGTTTGGAATTCGAAGGCAAAGATGCGGAGGAATTTCACAGACCTCCCCGAGGAGTTTTTTCTTTGTTTTTCTGTCTGCGATGCTTCAGTCTAAAACCTTAATCCTCCAAAATGGAGCCAGGACTCGGAATTCTTAATCCCAAATGGGATTTACTTCACTCCCTCTATGTCCTCTGAGCCATTTAGGGGTTGAAGAGGCCATCCATTGGAACTCCCTTTCCTACCAGTGTACCCTTGAAACTCAGTATGTGGTCAGAAAGCCACTTCCAGCCCATTCCTCCTCTCGCCTCTTATGCCACAGACTTCACAGGATATTCTCAAATTAGATGATGTACCTGTGTTCTAAAAATGGCATGAGAGGGAACTGTCTGGGGTCAGCAGGAAGTGAAGCAATTCATCACATAAGCTGACAATAGAAATGCATACAACTATATATACAATGCAACAAAAAGGAGGCTATTACTTGTTCCTCCAGTTTCTTCTTGACGTTTTCCAAGCCACTGCGAAGTGAGGTTATAGGATTATTACCAGGTTGATTTGGCTCATTGTTCAGCTTTTGTGGGCTAGAACTGGTTACTGGCAGATATTGACACAGGTGTCTCATTGAAATCAGTTAGTGGCAAAGACCTCAACCAAACATGCACCTGTTAAGCTACAGTGGAGACTGCTGTTACTGTTGGCAGTTCACTTTCTTACATTTTGTATTTTCTGCATGATGGTTTGGTGATTGTCTTTTAAAGGAGGTGTGTTAGTAACAATCCTCTCCCTTTTTCTGGTCTGTTTCACTGTTTCCCTCTTTTTCTTTTATGTGTGTGTCTCTCTCCCCTCCATGGAAAAACCCTGTGGCCTGCTGCACTGAGAAGCTGCTGGCTGACTTTCTCCCTTTGGCGATACGCATGCCCAAAAACAAGTCAGACAAATGCAGGGAGTATGGAAAGAAAGAGCAGTTGTAGACAGACATATGCAACTACAGAAAACAAATATTGAAATGACCATCAATGGAAATTAAGTTTAGTTTTGTGTCTTAACACCTGCAGAGAGAGAGACAGTAATCCCTCAGTCCTCTGCTGCCCAGCTCCTCCTTGTTGGGTTTGGGTTAGCAAGGAAACAGCCAGTCAGACTAGCAATCCTTCACACATGCTTTCTGTCCATAACCACAGCAGGCTTTTTTTAGACAGGGGGGAGACAGGGTGTGGATAACTGTGTACCTACCACGACTATATGAGCAAACAGCAGAGACCAATGCTTAGTGTGTGTGGACTCACACAAAGAAAACCATCCATAAACAACGCCTTGGCACAGCTGTTAAGACAGGCCCAAGCGTTGTGATGAAATAAAACATTGGTGTTGGTTCTCACAGACACTTGAGAAAACAAGCTGTAGGCCTACTCCAAAAGCAGAAAAAGAGAGGATTTACTTGAAGTGTTTACTTTGTCTTTTTGTTTTCAGCCAGATTTAGGACATTGAACTGCATTATTTCCCCTGAAGTAAGTGTTCTCATTTAGAGGAGTCATGTCAGTTTTACAAAAGTCATACAAAACAAACTTCCTCAGGGACACTCTGGGACTTTCTCATCCTTTACTTGTGTTGTTTTGTCCTTTGCCTCACACTGTTAAACACCAGTATTGACCTTTAGCCTGGAAAAATGTACTGTCTTTGCATTTGGAAGTGGGAATAATGCTAGTGAGATGACATGATTTGTGGCCTGTTCAAACACAGATTCTTTCTATACATACACAGGGAGTATTTGTAGTGATAAGTAATGATCAGGAAGGCTTTGTGGCATTAGTTAATAATTTTATATCATGAGACGGCCCCCATTAACTTGCTTACTTAATAATAATACTTTGATGTTCCACATGTGTCAGCTAAGATATTACGGTATTCATAAACAATATGGTTCAGAAATATTGAAAGAGTTGGCAGACTGCTACACATGACATGGGTAGCGGCCACTATGATTTTTTTCTTTTTCTTTTTTTGTTGTTGACAAAATGCAGTATACAGAGAATCAGGTAAACAATAATAGCACGTGAACATCAAGTGCACAAAAAATAAAAAGACATACAAAGCAATAGAAACGAAGAAATAACAGAATCATTATATAGACAACAATATTAAATTAAAAAGGGTGCAAGAAGACATAAATTAGTCAAAGGTTTCAGGGTAAAAAAGCTTTTATAGGCTTTTCTGCTTTTAATTTTGGACAGGAAAGTAAGAAAGGGGGAAGACATGCAAACAATTGCCACAGGACGGGTAGGAACCCGAAACCTCTGCGTCAAACCTCTATAGTATATGTGCGCCCACTCTGCCACTGAACCGATTTAGCCACAATATGCCAAGACATAGAATTTCCTCCTCCTACTCTAGTGACGAAATTGCTGATGGCTTCACGGACAATCAGCAATTCTAAAATCACTTAAAGCGTTATTGTATAATCTGTATGTATTGATTTAATCTCAGTTACTTGTACTAATGTGATGCTACTTATTGTATTTTGGTTAATACTGTATTGTAGTTGTTGAACAATCTTCCTTTTCTAAGCTGTGATACTGCAATGAACATACATATAAACACATACGGAATCATTTTTAGCGTTTTTCATTTTGTTACACCGAAAATGTGGTTAAATTACTGTTCAATGTTTACTTCTGCCTATGGAATATGACTTTCACGAGGTGCACCCGAATGTAACAGTTCTTGAGGGGAGCCCCTGAGCTGAGCGAGGCACAAGCCTTCACAGACTCTAATGATAAGGTAAGACATCTCAATGTGCTTAACCAAAGACGGTGTTAACTGACTAAATGTTATCCGTGAAGGATGGCAGCTAGTTGAATTAAAAACTGACGGTTAAAGGCCAATTTGCCGATAAAATAACGTTAACGTTGCTCGTTTCAGGTTAAAGCTTGCTAATTGTTATGGTTCCGTGGCTCGTTTTGATGTCTTTAGCTAACTGTTCCCGGGGGACAACATTGATATAGAAACATGTAACGGTGTTTTGATACTGGTCAGGCAGCGTGCCCTCTTTGTTGACTGCAGCTGATAGTAATTAAATTTAGCGCCAACTTCAAGCACGGAACTAACGCTAACTTTAGACCGTTAGTGGGTGGCTGGGATGTAGTTCACTACAGCGACCGTGTTGTGGGCAATTTAAAATAGGTTAAGTACTAAAAATAAAAGGAACTTTCTGTTACTAAAACTGTAATGTAGGCTACAGGCAAACATGTGCTGAAATTACCTAAATGTATTTATCATATTTCGCCATATTATGTTTATTTGTCTGCCCTAAATCCGCGAAAGTCCTAAATGTTGCACACAAATTTTGTGACCAACAAGATGAGAAGTCTCAACACATCGTGGTGATCACGTTGGTATGGCATTTGCTGCCTGTCGGAAACCACGTGTGCCAGCTTTTAATGTGAATCTTCAGTGATAGCACGTGGGGAGAAACTATGACAGTACCCAAGGGACCTTAGAAAGATTATAAGCGCCATTGAAAGCACCTGCCAGTAGAAATAGTTAAGACAAGAATCCATTGTAAGTGTTATAGTCATGCCAGTGGAGTGTGGTTTTGACAGGCATAACATTCCTGCTACTTTGGGGGTGAAAGGAAAAATAACAGGTGACTCCATGTGTCAACGTGTGTATGTAACGTTAGTCACTAATACAAGTTACTATTATGTTTTAGCTGCTTTAAATGTGCCTGTGGCACTTGCTAGTGACTTCAGTTACATGATAATACTTTAGTTGGATGCTTTTATTAGTTGTTAGTATTTTTGTCTTAACGGTTAGATGATATTTTAGGGGTTAGTTTTGTAGCATTCTTATAAAATGTACTAAAGGATTAGTATAACTCCTTACGTGACAAGAGATCTTTCTGACTGATTGTTTCCTGGCTTGGGTCCATGTCACAAGTGTCTGTGCTATTTGCGACTTTGACCCTGAAGCAAAACGAACATTTCACCAGAATGGTGGCTTTGTTTCCATTTAACAGTTGATTTGACAGTATCGGCCCATCGCTGGGTTCTCATGAGTATCTGCTTTTTTATTTTATTTAAAAAAATAGGAGTGGGAGTTAAGTCTTCCCATCTGTTGTCCATGTTGAGAAATGTCATTCGTCATTGTCTGTGCTGGCAGAATAAAGCATTTATCACTTTTGACTGGTGGCAACTTGGCTGACTTAAAAAAACAAAACTGACTCATCAAAGGAATCCATGGCCTCCTCTAGTCTTACTCATTTAAACCCATAAGTGCTGATGGGTGATAAGTGAAGTTCCTATTGCCAGTTCATCAGTCAGCTCTTTACCCAGACCACGTGAACCAACTAAAAAGACAGGCAGCTGGAGATGGGCTTTGTTCCTGCTCTCTCTCTCTCTCTCTCTCTCTCTCTGAGTGGCGGGAAATAATTGGGGGGTAACGGGGCGGGTCTGGGTGGTGACAATGCATTTGGAGACCTTTTATGCTTCCTCCGTCCTTTAGCATGGATACGATTTTGTTTTCTATGCAGTTTTCCCCGAGGATAACTTATTAGTGTCTCACGGAAATCTCTTTTCCTGTCTCTGTGCCATTGTTTCTTGCTTTTATTTGAATTCTCTTGATTATACAAAGCATGACAATCCCTGTGGTTCACTCCCCTGCACAGACCTGTCTAGATGCAAATCACAGATGTGAATTTTATACATAACTTGTGTTTGCTGATTAACAGGCAGAAAACACAAACTATGGGTACACATGACAGGCAAAAAAAAGTGGAAAATGGTATTGTTTGGAATGAAGATGCACCCTGTTTTCATTGAGATGTTCGTGCTTCCTCGAAAAGATGTTTGCTGCAGAGTTAATGCCACAATTTTGCCTGTTCAAAGTGATGATAAAGAAGATAATTATTAAAAAAAGTAATGTTTTAATTATTGGAAGTGAGAACGTTTACATTAGGGCTTTAAAACTGGTAAAATAATGCAGTGTTGCCTTGCCGCTAGGTGATGAATGATCTGGTAGAGACCTGATTAAAAACAGCAACATGTGCCAAGCTAAATATTGGGTTTTAATTGGATTTCAGACCCCAGCTTCCAAGAAAATAAAGGTCCAGTCAGTGTTGTCAGAGGTTTGTTTGAGTTCTATTTGATCAGCCTCTATCCCTCTTTGTCAATCAGTAGGATCCCCACAGTGTTATGTAGGCCTGCTGCGTCTGTTTGGTGTGATTCTGAATACCCAAAACCGCCTCTGTTCATGTAGAAGGAAGGAGGTGACAATGTATTTGGGTACGTGTCATGGTCCTTCTTTTCACAGCCTTTGTTCCCTTTTTTTTTAGAAATTGCTTTTTTCTGTTGAGTTTGAGTTTTTTTTTACTCAATTAGATTTCAATTTGGTCACTAGTTTAAAACCATTGGCTTACATGAAGGGCTTGTGTGGACAAGAAACGACGGCTACTGACGTAAACGTCAGCAATGGCGTTTACCCACAGCAAGTACCAGCTCTGCTCGACTCAGCTGCAGTGCCCCGTCCTCCATTTTCCATTGCAGATTTATTGTGAGGTGGGCGTGTCCGTAGCATCCACACTTTGAATGCATTGAATCAATGAATGTATTACGTAATTTTAATTGTGTATGGTGTTTTTAATATGTATTGTTTTTTTTTTTTTTTAACTAATTGTAAAGGCTTGGATTTTATCTGTGTAAAGTGTCTTATAAATAATGTTTCTACTTTTTTTCCAATAAAATGTGATCAGTGTAGAATAGTGACCTTTAACTTGTGCTTGCACATGTAGTTCATGATTGCTGCTGTTAATTGAACATACAAATTGAATTACAACGGAAAATGGACTTCTTGGTGTTATAACAATAACAGGATTTAACAACAACCGGTTTAAATTCGATGTTGAACTGTAGTTTAATTACTACACCAGAGGATTTTACAGCAGGAACCCCGCAACAGAGCGGCATGAATAAAGCTTGAAATTTTAATAATAATTTAATAATTTCTCTCATTAATATCTCTTGGTAATTCTAAAATGGACATCTTGAGACATGAGTTTCCCAGGCTTTTCTCAATGATGTAATGTTTTAGAGAAACTTACATCTTTTCTTTTTAGAATTACGTAAACTAATGGTCCTGTCGGTTGTTGGACTCTGCATTGTCCTAAAATATTGAATCTGTGATCTTCAGACCGATTGAGGACACAGGCAGTAATACTGTCCTTGGAAGAAGGGCAAGTGGAAATGCACAAATGGAAATAAAGGCTGTAAAACTAAATGTACTGTAACGTAACTGCAATGTGTTGTCTCGGGCTGTTGAGCAAGCTGCATTTTATGTACGTGTCTGTGTATGTTGGTCATTCTAGGATCGGTGTGAAATTGGAAACTCCGTTGTCATTTTCAGATGTGAACCGCATATGAATCATTAGGGAAAAGTTTTACGACTTGTGCATAGGAAGCCAGCGATAAATCAGCCTAGTTCTTTCCATCCCAACAGTTTGTTGCCACTGAAACCCATTACCCAAAGTCTGATTGCTTCCCATGCAGGGGAATTGATTGTACACGTTGATTGTAGTGTAATATATGCTGCATAGACAAATTACATCCTCTTTCAGAGATCTTCAACAGGGGGTCCAGGATCCCACGGGGGTCCCCAGAGTTAGTTCAGAGGGGCCGCCAAATTATGTAAAAACATTTTTTTTAAATATTTGATATTGAATGTTGCAAATTAAAATAAGTCTGAAAATATAAACTTTTGATAGCAAAGATAAATTGGCCTATATGTGGGGAAAAAAGAATTCTGGAAGATAAGCTTACTATAAGTAAGTTAGCTGCTGGTAGCCATACAGGTAAGCTCAAGGAGTCACTGTGCTTTCCAGATGTATGTTTAACGTTAAAACAAGATGCATATATATTCATTTTTTTCATTAATTCTGTTCAATATGCAACTCAATTGTATACGTTGTACTGTATGTGGTAGGGCGTCCATACTTGGTCTTTCGTTCAGCTTAGGGGTCCCTGGCCTAAAAGATGTTGAAGACCCCTGTCCTATATAATATCAGTAAATCTCCTAAACTTAGTACATCTCTTAAACTCAAAAACAACTCTTGGCATGAGCTTGCCATGCCTGTTGATTGTCGTCACTAATGGTGTAAAAAGAAATACTTCCCTGTTATCCATTTACTCTGGTTAATTCCTATAATGGCATTCCAATATAATACTGAGCAGAGTAAACGTTATGACTTTGACAAGATGTTTGCCATCTATAGGCACCGGGAAATGACCATGAGGAAAGGGGTTTATTCTTCCCTCGCCTTATCATATGACCAGCATCAAACTATTGTGTGTGTCAGCCTGGGAATAAAGGTGACCCTGTTAGAGAGGTATGCTGGTGAGACAAGAAAAATGTACTCCTTGCTATAAGGCTTGGTTTCCGTGAAAATCATTCTGTTCCAGTCAATAATCCTTTTTGTTTGCTAGAAACCTTATATCATAAAGGAAAATGCTGGGTAGTGATAGCTGATGAGACGCTTTGTGCACAGTAACACTATTCTACAGTATGTAGGCCTGCATCATTAATGCCATTATTTATTTTCATTTAACAGCTGTTAACAGTATATGTGCAATTTCCTGGTTGAAATAAATACTTGGTGGTGATTTTCCACCTTTTTTTGTGCACATTTAAAATTGTTTCAATCAAAACCACTAATACTTAATGCTGCAAGCAGAGTTAGACGGGCCATCGCGACTCTGCGCGTCGGGGTTACTGGCGAACGCCGCTCCTTGAGACTGTGCATTTACGTGGCACTCAGACACTGCTAATCATCACCAATGAAAAGAGAACTCCTGGCTGAGTTCAATTATACCTCACACAAGGGTCTACATCAAATGGGCTATAAAAAAGAGGCATGGCTACAGCAAAAGGGGATGGGTCAAAGTGACACTGGCGAGGTGGAGGCTGGGGATGTGGCCTTGACCAACTGCCACTTTGCTCATTTGAAAGCCATGATGCCTCTCTCTCATGGGTGGGCCAAATTCTCTCAGCGGGCTAAGCAGAGACCAGGAGGTAACCTTGCCCCTTATGATGTCATAAGGGGCAAGAGTCCAGATTGCCCATCTGAGCTTTCATTTTCTCAAAGGCAGAGCAGGATACCCAGGGACTGGTTTGCACGTATCACCATTTCCAGCCACTGGGGGACCATAGGCAGGCTGGGGGAACTCATGTTAATGTTAAAAAAAACTAAAATTTTCATCCCATGGGACCTTTTTAAAATAAAATTCATTGTGTTTAATGGAAAAACACATTTTAAAAATAATCCCCATATAGCTGTAATTGCAGTACCGTAATACTGTAAGACCGTGATATTTTTGCTGAAGGTTATATTGTCAGAATCTTATACTGGCCCATGCCTATATACACAAATGTTGTAGAGCAGACATGTTGCAGTAGGTTAACTACTGGACTCATCCTAGTGGTGTGATTGTATGCATCAAAGAGTTAAATTAGGCATTTGTGAAGTGCTTTAGAAGAGATTTCAAAAAATATTGAGATATTGTGTATCACAATATTATTTATAGGCCATATCACCCAGCGCTAACAGAAGTCATCAAGTATCAACACAGATTGACAAGCCAACCTTCACATAACACATGAGTGGATTAGTTTGATAATCGTCTGACCAACAGCATAGTGTCTTGTTAGAAGAAGCCTCATGCAAGCAATATCAATTTAGTAAATTATAATATTATGTGACAAGGTTTTTTAGTTGCATCATTAGAACTTTGCACACGATTGTGACCACGGGAAGGAGACTAGTCTGAACTGGCCTTCTTTTTTTTTTTTTACCTTGGCATTAGAGGAGGAAACAATAAATTAGTCCCTCTTGTTAAATCTTTTCCATTGGAGTGGTTTTGGAGTTTGATGTCACTGAGAGGCCAGCTAGTTAAAGTGTCAGACTGATGCCAAACTGGAGTTTTGTACCACTCTGCAGACTGCGAAGTGTCTGTGTGACTGTGTTCGTGGTGGGCAACATTTCAACACCAGGCAACTCATGCAAGCTGGCTCGTTGTGATGACGTTTTAGGTCGGAGAGGCATACTTTACAAAACTGGCTAAGGCATTGTCAAGGCAAAGTCTGTAAGAGGAGGCACACAGCATGAGCTAGATACTGACAGCTACTTCTTCTGGTGATAAAACCACCAAATTAATGCCTATATTATATTAGTCTTTTTACTTTTGAGATTTAACAAAATCTGATATAACTGCAGAAATCAATTGTTTAAGGACAGGGCACTGTTTTTTCGTTGGAATCTCTCATTGCCTCTATTGGCCAAAATATATACTTATTTATGAGTGACAGGCTAATATTGTCTGATAAATTGGCCTTACTGTGATATTGCGTAGTTTTTATTTACACATTTTATGCCTGGTCTCATGGTAAATGTCTGTGTAAGCAAGCACGTATAGACTTGATTAATATCATGACTTTTGGCCTTTTGTCTTATCTCACATGCCATAAAGAGCTTTGTCATAGGCAGTTGTTTCTCAGTTAGACTCAACTCAATTAGTATAGTTTAGATGCTTGATACTGAATGGGCTGTAGTGTGTGTGTACCCCATAGAGCAGTCTCTGTCTTTACTGAGAGCACACTCATGACCAGCCAGATCAAGCATGGGACTCCTCATGTCCCGTCGGTCACTAAGAAGCCATACGATGCATTGTTAGAGCAATATCCATTGCTTAATTATCAGTCTGAATTTTAGCTTGTTTAACACACAAGTTATGATTACATTTAGTGTTACTTACTAAAACACATTGTGTGTATCCTTCAAGGTCCAATGTGTAAGAATTTCTCCCATCTGGCGTTCATCATATATTGCAATCAACTCTCTCGCACCATGCAGTTAAAAGTACGTATTACAGCTACGGTAGCCTTCACGCTTCAAAAAGCCGGTCTCTTGCACTTTTCAGTATCCTTTTTCTGGGCAAAGAAGAAGACTCCTGTTCCTGGAATTTTGATTTTTAATACGCGTGGTCCTCCATGTTTCCTTCTTCAAACTTTCCGTGGCCGGGAAGCAGCATAAACAATACCTATTAGCAGCATAAACAGCATGTGTGAGTTTATCATGTGACAGCAGACGCTTTTGTAAAAATAGGCTAACGATTGTGTCATAACCACGCGACTCACTAGCTAAGTTTCCATCCACTTGTCAATTGAATGATCTCAAGTTTGGAAAAAAAACTCATGCGAATAAAGCTGGTGAAAGTGTGTTTCCATCCAATGGCTTTAAAGCCAATAAAAACCTGTGCATAATGACGTCTCATGCTGTTTTGCGATCAGATTGGCATATTGAATTGATTTTAGACATTTTAAGGTGTTTCCATTCATTTTCGCACTGAATCGCACAACATTCAAGCAAACTTTTGTGTGAAGTTTTTCTAAACAAAATGGATCGTGCCGCCCACCAACAAATGATCAATATTGCATTAGTTGTAATAGTGCTTATGTGCCAGCTGATAGCAACATATCAAGCTATAATAAAAAAACGACACTATCAACAAATGTTAATTACAAATGTTAACTAGCATTTTAGTTAGCAATAATTAGCCTGTATCCTACGCTCTCCGTCTCTGCAAGATTTGGAATGATTCAGACTATTCTTGGCACTGCTACCAGAAGACTTTCAACTTTCAGACAGGTTGCTCACCTCTACATCATCAAGCTCAGTTTTAGGCTGCGCAGTACCGATATGCCCACACTGGAAAAGTTCTTCTAATAGCCTTCACTGGTCTCCGTTGACATCAACGGGTTCACATTGTCCATTTCTTTTACAGTCTATGGTCCATCCTAGTTCATGCACATCCAAATGTAAAATTTCAGGACAATAGGAATACTTTGAATAGGCAACACCGTTTTTGTTAATAAACCACTAAACACGTTACACACTGGATGTTTTAAGGGTCTTAAAAACGTGATGACATTTACAAAGGCGAATTTTCTCAAAAGTTTGAAACTTGCTTTGTTTGCATCTATGTTTACTTGCGAGCTGTATTCTCCTTTTCCTGTGAAACCATTGGCAGGAAAGTGTATCACGTCACCCGTGTGTGTCCATCGTGCATTAGAACAAACAAAACAGAACCCACTAATAATAATATTAGGTCAATCCACAGCCATTGTAGTCTGTTTATCAGTCTATTACAAAGGGTGGCCAATTAATCAGTGCATTACTTAGAGCTATTGAATGTAAGTGCTCATGATTGATATATTTACTGAGAACCCCTTCTTTGCCTTGTTTGGTTTAGCTTGATTTGAAGCCAAATAGCTCTGTGTTGTTTGGAGGTGTCAGACAGCTATCTGAGCTTGTCTTCCATCAGGTCCAGGGGAGAAGACGCAAGGGCAGAGGGGAGAGATGGTGAAGATAAGAGCAAAATTAAATGACAAGGAGTGATTGGATGTAATGAAAGGGCATTGGGGAAAGTAGGACAAGAAAGAATCAAGAGATGGAATAATATAAGTGTAGAAAACAAACAGCGGATGAAATTAAGTGAGAAAATAGGAGGCAGTAGAAAACATAGGGGGAAATGGAGAAAGAAATTAAAAAAAACGGTGTGTGTCTTCTAGAAATTTGGGAGTTTATGCCAAAGAGCATCACACATGATTGGAATGTAAATGCAAAAGTATGTAGGAAGGGTTTGAGGAGAAAAGGGAGTTTCAGGTAAAGGGAAGAGAGAGGGATGGTTACTGAGATACAAAGAGGGGCAGGTCCAATGGGCAGCCGACAGTGGGGTGTCGACCTACTGAACCTCTGTATAGTATAAAAGGAAGCAGGCAGAGCTTGTTTGGCCTTTGCTTTAGTTGTGGAGGAAAGAGGAGTCCTTTGTTCCTGTTTGAACTGTAAGTACGTTTATAAAAGGGTTTTTCTTTAAAGGTTAATAGGCAGAAAATGGTTGTCATGTTTTTGCGTGTATCTACTTTGTAGCACATTTATGAGGAATGCTTTGTGAGGTGAAGCATTAGTTTCTGACTGATGTGAAGGTTGTCTTGTGAGTTCCACAACAGTTATGCAACTTTACCAAGAAGTGGCAAGAGTTCTTTAAATTATGTTGGTTGCTTGAGTATTTAACCTCTCATTGTTGTTGTAGCTGAGTTATTGCATCTGTGTGACAAAGTTTAAGGTTTTCCACCATATTATATTATTTACTGTTAAACTACGTTATGCAGACCATTATTTCATTGCTTTGTTGACCCACACATTGTCTGGCTCATTATAATATCTAAAAATAGAAAGGTAACATATGGCTGCTGATGATAAAAATGTAGGTGCTGACACACTCTGAATGTTTACCATGTTGGAAATATGTATTTGTTATCTGTGCATTTCAGACCCGGTGCCACCCTGATCAGACCCTAACTGAGCACGTGCCTCTGACTTTGTAACAAGAAACATGACGGCCATCAATGCACCTCGGGACAAGTAAGAGAGAGTCTGTTAAAGTCTAGCAAGGACTTATTAGGGTCAATATGCTGTTTTCAGTTTCTGTTTTAGTTCAATTATGTGCAAAATTAGATTTAGATGAGATCCAGTTAATTATTGTTGATATTAAGTTCACTGACTTGATTGATGAACTTCCTTTTGTCCCTTTCCCAGATACAATGCAGTATGGATCATTTTTTTTATCCTGGGCTTGGGAACCCTCTTACCGTGGAATTTCTTCATGACGGCAACAATGGTAAATAAAGCAACATTTTAGGACATTTTGAGTATGAGATTAGTTTTATCAAAATGCAGTTAATCTTGGAACATGAGACAGATGGGCGTAAAAGGAAGCCTTGGTAGCCTTGTGGTTAGTCATTAGTTTCTTAAAAGGTTGGGCTCCACTTAGATGAAAGGTCCTGATTGAGAAAACAGAGATTGTTTGTTTACCTTTCCTTCCCAAACCACCTGGTTTCACTCAGGATGGCTGACCTGACTCCAGCCAGGTGGATTTCCATGGCAGGGGTATATCCCCAGCCATTCTTTTTGAGCTTTAAGGAGTTAACTTCTTAAAATGTGGAATTTCAATTTCATTGTCCTCAGAGAGTTCATTTGGACCCACCCTTAGGGTTTTTTTGTTTTCGTTGTTGAAGCTCAAATAGCTTATAGTATTGTTTGTTTAGACAAAGGGAAGTTGGAATGGCACTTTATATGATGTGCTTTAAAACAACACTAGAGAACTTTTTGTACCTTAAAATAATGTTTCCAAAATCATTTGTGGATCATCAACTAATAACCGGGTGAACGGCACCTTTTCTCTATTGGCTATTACCGCATTATGCAATATAGCCAGATTGGGTAGCGGAGCTGTAGTTCCAATGAGACATAATGGGACAATTCCGCTCCCAACCTGTAGGAGGACCGAAGCGGGAAAAGTTCCCTAATGTTGCTTTGAAGACATATGGCATATGGCTATGTCTGTATGGCCACAATCTACGGATGCAAAAACCTTTCAGCCTAGCATGAAAAGCATCACATTTCCATTTGGCAACAAAATCCACTACATTTGTAAATTCAGACAGTTTTGAGGTTCAGTAACTTCAACAGTTCAGTGATGATGTTAAGTTGCATAGGCTGATAACCTTTGTAATAAATGCACATTCCTCCTTCCTTTTCTTTAGTACTTTACAAGTAGGCTGAAGGACCTACCCACTGACCCCTCCTCCAATCAGATGGTAAATGAGACTTTGAAGGGCGGAGACGCTCGCAGTGTGCTGGAGTCAAAGTTTAACAATGTGATGACGCTCTGTGCGATGGTGCCTCTGCTCATCTTCACCTGCCTCAACTCTTTCCTACACCAGAGGTATCCAACCTGGTCCACACCATCACATCACGTCATGTCTGGTCTTGTGTCTACTATGTATACTTCTCCACCCGCAGGAGGCAATGAGTTAAACCCTTTAAAATATGAAATGTAGTAACACAAGGCATTAAATGATAAACTCTTTTAAAGGGAAATTCTGCACCTTAAGTTTCTGGCTCTCTCTGCCTACCCTCCTGTTTATCTGTACCCCCTTGGTCACTACACGCCACTATAGGTAACCTGATCCTGTTATGTGATTGTATGGCTGTATGCCTCCAGTGTGTTTGCTTTAATTAGAGTCAGATTTGGAGCGATATGGGGTGGACCCCGACCACGGCTGACTCTTACCCTGACAAACACACCCAGGAATGCTTTTTATGTTCTCTACTTCTTCCTATTTTCTTCTTCACCTCTCTTTTACCTCTCATTTCCTCAATATACTTACTTTATTCCTGCTGATCAAAAAAAGAAAACTTAACTTCCTCAAAAGAGCATCGGAAAATGTTTGTTTTTGTTTGTTCAATGATAAATCAAAATCCAGTCTTCCATATGTCCATCTCTTCATTCTCCTCTCAGATTGTTTTTCTCCCACTGCCTCTTTTCTTATTTTGAACACTTCTATTATATGATATAAGTAATTGCATATTTGTTTACTTACCTAAAGCTTGCATTGACATTTATTTTAAGCATCTGAAAGCTGAATATTTTATTATGAATGGACCAACATTTATTTTTTTAATAACTCCTGAAGTGTCCAAAATAGATATGACTAATGTTCTTGACTGGTGGTTTGGGTTGTAGAAACAGACATGCTATGCAGAAGTTTCAATTTCTATTTGTCGTTTTCTCTCTCAGGATCCCTCAGAAGTTTCGTATCTCTGGCAGCCTGGTGGTCATCCTGGTGGTTTTCCTGTTGACGGCTGTGTTCGTCAAGGTGGAAATGGCCCCATTGCCCTTCTTCATCATCACTATGATCAAAATTATCTGCATCAACTGTGAGTTTCTACATAACTAACTATCATTACTGTACATCATTGTTCTGTAGTCACTGCAAACCTTTACCAAACTAATCAACGGTCAGTCACAAAACAAAATGTAATTAGTTTACTGAACATTATAACCTTCATTATTGTAACCTTCATACAGACACACACACACACACACACACACACACACACACACACACACACACACACACACACACACACATACACACATTCTCTACCACATTGAGATTTAGAACACAGTCTGTAATCTCACATCATGTTTGATTTAGAGGGGAGGATGTCGTGACCTTAAAGCTTTGATGTCCACGTCGGCGCATTCCTCTTAGTGGACATATGTTACAAGATTCCTGCAGCTGATTAAGTGCCAAAGTTGCTGTATGAACGGTTGTAATGCAAGTTTTTATGAAAAACCTTATTGGCTACAACTTTGTGTAAAGTGAGAGAAATAAGTTATATAAAAGTAATGTAAAACAATTAATCAATAATTAAAATGTGTTTTCATAAAGGATGTCATCTGTCTGTTTGTGACAGCAGTTTATTTTCATGGGCCTCTTTTTACTGTTGCTGTGGGACAGTGTGTTTTTTTTTTCTTCTGTGTCACAGTGACTCTTTTAAGTAATTCTTAAACATCCTTTTCCTTTTCCCAGCGTTTGGGGCAATTCTTCAGGGCAGTTTGTTCGGGCTGGCGGGGATTCTGCCTGCCTCCTACACCACTCCCATCATGAGTGGACAGGGGCTGGCCGGCACCTTCGCTGCTTTCTCCATGATCTGCGCACTGGCCTGTATGTCTCACACACACAAAGCTCTAGTGCACCTCTTCTTTTAGCAATAGAAATATGGATACACAAGAGGTGGACAAAATGCGGGGAAAAAAAACACAAAACACACACACCTACATTATCTGTGTTATAGTCTTTCAAAAGTTGAAAGTTTTGTGTTTTCTGCGCACACCTGCTCTACTACAATAGCATTTTTAGAAATAAGACTCCCCATATCTTGCACAATTTGTAATTCTAACTTTTTATAAAATAATGAATTAAACTTAATAATAAGTTTATTTTTGCTTTTAAGTGGAAGTCTGAAACCCACATTTACTCAAATATTGTTAGGTATTAAATATGTTAAACGATGAATTTTGTTTTGGTAAAGAGTCAGCCAAATGTTGAGTGATTAAACAATATTTTTTGTTAGCTGCTCTTTTAATTCTCCTTGCCATAATTCTGGAAACCAAATGAGTTGCTTGGCTGTCCTTTCGGCACTCGGGATTAATTCTGCCAGATTTAACTTTCTCTGTGTGCTGACTCAGCCATGCTCATGTAGTTGTAGCTGTATCAGCTGGATCACATCTATCTTGTTATCAATCTCTCCTCAAACAAATGCAGTTCGAGTGAGTGCTTGACTTTCCAAAGATGTCAGGCTGCAAGTTGGTTCAGTCTCATATACACCACAATTTAGAATTGAAATGTTTGTCGATTTAATCGGTTAGTAGAGCAACTGAAAAATAATCTGCAATTATTTTGATAATCAATGAGTCATTTAGGTAATTTAACAAGGAAAAATGGCAAACATTTCTTTTCTTTGTTTTTCTTTGTAGCTGGATCAGCCCTTCAGGACAGCGCTTTTGGTTACTTCATCACAGCCTGTGTTGTTATTCTCCTGGCCATAATGTCCTACTTCGTTCTGCCCAGGATGGTAAGAACTCAACTTCTCTAGATTAAACATGGTTTTATAGTGTCTTTTTATCAGGTGTTTGTTTATAACCACTTTCAAATGTGTTCCCATTTTTCATTAAATTTGTGTCATTTTGGAAAAAGGTCCAAACTCTACTCTCTGTGAGGAAATAGATAACACATCAGTGAGAATGTACAGCATCTCAGGGAACATGATGTGCTCCCTGCTTCCTTAATCGACTGTGCTGGCTGAGTTGATGCCTCATTATGGTTGCTGTTTTTGGTAACAGGAGTTTTTCCAGTACCACATGGAGAGTAATGGATCCAGACCCTCTGCCGATGAGGAGAACAAGATGGACTTACTCAAAAAAGGTATGTGCAGTATGCTTACAAGCCTGCTCAGAAATTCAGGCTCAAGTTTCCAAAAATTAGCATGAATGGAAATTTTCTTCAAATGACGCCCTCAACAAGGTTGTCACTTGGATAACTTAATAACATGATAGGTTCATGTCATGGCCATCTTTTTTTCTTTTTTTGTTTGGTGTGTTTGATGGCTCTTCATGATTTTAATCGGCTGAATGTTACTGGGTTTCTATCAGAGTACAGACTTTTAGCCTATAGGGTTTTTAGAGAAATCATCTTCGGGAATTGTACTTTAGGTCACTTTTCATTTTTGATTTTATGTACTACTGCTTGTACCTTTTTTTGACTTTTGTCAAAGGACCAGACATTTTCCTACAAAGTTGCTCACCCTTTGACACGGGTGATTCAACCAGAGAGGTTTCATGTCCGTCCAAGCCTAGAAAGCACTCAAACTGCGAGTCGCCTGACATTGTCTGTGCAGAAGCAGGACTTTTACTTCTGTGTAAAAAAAAAAAAAAAATAAGAACAGAAAAAAGCTATCATCATAATACAACACTATCATAGGAAGTTACTTTTTTGTCAGACATGCCATTTTAATTATTTTCTGGTTGCTATATAACTAGTGTCTCCTTTACACCCAAAGGGTTTGGAAAGCCAAATGAACACTGAAAATGTTTTTTCAGTTTGTGTTTAGGAGACAACTTGACTAGTGTGATTCTCTAGCATTAAAGCTATAGTGCGTAGTTTCTGCCACCCCCAAGAGGAATTCTAAGTAATGACAACAAAACTCTGTTGACGCGTCCACATGATACAAGCGCATTGCCCCCACCCCTCCCCCACGCAATTGCTAGTAGCCAAGGAGGATTAAAACAAACATGTCAGACTCTTCAGAAGAGGTAATTATCTTCTCGAGTTTCTGCGCGGGAAAGTTACCGGACGACACCATCTTCTAAACATACTGAGAAATACAGGCGGAGTTGTGTGGAGCTGATAGTCTTAATTGGCTTTGTAACAACTCATTTGTCAGTAGCTTAAATATAACAGACGTTTATTAATATCAAAACTTTTTTAACTACTAATGTGTGAGAGTGTAATGAGAACCCTGTTACATTACATTACAATTGATAACCTGTGCGTGCGTACATCCACTCAAAAATGATGTTCTTAACGCCCTTTGTCACTTGATCCACTTAATGATAGAGAGGTATTTGTTTCTTTCTCAGAAAGTCCAGCAGAGAAGCGACCGGTGGTGAGTCTGACCGAGGACGAGGCCAAACCCACCGTGTCTGTGTTAAACATCTTCAAACAGGTGAAATGACTTGCTCACGTTGGGACATACAGTATGAACACAAATTCATTTAATGGATGCCAAAAAAGCATTGCATACACATTAGAGAGGCAAGACACCTGTGCTGTGAAACATTCTCACCATTTCAAACCTCACTAGTTGCTGTTAGATTGACCAGTAATGACTGTCAGTCAGTCATTCCCATCACTAGTTAGAGATAAGCAGCTTCATTCTTAGGGCCACTTTATGCAGTTTCCACCTTCTACTTACATAACTACATAATATTGATTATGTTCGTCTTGTGCTGTCTAATCAGATATGGGTGATGGCTCTGTCAGTGTGCTTCATCTTCACTGTCACCATTGGAACATTCCCAGCAGTGACAGTGGATGTCGAGTCGACGGTAGCAAATGGAGGCGCCTGGGGTGAGTCGCCATTTCTAACATCCATACAAAGCTACACTGCTGCAGTAGCTAGTGAAAAGTGTTTCCACTAGAAAACAATTGGTGCATTTCATCGGTCAAATGTGAAAAATTACGGTCAAATATTTTGTAACTGGTGCCGAATCGTCCTCGCTGGCAATTCCTTGGCTTAATTTACGTTAGACCGGCCGCTGCTCGGTTTCATAAAGTAATTCACAATATTTCCCTGTTTTGCCGTGGTTTGGGTTTTGACTTTCCTGCTTGGATGTGACAGTGTTGTAGTTTAGTAAATTACAGTAGAGAACTGCATAAAATCAGAGTGTGACATGTAGTTTTTTGCTGTATCGGATATGCTACAGTCTTTTTTTTTTTAAATGAAACCCAAAGAACAAAAGATATATGAAAATCACTTTAGCCTATTTATTTTAACACAAATCAAATTGTGCCGAGAGAATTATTTCCACCGGTCATAATGACCGGAGACAATTACAATTCTCGGGCCTCATCATTTTATTCCGATAATTACTGGACAACGGAAACTCAGCTAGTGAGCCATTACTTTAATTATTGGACATTTGATAGGGGTGACTGCCAAGTCTTTGTCCCTGTTCAAACATTGTTACCAAACATTTTTTGGAATAAACTTTATTTTGTTTCCCTCCAAAAAACTCTTTTTATACAACGAAACCATGTTGGTAGACAAAGAAAAATAGTTCAAACTTATTCACATCATTTTACTATTTACTATTATCACAAAGGAAATATTATCTCCAACACGCCAAGACAAAAATCAATCACTTGGATCTTTCCTTTTCCTTTTTTCTAATGCTGCATACCTTCTCCCTGTAAAAATACTGAAATTAGTTTTAATCCTTATTAAGCACCCTTTTAAGGGATACTACACGGAAAGTCTGCCTTTTGTTAAATCCTCTATTCCCTATAGGCGTTGCCCTGTAGAAGCACAGAAAGCTATCTGCTTGGATTCACACAACCCGGGGTCACAGCAAAAGATTTTATGGAAATAGTTTGAGACGTTTCTAATTCTGTGGTTTACACAGTAACTGCAGTGAGTCCAAGCTGACAACCTCCCTAAAAGAGGTTGTCAGCTTGAGGTTAGCTCCAGCTTTCAAGCCCCCACCGATGTGGATGTTTTCTTTCAAGCACAGACATCGGCAGTCTGGTTGTTGTTAACAACAGCTTTGTTTGTTTTGCTCCGTTTTCAGATACTTACTTCATTCCTGTGTCATGTTTCCTCCTCTTTAACTTGATGGATTGGGCTGGCAGGAGTCTGACGGCCGTCTGCTTGTGGGTCAGTAACAAGTTTTATCAACAGTGCTCAGCCTTTCTCTGAAGGTTTGGGCTTCCTCTTTGGATTCATGGCTTGATAAGTTCACAAATGCTTTGTCAGGTTTTCTGCATGTTTCGTGGATCTATTCATGCAAAATGTGATCACAAATCTTGTCATAATCACCTGGTATTCTCAGAAGGACCTACAGTTACTAAATGTATGCTGCTACTAAGGTGTAAAATTCTACTGGAGCATATAGAGGCTTTAATGAAGAGAAGGGAGAGCATTGCAGCGCTTTAAAACCTATTTTATACAGTCTATGTTTAAAACTCACAGAAGAAAGTAGTAGAGCCCCACCGATAAAGGATTTTTAAGGCCGATGCCAATACACATATTTGGTTATTTAAAAATCTGAAATGCCAAAATATTGGCCTATATTTTATAAAAAAAAAAAATCCAGAAACGCGTTACAAAACAAACAGATTTCCCTGACATTAGTTATTAGTAATTAGAGTTCTCACTAGAATAATATGATGATAATTTGTTTTATTGTCATAACAGAACAGAGGAACATCAAAATATATTAAAGTTGGGATAGGTAAAATGTATAAAAATACAAACTTAAGAAATGAAACTAAAATTCCTTTGAACAAAAACCCATAACAAAAAAAAAATCTGTGTTGCCAAGTGGGACGTTGCCCTCTGGACAAACTATGCAAAGTCAACGCTCATAATGCTGATACCAATAGATCGGGAAATGCTTAATATCGGCCGATAATATCGGTCGGGCTCTAGAAAGTAGTAGCGTTTGTGATGAAAAAATGAAAAATGTGTGTGTGTATGTATAAGAAAATAATTTGAAGTTATTTCAAAATAAAAGTATAGTATTTATTACTATTAATCGTGTGCAGGGCTAGTGACCAGTGCTTAACCTTTGCTTGCTCACGCAGCCCAAACAACAAATCAATTAAAGAATAGGACTATAGTTCATAAACACGTTTTTAGAGTCCGCTGTTGTCTGGCGGGCGAATAGCGCTATGGACAGCAACAGGCACACTTAATGGAAGCCTTTGGCTGCATAACATGTTTACACATGAATACATTACATCATCATGGGTGAATGGTGGATAAACATCAGTCTCGGAGCTTGGGGTCAAAATAAAGGAGACGAGTGTTGTTGCTGAGATCAGAGATGTGTTTTGGATGAAAAGCGTGTGTGTGCGTGCTGTGTAAAGGAAGTGGTTTTGGGGGTCAGAGAAGAGTGACTGTGTTGTTGAAGGTTTGCTCCTTCTTCTCTTACATGCACATCTGGATGAAGGATGGCAGCTTTTGAGGTTTTTAAACTGCAAAGAAGAATCTGGGCCTTGTGTCTGTTGTCATGAAGACTTTTCTTTTACAAGCGTTAATAAGACTCTTTTAGGTATCCAGCTGTCTAGTGTTATTTTCACCAGTTGATTGTCCCATGGCCCCTTTCCTTTTTGTCTATCAAATATAAGCTTCTTTCCTGGCACAGATCTCTCAAAGGTTTGTCAAGAAAATAAATTTACACAGTCTAATTTCTTGCGATCCAGAGGTAATAATCAAATGTAATCAATTCATTTTGTACAAACTGAGTATGGTCCGTTAACCCAGTCTGATCTACATCGGAATGCAGCCTGTTAGTGCAGATAACAGCAGTCAGCTGCTCCAGGATCATGTGAGTTTATTTACCATCATTAGACGGCACTGATGCTGACGCTTTCCACTGAGGTGCTTTTGTGACTTCCTGTCCTTTGATCTGTCATGTCTTTAAACAGCTCTGTCCCAGTTTCTCCCACTAAAGCACCCATAGTAATCAGTGTATGTACACACATATACTGTACATGTACTGTATGTATTCACAGTGTCCGTGGGAAATAAAAACACACAAAAGTATGTTAGTGTTATTATTAATTGGAGTCTGTCCCTGTGGTTAATGTGTGTGTGTGTGTGTGTGTGTGTGTCTCTCTCTCTCCAGCCGGGCAAAGACAGCATGTGGCTTCCTGTCCTGGTAGGTCTGCGGGTCGTCTTCGTCCCTCTCTTCATGCTTTGTAACGTCCAGCCCCGTTACTACCTCCCTTTGGTGTTTGGCCACGACGCCTGGTACATCATCTTCATGATCTTCTTCTCCTTCTCCAACGGATACCTGGCCAGTCTCTGCATGTGCTTCGGACCCAAGTAAGAACCACACATTCTTCACACAACCATGAATCAAACGATGTCATAAAGTCATCTAATTCATGGAAAGAAAATGAATACTAATATAATGTTGAACTATTCCTTTAAGTGATGCCATATCTAACATTGTGTTTCATGGGGAACTCACTCCTTCCTAATGAATGTTGTCCCTCTGTTGTCTCTGTACAGGAAGGTCTCCCAACATGAGGCGGAGACGGCCGGGGCCATCATGGCCTTCTTCTTGTCCCTCGGCTTGGCGCTGGGCGCTGCAGTCTCATTTGCTTTCCGGGCCATGATCTAAAAGATCCCCAGTCAAACCTTCAGTAGATGTAGACTTAGATTAGACCACCCCGCCCTCAAATACCCTCCCTGTCTGAACCCGTCTTGGGAGAGCCGTGCTTCTCTACAACAATCTCCGACTGAGTGGAGACAGCACGGCAGATTAGAAGACTTGAGTCCAGTCTTCTTAAGTGTACAGTAGAGACTTGTCTCATATACCGTAGCCATCTCGGCAACAATATAAGCTGAAACATGTTTAACTGAATATTAGTTCTCTCGATGCCATTGATCAAACGGGTTGCTTCTCTGTGATGGAATACTTCAGAGTGCAATTTAACAAGCAAATAGAAACCAAAAGTGTAGAGAAATCCTTTGCAGTGGACTCGTGACAGCAGAAATTCTTCAAGGTGTGTTTTAAGTTTCCGCAGATCCCCCCGAATCTCGAGCCCAGTGTTAATGAAGACGTCCTGTACGCGCAGAATCCTCGAGCCTCATTCATATATATCTTATCACTGGCTTGTAAAGTTATACATTTCTTTCACTTTAGAAATCCTATGAAGTTATGATGGTGTGTTGCTGCTGTTCAGCTCATCTATATAAACCGATAAATTTAACCCATCAGTTTGTAAACTGATTTTTTTTCATTTATTTATATGACTCTGGACATGTGCAGCTTTTTAACTTTGATCAAGCCAAATACATAAAAAATGGGAAAATTATGAACTTTGAAGGGAGATTACCATTATCCATGTGCCTTGTGTAAACCGCTTCGCTTCGCTCCCTCAATCTACTTGTCAATTTGGGTCAGTCGTATTTGTAAACTTCCTCATAACAAATGAGTAAATTCTCAAAGAATGTAAGGCTGGACTAAATCCTAAAGACCATGTTTCAATCCATCTGCTGAATATTGGTTGTCTTAGAGTGGTGTTTGTTTTTAGTTATAGTGATGAAGTACCAGTGTGGGTTTGTTAGGTTTGTCTGAAAGCTGTCTTGATTTTTCAGCCCACATGTTGAAGTTTTCACTGTTACTGTGTCTTCCTGATAAACAGATGTTGCCACAATGTATTTTTGAACGCAGCAAAAAGAAAATATGCAGCCCTCAGTGACGTGAAATGTACCATTTGTGAGTGAGATTAGGAAAAATGTTAAATCTCATTCTTTCGCCTTCATGAGCCTGTGACATTTCTCATTTAAACATGTTTTCATAGAGAAGTTTTGTATCCAAATAGTTTTTAGTATGTTTTTTTTTTTAAATTTTACGACTTGGCTGAGTTGGTGGTGTTATGACTGAGGAGGTAAAAGGCCTCAGGCCGATCAGTGTTATTTCTTGTGGATGCTTTTGTTGTCCAAATATTACTCATAATTCCAGCTGTATATCCATTCTGCCTGTTTTTTTGTTTTGTTTTTTAAAAGCACATTGGTCAGTCATGGACCATTAAAAAAGTTACTTACATTGCAGCTTCGAAAAGTTCTGTATAAAACTGTATTTTTAAGAATCTGGCTCCTTCTGTTGGTCATTTGTGGAATCACACTGCTTGACATTTCAGCAGCTGATTAGGTTAGAGATGATCTGGTAATGAAGAAATTATTTATAAAGCATCTGGACACAAACGGCTCTTTACTTAATTCACTTGAATGTACAGAATAACCTGGCAGCGTTTCTCAGCTGATCATACCCGCTGATCTTTCCCTTGTGCATGTGACTGTATAATGCAGTCAACGAAAATACGCCTCAGTGTTTGTCACAGAAAAATGCAGCATTTCTTGGCAACATCTCAGTGACCCTTTATGAAACAAGGCCGTTGATTAGGCAAGTCTTAACTCAGGTAAAGCACTACTCACTGCTCTGAAATGGAAGACTAACTCAACGATAACTAAATAAAAAACATATTTCCCATTAGTTTTTCTCCATAGCGTAAACACATTTCTTAAAATAAACCCAAGTTAACTGCATTAACTTTGCCCCAGTTTACTTAACCAAAGCAGCTGCCTGTGATTTCTCTCACGCTATACCTCCCTGAGTAGTGGTTCCAGCTGTAAGTAACCTGAAGGGAATAACTGCTTATATCCCTATTTGTATAGCACCTTCCATATAAGAAATGCAGCATAAAGTGCTTTTACAGAAAGGCAAGTACATTAGATATTATTTTAGCATTTTCAGGCATTATAGGCCTTTATTTTCATAGGACGGATTTGTGCATTAGATGCATTGTGTTTAGTGCTGTGAGGAACTCCTTAGGAGATTTGACAAGGAATGGGTCTTGAAAATTGTGTTTATATGCAAGAAGAAAAAAAAAGGTAATGAGATAAACTAAGGTTAAGTTGGTTCACCTTTTCCAATAAACAATCCTATAGAAGAACAGACGAAAAGGAGCCAAAATAATTGAATTCAGGATTTATTCTTAAGGTAAACATTTGATTCAAAAATAAATTACCGGAGATATCTTTAAAAGGCAGACAGACATCGTCTCCAACCCACTCGTCACAAATGATTTTATCAGAATCCAAATATTCACACCACGTCTCTATTAACGTCCGTCCTCATGAAAAGGAGATTTAACTAGTGTGAGCCCTAAAGCAGCAACTTATTCTTAAACGACAGACTGTTAAGTTGATCAAAAAACAAAGCCATTGTCAACTGATTCACTATAAAATGTATACAAAGTTTATTTAAATATTTAATCCAACATACATGCCCGATTTGTAATATGTGAACACAGAAAGAGAGAGAGGCTGTACACGAGATTGGCGATTGAGGTGAAAAATGTGGATGGAATCAATAAAAAAGAGCTCACACAGAAGAGCAGCTGTGAGAAATATAAAGGGGGGGGGGTGTCAGGTTTCAGTCAATTTAATACCATTACGTCAGGTCTCTATTGTGGAGTAACCACATTTTATCAAGCTGCTTTCAGGAGACCCAGCTCTGACGGAGAAATGGTCAACAGAGTGACTCCGATGTATCCAACTCTAGAGAAGGAACGGCAAAAAGCCAGAAGATCCAATCACTGGTCAGATAAACAAACTGATTTTGGGAGATCTGCTTACTCAGTTTTTCTGAGTTAGAATAAAACGGCTGTCGTTTCTATGAGTGGCACCACCAACACTTAAAGAAAATATTACCAAAATGTCAAACTATTCCTAAAAAGGTGTAATAGGAGTTTAAGCTTAAAAAAAAACCTAACTCCCCAAAAGTGAAACAATCGAGGACCTAAACATGTGAGGGGAAACATCCAGGGCTAGTGTGGCCTTCATAAAAAGGCGGTGGAAGAGAAAATGGTTCAAAATGACAGACCATCCTCCCCGGCGACTACAGAGGCTTGGACTCTAAAAGGCTCTTAGCTAGCTTAATGCTACAACACAGTAGCTCTTAACACCATGCAGAGGGCCAAACACTGGCAGGTCCGCTACGAGACCCCAAAGGCCAGATAAAACACGTCAGTCCTAAAATTAAAAACATGTCAAAATCAGCTGAGAGGCTCGAGGCTTCCTACAGTTCTCTTCAGGATTACAATCACAAAACATTAAAGGGAAAGAATATGTACAGATGTGTAGAAGCAACCTGAGGCCAGAGTTTGATTAACTAAACTAAATGAATGGGAGACAGCCAAGTGAACTGATGGTGTCAGAAGACAGAAAAATACAGTTTGGATTGATTTCCAGTTCAGATTTGTACAAGAAGACTGATCAACTCACCAGGAAGGAACTTTGACAGCTTGTCCATGACGGGCTTTTCAATTTACTCCCACTCCAGTAGAATCAATGAAATGGTATTCCTGATTTTACTGAATTAACAAAAAGACATGAACCCGACAAATCACGTCATTATTAGTCGATTATCACTTGTGCTTGTAGGAAACGTTAATAAACAGGCTGAAGAGAAAGTGAACTGTAAGACAAAACAATCAATACACAGAAAAGTGTTTCAGTTTGCATCCACTGTTGACAACAGTTGCCTACGGCGGTGTCAGTTTTCCCTGAATTACAGCTCAATCCTGAAGCGAGCGCAGTCTGCTACCAGCAAGTAAGTGTGTGTGTGTGTGTGTGTGTGTGTGTGTCTACAACATGAGACGCATCTATCACAGCATGGCACACCGGAGAAGAAGACAGTCCTTTAGGTCCTGTTTTGGCAAGAGGCGTCACCACCGGCTCGTCTGCTCGGTCCTCTCATGAAGCTGCAGTTTCTGCTCTGAGGCACTAGAGGGCGATGAAGAGCAGGCCAGACAGCGAGCCCACAGGTCCACAACAGCAAATATTGAGGGAGGGGCAGCGATGTGATGATGGACGTTTGGAGGGGGATAAAAGAGGGGTCAGCTTTGGTGTTGAACTAGTTTCACTGTTCTAGGATTGAACACATTGAGCGAGTGGGCAGGAGGGTGATGAACATGACGGGGGAGTAGAGGAGGGAGAGCGTCAGTGAGTCTTTAACTTGGTGTGCTGTGAGCTCTGCTCTGTCAAGCTGGCTTTGATAGAGTTAACCACCGTCTGTCTGACGTTGTCTTCCATATAATGTTCACTTAGAGGCTTCAAAACCTGCGGGAGAGACGAGAACAAAATCAGGTTAACGTGTCTCAATAAAACAAAGATTTATAAAAGGGAACAAAAAAACAAAGAAAGTAGGTTAGGGAAAACGTTTAAGGGAAAATAAAGAAAAAAAACAAAACAGCATGTAGTCTCCAGAATGGCGACCACAGAAACAAAACCCAAGATTCACAACTGAACAAAACCGCTTCAACTGAAAAAGAAAAGAAAAAGAAATCAACCATCCAAGATGATTATAAACCATTTGGGCAGGCGTCCATGAGATCCTGAGACAAGCCTGGCCTACCAGTGTTCAGAGGGTGTCCAGGGTTAAAGTATAAGAATCCAGCACCATTAACAATAAAAGAAGCCAGCAAAGGAAGTTTGGATATAAGAAGGACGTTTAACAGTCTGTAAATCTGGCCAGTAGCTAGTTCATCTTCTTGTAGTAGTTGTTGTTGAGAGGAGACAGAGCTCGGAGTCCCAGCATCGCTCCTGATGGGAATGAAGGGAGGAGAGAGACGGGCCAAGCCAGGCGGCTCCTGACAGGCTCCAAAAGTTTGGAAAACACCTGAGAGGACAGCAGGGAGGAATGGGAGAGTTAAAACAAGAAACAAGACTGACAGCAAGACAGACACTGGAGCACGAGGGATAAAAGATGAGAAAGATTTGTCCAGACATTTGGGGAAGAGGTAACAAAAAGATAAAAAAGGATAAAGATTAAAGCCTGAGAAAACGTGGTAGATGTTGACCAAACAGATGAAAAGAATACAGGGAGACTGGTAGCAGAAGGTGGAGAAAGTAAAAGGAAAGGCAGGCAGAAGATCAGAGAAATGGGAACCGACACCGCTCACCTTTCTGACCGTCTTCTGTAAAGCAGGGAGGGAGGAAGAGACACAAAAGGAGAGGAAGGAGGGAGACGTCAGATAGATAAGGAACACAGAAACACCCTCTGACTTCAAATTTGTGCTCCTGAGTGGCGAGTCTGCAGGCCAACAACTGAAAGAATGAAAGCGACTAAAAGTAGGTGCTGATTAAGTTTCCGGGGAAGGGGGGGGTGAAAAGCGATGAAGAGTGTGTGAGATGGATGACAGCATGTGAAGGCAATCATAAACGTGCAGTGAATCCAAGGAAATAAAGACTGATGGATCTTGTTTCTCTGGCGTTTAAAATCACCTAGAAATAAAAAGCAACACCAATCAAACTAATAAGGAAAACTACATTTGATGAGGTTATATGACATTTCAAATTTCCAAAGCTTTTCTGGTGAAAAACCTGAAGTGTTCTAGCTTAAAGGTCCCATGACATGGTGCTCTTTGGATGTTTTATATAGACCTTAAGGGTCCCTTAATTCTGTATCTGAAGTCTCTTTCCTGAAAATCAGCCTTGGTGCAGAATTACAGCCACTAGAGCCAGTCCCACGATGAGCTTTCCTTAGGATATGCAATTTATGAGTCTGTAGCTTTTAAGGAGGAGGGGGGGGAGGTGGAGACTAGGGGTGTGGCCTTGACCAACTGCCACTTTGCTCGTTTGAAAGCCATGATGTCTCTCTCTCATGGGTGGGCCAAATTCTCTGGGTGGGCAAAGCAAAGAAAGGGGAGGTAACCTTGCCCCTTATGACGTCATAAGGAGCAAGATTCCAGCTCGGCCCATCTGAGCTTTCATTTTCTCAAAGGATGAGCAGGATACCCATGTATTGGTTTACTCCAATTGCCATTTCTAGCCACTGGGGGACCATAGGCAGGCTGGGGGAACTCATTAATGTTAAAAAAAACTTCATAACGTGAACTTTTCATGCCAAGGGACCTTTAAGGTAGTTGACATCACTCAAGCTTAGTACCAAAATCATACTCATACTTAATACTCCCTCATCAACGACCCACCTGTTCCCAGAGTGTCTCGGCCACCAGATCTATCATCGTTCCCAACTCCCGAAACTCTCCAGAATACTTGACATACGCCCAGGCGCAGAGCGAAAGCAGCGCCACGCCCATGACCAGGTTAGACAGCACTGCTAAGGTGCTCAGCCCAATGAAGCCCGTCACGCCGGACACCACGTATGTGGCAAACATGACTGCAAAAAGCGTGGCAGGTGTGCGTGCTGTGTAGAAGATGTTTTTGCCGTCGTTGTGCTTGGAGAAGTTGGTGTAGGTCTCGTCCAGCTCGGACTCCAGCTGGCTCTGGTAGCGCTGGCAGAACTCCTCGCCGCCCATTTTCTTTACGGAGCGGAAGTAATGCACTGAGTGCTCGCGAAACTCCTCGTGGAAGCGCTCCAGGTCAGCCGGGGCAATGTATGGCTTGTCCCCACCGCAGACCTGAAAATGACAGGAAGAAAGTTTGACTGACAGGAGGGATCAAGGCTCAAGGGAACTCCAGTTAGATAATCATTGGGCCCCGTTTTGCAGAATTTTTTTTTAGATATTATGAAATTTGTACAATTCTGTTCAGTGTGCTGCTAGCTTCCGGTGACCAATATCAAATTCTGACCATGGCTACACCCTGCGCTCCCTCAATGACACCTGCTTGTCTTTGGCAACCTTTGGGCTATTGAAATGATTGTGCTTCACGATATTTGTGACAGACAAGCATGTCCTTACCAGCTCCATGTTCTTGCCGTACATGTCTTTGGCTCCTGCCACAGCAGTCAGGTTGTTGGCTTCTGCTGTCGCCTGAGAAACAGGAGAAAACAATGAGATTCAAAATAAAACCTGAAACGTGTGACTCATTCTTAAGATCAGACTAACTAACCTGCAGCATGGACTTTGGGTGAGGCAGTTCCTCCCCTTGGTAGATCTTTATGTAAGCCTGCAGGAATGTACAATAATACAGATTATCACACCAGTTATTCCTGTACAGTGTTAATATTCTGGCAGCTCACTAAGGAATTTAACAGCCTGGTAAGAACTTTTTTTACGACTCACTTTTGGAAATGTACTGCACAGAGGTGCTGTTTAAAATAAACTAACAACCATTCATACTTGTACACGTCTACTGTGGCTAAAACCCCAAAACATTTTGCAGACTAGGCAGCAGAGTGTATCATTTGAGGCTTTGTTTATCGATCTATGACAGATAAGTGTGAAACTACTGGACTTTAATAAAATCCTGCAGGACCTTGAAGTACTCCAGGAGATCTCTGCAGGTGACTTTGTTCCCTCCGATCTCCTTCTCCACCAGTCGGTCTGGGGCCAGGAGGAGAGGCACCAGTTCTGCCAGCGCCCTCTTAAAATCATCATCAATGTCTGAAACACACAAACACACACCTTGATGATCCTCTGAAACATGACATTTCATTCCAGCATGTTTTAGCTACAGCTCTTCCATTATTCACGTATGTTCCTGTTTTCTCACCTTTCAGCCTGCCGTCAAAGTAGGGGTTGGTGGCCACCTTGAGGCCCGGATGTGGCAGCAGGAAGCAGCCGATGTTGGAGAAGCAGGAGTGGATGTGCCTCCGGACATTCTGCAGCTCTTCGTGTTGGTTCTGTTTCACCTGAGTCAGCAGACAACTATTTACTCTCAAAGTGAAAGTCTGTACTTTCAAAATTTGTGCACACCTGAACAGACAATGACATAGAAGTACTGTATGTCGGCGCTGTTTGAAAAAAGGTGCGGTGAGTGTGTGACCTGCTGCATAAATATCTTCAAAAATGTGTAGAAATATCAGGGTCGAAAAACATTTTCTGCCGCGACAAAAAAATGTGCATTTTCAACTTTATTTAAATAAGATTCTCACCTGTAGTCTTTTGTTGAGGAAGTTGTTGCCTCCTTCCAGTCCGTAGTCGTGTTCATAAGGATAACTCCAGTCACGAATCAGAAACATCAGGGACTGAAACACACCGCCAACATCACAGAGACACAAAGACAAATTACAGATATAGATATTGTTTCCATAAATCATAAAGTGCTCTATATTAATATAATCATAATTTTTGACTCTTATTGTCCATACCTTTCTTGTTTTCAGTGACAGGGTTAATTATAATAAATAATATTGACATTATAGAAATACATGACTTGCTGCGCAGCCACATATTGTACACTGTAGGTAGATTTTCTGGACAAGGTGCACGTTTAATGGTACATGGCATTCATTCATTCATTCGGACTACATGCATGTACACAGTCAACAGAAGCGGTCAGTACCTGGAAAGGTTTCAGGTAGATCTCTTCCATTGCCAGCCGGCCATATTCTGTGAAGAGCTACATGAGAGAGAGAGAAAAAAAAAAAGTATGACCAGAAAACAGGAGTTACTGTAACTTTGGTGCCACTTTCTCCTGGGAGGAGAGAAAGACATGACACCTACCTGTAAATGCTGCAGGTCATCCTCCTGTATGTTCTGGGACAGATTGTACACCTGAAATCCAAGAAACAACATGAGACATGCATGTTGACATTTTGTGAGAGAAAGGAAAGCAGCAGACTACCAGACAAGACATCATTTAAAGTCCCACCTGTACAGAGCTGGTCATTGTGCTGAGGGCAAACACAGTGGCACAGTCCTTTATGGTGGACTGGCTGTCAAATGCTCCTTGAGTGTCAACGAGGAGCACTGCAACCTGTTGAGACGAGATGCAACAGTCGAATTATACTGCCAACCTGTGCAATTTTTTTCACCAAACTCATACAAGGACTTGTCGTATCATTTGCTTGATAACTGTGTACCTTGCTGCCATCAGGCTTGTCGACCACAAAGACTTCGCTCCAGATCTGAATTCCCGTGGTCTCCCTCTCGCAGCCTCCTCTCCAAGTAAACCCTGTCAGGGGCTCATCATCCCCTCCCATCCACGGCTTGCCCTGTTCAGAGGTAAAGAGGGAAGAAACAGTAAGATGAGAGGAAAGAGAAACAAAAGAGATGAAGATTGGTGAATACAGGAATAATAGGGGAAAATCCAAATGGATTTAAGAGGAAAGAGGGAACGTGTCAGTGGAAGAGAAGACAGATTGTGGGGAGGAGATAGAGAGATAATGGTACGAGAGAAAGAGGGAGGAGAGGAAAAGGTCAATGGACTGAAGTTCACCAGCATTTGGCTCAGATTATATTTTTATTGTTTTACTTGAGACCACTCAAATTATCCATGAAATTAGATTTGTACATTCACACATCTAATAGACAAAATGCATTGATTTTGGTGACCGGTTAGACTATAATCCAACACCACCGTCAGGCCACATTTGGATGAACCTTATATAACTAACATGCAATCTACCAGTACAATGTTGATTATTGTTGAACTTGAGCACAGATCCCTCTGGGACACTATGAATGAAATGTGACTCCCACGGTGACAAGACTAGTGGTACTGCAGCACAATTTGAGACTCAAAACTATAGCAAAAGATTTAATGTTTATTTTGTCAGAGTACAAAAAGGTCAAATTGTACCTTGTTTTTATTTGCAGCGGTTAAGTGAGGAGATTCACTGACCACAAATAGGAAATGTATAAACAAGCCTCACAAGCAAATACCTCATTTGCAAGGCAAAGAATGCATGGACACTGATTCTTGGTTTCTACGACATGACATCTGTCCTGAATGCCTCACCAGGATCTTTTGACCAAGGAACATGATAATTGTTATTTGATAACACCAAATACCTGTAGTCCAATAATAAGAAAACCAATAACAGATAAAACACACGACAGTGACAACTGCTATTTGTAACATGAACTTCTGCATCTAACTGAATATAAAGAACCACAGTCTGAACAAATAGCATCAGTGTTTGGGGAAAAATGTGAACATGTGCAGATCCGGTCAGACTTGCATGAATAGCCACGTTCATGCTGCCCAACAGCTGTGAGAAAAACATTGCTCCGTCTTTACGGTTGTGTGTATTAACAACGTGTGTGTGTGTGTGTGTGTGTGTGTGTGCAAGTGAGTGTAAGGTGATCCCGGCTGCTTCTGAAGGACTAGTGTGTCAGAGCGAGTCACACAGTTGTTGGATAGACGTGCTCGAAAATGTGCGTCTGGGTATGTAAAGTACCACTTTGTGTTATTCATATTTAGAGACATTTCAAAAAGGCAGTAACCACACAGAGAAATTAGACTGTATTCGACTGGAAGTCTTGATAAACCTGATTTAATATTGTATAAGTGTTCTCAAACTCTTATTATAGTGAAAGCTCACCTTCCCAGAAGGCCAGGACCACTTAAACCACCCTGCTTTGTTCATGCGCCTTGCTGCGTGTCGTAGTCACCTGGTTATTTAGGTATCTCAGTACGAGACCAAACAGGAAGCACTTATTTTTGCTCGTCACATTCGGGTACACACGTCAGTACTGGTTGTAATCCCATCTGAAGAAGAGCCCACCTGTTTTCACAATATCTGACTGTAAATGTGACACAATATTTAAGTCCCAGAGAAAGGATGAGCCGTTTGATGTTTACCTTGCTCATGTGAACAAAACAAGTGTGAACCAATTGTTTACTGAGCTCACATCCCTCTGTACCAGTTAATAACTTATACCATTATAGGCCATTTCTACGTAAATGAGACCATCATATGCCTATTTTAAATTTGAATAATTTAATATCTTAATATCTGTGCCTTTGTAAAAACTTGCGTGATTCTTCAACAGATCAGATTACTCCCTTTCGACATAAATATAAGAAGACTTTACCAGCTACAGAACAAATGCAAAACCAACAATGACATGCCAAAATAAATGTATAAAGTAAACTTGTCTCCTTAGAAACGGTGTCGGATTTAGTAATAGTTCAGAACAGGTGTGAGAGATTCAGCGCTTTTGAAAATGTCTGCATCGGCAATAAGGGTGTCACGATTTCAAAATCAACTGAAATTAAGTTACAATCTCGAACTTCGAATTAAAAAAATGGCATCGCAGTTGCTCCTACGCCCCTATGTCACGTCTGGCCGGCTTGCCAAGCGGAAAAAAAACAACAAAAAAACACAAACACGCATGTTGAAGTGCGGCGAGTCAATCTCCTCTGACTTAGCTACAGCCAGTTAAGTTTTGTTATTGAGTTATGTTGACAATGTTCACGTTGTCAACAAAAAAGCCACAGTTTGCAGGCTCTGCTATGTTCGTGTAAGACACTTAATTGTTAAGAATACGGACATGGCTGTTTTATTGATTTTTATTTGTTTTGTTGTGAACTTGAATGTTATCTTCTGTGAAGAAGACTGCTGTTACAAAAGAGAAACTAGATGGCAGGTTATTTTGCTTAAGTTTCCAATTGACTGAAGATAAGTTATTGTAACATTATGTTGTTAATAAATATTTTAAAGTTGACAATGTAGTGTGGTACATTGCGAACCAAGGTCAGATATTCTATTGTATCAAACTCTAGTCTAAAAATGGCATAGCAACCTGTGCTTTTAAAATAAATAAAAAAAATTAAAAAATAAGCATCTCAAATACAGTATAATATATTCGTTAATTAGTCAACTGTTTTTTAGTAATCAATTCATTGTTGAGTCAAAATTCACTGGTTCCTGCTTCTTCAATGTTAATATTTTCTAGGTAAGTAGGCCTGCACGATTAGGGGGAAAATATGAATCACAATGTTTTAGCTTAGAAATTATATCACGATTCTCTGCCACGATATTATTGACCATGACAAAACAAAACAAATTGGCCAAACTGATTTTTTTTTGGCACCTATAGCACATTGCGCATCTGTAAACAGAGGCTTCAATGAAGAGAAGGGAGAGCATTGTAGCGCGTTAAAACCTATTTTATACAGTCTATGTTTAAAACTCACAGAAAAAAGCAGTAGCGTTTGTTATGGCTATATATAATCAAAGTCATTAACAAAAAAACAATTTAAATTGTGAACAGGATGAATTGAGATTGTGATTTTATAATGATTATAAACTAGTAAGTGGCGATGTTCCTTCCAAAAAAAGCACAATGAAATTAAATGTTAACCAATCATTAACTGTTGACCGACAAGCAGGAAACAGAGTCTCAGTTCACCCATCCGGTAGGCTTTGACAAATTTTCCACACTCCGTGTCCGGAAAGCTGTAGGCTTGTACTGGTGTTGATGCTTTGTACATTGTTGGACACACGCGGTCCTGAAACAGCTTGCGGGACTGACAAGTCCACAGCGGCCCGCGGCGTGTATTACCAAGCCTGTCTCCAGTGCCTCTGCCTGCAGGTTGTCAGTCGTGTGTCTGTCTGGTATACTCTCGGGTGGCTATTTAACCCACCGCTCCCCATCAATATAGTTTCATGTGTCAGTCAGCTCTCCACAAGCAGAAAAAAACGCAACTTGCTGGTTCAAAGTTAGGACTAACAAGTTAATTAGTTTAGAAATAGAGATTTTAGGTCTTCAGGAGCCCTAATCCAGATTATAAAACTTCTAATCAAGATGCAGCATCATGACATCATGTATTAAGTACAGAACACAGTATTTATCCCACCTGACTATGCATGTAGCGCAGCATGAAGTCCAGCAGGAAGGACTTGCCCTTGCGGAAGGCCCCGGCCACAGACACGACCACCACATTCAGGTCCTTGACGTGATCCTGCAGCAGGATCCTCTCCAGTGCTGCAGCGTCCAGCTCAAAGCTGTGCTCATCCTCATTGGCCAGGACAACCTGGATGGGCCTGGCCTTCTCTTCCTCTACCACATCCTGAAGACATGAGTTTGCAATCAATCACAGGCTTTCCCTGGCATCGAGAAAGCATTAAGTGATCACACTGATGATAATGGCAGGTTTAATGGAGGAGATAGGGAACTGAAATTTACGAAGCTGAGATCAGCAAACAAAGCGTCTGGAGGAAATAAGGTGACCACATTCAGCAGCCTGACGTACAACAAATGCAGCTAGAATTCAAAGATTTTAAAATGTAAACACATTGTTATACTCTTCGATATTCTCTTCCTTAACATTAATAGAATGACAAAATATTCTCCTAGATAAATCTTAGTTTGATATGGTATGCGTGCTTGTCAGTGGACAGGAATATAGTATATGCTGTAAAAAATACATTAACACTTTACCTCTTCTTCCCGAGTCTCTTCAACTGATGAGGGGGCAAGTCTAACATTTTTGGCCGAGTTTGAGGCCGTAGTGCTGGGGAGCAATTCATCCTCCAGGTCTTCGGACATGGCTAAAGGAGGCCTCTGCTTATGCCGAAAAATGGGGACATCTTCTACACCACTCAAGCCTTTAGATAACCACACAAAGTAGAGAGAGAGAGATTAAATTACACTGGTTAGATAGCATCATGCTGCATGTTAATGTACTGGCAATGGGTGTAAAGTGACAAGAAGACAGATGTGGAGGCAGGGTTTTGTAATTTTTTTAAAGTAATAGATGATTGTCATGAGTTTGTTAACGTGAGAAAGTGCAATGCCCGGTCAAATTGTAGCTCTCCAACATTTTGTGCTGGGCTAAATACCGTTATCCACTCGGGTCTACCCATCTAGGTCAAACTCAAAAATAGCCTTGTGTTGAAAATCATAAAGGGCTAGGAAAAAGGACAAGAAAAGTAAGTTAGGAGGATTTTTCTTCTTTTTTTACATTCTTCTTTGTCATTTTGAAGTTTCTGTGAAAATAAAGCCTGTTTTCTCTAAAACTGCAAGACTCCTTTCTTTGTCACAGTAACATAACTGCAGTATAAGCAACTGTGCTGAGCCACAAACTGCAATGCATGCAGACTAGTACTTGTCTTCATTGGTAGCATTATTTTTAGGGCTAATTTGATTAATCATTGCTTTATCTGCAGACTGATTTATTGATTCATCGATTTATTGTTGGGGGGGGGTAACTGGTGAAATTGTCACAATTTCCCAAAGTCCAAGGATTAAGATGACACTCCCTGAAGTATACTGGAAGTGGCAATCCTCTTTCCTTGGCTAAAACACTGACACTGAACAGGTAGGACAAGTATCAAGCATTGCTCATCCAAATATTATAAAGGCCTATAGCATCTCTCACCACACAAATCAAGTTTCGGCAAACCTGCATGACGCATTCCTTCCAATTTGATTGCTCAACCTTGATGAGCAAAGAAAGCCAAAATTACCCATCTGAAAAAAGATGGACAAAGACACACCCTGGATACTCCAGTTAAACAGTAAGAAAACTAATGCATTATAGAATGTCAAGCATGGACAACTAGAATGTGCTTTTATAATGATGACACATCAAGACTGTCTACAGTAAACACCAACCGTCAACACCACATTTTTAGGGCTGCAACTAACAATTACTTTCGTAGTGGGTCAATCTGTTGAATATTTTCTCGATTAATTGATTAGTTGTTTGGTCTATAAAATGTCAGAAAATGGTGAAAAATTTGGATCAGTGTTTCCCAAAAGCCCAACGTGGTGTTGTTTTGTCCACAACTCAAAGCTATTCTGTTTACTGTCACATAGGAGAAAAGAAACTAAAAAAATATTCACATTTAAGAAGCTGGAATTAAAGAATTTTTACTTTTGTTTTAAAAAATGACTCAAACAACTAATCTATTATCAAAACAGTTGGCGAAGAATAGGACTGGGTACCAAATTTAATACTTTTTAGGCACTGACCGAATTGCCTCTATAGCAGAGAGGCAGGTTGTCAAAAGGCAGCAGCAATGCTGTGCAAGGGTTTGAGAAGCTGCTGTAAGCATGGAGCCGTTACATTAATCTGCTCTGCACACAAAGTAGCCCTGCAGATTTTATCCGTCTGTGGCGGTGCAGCTTCCCATCTAGTCCGGAGCAGCACTTTGCAGGATGAAGTGGCACAGACTGCAGCCACAGAGGGGACCCACACAAAGACACTATTCTGCTGGGACTGCAATGAGTCTGTGTTGCAGCAGAATGTGTGTGAGAGACAAACACAATTAGCATGCAAGGAATCATAACAGCCATTGAAAAACCATTATCTTTGCTGATGATATGTGCATTCACTGCTACACACCCACTTCATGTTAAAGTGGCTAATGCATTGTCCTACTTCTCATCTTGCAGAAGACAAGGGCAGGACTTTAGATTAGCTACATTACTTCTTATCTTATGGAGGCACTGAGCAGATGTTAGTGGGCCTATATGTTATCACACATGCACGCGCACACAAGCGCGTGCACACGCACACACGCGCACGCACACACACGTCTATCTTTAACTATGCATGGCAAGAATAGTGTCTACGCAAGCTAGCCTAGGCCTACATCTCAGCTCTGTCCCAAATGAGCTCTCCCTTCCCTGGACTCCTGCACTATATTTGAGGCAGCTAGAGGCCATGGTCCACTTAACTTAACCAGCTGTCTAAATATGGGACTTTTATAGTAGTGTGTTTAGAAAGCAGGAAAAATTCATGCAATAATCTTCTCTCTACTGTTGCAGCACTGATTATTAATGCCAGTGCTTCTCAAGCAGGGTTTCAACACCCTCTTGTAACATCCAGGCTATGCGTTTGAGTGACCAGGCAACATATGTTTATTATCTGTAAAGACAACAAGACTGCGAGGATTGAGTTTATGAAAGAAGATGAGGAATCCACTGCAGCCTATTAAGATGCAAGTTCACTGACTACCCTGCACACCAGCATCAATAGACAACCTGACACAGCCTCCCTGGACAAGAGTCAAGGAGGGCAAATGTTCAATTGCAGCAAGCACACCAATCGGGAGTCTGTGAGGACAAAGTGCAGACTACGAGCAGCAGCAGTTATTGAATGTTGTTGCCACAGAGTCAGCTGGCCTGTGTGAAAGTAGACATACAGGTTACCATGATAAAATGAGTCATTTGGACTATATCTCAGTGATGAGCCTTGGAAACTGACAGTTTACTGTTTGCTTACAAGTCTTTACAAGGTTTAGCCTTGTAAAGACTAGAGGAAAAGGATATCAGACTGTTTTTCTCTTTTCGGTTGATACAACAACGATAACTTTAGTCAATTCATCAAATAATTTCTTGGTGTATAAAATGTCAACAAAAAATTGTATTTGATAAAACTGCCTGTAACAAGTTTTAAGGAGCCCAAGGTGACATTTTCAAAAAGCCTTATTTTATCTGACAGTCCAAAGCAGTATAAAGCTATTTGCCATTTGATTGCTAGCTTGATTAAGCAATGGATTAATGATAAGGCTAATAAATTATAGTTATTGTTGATGTTGCAAACTTTTCAGTCAATTAACTACTCGATTCATGAGAAACAGGCCCTGGCAGTAGCCTCCTTTCCCCAACTTCAAAGCATACATATGCACGGCTTTAAATCCAATTTACGTTTTCACAATTGTGAGTAACTTACAGTATATCCCATCATGAGATATTGAATATCAACACCACACTTGAGTCTGGATCCTGCATACCTCAATGCAGAAAAGTCTGCATCAGTTGTGACATGTAGGCTATTCATTTTTACTAGAGTCAACAGTGTGTTAATGACTATGGCCTACTTCTTTTTTGCTATGATTAATAATTACTAAAATGTAATATGCTATCACACTTACGTATTTAATTGTTTTCAGTGGACAAAATTAGCTTAGCAAATAAGTGGATAAGTCTGCAGGCATACTGGACAGACTAATAATAGGATATTTAAAAATATCGGAGTCATTAGTGGGATGAGAAGATTAACTAGCTATGTGTTGTGTGTAGTTCGTTAGGCTGAAACCCCCATCACAGGAAGCGGGAGTTGCATAAAGCGAACTGTTTCAAAGTTCAGAAACAAATGCACTTGAAACCCATACAGGGTAACTATGCAGCTACAGGCAGGTGTACAGACAATCAACCACAGACAAGCCGCTGGTGCTCTATGCGCCAGGTGAAAGTGACGGCCCGGACAAATGAGCCGACAGGTGTCGCGGTTTGTATCCGGGTCAGAATCAGTGTCACTCAACAGCTTTTCAGCTTAAGTTACAGAGAAAAAACATGTTTTTGAAAGAGCGAAAACACAACGACAACTCCCTTAAGCTAGCGTTAATGTTCACACAGTACGGACTGTGTTAACACTGTTTGCGAAGCTACGTTAGGGGAGACACAATCTGGCAGGGGGTACCACATTTTTCAGGACACCGCGGGTCCCTAACTGAAAACAGGCTAGCGGAAAGACAAAGGCGACAGATACCAAAAAATCGTTCAAATTTAATCCTCCGCTTCTCTACTTCGCACTCCTCAATCGGTTTACTGTTACTACCGTTATCTACTCGACAAAACCAACAACCGTTTACCTTGGTCAACGACTCGGCTTTTGCAGTTAGGCTCGAAGTGATTTCGGCTCCTCAACCCGCTCACCTCCGCCATCTTGGACTACTGAAATCTGACGTGGCTGACGTCAAAGGAGCTTTTTTTTCTTCTCACGATGCCTGCTGAAGTTGATGCCTCCCGAGGCTGCTGCAGCTGGGTAAAGTACCAGAATGCAAACTAGGCCTATGCTTTAAGCAAACAGCAATTATTTTCAAAAATGTATCAAAAGCTAATGTTCTTTTTCTTTGACACTAGTCGGTTAGAAATTATGTACGCTAGGCTTATTTTATAGTTTTACACCGTTATATGCACTGTTTTTGCACTGTTACAGAAACAATCTGACTTATAGCCAATAGGCCTAGGCCTAAACATATGTTGTCCATTGATTTGTATGTAGACCTGTATACTTTTATGTAGGCAATCTTGTTTTCCTACTTTTACTTTACATTTTACCTATCATTGTTTCACTTGTCCTTGTTCTTAGCTGTAGCCTATGTCTATTTCTATTTAAGTGGAGTGCAACAAAATACTGACATTTCTTGTACTGTAGGCCTATGTGTACACATATTTGGCAAATAAAGCAGATTCTGAATTCAAGCTTGCAATCACCATTGATCATTATTCCCATCCCAAGAATGTGAGATAGGAATCTTGGAGGAAATTGGATCCATTTCCTCAACATGTCTCTGGACTGCCTACGCTCACTTTCTTCTATTTTGTTTGGGTTCTGGCATAAGAAACATGAGCATACATTTCAAATTATTACATGTTTAGACATGCATGGTCTCCTGAGGATGAATACTAACAATGTTGGCTTTTCTAGGGCAACGAGGTTGATATTTGTGATTTTGAGTGAGATATCTCACTTGATGAAGGTTAATTTGGCTGATAAGCAGACTGCCCTCAGTAAAGATAAGACTCACCTGCTGTGTTAAGACAAATATCTGTGAAGCAGTGCAGATATGTTGTACTTCACTTATTCACTTTATGGTGTTTTAACTTTCATGATGATAACTGATAAAGTCATAAAAGCTCTTTACCTCAGTGGATACACTGGCTTCATGTGTTTACGCAGCTGTTCATGTCCAGCATTATGTACTGGCATTGTGGAAAGACTATCTGCTGACAGAGATGCATAAATAGGAGGGCAGCTATTCTTCAAGCCTTGTATAATTCCATGTCAGATTACACTTGGCTGCGGTGGCTTGGTGTTCAGTTTGCTGCTGGGGAAGATATTGGTTTCAAACCAATAAGTATACTTTAACATACGCTGTTGTAAGTTTTGATTTGAAATAGACAAAAGTCTCCAGCCATGCCAATGGCTCAGTGAGATTATACTAAGACACAGTGGTATTTTGAGTAAAATGCTAACGTTAACATGCTAACATGCTCATAAGGACAATACTATGGTGATGGAAAATGCAGGCAAATGTTACCATGTTCACCATCTTAGTTTAACATGCTAATATGCTAAAATTGGCTATTTAGCACTAAACTCAAGTACAACAGAACTTGTTGATCGTAATAATAGTAGTAATTTAGCTGATATTTTGTCATAAACATATTGGCCAAATGAAATTTAAGGGAACATGTCTGTATCAAATTTCATTGCAATCCATTCAATAGTTAAGACAAAAAGTGTCAACCCTGTGATGTTAGATTAAAAGTCCGGGGATCATCAGTCATCCGACTTCATCTACAACTCCATGACATCTGGGCATAGTCCAAAATGGAGTGTATAGTAAAATGGTTGGCTTGTTCCTTAAATGATTTGTCTTCAACACGTGTGTTAGTCACCAGTCTTCATGGTTTAGTCTTTTTAGCATTAGCTACAGCAGTGAGGTGTGTTTGTATTGGCATTGAGCTAATCTAAATGCTAATCTGAAAGTAATCAAAGGTAGCCTGTTGTAACTTTCCAACTATAAACTCTAATTGATATGACCTTGACACACACATCAACATGGTCAGTTTATATTTACATACAGCTGAGGAGGCAAAGGCAGAGGAGAAAGGATAGGCAAATTGAGGATATATTCAAAGCTAAACTTAAGTAACCCTGCACATGAGCCAATCAGGTTTTAGTTGGCTTACTGTGATTGGGTGTCTGATGAGTGCTGGATCGACTCTCTCTCTCTCTCTCTCTCTCTCTCTCTCTCTCTCTCTCTCTCTCTCTCTCTCTCTCTCTCTCTCTCTCTCTCTCTCTCTCTCTCTCTCTCTCTCTCTCTCTCTGAGGGACAACCCCACATTTCCAGGAGATCCTGCTCCATCCCGGGATTAGATGTGACATTTGGGAGTCATTGAAGGACTCTCTTGTCTTTCCTACACAGGAAAGACAAGAGTCAGTGTCACAGATACAACTTCCTGTCAAGGAAATTACCAGATTGTAAACTTTGGCCTTTGAAAGTCTTGCTAGAAAACTAAGACAACAGAATCTGGGTCCAGCAGTCAAACTGTTTATTACTTTATTTACTTTCCATCACAACCCCCTTAATGCTCACCAAATGTCCTACTATAGATCAAACCTTGGTCTGTTGGGATTGTCATGGCCATTCATTTGGACTGCAGGTTCCCCTGTCATCCATAGCCAAACATACAAAAAGGTCAAGACTCACAGAGAAGGAGATGGTTCGTGGTTGCAAGAGCGACAGATGTAAAATAATTAGTTTTTTAGAAAGAGTGAGGTGAGAGAGACCAACCGTGTTAATCTGTGTCAGTGCTTTTCTATTCTTAGCTGGCCTGAAGAAATATGAGAGACACACGTGATGACACAAGTCCTGATAAATTTAGAGAGAGGGTCAGAGAACAGTGACATAACCCCCCATAAAGCCAGTACTAAACTCAAGATGTGAGGACTGTACAGTATGTGTCCGGATGGTATGGAGGAGATGTCTACCTATCTTCTACCTGGGACATTTTATGAAGGATTCTTCCCTGCATACTATTTTATACTTTACGTTTTGTTTCCATCACAACTGATTTCATATTTCAATACCAGTCCCTTGGCCTCATGTTGCAGTCAGTTTAGATGGGATTTACTTAGTTTGTTTTTGCTCAAAAGATGGTGGAGACTGAGTAGAGGACTCCCTCTAGTGCCGCAACATAAAATACTAATACAAATACTTAAAAATAGGCTTGAGCTCCATGTATTGCAAGCAGCAAACAACTTGTAAAGCCAAAATCCTGCTGATTATGATTTCATTTTAACACAAAAAGCTCATCAAAACAAAGTGCAGAATGATGCAGTTCTATGAATATTGCAATGTTCAGTTCTGTTTTATGAACTCAGATGAAGACACAACATTTCACCCTTATACAGTAGCTAGACATTTACCAACCAAGTAAGCTGCAACTACAAGGCAAAGGCCCAAACACATTGAAAGCTTTTGACAAAACAATGCAGATGTCAAAGTCAACTATGAAGAAATATTTTCAACTAAGTAAGGCTTTTCAGATATCTATTCAAGATCAGTAAGGGTAATTGTTGTCAAGAGCAAATTTGTCAAATATTTTTCAATTAAAAGATGTAATCTGAAAGATTTTCATTTAAATAAATGTTAAGTCACCATCTTTCACTGAAGGAGCCTATGGCCCATGATGAAAGTTTTACAATATTTTATATATTTGCATGATTGCGAACAGGGTGTCTGGCGAGACATCTCCCTTTAAAAAATCCTATATTACAGTTTTTCCCCATTATATGCACACAACAAATGGAACAGTTTTCATAGTTGTAAAAACTTGAAGCTCATGTATAAACAAGACCATAGAAACCAAATAAATTCATTCTATTTCTATACTCCAGACTGCTAAACTCTCAGCAAAATTCCCTTGTTTTCACTCAAATAGAAATTCAAAATCAATCGTTACACGATTGCCACTTTAAGCTACTTTAATGTTATATGTACTACTAATATTTTATAACCAAGCTATGAGCCTTTTTGTAGTTCAGTGTGTGTGTATATATATATATATATATATATATATGTGTGTGTGTGTATATATATATATATAAAATACTGTATATCATGCAAATATATCTCTGAAATCTGTCAGACATAATGTTATAAATTTGTAAAGCTTGGCACAGGGGCAGTACCCTCTAAGTCTGTTGCATCCTTGACTTTGGTGAACAGTATGTACCATTTTTGGCACTCGAAAAGGTACACATATAGTTGCCTTGAGCCCTATGGAGTACATTAGTGATTGTAGCCTACCTTGGGGGACAGAAATGGACTGCATCTCCATTTCTGACAGTGAATAGTCCCCCCCACATCCTAAATTTAATGTTTTGAACCTCAGTTGCACTGGTGGAAATCAGCATTTACCCTTAGTACTGCTATTTACTTTTTAGGTACTTTACATTTCCACTTCCAGCATTTCCACTCAATGACACTAATGACATAAGTCTTCTCCACTTTTTCATTGGCAAATATTGTTCTTTTTACTGCACTATTTAACATCTAAAATGACTTACTTATTTTGCAGATTCACATTTTCCACAAAATTGAAAAGCTTAATTAAACTACCCAACAGTGTAAATAATCCAAATTAACTCCACCATGACCACATTTTAGTTTACATTACACATGCCACTTCTACCTACACAGAAATAGACATAGGCTACAGCTAAGAATCTGAATACCCATTCCACCACTGCTCAATTGTAAACATCAACATTGAGCACAGTGATGAGACACAACAAAATCAGGAAATGTACGATATTGTAACATTTATACATTATGTAAGTCAATAGAGTCTAAACCTGTATCTATGCGAGTAATTTGGTACCAACAGGAATAATATCTCCAGGGCATTGCACAGTATGGAAAGAAAAGTAAAACCATTTTCAACGTTTTCAATTTTCCCCTGCTACCATATGATGGCAGTGTAGGCCTGAGGCAGGTCAGTTGTTCACAGTAAGGGGTAACTCCTGTTTTACAGTGTCTGACAGACCAATCTGGCATAGTTTTACTGATATTTATCAGTTTGAGCCAACATTTAGACCCAGGCCTGAGCTTCAGCAGACTCATCTAAAGAAGATTTAGAGGAGCTCTTTCATGCCTTAATCTCCAGCAGAGTGGACTATTGTAATGGTTTCTTGTTTGGTCTCCCAATAAAAATACCAATTTGTTATGTAACTTCTCCATAACTCTATTAGTATTTTGTATTTGTTTTATTTTCATTTTCATTGTGTGTTTAAATGTTGTTCTAATGCATTTCTTTTATTTACTGTATATAAAGCTTTTTGACATTTCCTTACTGTTGGATAGGTGCTCCAAATAAAGTTGCCTTGCTTTAAATCAGGGACCAACTGTAATTAGTCATTTTACAACATGCATGTACGGCAATTTTGATAAATAGATGATAACATTTGTTTTTTCATCCTCATACACTTGTGTTAGAATGCCTACAGCAGAGCCTGTGGAAATATTTCAGCGGTTTATTTCTCAAAATAAGGGCTTTACATCAAATTGATGTGATACATTTGATGTAAAGATATGATCATTAACAATGCACATTATCATTATTACTCTGTATATTCGTATTCACAATCTATATACTAATATTCATAGACAATAAGTGACATGTCATAACATTGACACAATGACACAAATATTGGGGGAGGTTTTTTTTCCCAATAGTTTTTATAAGGCCTAAAATGTCATTTTAAAAATATGTGGAAATCAGTGATGTAATATTAATTCCTACGTATAGCATACCTTTCTATTTACTGTTAATGTTGTTAATGTATTAATAAATAAAAATGTTGTGAATACAGTTATAAAAGCTTACTATACGTCTTTTGATTTCAAAATGTCTGGACAACCTTATATTTGTGCATTAGAGAGAGAGAGATTTCTCTCCCATTTAGCTCGTTATCCCTCTGCAGATATAGACAGCCTTTGATCCTTTAACACCTAACTGTGTTTCCTCTACTCAGTAATGTGTTTTTGTTCCTTCTCTCCAACTCCTCTTACAGTTTGGTTGCTGAATCAACAGCATTGTTGCCAGGTTGTCATGGTGTCTGATTGTTAAATATCATGTCACGTACCCCATCAAAGCCGGACGTCCCTCCGAGACTGCAGCCGATCCCATGGTCGCCATGACGTTTACCTTGGCAACCACAAGAGGCTGGCAAAGACTGGGGTGCCAGGAGAAGGTGGTGGCATTGTGTCACCTCATGTCATAAGTCAAGCCTCCAAAAACTAACCAAAGTTATTTTTTCATCAAGGTTCAGTATTTGGAGGTAGTTGATAAGTGCAGACACAGAGCATCAAACAGAGCATAAATATAAAATAAAAACTGTTAAATCTGTTCCCATGGAATGTTTTAAAGTTAGTTTTGACAGTGATTGGATGATGGCAACCACCAGTACACTCTTTTAAACTCCTCACACTGCCTACAAACTGATTTAATAAAAAGCTAAGAATTTCAATAATTAGAAACCTATTTTGGAATCGTGCACAAATAGGCTACAACACTTTGGATAAGAGCTGACCAGTGGTAAACCAGGACCCAGGGCTCTCCAGGATCCTGCAGTCTCCAAGGCTCCAAGCCCTCAGGGGCAGGAGTCTGAAAGGGAAAGCCAGGGAGAAGGCTCCGAGGCCAGGCTAGCTGACTCGCCAGCAGGGGATCTCATCACTCTCTCCACACTTTTGCTGTCAGGGCTTTTGTGTCAGCAACATTACTCACTTAAGGCCCTGCCTCCCAGGTAACTACACTGCTGAGTTGGTGCTGCTGCATGGAGGGACAGTACACAGCCTCTGCACTAGCCTCACAAAATGTGAATCAACAATACAATACGCCAGAGAAGAAGAAAAACAATTCAACCGCCTGAGGAAGCTGACAAAGAATTCTTGTGAGACTAAAAACTTCTATACCAAAATTACACTTGAATATCAAAATTTCTAAACACTCTCATACTAAAACAACTTGCACCAGGTCAGGAAACGGGGGGGAATTCCCTATAGACCATCACACTTCTTTCCTCTCTGGTAGGCGCTACAGAGCAACCAGACACAAGAACTTGTTTTCACTTTGGTACTTGTTTATGAACAGTTAAATCAGATACAATACCAATTTTGCTTGGATATAAAAGAGATCATCAGAGAACTTATGCTGTAAATTGTACAATCAAGAAGCAACACTTAAATATTTTTTATAATGCACTAGGTTAATGTTTTTGACCCCCCAAAAGGGGGTAAATTCACCACATCCATGTTTAAAAGGCATATATTAAAAAAAATCAATTTCAGGATTTTATTAATCAATATAGGATAACTCAAGCAAAGCTCAGATTTTTATTATAGAAACAATAATTTTAACCCAGCACTACTGTTTTATATACTGTTTGTGTGTATCCTGAACATTGATCTTGGAACTGAGAGTGCATTGAGAAAAATTAGAAACACAAATTGTATGAGTAAACACACTAGGCCAATAAAGCCTATTTATTATTATTTTTCTTCATCTGGTATTTGAGTGACGGCTTGATGCAACATCTCACCAGAAAACAACACCAGTTATTTCAGTGCAACGTTGATCATTGTCAACCCTCTGTAAACACTGTCTAATATGCCAATAGCTGTGTTAGATGGTTAGTGTCAACTTATGACTCATGTCAATTCATTATTCAAGTTTTTGCTTCTGCAGTTTGGATATTTTGGCTATGACCAGCTCTGTAGCCTCTGAAATCTCCTGGACCTTGTTTTATTAGCTGTCATACAGTATGCTGCTGATTGCCAACACGCTTAGTCCATCATTTCAACAATGTTTGTAATTGTGAATAAGGTACTTAAAGTGAGACTATGTAACCATTGATGGAAGAAATTACAACTTTTTTAAAGTCGAAAGCAGTTGCTCAATTTAAAACACCAAGGCTGTTGCTTCTACAGCCTCACTTACTCTGGTATGACCAATCGCTTATGCTGGGTAATGCTATCTAATTTGAAACCACTTTAGTTATTGTATAAAAAGCACATTACGGAGACAGTTCGCAGCCTTTAGGACTATTCACTGCTTGTGTCTCTGTTACAGTATAGTTAAGTTAAATAATGTAAAAATTAACAGTTTTAAGACAAGGAATTTGTTTATTTTTTATCTACTTTTCAAGACATAATTGAAATATATATAATATATGTATAATAATCTAAATATATTCAGTTTGAAGATAAAGATTTAAACTTATTTGAAAAATGCCAAATACTTAGTCAAAATAGTCAAATTGTACCTTTAAGGGAAATATTTCGGACTCAGCCATACTGTATGCCGTCTAAGAAAGTGGTTTGTGTATGTGTTGCAATAACTCTTATTTTACTGTAATTAAACGCAGTGTTACAAATATGACCAACAAAAAGAAAACTTTATTCTTTTACATCACAAATTAATGAGATATTTCATTATTGAATGAAATCACATTTCTTTAATGACAGAAGGTTAAGAAATTAAAAAAATATAAATAATTTGAATATTTCAGAGTATAACATTATTTTGTCTTTGAGTAGAGAAGTTTATGTTCACTTAACTGGTATAATAACAGGGTACAGATTGTGTACTATCACAACACCTCTCACAGGCCGAAGATGGATTTTGCGTTTCCTCCACTCCACAACAACGTTTTTTTTTGTCTTCTGCTTTCCTTCACACCTTTCCATTTACTTCCACTGACGATTCAAATTTACTGCTAACCCCCTGGTGTCATGGCACATAACAAAAAAACAGCAAAATAAACAAAGAGGTAACATGTTGAACATTCTTGCAGGAATCACGCTGTGTTTTTTAAATGTTTTCATTTTTTTGTTCTAAATGTTTTTGCATTTACTCAGTAATTATCTATGCTTACATTTCCATCCCCCAAATTTAGAATACCCTGAGTAAATATGATTGTTTACCACATTTTGCTTGTTCAAGACTCTTAGCAATCATTTCCAAACAATTTTCAGAAAATATTTTTTCTCCCCTCAGAAGAAAGTAAGGAACTTAGCAGCAGGGTTTATTTAACCTTTATTGACCCAGGAGGTCTCTTGAGATACATAATCTCGTTTACAAGAGAGACCTGCATGCCGCAGTAGCAGCTTAGAGGACATTATACAGAGTCCCATAAATAATTTACATTATTCACATGTAGCACCATAACATAGAACCTGAGAGGCTTTAAGAAGACAGTGACTATTTACAATAGTTATATTCTTTACAAAACACGCATTAAATGTGACGCTTGAATACCTGATAAAAGGCAGTGTCTCGTAAAGAGGTTTGTCTTGACAAATTATTCCAAAGCCAGGGAATTTAGTGTGAAAATGTAGTTTGACTCAGGGAAGATCATTCATTTAGAGAATATGGTCTGATAATGGCTTTAAAATGCACATTTGGATAAACTGGAGAGATATTGAAATCACGTTTTGTTTGTGATTGTGACCTGTGAGCAGAGAAATTGTGTTTATATATTGCCAAATAGTTTTACCAAATATTTGTCAAAGGGAAAGTTATTGCTGCCTCTGCCTTGCCTCTTGCATGTGTAACAGAGGCTGTGTTGTGCATATTTGGGAACTTCTCTTTTAAGAGCAGCATGATGAAGAGGCTTGCCTCTTATATTTTATGACTAAGGCACTGCACTGTCACACCTGTTTCTCCTTCCTGACCTGGGAGTAACACACTGAAGCCAACTTGGCAGCATGGTCCTAGGAATGAGATTGTTATTCGGTAGGAATTGGTTCAGTCTGAAATATCTAAAAAACTACTTGATGGGTTCAGATGTTCATGATGCCCATGGAATGAATCCTAATGACTTTAGCAACCCTCTGACTTTTATCAGGTCAACGTTTTCACTTATCCTGTGGAAATGTCTCAACATCTGCTGGATGGATTGGCACCACATTTTGAACAAACATTCATGTCTGTTGTCACACCTGTAGTGGGTGTTTTTCTGACAGCATATAATGGTCTTCAAACCCCCAAAACATTATCATAGTGGTCTATAGCCTGTTCCCTGTGAGTGCTGGCAGAAAGGGACCCACTCAAGATTTTCAAGTTATTTGAAATCAAAGGGCTAAAGTGCAAATGAAGTCCAGAGTCACTGGTGGTAAAGTCAAGAAATCTTTTATAATTTTGAAAAGTCCAGTTTAAAGTCATCAGTATTTACGAGTCCTGTGATATGCATTGTTGTCGTCAGATTGTTGTTCTGGTTTCATACCTGCATGTGTGTGCGTTCATTTGTTGGGAGAGAGAGAGAAAGAGAGCTGCCTGCTAATGTGAGTGCAGCTCCACCACCTCTCCCTCTTTCTGGGTACAGCTTTGTGCTCCATCAAAAGGCCCTGAGCAAAGAGACATGAGCCTTAATTGTTGTGCTTTATCAGGGGGATAAAGGCAGGATGGGCATCAATTTAGGATGCCTTTATTAGACTACAAAGTGTGACAGACTGACGGAGAGATAATTGGCAGAGAGGGGAAAAGAGGACGGGATGAAAGAGGAGAAGGATGGCGAGACGAGGAGCAGAGGGGATGTGGATGGAGGCGGTTTTGATCAGGCAGTTATGGAGCAGAGAGGAACAGAAGACTCAGAGGACAGTGAAATGAAACCGAACCAGATGAACTCGCTTCTCTGGTTGAAGCTACCCAGTTTGTTTTGCAGGAAAGAAAATTACCCCCCTCATCCTAACTTCACATTTCACTGAGCTTGAGCTGTGTCTTAAAAATCTAGAATATTATCAATTTTGTGGAAATAATGTTTTGTGCCCATTTTTAAAAGAAATAGCTGGATCTTCCCAGGCTTCACTGCCTGTAATCATTTTGTACATTGATTTATTCAGTCCTCTTGTGGGTGACATGGACATTTTCTGTTCAACATAAAGTTTAAAAAATTGATTTGTTAAATGCTTAATGGACAAATAAAGTGTTTGCCAAAGAAGCATCACAATTAAACGTTGAAAGATTTCCTGAATTTAAATGTTTACAGAGTTAAGAGTCAGATACTTGTTGTTGTGTTATATGTGTATTTTAAGGCTTTGTGTAGTGTCAGGATGCACTAACTGCTCAGTTTTCCTGCACGTCACAGCTTGTTAATGTGGCACGATAATGTTGGCCTCCTTCGATTACATCTGAACTAATGTGTTTGTCTGATTATACTGTGGCGGTATGATGACTGTAAAACAACAGCTTAGCCTCATTTCCAATCTGTCCTCTACACAACACACTAATTACATCATTTAGTTTTGATGCATGTTAAACAGTGCTGAAAGAAAATCGTCAAAAAACTACTTCATTCTTTTCTATTCTATTCTGCCTAAGAGGCATTAGATCACTTGTTGGGTTCACACTCTCCATGTTACGCTGTCATTCCCACAAATCACACACACTCTAATCATTCCTAAGTTCACACACTGACGGTGCAGCCCCGAGCCCCCCACCCACTCCTCTCCTCTCCACCCCTGACATGGATATATGAGTGTTTTTATGTGCCCGATGAAAAGGCGCCGCTGAGTTAAGTGGCCTTGTTGCATTCTGCTTGGGCTCTAACGGCTTCCAGTGGGGGGTGTGGATGAGAGTGGTGGCAGTGTTGGTGGTAGTGGTGGGGGTGGATGAAGGAGAGGCCTGCAGCACCATGCCTAATCAGCCTTTCTCGCCAGGGTCAAGACTTTCTGTCTGGGTCCGCGGTGCTCCCTGCCACGAGGACTTGCCCATTCAAGCGCACAATGTCCCTGTCAGTCCCGACAACACTTCCTGCCTCTGCTGGCTCCAGCCCTCGCAGGGATACACAATATTTCACAGCTCCAAACAATGGCCTGTCTGCCTGCACCCACCATATGGTTACTATGGGCCACAATATTGACACACATCACTAATTATTCAAAGAACTGAGAGAAAGAGAGAGAGAGAGAGAGAGAGAGAGGGAGCAAAGGAGCTGAGGAAGGAGTCTGCCGGTCGGTCTTCTCTCTGTAATGTGATGTGAGACTCTAGGATTACTTTGGTTCATTCATTTTTGTCTTTCTTTAGCATCTTTTAAACTGTCCTTACCCCACAAACAATACATGGTATCCTTTCTTTCAGCACAAACTCAGCAATATGTCTGACTTTTTCATTTTGTCAACTTAAAGTATTTACATCAACTAATCTTTTTCATTGAAAGTATATTGATGCTTGTAAATCAGTAAAAATAATAAAAAATATAATTGTCTACATGAAATATGAACTAAAAGTTACCTTAGTGTATAAAAAGCATGCTCAGTGTATTCACAATTATTATACAGACTCCAGAAGGTAATACATTGATATTGTATCTCATATGAAAAGTATATTGTTGATGAAAAGTTTTCTGCAATGTTTATTTGATTGCGTTTGAAAAACAGAGAGAAAAAGTCCTTGACGTTTTGGGATGATTTTGTTTTGAAGCAAGAGTGAAAGGATGTGATCCATATTGACTGTGTTTTGTGTGAACACAAGGACATCTGGGCAACAGTCTAGAGGCATCCAGCACACCTCTGTCCAACATATGTCTGTTTTTATTCCCAAAGGAGCTTCCCAATGGCACAGGAAATAATATGAATGATGTGATTTTTGCCCACTGCCACAATTTTGAAGTCACAGATGAAACAAAAAAGTAGATAGAAAATTTAGCAGAACATTTAAATTATTATGTGGTTGTTTAGAATTGTTTCTATTCATATGCTCACCAACATCAGGAACTCCCGCAGGTTAAATACACACTTTTGGGGCTGACTAACTCTTAAAGGAACACTTACTTATAAACATTTACTTAAGAAATTTACGATAGCCTAGCAACATTTAGGTTACAAATAACCTAGCCCCACTTTTTTCCTCTTATGTCTTATCATTACATTTGAGTCACAGAGCAAAGTATCCAATTTTCTTAAAAATAAACACCCAGGGATTTTTGAAAAGTCCAGAAGGTTGTTTACATCACTTACTGCTGTTCTGAAGTTATTTCCGGATTCCTTATACTGTTTTAACCACCTGGATGAAAAAATATTCCTTCTGCTACACTATAAAAAAACATACAATACAACATATGACCTCTTAATCCTTTTCTCAAATTATGGTTGTATTTCTTTATGCATATTGCTGTAAAATTGGATTCTAGCTCTTTTACTGGAATGTACATAAAATGCAATGCATACTGTACAAACAACACAAATAAAGCAACACTCTCTAAAGGTAATGTAACATAGTGACTAGTATTCGATCTGACCATCTCACACTGCTGTACCGTCTCTGTCTTCCTATTTTATGCCATACAGTGAAGGAAAATACACATCTTTGCTTTATCCTGGAAAGTTAGCTAATTACTTGTTGTCTGCTCTACTGTGAAATTGTTCTCTGATTGTTTAATTGAGCTTCAGAGTGTTATTATTGTTTACCAAATGTTGAATACAATCTGTGAAACACACTGCACTAAAATACTTTTTTTTCATCAGAGCCTTGGCAGGAGGGAATCTTGTTTTTAAAAAGACTTCTTAGTCTTAGAATTGGTTTTAAATCCAGTAGATTTTACAAACATTGCATTTCCATATTTTTGGGTTCATTAAACTGAAGTGTAAAGTAATAATAGTTATTATTTTAATGTATTATGATTACGGGCATGCTCTAGCCCACTATCAATAAACTTCACCTGACATCTTTTCCACAACAAGTCTGAAAAATATGCAGTTTCATGACAGAAGAATACTATGCACATCTATTTCAAGAGACAAGTGCATAGGAGTCGGACAAGTTGGTCAAAAGTTGCAAACTTCCACATACTTCTGCACACTGTCTTTCTTGCAAAAATACATTTAGTTGCAACGTGCTAGACTTTTTTCCTTACCTTTTAGCACTGAGACGTCGCAAATAAATGTATTTTTGCTGGAAAGACGGGAGCATGTTTGCAACAATTTCACAATATGCTGATGTTATTCTGGTATACTGTTTTCCATGTTCACCATCTTAGTTTAGTGTATTAGCATGCTAATATTTGCTAACTGGCACTACATGGAAAGAACAGCTGACGATGTGGTTATTACTTTGGTCATAAATCAAAGACAAATAAAAAAAAAACAATTGTCAGGGAAAGACTTGAGGACACATCACCTGGGAACTCTGAATGTCTTTACAAAATGGTCCAATCCATCCAATAAATGTTGAGATATTTCACAAAAAAAGGGTAAACTGACCATGCTGGCACTAAAGGAAAAGTCAGGGGGTCACCAAAATCATATGCGACATGAATGTCTGTACAAACGTTTATGGCAATCCATCTTGATGAGAAATTTCAGTTTAGGCTGAAGTGGTGGACCGACGACCAACCTTGTCATCCCTAATTAGCAGGGAAGTTAATAAATCAAAGCGTACAGAAGTAGTGTTGCTTATTAGACACAAGCATAAGCCAGAAAGCACTCGGACACCTCTTCCAGTGTTTTTCCAAGAAGTCCCTTTTCCAACCCTCTCTCCTGGCTTGCCCTACCCTATCTCTTACTAACGTTATAGAAGCCCCAGTCTGTCCCATCCAGGCTGCCCCCTGAGTGGTGGGAATGTACTCCTGTGCAGCAGGCCATGACAGGCCCATGTTGGGATAGGCCTCAGCGCTCCACTCCACGGAGCAATTGATTGACAGCCCTCACTGAGGGAGGTGGGATTCCTCATCCGTCAGTCAAAATGCCGCTGGAGATGAGGATGCGATGTGAGGGATTGCTGGGACTGGTGACATGTTAGGAGCCAGTGTTTTCTCCTTTTCTCCCAGGTCCTTAGCAGCTAGGTAAAGTTAGCTTGTTGGCTGAGTGTGAAGGTTGCCACAGGTCCAGATGTTCCTGAGGTTTCCAATCCCTCTCCCGGCTCACTGTGATGTGCTGTGCCACATCTGTCTGGGCAGAGGTATGCCATATTGCTTCCCATCTGCCACATGCACACCCTAGCTTATACACACACACTCACACACACACACATACACACACAGAAACACAGACACAAATGCAGCGTGCCCAGAAACTGCCCATTTTAACCGGGGCCATAAATAGTGTAATTCATGGGTGTGAAACAGCGGGTTTTTAAGAGCGCTCAGAGGAACGGAGCAGAGCTGGAACCTTTGGCAGCTGACGGACAGATTTTCTGTTCCTGGTAGCCACATGAAACTTTGTGAACTGCACACCGAGACAGAGAGGCAATGAAGACCTGCTGGTACTAGAAAATCAGAGTCAAACCATCTTTGTCTTTCTCTTTCTTTCCCTTTGAATTTCTTTGTCCTTGTGCGTCTCACCATCTGTCTCCTCTTGCTCTGTAGCCACATCTCAGTCTCTCTTTCTGTCTCTCCTCTGTCCTTTTTTTGAGCCAGGGGGGCAGTATTGAAATGAATGTCACCCCTGTCCCAATGTTACTTAAGGGAAATTGACTCCTTAGCCTCGGTGCTGTCTGCGGCCATATGCTGATGTTTTCATATTCCAGAGAAATGAGGAGAGGGAGTCGTAAAGACTGCTAAAGTCAGAATTACAACCCTGGCTACCATTGGTGAGGAGAGCGAGAGGCCCCTTCTGTCACACCTCAAGCACTGTTAAAGCCCCAATCCCTCAGTCCTAGAAAGTGCCATGGGCTTCTGAAGTACCACATTAACACAGGCTTTTCGTCGAAAGTTAGACACTTTTTTACATTGCTCCATTGGCAGGCGATTTGGAGTAATTCATGGCTTGTGAGGCAGCATGTTTAGCTTCTCGTTCTTATTAAACATTCACAACCGGGTGGAGGATGAGGTGCGGTATAGTTGCTCTGCTGATTGTGGCTTTAGGAGACATCACTGTCTTCCTCAGCACGGACCGTAGAGCTATATGCAGCGTTTCCAGCTTATCTATATTTCATGCTTTTATCTACTCTCAGCGTTTAATTAGGCCGTTAGCAGCTCGTTAAATTATATTGAGAGCAAACTTTTACCTCGTTGCAAAGTTATGCTGATGTTGAACTTTTCCAAACAATAGAGGATTTTGATTACCTTGCATCCAAGTCCCCAGTATAGCAAACAAGAATTTTGCAAATATTAAACCTGCAATAACTGCTTGTTTGGCAACTTGGGGGCAGCGGAAATATGCTGTGAACACAGCACTGACATATTATCATCTTTTTAGTTGCTATAGAAAAAGAGTTGTCTATTTACACATTTACCAGACAAGGAGCGATGTTAGCATCAATTTGGAGATGCGGTTGTGTCCAGTTGATAAATGTCCATGCAATATTTCTTCTCTTTCTGTTTTTGTTTTTAAGTTTTTCACTGAAAACTGCTGCCTACTGCTAAGATAAAAAAAAATGGTGCTATGACAACATTGCGAGTAAACCAGAGGTGGGAGTAAGTCATAGCCAATCCTGCTGGTCTGTCATGCTCTGGAAGTTTGCAACATGGCAGGGTGGCGCGCGTAGCACAAAGATGTTCTAAAAACAAGACATAACTTCTAAATGCCTTGAAAAAAGAATACGGCCTGGCTATTACACTAATAAAAAGTCAACTCCTTTTTAAGTCATCTACAAGTCAAAGCCAAGTCAAGTCATTTTTTCAATGTTAGTCAAGCAAGTCTCAAGTCCTCAAATTGGCAACTAGAGTCAGACTTGAGTCAAGTCGTGAGACTCACGTCCCCCACCTATAGAGTGAACCATATATTTGCGAGACGTAAAACCAAAACAACAAGCTGAAAGATGGTAAAAACACTATGTAAAGATGAAGGCAGCTGCAGAGTGAATGATAATTTACAATGAGTGAGTGTGACAATTTCAACACTACGCAGTCATTTTTTACACTCATATATACCTGTACATATATAGTTTTGTTTCATTTTTATCCAAAATATTTTATTTTTCAGTATATATGACAGAAATATATATATATATATATATATATATATGTGTGTGTCTGTGTGTGTGTGTGTGTTTGTGTGTGTATGTATGCATTTATTTTGGTTTTTCAAGGACAGTTACTAGCAAAATGGCCAAGTAACTCTCAGTTGTATGTCGTTAGTTAACAATACCTGGACTTCTACTCTTGTCCTGGGAGCAGGTTTTTATTCTGTGTTTGGTGTCCTTTCTTTGCTTTGGTGTTATGGGCCACTGTTATGGGCAGACGGACTTCCAAACCAAACTGCCAACCTGCTGCTCATAATAAGAAATGACAAAATCGACATGTGTTGACCTCTCGTGTAGCAGAGAGAGATACATGCTTTGTCTCCCTCCATGGTTTGGCCTGCAACAACTTTCCAACGTGAAGCCTGTCAGTGGACCTGCGGGTCCCATGTGAGCCAATCAGGGCTGTTATGTAAGTGTAGGTTTGAAAATGGCTGTGGCCGGCCACTCAGATATGGCTTGTTGCTGATAATCGGTGGCATGGCGTGGTGCGGCGTGCGGCTGACAGATGCCTGCTCCAGCTGGTACAGGGGGGGTTTATCGCCCGGTTGGAACGCGGGTCCTCACACCCCTCCACTGTGCTGGCCACCGTCGCCGTGTTTAATGAGTCACGAATTGCCTGTTTGTCTTCTGCTCCCTGCTGTTTCTGCACTCCCGCTTCCAGAACAATCCCTGAAACACATGCTGCTGCGCTCCGCAGAGCAGCCAGACAGGCAAGCTCAGCCAAACTCTTGTAAAGAACAAAGTTGTCATTTTTACTTTTTCCTTTTTTGTAATTTTTCTTCTTCTTGTGTGTTCATCTAAGCAAGGGATGTCTTGTTCTGTAATAAAGCTGCCTTTTCAGATGCTGTGCCTGACCTCGCCAATATGGCTACCCAGAGAAAGCAGTGCCCATTTGAAGCCCTTGACAAACACATAAATGACTCTATAATTGGGCTGCTTTGTTATGCGAGGTGCTGGCTCGTCTGAAAGTGCCGTTCAACACTTTGTGGTAAATGGAGTTACATTATGACAACACATGGCAGTTGCTAAAGGAGCAAAAGCTGGCACACTAATAAGACATAAACAGGTGGTGTTGACATAGAAATGATTTGTTTTATGTCACTAGAAAACCACAATTTGAAAAAATAAAGTTTCTGCGACAGCTAAGCGGATCACAAATTCATCAACAGGCCAGCAACAGAGCTGTGTGACTCGGCAAGAAAGGAAGGATTTGCCTTACAGTCCAAGTAAACACACAGAGACATTTGGACGACAATCAAATGGACCAGAACATGTACACATACACACATACACCCTCACAGAAGGGGTGTTTGTAGCTTGTGTCAAGGGATGTACTGAAAGCTGCCCAGAGCTTTGTCTTAATCTCACCTGTTTAATCTCCAAGGTTGGGCGACAGCTTCTGTAACAAGAACAGGTGGCTCAAACAACTGCCGCTGGACAAACTTAGAGAGGCCATTCTGGAAAAGTTGATTAAAGGCCCAGTCAGATTTTTTGAGCATGTTAATTGGAAAGTTACTTATAATCTTAAGGAGAAATACTTTGATGGAAAAGAAACTTTTCACACTTCTTATGGAGTTGGTCTCAATTTCAATATGGAATATGTTTACGAACTGGGCTTTGCACCATCATCCATTTGTCCTATCATTGAACATATGCAAAACATCTACATCCAAAACATTTATCCACCTTCATGAGATAAACACACACAGAGCGACTCAAAGTGTCTCATGATCAGAAGAAGTGAGAACTATCCGTGGAATCTTGGCAGCGTCCGGATTTTTCCCAGTGCCGTGAAATCCTCATTCGGCGGGGCTGCTCTTTGTGGCCGTCTCTGGGTTCTCGGAGTGGCATTCTTCTCATTGTACAGGTCACAGAGACAGAGGCGGTCGGCCTGAAAAGATCCTCGTGGGGGGAAACAATGGCTTAAGACAGCCCATAAATGTCTCCTGTGACTCTTTGCCTCCCCGCCAAGCAGGGCCCTGTCAGACCAGCCCCTCTCTCTAACAGCTTAATTAGCAGAAAGAACAACAATGTCAGAGCCTGTTTCAACTGAAATAAAAACAAGAAAAGACCCAAAAGCTGCTCTCTCCGCCTCTCATTGTCCCTTGCGGCCTGTAATAACAGAGCTCGGACTTTTCTGTTCAACTTAGTACAAATAAAACAACATTCCTACACTGTTCCATGAAGAGCATGACGACCGACTGATGGACCAGGAGAGGGGGGGGGGAAGCTCTCAGCTCCGATTATGTGTTTTAAAAGAATATTTTTTCTCATGCTCTAATACTCTTGTGCTAACTTGAACACAGTATGTTAGCATTGGAGTGTCAATATGAAAATATTTGAGTGTTATCTGTGAATTTACAACTCTTTGATAACCAGTTGTAACCTCCACATTCCAGAGGGGTGAATCCTTTATAGAAAGCTGTCCAACTGAAGGCCTTGCTCCTCAGTCAATATGATTTTCATTTTTCATGATAATGGTGATGGTGATGATGATAATGCAGTTTGCATTGTGATGCTAATGGAAGTTTCTGGCGTCGTGGGGAGACTGTTCGAGGAGATGGTGTACAGGTGTCCACCACGCTGGCTTTGAACCTTCTTTTGTCCTTCAATGTCTGTCTGACTGATGGAACATGTCAGTCTGGCTGAAACACTGTGTCTGTCTTTCACTTTGTCCTCCTACTTACGTATTTCTGTCAATCAGTTGGCTCAATGTTTTTGTCTGCCTTTTACTCTTCTACTTAGTGTGTTTCCTTAGAATTATGTTTTATCTTTATGTCTCCTCGTCTGTACACTTGCTTGTCCAGCCTTTTTTAGATACCCCATCCCTGTCTAAAACATGACCCTCTTGCACTTTTTCATACCTACGTACATACATTTTTTCTCTGCCTTACCCATTAATCTCTCTGTCTGTTGTGCCCCATCTTTCTATATCTCCCCACTGTCATTCTTTGTTTTGTTTCTTTTATCTGGGGTTCACATCAAACACTGACACCAGATTGATTCTCATGTGAACAAGGCTGCAGTGGGGGGCCAGGGACCTCTTCCCCAGGCTTTGAAGCTCACTCCCATCCTGTTCACTGTTTCTCCCCCCCAATACACGCACATACATGCACACACAAAAACACACACCCTCCACTTCCCCCTCTCACCCCTGCGGATAATTTCAACCCCAATTTTTACTCTGCTTTTGTCAGAGGCCAACATTTTACACTATTTCTCTTGTTATTGTATTAATCAGAGAAACAGCACAAGAGATTTAGCCAGCTACATAGTTGGGTGCAGGACATTAGGGATGTGCCGTGCATATCTGTAGCAAATATCTGTAGAAAATTTCATGGCAATCTATTTAATAATTGTTGAGGATGATATATTTTAAGAACGTTTTCCCATACAGCCATAATTAAAGAATTAGTTCACAGTTTATCAACAATTTAAATTGTAACATCATATCATATACACTTGTACCAGTTTATTAGGTATGTCTAGCTACAATAAAACTAATGCAGGGTACAACAGTCCTGCAATAAACCCTACCATCACAGTGGCTGTAAAGTTCAGTTTGAAACTGTTCTACATCAGTCTATAGTGGTGCTGATTCAACTTTATGATCAATTTTGGAGGATGTAGTTTGCGGTGCTGTTGCGTTATACTGACAGATGTTTCTATTATTTTGTCCACCACATTTATACCAGTGAGAGTAGGTTAAAAAGGCTGGTCCTGGTTCAGATCTTAGATCATGGATGCTGCACACCCTGACTGGGCAGAAGATTCCACCAACAGGGCACGCGTTCCTTGGCTGGAGGAGAAAACTGTGGACAACCCTCTCTGAGAAAGACCAGATCCTCGGATCTTTGGCTTGCATCTCCTCCTGACATGTCGCCACAGGCAGTGAAAGCCAAACGAATTAAGGTAATTTCCACTTTACTATATTCAAGCATTGATTCAAGCATTCATCTGTGGCTGAATTCGCAAAGAAGAAGCCCATGTTTCTGAAATCAACTGTAATCCTAACTAATGGGCTCACATAACATGGATCCAATAGCACTGATTCAACAATGCATTATTCATCAAAGTGTGTACACACTGTGACTGCGAACCAGCAACGTTCACTTTCAGGATTTCTGCAGATTTTGGATCAAGAGTCTTTTCTGTTTTGTATGCAATGTTAGAAATGCAGGATAATAATAATATTTTTTGGGGAAAGAAAAATGCATCTCTTGCATGCACTTTGTCTGTGACTGAACAAGTATAGCAGATGCCAGGAAGAATTACTTCACAGTGGCCCAGGATGACCTGCATTTGGGAGATCAAACAGTAGCTCCTCTTAATGCTCAGCTCGGCCTTTAACTGGAGAGAATCCCCCTAAACATAAGACCAGTGATTCACTCCCTCAGTGATCCTTTCTACACACTTCAACCTATCTGTGCACGGACTTGTGGAAACTGGCCTCCATCACAGTCAGAAATTCACATTTTACAGTATCCTGATCTCTTTATGCATTATCAGTTAAAAGGTTGGTTGATCTTTTCCGTAAGTTGCTTTTCTGCCTAAACTTAAAGCACTAGTCCCCATGAAAACTATTGATACTATGTGAATATATAGGCTTCTTTTCTGTAATGTTGAGTAAACTGACCCTTTAACAAAAAGCAAAAATAAATGATCAATTAGCCATACAAGTAGTACAATAGATCTCTAGCAGTGTGTGTGTGTGTGTGTCTGAAGGACCATAATGCCAGTGCCTCTTCTTGTTTAAGACCCTTGAGGTTTGAACCATGTTAATGTTTACTTCCATTTTTTTCTGTCACTGAAGAGTTCAAGTTTATTGTCATAGTTTTAAGTTCAAAACAGTTGGATGAACATAGGAATTGCATGTGCATGGTCATTGTGTTAATTTTATACCTTTCGTCTAGGCAGGGCTTTGATGAGCCGTCAATAAATCCACCAGAAACAAGTAATGTTGGGACTCTTTTTTTCAATTGGACGGTCAAGCATGAAGTTCAGTCCTGGGACAACCTTGTGCCTCACTGCGCCAGTATTGTCAATTTCCCGACTGTGTGAAGACATACAACCCACATAAATAATTTTTTTAACAGCAAGGCCCTTTGAGAGCATCCGTGACTAAACCATATTTAACCTTTCTGTGTCAGACCACCCCCTAGTGGCTAGGCCTCTGGCGGCCTATTCACCACTGCAGTGACACCAACAAGCTAGCCGAATATGATATAGAGGCAGACTGCAGACCAACAGCACAATTTATTCCCCACAAAACGCAAACATCTTTAAAAGATGTGTTGTGCACTGCCTCACAAAGGCTCTGTAGGCCACAATGTCAAAGCAGCAATATAAATTACCTTCAGTTTGAGGTGGTGGGTTTTATGTAGAGAAGGTCCACATACTGCTCTTCCCATGATTAAAAAAAAACTTTTTCCCAGGTTATATCACACACAGGGGGTCTAGCTGAGAGAGTAGGGGGACAGAAGAGCTATACCATTGACTTGGTCATTTTTGGTTGGGTTCAGGTTTGGTAGAAAGAGCTGTAAGATCACACAAAACTAAAAGTGACGTTTTAAAAACCTTTGAGTATACTTGCATATTAATATTATTAATTTGAATAATTAATGGACACAAGGGCATTTTTTAAGATAGTCAATTAGTTACATTTGTAAAAAAAAAAAGATGATGATTATTTTCATCATAGGCATCATTTACAGGAGGCATGGGGGGTTATAACCCCCCAATAATCAAAACTGGCCAGTGCAAACCCCCCCCCCAAAAAAAAAAAAACTTATTTTAATTTTCTTTACATAAATAAAGACATTTGCACCATATCTTGATCCAGAAAAGAAAAAATATTAAAGACACCACAATGCAGGAAATGAAGTGTTTGATATGCTGAACATGTTCAGCTTTGCTCAAAAGTAGAGATCTCAACCCCCTCAATGTTGAATCCAAAGTTCCCCCATTAATGTTCATTATTGATTAATTTGCAAAATTTTACTCAATTGTTTTGTCTTTAGAACATTAGAAAATAATGAAAAATGGTTGTTATAGTTTCTGAAGCCCAAGAATGACATCTTCAAATGTATTGTTTTGTCCAAAGATATTCAGTTTATTGCCAAATAAGATTAAATTAAATTAAATTAGCAAATTCCTTACAGTTGATTTGACTTATATGATTAATCAGTTGTCAAGATAGTCATTAGATAGATAATTTTAGACACATTCTGATTCACAACGACTTTAGCTCATTGTTTTCGGGCATTTGGTCATTTATAATTCAATAATAATTATTAAACTTTCAATAATAGATGTATATGCTTAATGATGTTTTCTATATTTTTCTGTTTGTCACCAAATACCATGCATAAAAAGTTAGTTTCTTGCCATTTATTACATATTACTCATTTAAAAAGTTACAATGTTACTTTACTAAATGCTAAAGTGCAAAATTAATTAGTAACGTATACTTTACTCAACAATGGAGAGGAATAAGCTCTATTACTTTATGCGTGTTCAATTGGTGTTGGTTTTTCATGGGATTTGTTGACAATAAGAAAAAAATATAGAATATAACCAGATTATCCTTTAAATTTTTGTACACTGAAAAGAAGTGCACTCCATGATTCACACATTTTGTTATCAAATTTTTCTAATTTTCCAGTTTAATTTTAATTTATCAGTCAGTCTTTTTCTCAGTTGATTCTTACTCTCTAGCCCCCCCTTCATCGCCGTGTTGCCTTGTCATGACCTTTGCTGATTGACACTCAGCAGTCCCTGAGGACTGCGGGACAATCCCAGTAGGTTAATAATTACTCCCAGTCCACAGTGAAGGAAGCCTGACCCCAAGCACAGCACAGCAAGGCAAGGGCAGCCCACGGCACCGCTGATAAATGAACGACAGCTACCGTGGCAACATTTTCACTTTCACAGTGTTCCCATCTTTGCACAATTGCAGGAGTACAAAGACATTGGGAAAGAGTGGGAATGTCTGAATGTAGGTTTGTAAGTAAAGGCAAGTTGGGAAGGAATTTAAAGATAATTTACTTTTCTGCTGCATCACAGTTCTATAGATTATTGTCCCGAAACACAGATCAAAGACTCCTTACATCTGACATATTTGTCATAATATTGCAACAGATGAATGTGTTTTTAAAAAAGGGACAACTTTTTCAAGAACTGACCCCTGTAAAGACTTAAATTTCCTTTTGGGGTTTGGGTTGTTTGAGTGTGTGCACGTGTGTATGACAAAGAGAATACCGCACGGGGATGGCAGAGCTGCATGGAGATAAGTATGACAGAGAGAAGGGAGAAAGTCCAGCAGAGAGAAAATGATAGAGTGATGCAGAAGCAGCGAGGCAGAGGCCATGGCTTTTCTCAGAGATGAACATTAATAATATGTCGAGCCACAATAGAAGTACTGAGATCAGAGAGATCACCTCCATTGTCCTGCCATCTCCTACTGACACCAACCGCTCTGGTGAAGGGAGAATAAGAAGAATAGAGGAGCATAACCTGGCCGCTCACCATGCCCCTCTTTTTAAAATGTGTATGTAAAATAATGGGGAGTGGTCCTTTGCTATGCCTTTTAAGGGTGTGTTGTGTTAAGACGTAGTGTGCAGAGATGTTGAGGTAAAGGCCACTTTTCAGCTTAAAGTCAGCACTGACATGTGGTGGGACTTTAATTGGTGGAAGTTACTGTAATCTCTGTCTGCTGAGTTGGAAACACATTGTTAAATCACCACAGCAATTTTAGAGAGTTGTGCTTTAATGTATGTAACTTTTAGTCTTGCATTGATTGTTGTTCAATTTATCTTAATGTTGAGTTTATTTGCACATGCATGCAAGTGCGATTCCAGGATTTTTTAAGTAGGGTGACACAAGGGGGACCAATAAACAGTCAGAAGGGTGCATGGGGATTTTATCAGAATACCATTTAAAAACAACAGTTGACAAAAGTGCTGTACAATCAGAAAATCAGTAAACAAAAGTTTAACACAAAATGATCATAATATCGAAAGGCAACCATTTTAATGTGTTAAAATGTGCCTCAAACTATATAAAGTGCAATACACCATTTATTTCTTACAGCAACAAGTGCTCTACAGTGAGTTGTGTTTCTACTTCTAAACTGGCCTCAAAATTTCAAAACAGTACACAGTTGCCATACAATGTGTGTTTCAAGTATATATCCATTATATCCATTATATGGAAAGGCAGTAATTGGCAGAACAGCCAGCAAAGTGACAGTACTCTGATCCAATGGAAATCAAATTTGTCAGATTGACAGCACTCTTCCACAACAATAAAAAAGGTACATGCTGACAAAATGCAACATTAACTTGTACAACAACCTACGAGCTTCTAAAACATCCACATAACACAAAACTACTTTATTATTCATTTATTATTAATTAAACTGTAAATGGTTTAATTTCGGGATAGCTGGTGTCTTCTCTACTGCTTCACTGTAGACATTACTTCTGTTACTGGTACTTTGTGTCTGTAAAATAAATAAAATAAATAAACAACCTCTACGACTGCAGCCATGTTAGCTGTTGGTGCTTAAGGAAAGTCATTGTCATTCTCTACCTGTCCACCAGGTGCTCTCAGACTTTTCCACCTACTCACCTGTTTCCACTTTCCCTTCCCAGCACTGCAGAATATAACCGGCCCCAGTCCCCTCATTCTATATATATATATATATATATATATATATATATATATATATATATAGTTTATTTAAGGGTTAAGGACCCAATATGTTGAATTTCTTTTTCTGAACAATGCATCACGTTTCAGAATCTGATATGTCTTAATGGAACATTATTTGTCAAATCTGCAAAATAACTATAGTAACTAATAGCTGTCAGATAAATGTAGTGCAGTAGAATGTACAATATATCCCTCTGAAATGTAGTGGAGGGAAGCAAAATACAGGAATACTCGAGTAAAGAACAAGTATCTAAACTCTGTACTTAAGTACTCAGTTAATGTCCACCTCCGGCACAGAATAGAATTAGTGGTTAGAAAGTGTCAACAAAAGAATAACAACATACAGGTAAGCTCATATTAAAACACCTGGAACCATTAGTTAAACTTGACATAGATAAAAGCTAACAGTATAGCTCTGATGCCTATCATCACATATTTAATCTTCAGGATATATTGGGAAATCCGTACAGTATTGAAGTCTCAGTGAGGCCCTGAGGTGCTGCAGCCTATCACTAGTGAAAGGTGGACCAGTGTCAATAGAGCAGAGGTTCAGTGGTCATTAATCATAGGACTGGACAGCCACAGACACGTCGAGGTGGACAGGTCTGGGCCACTGGACTACAGCATGTCCTTGACATTATCTTTTATCTACTACTAGTTTGCTTCTTTACATTCTTTGTTGTATCATTTCATTGCTCATTTTCTGGCATCTTCTTGGATGAAACATGGTGTGTAGATACATTTTGATTGATTGATTAACTGCTAAAAGAAGATATGTCTTTCTTCTGCTGATAGGACCTCGTATTACAAAGGGCTGTGCCCCAATTTAGCTTCTTTGACGTTATTGGCACCTAAATCAGTGTGAGCCCTAAAGCAATGTTGTTCTAAGATTGTCTTGACCTCAAGGAAGAAGAATTTTAGTTTTGGTTTTTATGTTGTCAGAAGAGGCCCATGTCAAAAATATGAAGAAAGTGTAATTCAATATTGACAAATGAGCTTATAACAGGAACTTCCTGTCCCATTACTATTCTACAACCGTCTGCATTTATTCTTCCATACACATGTTTTCTTCCAAATTAAGTGATATTGAATGAAAAATGCCTTATGGAAACAGTAAAATTAGATTGAATTTCATGAATATTGACTCAAAGGAAATACGTTTGGTCTTATCAGATTTTCTCTTGATTGATAAACGGCTAATGCGATAAACGCTGATGGAAAATGTTATTTGCCGAATAAATGATTAATTGCGATTAAATTTTTGGTCATTTTATGGTTGCAACCCGCCACAAAACGAAGAAGTTTTAATTAATTTCCGCCCAGTATTTCCGCTGTGTTTGCACACATGGTGGTAAATGGACAAACGAGCAGACAAGCAAAATATAACGTCTATTTTAGATAGCACAAATCTAAGAAATGCCATAATTTATAAGGAACTTGCAAAGGAAATGGCCAACAAAGGTTACAACAAGCCGGGGGACGTCCTCTGAAGTAAATGGAAGGCACTTAAACAGTGATACATGTCTTAAAAAAGAGAGTTGTCTCGCAGAGTCACATAAACACTATTACAACTTGTGCAATATTGAGCATTTGTTGGTAGATGGCGCAATCTATTTTGTCTAGCAAAACTTTGTTTGCAAATGGTTGCTTGCATGTTGTGCGAAAATGCATGGAAACACCTTAAAATGCCTAAAATCAATTTCATATACCAATGTGACCACAAAACAGCATGTGACGTCATTACTCACAAGTTTTTTACTGAACTTCAGATAATTTGATTGACAAGTGGAAGCTTCTGTTTCCTCTGCTGATGCTTTCCTGTTCATCTTCACATATTGTAGGAGTGTTTATTCAAAGCCTGATGGACCTACCACACTCAAAGTGTTAAAGCTCAGCCTTCCGTCTAAGCATAGCCACTTTGGCAAAATAAAGAAGATGAATGTGTACAAATCTGAAAGCAAACAGCCGAGATTGTCAGCACCGCGGGAACACGATAGGGGCCAAGTGAATGATGATGTCGCTTAGCTCGCTGACAGATCACTTAGCGAGCTCGAGAAGGCTGCTTTCAGATTCTCCTCTCCTCTACTCTCCTCTCTAGGGACGGAGCTTTCGTCCAGAGCCATTTTTCAGCCAATTTATTTCTTGATGTGGTCTAACCTGGGGCATCTCCCGCTGGGGAGGCTTTATGTGGTGATTAATGACGGGTATTTAGCCCAGGTACCTGGGGGAGCCAAAGCCCATCTGCACAACACTGACAGGTACAACACTGCACTCCAGGACCAGACAGGACAGGACAGGCCTGCAGCAGACTGGAGAGTGGCAGACAGGTGTGGTGGGTGTCACTGTGCCACCGCCAACCACTGTTACATGTAGTTTATTACTGTTGCCAAGTGGTTGCTGCCTAAACGTTTGCAGAATTGCAGAAATTACGGATCTGTTTTCATTTCTTTCTCATTCCGTCTTCCTTTATTTTACGTGTTTCAGTTTCCAGAGCATCACATGAAAGAGCCAGAGGACCTGCTGGCTGAGGCCAGATGATTTAGACATCTATTATACGCTTGAACGCCTTGTCTTCTTCACTCCATCATACACCATCCCTCAGCAGAACAGGCCTGGATGCCAGAAGGACCCTAATGAGATTAGGCTGCGGACAGGTTGGTGGCCAGTAGCTGTCACAACTACTCTGTCTGTGTGTGGAGAGATTAATGTGTGTGTGTGTGTGTGTGTGTGTGTGTGTGTGTGTGTGTGTTTGCATGAAGGCATACTTGTGTGGGCTCACATTAGTGCATGTATGTATGTGATACACAAGTGTATGTGAGGGAGTGCGCGCGAGCTGCCACACTGATGGTGATTAATGAGCAAGATAATCCATAGTCTCGTTCTGTCAATGATAGACCCATCAGCAGACCCCCAGAGCCTGATGAACAGACTGTGCAGCTCCATCAGACAGTGCGCGCACACACACACACACACACACACACACACACACACACACACACACACAGGTAACACAAATATGAAGTACAAACTCCACGTCAGTGTTTGTGACAGCCTCCTGGTTGTAGGTCCAGTTTATTATTGGATCAGAAAAATCTAATTAAGCCCACATAATTGATGATTTATATTAGACAGACAGCTAGTTTTACTTTTCTTCTAAATCATTATCCACTGCATGCAGCTTTGTGAACATACACCTCAACACTAATAGCTTAGACCATGGTAATGCAATGCTAAAGATAGGCTGTCCATAAAGCAAGCAGTCTGCGTGCACAATGCTTGAAACCCTGTGGCCCCAGACTCCTTTCAAGCCCACTGAGATCAAAAAGTAATGCTCCATGGAGCACAGACTAGGTGAGGAGTATGGGCAGAACAAGAGACGAATGGTTAGAAGCAAGGAGGGAGGGACGGAGGACAATGCCTGCAGGACAGGGCTGCTGACTTCCGAAGATAAAATCATATTTTGAGGGCAGGCATCCAAAACTCCCCGTCTGCCTCCGTCTCCCCTCCTGCTTGCCTCCTTTCTTCTCTGAATATGGACAATGACTGTTTGCGTTTACAGAACCATAAATCAGAGGTGCCCATTGCCACAGAGCAGCTGGCACGTTTGCCAATAATTATAATTATTAATCATGCCGATTTCACGGTGTTCAGCGGGACGGCGGGAGACTGCACGGGACAGGGTGTGGATGGCGCCTCAGGGACTGCAAAGCAGGCTGGGAAGGGAAGAGTGGCCTGCAGAAGAGTGGGGGAGGAAGAGGAGAGCAGTTAGAGATAGGATTGGTATAGTAGCAGGGATGGAGAATCAGTAGGAACACAAATTACAGTTGAAATTAAAAAAATAATATGTTTCTTATGAAGTCTTATTTACTCAACTTAAACTATTCAACACTTAACATTTCTTTTTCAAGCCCACAATCATTCCTTTACTATAGTTGTGGTTATTACTGTAACCGTGATGACCTTAACAACGTACTTATCTGAACCCAAACCTTTCCCAGTAGTTTTTAGTGGAGTCAGATCACAGTGTTTTGCAGGGCGCTTACAGATAGTCATTTGAGAAAATGCATCAAACAGGTACAAACAATTAGTTTTGTTGTTTAATTTAGAAACTATTTTGTGCCCTTTTTTATTCCCACAACCTTGATTTCCATCTTATTTTCATCATTGTGCAGGAATATAAAGCTTCAGGTGATCACTCTGAAGCCTCTGGAGGACTTGTGCCTAACTACTTACATTCATTCCAACAGCTGTTGTCAGTTCCCTCCTCCTACTCAGGCCCTCTGCTAACCAGCTGCCTTACAGAGCTTGGTAAAGCATTGTGAAGAACTGCCAGCTTGTCATCTGCATTTTACTTCTAGAATTCTGTAACTACGCGGATGACTGTATAATTAGATGGTTAATTAGTGGATTATGGTGTTTTCCTTGTTAAAATGTGTACGTTTTGGGAAGCTGGCCACGTTTGTGTTCCTAAATTTATGTGAGAATATGTTAATGTGTTTTTTGTCTGTGTGTTTATTGTCATATTTTAATGTATTCATCAGCGTCTTACATGTACAGTATATCGCACGCTGGACAGATGGGCGCTGCATGGGTGTGATCAATGGAAAGCTGAACCCTGTTGTCCTGATCACTAGTGCAAACCCAACAAATGCCATGAGACCTGCAGGGTACAGCTCTGGTCTGAGGTCAACACATGTCTGTGCTGGCACAAACACACACCGAACAGATGTGTTATTCAAATCTGGGGACAACTAGCAGCTCAGAAACGTGCTTCATTCTCTCTTTAAAAGTGGCGTCACAGCTATTGGGGTGGTTATTAAGTCCTTAAAGGCAAACTGATATTTAAATTCTCCTCGCCTTTTGAGTAAGGAAATACAACTAAAGTCGCATTGCAGCTCTTTGTCAATTGTCATTGATCAAAAGAGGATAAAATTATCTATTTATTTTTATTATTAGTATTATTAATTACCCATTCTTGCTAATGTTAACATTAGCACTGATTCTCACCTGAAGTTACGTTTGGTTCAAGTTATTTCAACAACTGCTGCATCAGCAGCTCTCACACACTCAGGCTGTGTCCGAATTCACTCTCCATTCACTATGAAGTGCATTGCATTTACTGTCTGCCATTTTATTTCTGAGTGTGTAAATGCATCCACTATGTGGTGCCCTTAAACATACAGAAATGAACAAGGGAGTGATTTAAACCAAAAATGCACGCCCCTGGAGAATATCCTTCAGGGAGAGCTATAAAAAAAATCTTCTTTTGGGTAATTTTTTGGGGGGAAAAGTCAAAACAAAGATGACGGATATATTTGTTTGAAAAAAATAATTTAATTTCAGTTTGACTTATAAATGTTACTCTCTGTTTTTATCCCGGCAGTTTTATCTCCCTCTGTCCCCTCTGTCTCTCCGCAGGAGGGGAGAAAATTGACAGCAGGTTAGATGGATGACCTCCAGTCAACTTTTCTTCTCCATCTTCTCCACTCTCCATCCTTACTTCTCCTCCTCTCTCCATCCCTCTCCTCTGGCTCTCCTTATCCTCTCCATGCATAACACAGTGTCCCCTGGGCAGGCCCGGACAGGGGCCAGTCTGAGAGGCCAGACCCAGAAACAAAGCACTCTCTGCCATTTGAATGCCCTCCCTCTGGGCCCCTGTCCTCCAGGGAGAGTGCTCTCTGCTGGGCCGGGGCTGTTAATAAGCTGCTAATGAGGAAACAGACCTCCATTCTCTGCTAACATCAAGACAGATGGATGCAAACAACATGTTTGTTTTAAACTTCCTACTGATATGATGGATTAGATGGCAGAAAAGCTCTGATTGCTCCATGTGATTTAGAAGCATTGGAGTGATTTGACAAGCTATTATTAATAATTAAAGTAGCTTTAATTTTAAGAAATGAATTGAGTGATTGGTTGGTCACTGCTATCAGGTTTTTCTGAATGTTTTTTTTTTCTTTTGCTGCTTTATAGAACCAGGGCCTGTTGATCCAGGATAAACTGGGAGTGTGTTTTACACACCCTTTTACACCCTTTTTATACTATCAGACACTATCTATACAGACTAGAAAAGCTGTAGCAGACAACAACAAAGATTCAAGTTTAAAACAAGGTTATTGTCAGTTTCAGGATGACAGCAAAATGTAACAAAGGAAAGGTTGAATAGAGAGAGTTAGAAAAATTAACCAAAATTTGGCCCATGATTAATTGTTTGCCAAAGTCTGCCATTTCCAGGAAACATTGCAAATCCCTACACATTTTACAAACTCATCAACATTCCAGTTTGTTTCCATTTTTGCTATGCCCTCACACACTTTCTCTTCACCTCTTCAGCTTCCTTTCTCTCAGCTTGTTGGAGGAAGTGGTATGCTGGAAACTCTGCAGGCCAGATGTGATCCAAAGAAACAACTGATGGTATTAAAGACACCAACAGGACAAGGAAGTGTGCCTTTTCAAACTCTGTATTGTCTACTTAGGTCCATCAGTGCAACAGGAGGACAGTCAGGAGGTCCACACTCAAGTGCCACACTCACATCGAAACCCCATCCTCTCTCTGTCCTCGACAGGAGGCCCATGCAGTGCTGTCTGTGCCAGGCAGGCAGCCTAGCTGTGTCTAGCGGTGGGAGGCATACCAGACAGGTATTGATATGGATTTCTCTCCAGTAGGCCCCAGCAGAGAGCCCAGGGATTGTTAATAGGCCTCTAACGGGATGACCAGCCCGTGGACGGCCCCCCACCGACCCCCCAGCACTCATGGAGAAGGGGAGATGATAACAGATGTAGTGGGGGGGAAGGCACTCTTCCTCTTTGACGGACAGACAGAGAAAGCTGGTGACAAACGGGGTGGTGTAGGAGTGAGTGACAGATCTTGGTGGAGCATCAGAAAGCGACAGTGCTCATTTGTATATTTGCTGAGGGCAACTGTTCCTTTCAGTGGCATCTGTTACAATAGTTTGAACATGTATAAGAGAAATGTTGTGTGTAGTTGAAGTTGCAATTAAGAATAATGAGAGGTTAGCATGTAAACTTGGTAAAATACACTAACTCTGTGATACTGTTTGTAGAATTTACTTACCAGTTATCTCTTTGTGTTTTAATCTGTATTTCTTTAGGCACCCTTTTATTTTTTGATGTGTATTTTGACAACCAGATTGTGAGATAGCTCTAGCCAGAGTTAAAAGGGAATTCCACTGACAATGTCTGTTAACAGGTCTTGGTAAGTAAACTACATACTGTATGTGGAAAAAGTTGTAAAATACTGCAAAAAAACCTTCCTAACAAAAACTAACTTTCTCTTTGGCTCCAGACCTGATAACCCCCCCCCACCCATTAGGCTATTCTGCTCAGCAAGTAAAAACTGAGGCTTATTGCATTGCCCTGAAAAAACTCTGATGAAGTGTTGTGTACTGCTCCTCGACTGCAACAGGGTTGTGGATAGCTTGGCCATTCTCCCTGGTGGTACTAAGTGTCATGGTTACCAGCTGCTAGATTCCAGTGCAGCATCCAGTGGCTATTAGCGCAGCATCTGCTGCTGCTGACATTTTCAATATAGCAAATCAGAGCAGTGCTGCTTTTATGACATTATGTACTAAAAAGAAAGATTGCTGCAAAAAGCTACTTTCACTTCATTGTACAGAGCACTGTGTGTGTGTTTTATCTTCCCATTGACTATATTGTACATTTATTGTATATACAGTATATCCATTGAGACTTCCACATGCAGAAATTTGGCTTTAACTTAAAACCACTTAATCACAAATTTCATACACACATTTTTGCATCCCATTTTACCAAGAATAGGTTTTATGATACTTTTTATATTTAAATGTAATAGGGCTGTCACTTTTTTGATTCTAATTAAAAATTTGGTTTAAACTTGGAAAAAGATCAAATATTTGTTAACTATCAGCTAGACCTATTGCACGCTCTATTGATCAGTAAATTACAGCTTGGTCCTTCAGAACGATGCCATAGAAGAACCATTTTGGGTTACACAAAGACCCTTTCAGAAGGAGGTGCGTCAAATAACCTTTTCCATGAAGGTATTTTAAGGAAGCAACAAAGGTGTTTCAAAGAACCATCAAAAAGGGTTCCTTGAGGCACCTTAACTGGTGCCCCAACTGCTTTAATAAAAAAAACATTTAAAATGGTTCTTTAGCTTTTTTTCAAAAAATAAATGGTTCTTTGTGTATTATAAATTGAGGTGTGTACGGTAAGGTAACCAGTAAAAAATAAAGAAATACAATTACAGTCAGGAGTTACTACATTCAGCCAACTACAAACAACAAAATCAACATAATAATAACTATATCTATTATTGTCATCATTTATAAGGAAAACATCAACCCTTTTTCATCATCATAAAGGGACCATATCCACTATACTATAAAGCAACAATCTGTTCAAGTATCCAAAAGAAGTAAACAAATTACTGAAAAATAATTATAATGAAACTTCAGATTAGTTTGGGGAGAGCTAACTCCAAAATGTTGTTCAAGAAATAACAGAAAACTCTTTTTTTCTATAAAACAATCAAGCTTGTCATTGCTTTAATCATCTTAGAGTAGGTTTGTAAATGTGTTTGTGTCCCGCTTTGTTTGGTATGATCATTTTATTTTACAGTACTTTGCTGTGATGTGCAGTAAAAAATCTAGTTATTCTTTTAAATATGCAGTAGTCAAGCATGAAATTACTCTCTGGTAGCAGAAGGGTTCCTCTCTCTCTCTCTCTCTGGCTTTCTCTCACTCACACACACACACACACACACACACACACACACACACACACACACACACACACACACACTGCAAATTACAGACAATTTAAATGGTTTATCTGAAATCTCCGATTAAAGTGAGACACAAAAGATTAAAATATTGCAGATGTTCAACAAGGTTTAATGACATGTATGAATTTGAAGATCATCGTTTCTCTCTCACACACACACACACACACACACACACACACACACACACACACACACACACACACACACACACACACACACACACACACACACACACACACACACAGAGACCTGGCCTATCACTGTGTCCTGTCTGATTGGGTGAGGTCTCAAGGGAGTCATTAAGTACAAAGCGTTAACATCTGCCAGACATTACTGAGCCAGAGCAGTTTTGATTTGTCCATATGATGACTCTGGCCCATACAGACATTGTTTTGTGTGTGTGTGTGTGTGTGTGTGTGTTTGTGTGTGTGGGTGTGTTTGTGTGTGTGTGCCTGGTTGCCTACTGCTGCTGTCACTTCTGGTTTCACACCCATGATAATGCCTGTTTATAATTAGAGCTGTGCTTTCCTTGTGTGTTTCCTTCTCTGCGCCAGTGCCGCGTTCACACCGCTGAGCCTTGCCAAGCAGCCAGGGCTGGCTGTCTTCACAGCAACATGGTGAGATCATTTGTTCATAGTGATCCTTGTGCTTAGATGCTTTTTGGTGAACCTAAACTTCTGTTTTTGGTTTGCTTTGTGCAGCCCCGATGCCTTTTCAGCTCCAGAGATGCTGTTCTTTGATTGATGCTACTCACTGACTTTGTATTAGCAGCAAGAAGCTTATCGCTAACACAATGTTAAAATATTGTATGTTATTATTAGATGCTATGTAGTAGAGAAATATAGTTGGATCTAAACCCAACAGCAGATTCCAGATTTAAGTAAACCAGAAGGATGTTTCATTAACAAGAAGATTAACAAGAAGAAAAAGCAGGGCTGCTTTTGAAGGTCTTAGTGGCACAGTACAGAGAAAATAGAAAGAAGTTTTGCAAGTCAGAAAAGGATAACAAGCCAACCTCATTAAAAATGTCTTTTAGATAATGAACCCCCCTCTGTTCCCACTGTGGAGCTGTTTTAGGCCTCCCACCAATCAGGAGTGCTGTATTGTTGAACAATGGAGAAAGTGTATGCCAGTTACGTGCTACACGGCAATATGTTTCAACCAGTCTCCAAATTTTGATAAGATGAGAGATAATGGGGCCAAAGCATAGCTGGCATTGTTTATTAGAGTTATTGGCAAAAAGACAATCATGGAGTGACCATGGTTCTGTCATAGCACTTTCTAAAGTACACCAGCAAACAGACGTATCTGGGTAGAACCAGGTGAGGAGGGGCCTTAACACAAAGGACCAAAAACAGTGTTTAAAGTTCTCATCCTCATCCAAACATCCTCTTTCCTCTTCTATAGAGTAGACATCTTAAGTTGCTGTTGCTTACCTTTCCAGACAAATTTTAGATACTGCAGATTGTAATATATGCCAATAATCAGAATGAGGGGAGAGAGGTAGCTAATCCTGGGTAAAACGTTCATTTTAAATAGACATAGGGAGACCCATCCATCTTTCCATTTCTTTTAAAACATTGTTCAAAGCAGCAGAATAGTTATGCTTAAATCTGATTTAAGCAAGAAAAAACCTCAACCTCAAATATTTAAATTGTTTAACAATGTGGATGTTAGCAGAGATGGTTGAATTGCAAGCAAAATAATTTAAATGAAGTAGTGCAGTTAAGTTTAAAGCCTGACACTCTCCTCACATATGGACAGAAGGTGAGAAAGAGACTGTGAGGGGTTTTATTTATTTCAACAGGGTCAATTTAATTTTAACATTGCCTTCTGAAGATATAATAGCAGGAATATCTGCAAAATGGTCATTGGACCTAATTCTCATGGCTAGTAAAGGACTAGGTCTAGCGCACTGGAAATAATAGCGCTGTCTCTTTCTATGAATCAGAAATTCAGATTTCTGTTTCAGAATGTTGTTTATTCCTTTCTTAACTAGTGATAGTTCTAAAGTTCTTTGATCAGTAAAATTATTTTTGCAACAATGAGTTGAATCTAGTGAATTCAGCGATTCAAGTGATCTAGCTTTACGTGCATTAGAGTAGAATTGTATGGTATTGCTCCTAAAAACCTTTAATGACATCCCACAATATCCTGGGGTCTTCTACGGAGCCAACATTAATTTATGCAAATATGTGGAATTCTGAAATAAACTGAGTGATATAGGATTCATTTTTTAGTAAAGAAGTATTGAAACACCATCTTGGTTGGCTTGGCCTAGGATGGGGGCGCAAAGAACCTCTTTATGGTCAGACAATGCCAACATCGCTTATCAATTATTTGAAATAATTGAGGGAATGCAAAATGAAAGTCTATTCTGGAAAAAGATAAATGTCTACCTGGAAAAAGGAATAATCCTTACAGGTGGGATAACTGCGTCAAATATCTATAAGACCCAAGCTGCTGGCCCATGATTTCAGAGCATTTGTGGCCTGAGCCTGGTCCCTAGTCCCTAGTGGCCTTTGCGATCAATATTTGGGTCACACACAATATTGAAATCTGCCCCAACAATAAAAGAACAGTGTTAACTCCAGCATTTGATTGGTGAGCGTATTAAAGAAATTGCCATCCAAACATTTGGCGCATAAGCTGACACAAGTGCAATTTTCCTAGTATCAAATTCTATTGGGGAGATCACAATCCTGCCTGTATCATCTGACCAAGAGGACAACACTATAAGTGGGAGAAGGGGTTTGAAAACAATGGCCACTCCTTTTGTTTTAGAACTTGCTGAGGAGGATGCAATTGTATAATAGAATCTATTGGCTAAACGGCCGGTATCCGCCTGCAGCAAGTGCGTCTCCTGAAATAATGCAATGTCAACAATTCTCTTTTTTAGTAAGCCCAGAGTGCTGGCTCATTTATGAAGAGCATTCAGTCCACCACAATAAAAATGAATGACCCATTATCAGAAAAGTTGTGTTCTAAATGAAAGTATGTGTATTGCTACTGCCTTTCATTTTGCTAAATCCTAACAATAGTGCATCCAAAGTTATGTACCTCAATACGCATTACATGTAAAACACAGAACAAGAACATACGAGAGAGTGACACAAAAAGCAAAGCGAGAGAGAGGGGGGGGACATAGCCAGAAGGCTACTCAAAGTAGGTCTGTGATCAAGATTGGATATGGGGCAGCAAAAAGAAACACTAGCCCATAATTACCTGGTTGCAACAGCAACTGGTTCCACACTAAATTAACATTAAACTTAATAAACGCAGTTCTTGTCAACAGAAACAAGAAACAAAAAGCATAAAACAGCACCTTGGAAAGGAAACTCTAGCCAAGGAGTGGCCCAGCTAACCTATGGAGAGTAGGCCATTTTAAACTAGATTGACATAGCATTCAGAAACAAGCTCTGTAATCGTATCAGACAACAGTGCAATAAAACCAGGACACATTAAGAGAACAAGACAAACCAAGGTTCCATGTTCATCAGGCAGTTGTTTCAGTCCTGATCCTCCTATTTACGTTTTTTTTTTTTCCAACAAGCTGTCTTGGTATTGTTAACGATGATATTGATCAAAATCACCCACTGTGATGGAGTCCGCCTGGCAGCGCCATCAATGACGTCCAAACTTGCCAGCTGAATCCAAGCCAGAGGGAGTAGGCTAATGTCATCGCCGCCAGCTCAAAGAGAGGGTTAGGTAGCGGGCTAACGCCTGGGTTAAGAGAAATCGGCAGATTACATTCTCAGAGATAGACATGAGGAAATGTAATTAAAAGGTTGGAAATCCTCCGAGAAACCTTAAAGGTGATTGAGTTTCTTTGTTGAAGACCTTTTCACATATACTTTTGTTAGGTCAGCTGGCAGGTGGATGTGTAACATCTGGACAGAGAGAGTGGAGAGGTGTAATCTATATGCTACTTCTGCTGCCAACTGATAGACAAGAAGGTTAGACTGGCTGTAGGGTGTAAACATCGGCTGATGCCAAACCACGTACCTCCAGTTGGAGGGGTAATGTCTGTTTTTACACTGCTGCCAATTGATATGTAAGTGCAATTCCCAGTGGTCTGTTTGAATCTCTCTTTGTTTGGTTCAGTTACAAAAGGAAGAAAAGCTAAAACAAAAAGGGTCATTCACTTGTTCTCCTTTTGCTACAAGTGCCAGACCATTTAAAAGTCAAAGAAATAACATTTGGATGTTTTAATGCTGATATACTTCAGTTTCACACCAAATACTTTGATTCCTTTAAATTGTATTTCAGATTTTCTGATTGGCTGGCAGGTAAATATATTGATATATTGGTAGCTATAGAGCCAGAAGTCAGTTAGCTGAGTTTAGATAAAGACAGAAAGCAGCTAAATAGAACCTTTTTCCCACCAAAATTAGGGTATATTGTTTTTTTTTTTTTTAAACGTGTGTAACCAGGTAAGAATAGGCAATAGACCATTGTGTGTATTGTTTTATTAGGGCGGTCTGCACCAGTCTGACTGCCCCGATCCAAGAGGACAAACCAGGACCAAGCGCTCCACTAGCATCACCAGAAGGGAGAGAAGAGGTGGAGGAAAGGGAAAGCAAAACACAAGCAGGGAGACAGAGGCCAAAGAGCGATGTTAAATAGACAGTAGTTATCCAACCTGTCCTGGTAACATTAGGTTAGTCCAGTAGTTATCCAACCTGTCCTGGTAACATTAGGTTAGTCCAGTAGTTATCCAACCTGTCCTGGTAACATTAGGTTAGTCCAGTAGTTATCCAACCTGTCCTGGTAACATTAGGTTAGTCCAGTAGTTATCCAACCTGTCCTGGTAACATTAGGTTAGTCCAGTAGTTATCCAACCTGTCCTGGTAACATTAGGTTAGTCCAGTAGTTATCCAACCTGTCCTGGTAACATTAGGTTAGTCCAGTAGTTATCCAACCTGTCCTGGTAACATTAGGTTAGTCCAGTAGTTATCCAACCTGTCCTGGTAACATTAGGTTAGTCCAGTAGTTATCCAACCTGTCCTGGTAACATTAGGTTAGTCCAGTAGTTATCCAACCTGTCCTGGTAACATTAGGTTAGTCCAGTAGTTATCCAACCTGTCCTGGTAACATTAGGTTAGTCCAGTAGTTATCCAACCTGTCCTGGTAACATTAGGTTAGTCCAGTAGTTATCCAACCTGTCCTGGTAACATTAGGTTAGTCCAGTAGTTATCCAACCTGTCCTGGTAACATTAGGTTAGGTTAGTCCAACCTGTCCTAGTTATCCAACCTGTCCTGGTAACATTAGGTTAGTCCAGTAGTTATCCAACCTGTCCTGGTAACATTAGGTTAGTCCAGTAGTTATCCAACCTGTCCTGGTAACATTAGGTTAGTCCAGTAGTTATCCAACTTGTCCTGGTAACATTACAATTGTATCACGTAAGTAAGTATATTTAAGCATACTGTAACATGAAGGTACTTTGTGTAACTTAGTAATGGTGTAGTTTCTTCATCGTGGTCTTAACTGACAACTGTTGACCATTTAACACACTAACACCTACCTTTACTGTATTAGTGGGTTTTTATCAATGGTTTATTATGACTATTTGTATGTTGGTTGAAGTAATAACAGTACTATTTAACATTTCCCACTTGCAATTTACTGCATATGATGTGTTAGCTCATTAGCTGGTAGTGTTTACCTTGTTGTAGTTGCTGATCATATTTTGCACTGCATTTGTTTGAAAGCTAGAAGCTGCTGGACAATGTGCAAATGTTACATGTATGCAGTAAATTACAAGCTAATGTAAACTGTTAGCTCCTTTAAGCTTAATGTAATATTAATTAATGCAATTCTCCTTGTGTTATGACAACTACAAACATGAACTTCCACAAGTTTTTAATTTATTGACAAGTGATAAATAAGAGAAAACGACTATTGCTTACAATAGTCTTGTTTTATTTGCCTTGTAGAAAGGCTTATATAAAACCCTAATGGCTAAAGTCAAAGGTTGTTTGTCCCCAATAAAAGTAATTTCATGGCAGGCAAAGTGAGATTTGTCTGCTCTAATGACCATCAACCTCTAAAAAACATTTACTGTATGAACCACAGAAGGACGTCATGTTGCCTTCAAAGCCAAAACAACTTGGTCCACATTCAAACTCCTTTCATTTTAGAACTTTTTGTGTCCCCTGTTTTCATTTTGTTTTCAGTGAAGGAACATAATCAAACATGTTTTTTTATTTTATTTTGGACTGGACCATACCAAGAGGTGGTCTGATCTCTCTATTTGTGTTGTCTGTTCTTGGCTTCAGTCGTGGCTCTCTCTCCTCACAACCATGTTTCACTTTGTCGCCCGAGTCTCCCCGCTGAGAGGGGACTGTCACCCAGTGCTGTGCCAGGCCCGTAGCTGGCTCTTTCTCTCACTCACACACACACACACACACACACACACACACACAATCTTCTCTCTGTCTTCCATATTTAAGAAGGAAAAAAAAGTTCTCCTGCTCTGTTTTCCTTGTCATCCTGCTGAGAGACCCGATCCTGCGGGTAGATTCGAAGCATGTGGTGGCCAGAGATTTAGATAGATATATCTCTTCCGTTAACATCTGCTTCCCTGGCCTACTCTACTCTATCCAGAAGGCCACTGCATACACACCCATCCACACATGCATATATATATACACACATATGCTGTGGTTCATCCATGGTTGACAATCAAGGACAGTTGGTTTTGAGCAGTGTCAGAACAGTTAGACTTTCACGAGGAGTCTCCAAACTCCAGGCGACTGGCACACAGACAAACACTCAGAGAGCACATTTACGGCCAAACACTGAACGCCATCTGTCAGTCACTGTAGGAGGATATGACTGCTGACACACACACACACACGGCTAAATTTGTATTTATTACACAAAATTCACAACAAAACTGGCTTGTGTGTGGTCAAATGAATGTGTGTGTATTTGTGTGTACACAATTTTGTCTTCTTGTGCACATTTTGCCTGCTGTGTAAACACAGCATGTCCATTTTGTCAGGAAGGTTGTCTGTAGTCTGTGATCGTACTTACGTGGTAATTTACTGGAGGAAAACGTAATTGATTAATTGTTTATATAAATCTGACAGGGCTGCAATTTATGATTATCTCTGGTTTATTTTTTGTGGTGTTATCTGTTTTGTTTGACCAACAGTAATATATTCAATTTACATTTTTATGAAATTATCAAAAAAAGCACCAAATACTCACATATAAGAAGCTGAAACAAGTGAATGTTTAGCATCTTATAAAAAAGAAATGATTAATCTCCTGTCAACCAACCTATTAAATTATCAACTAATTGCTGCACTAATCATATTACTGTAATATTATTCATTGATGCCTTAATGTGAAGGCAACATTGTAATGTCCCAGCTGCTGAAGGGGGAGGTATTTAAACTCTTTTATATTGTAAGGCACTTGTTTCATATACTCAAGTACTGTACTTTTGAGATACTTGTACTTTAACTGAGTATTCCCATTTCCTGCAACTTTACTTCTACTCCACTACTTTTCAGAGGCAAATATTGTTATTTTTACTCCATGACATTTATCTGCAAACAATAGGCTACAAGTTACTTAGGATTTACCAAATAGTAGTAGGTAGGTAAAACTAGCTCCACCTTGACCAAGTACAGTAAAATACGGTAAAATAAATACAGTTTTTGCATCATAATAGTCCAATAATAAACTTTATGATAATGTAAGGGACAATTCTGATCCACTATAAGTGCATGTTTCTTATGTAGGCCTACATTTTGCTGATAATGCTTTTGTCATTTTAAATGCAGGACTTTTTCTAGTGTTGGAGTTGTATTTCACTGACGCATTTCTTCTTTCACGTATTGTAAGTAAAAGATCTCAATTTTATATCACTGCTGTCTTCAAATCCACTTGTAACTACAGCTCTCAGATCAATTTAGCTGAAGAAAAATGAATTACATTAAAAAGTTAAGAGTTAAAATACCTCCAAATTGTACTTATACATAGTAACTTAGTTATTTTATCCCAGTTTTGTTGTTATTATTATTATTATTAATATTATTATTATATATACTGTATATATATATTATATATTATATATACATGTATATATATCTATATCTTTATAGATATATATAATTTTTTTAACATATTAACACATTTACGTCTTGAAAATGACTTGATTTAAACAAACATTCAACGACATCATGTTTTATCTATATAAATATTTTAATCTTATGGTATGAACAACATCTCATTAAATCAACTTTATCTTCCTTCCATTGTGTTTGAAAGTCCCATGATAACAGATGACACAACCAGCCTGAAACAATAACATGGATGTCATTCTGCAACCCCATCCTCTCACTTCCCTTGACCCTGCGCGGACAAAGGGAAGTGTCAACACCACCTCTCTAACTGCACAATTAACATGCAAATGATCCCAGTCGCTGATGGCGATGGCAAAGCGCTCTTATGATGGAAATATGCTTTCTGTTTTGGCAGTATGGGTTAAACATTAGTCTGTGGAATCAGCTGAGGACACGAGGGCAGAGGGCCCCGAGGCTTCCCTGAGGGGAGGAAGAGAGAGAGAGTGATAGAGAGAGGTAGACACAGAGAGGGAATGGCCTCTGCACCTGCTTCATGACGATGACTATATGGCATACACACACACACACAGAGTACGGCCAAGCAGCTATAATCAGCCTCGTTCAGGCTGTCAGCTGGGTCAATAACTTATCCCCTCAACTGCTTTTGTTCTAGCAGCAGCTCGGCTGATGCGGCCGCTGCCCCTTATTCAGCTGACATTTATTTTCAATTGCTACCCTCAGGCACCGGCCCTGCAGCAGCTCACTGACTGAGCAAGTAAACAAACCAGCAGTTCACCACTCTGGACTCTTCAGACTGAATGCAGAAACAGTCTGTGATTGCCTAATGACATGTTTGTACAAACTCTGGTGTTATAAAAGCATTAAATGCCCTGACTAAAAAAAACTTTTATTTGAAGCTTTGTAAAGCTCATATCTATCAGTGTGTTTTGTATTTAAAACAACTTCACAGATTTCAGGTTTTGCAGTCAGGTTTTCGGGAAAGGTAGCTTGGTCACAGGGGCACTGAGCAAGACAGCAGTTGCCTTGTTAGCATCCGTGTCCAAAGGCCTGTTAGTGTGAGTGTGTGTGTGTAGAGGCTGAACAAAGCTGTGTGTTCCTTAAGTGACAAGCAACGAGTGGCTCCCAGTAACAGGTGTGTGCCCTGTAAAAGGACCAGGTGTTTGTCAATCCTCATGAAAAGAAGATCTGATGGCTACAAGTCTGCTGCTGACCGGCCTATAAACTAAAACACACGGAATCTCTGGAGAAATGATTTCTGTCAGTCAGTATTATTTAGATAACTCTGTTTTAAATCTGACCTATTTGAAATAAGCACATTCTTACCTCAGACACTTTAAGGTATTATATTGGCCTATAATATCATATAATACAAAATAATATAATGTATAGATGTATATATTTAGTTCAAGGTTGTCTTTGTAATTATTTATAGTATTTTACATATTTGATTTCTGAATTGTAAATATTTCACACTCTAAGGCATATTGTTTCCAGTGTATGTTTATGTATTTATTATGTGTGTGATTCTTCTCGTTGTGATTAACATGCTGTGTTGCCCATTTATTCATGTATTCACTCCCGATCTATCTTTGAGGTTTTGATGCTTGCTGCAGACTTTTACAAAGCAAAATAGGTGGACAGAAAGGGACAGAGGAAAAGCTTATTCAGTTTAAGTAAAAAGTTGTCTGTGAAAAATACAAAACATTCCTGCATTTTCTCTTTGTCTCTCTTTTCTTTTTCCTGTTCAATCTTTAAAATAATCTGTTGTTTACTAATTTTGTTATATTAGTTACGTTGCATCATTATCACCAACCTTTTGTTTTTACTACTTTAATATAGAAGAGAAATCTCAGTAGGGTTTACAATTTATGATTAGTATAAATAAAAAGTATAAATCAAAGTCTGAGTCAAATGAGGATACATTTTTGTGGGCCCTGTTAGGAAGATAAGCCCCATCATAAAAACACAGTGGCACAGAAAGGCATCAATCGTTGTTTGCATGGGTTTGATTACTTTTTTGATTTACTTGTAGGCTTTTGGCATACTTACAGAAAACTTGCATTATGTTGTGGCTCACTTACAAATGATCCTCGTCCATGAATATAACAGCAGCAGCAGCAGCAGCATCAGTTGTCTCTGCTTTACTCAGCTCCTAATTAGCCAGAATTAAGAAGTATTTCTCGAGCTATTGAAGAGTCCATTTCCTTTGAAACCAGAGCATAATAAACCTTAAGTAATTACCCCAACTCATGACTATTAACTCACAAACCGCCAGCTTCCCTTGACAACATCCTCCGCAGTGTTGTGTGGTTAAAAGGCCATTGCAGCTACCAGCTATTTACATCCCATCTGGCAGCCAGCGAGGCACAGACAGGCTAAACTCATTCCTAAAGACAAAAAAGAAGTGTAAAATGAACTCTTTCACTCTTTCACTCTTTCTCAACTTAGCCACAATACTTGTGTTTTCTTCCCTCCAAATCAGTTACAAAAGGGCTTATTCTTCTCTTTTTCTTTTTCTGTCTGTCTTTTATTATTTTGTTTTAATCCACACACTCATTTGCATGCGGTGAGGCCGAGGAGGGGGTCTGAATGTATAATCTTCTCGCATTTACTAGCCTGTAATCCCAACGTCTTTCTGTGATGTGATTTTCTCCTCTTAGTCCCCCATGAACAATTAACTTGTAATCTCCACAAACATACATTCTGTCGCTGCAGAGATGAGACGGAGAAACACCCAAGGGATCCGGGGGACAAACTGTCTCGCGCTCCCCAAGGCAGATCACTTTCTAGCTGCTACAGGGAACAATTCAACTGCAGCCCAGGCCCCTCATTCCATCCTCATTTTCCCTGTCTTTAACATTTATGTTAGTTGCACGGAAATGTTAAATAAATGCTGTCTGACCATGTCTTTTTTAATCATCATAATGGTGTTATTTTGGGGCATGTAGGTACAGAAGAGAAATAGAATTACAATAACAGATTTCAAATTGTTCTAAAGTGGCTTGTGGTTGCAGGGAATCAACCTATAGCTTTCAGGTTTCCCTTACTTTTAGAGCAATGTCTAAAATATTAATTTTTAATGGACAGACAAACAAAATTCCTGAAGTGCTGCTAGGAAAATTCAAATTCAGTGAGATTGATTTAAAAGGGAGGATAGGCCAATTATCAGAAAGTAAATTTCATCCACTTAGCGTACTTCTTTTTACATATTTTGTCAATTATAAACATGTTTGACAAATTTCTTTTAAAAATGTTGCCTACTTTATTCTGTTACATTATCTTAGTTTATAATAGTTCAAATAAGTAATTGAGCAAATAAGCGTCCAGTGGAAATATAGAGTCTGTATAAGTAAACTCATTGTTGGGTTTTTAAACTGAGGCCTTGCTTTAGTTTGTATTATTACATAACTAAATCAAAAATAGCCTAATTTTAGATACAAACAAAATGTATGATAATTAAATATATTTGGTTTTAATAAAGGAATAGATTTAGGAAGATAAGGGTTTGCTTTTATCAGAAAAATAGACCAAGTTTGCATGTGTTTGGGGGATTTGAGCTAATGTGTACTTATTAAAAAATAGGCCAAAATAAATAATAAATAAAATCTACACTTCACTCATTATTGAAATAAATATTGTTTTAAATAATTACAAGAGACTATTAAAAAAAAAAGAGGGAATACAATGAGATATGATCCGAGATTTCAGTTTTATTGAAATTTCATCCAGGGACACTGGGCGATAATAAATATTTCATCAGTCATCAACAATGTACAAAAATAAAGACAGTGGTCTCTTCGCATAACAAATTCAGTTCAGCGAAAACAATCATGCTGTGATAATTACCATCATGCACAAAAGAAAAGAAAAAAATGGAAATCAGAGCACAAATGGACATGTGAGCCACAGAATAAAAATAAATCTAAAGAATTTTAAAACAAATTTCCGCAGTGGCAGAATCATTTGAGCCAAACACATAAATGCCATCATTTTCATTTACAACTTCAGTTTACAATCCTTGGTACAAGGCACAGAGAGCATTCTTCGTTGTCACAAAATGACGCTTGATACAAAAAATGCTAAATGAAATCAAAATGTTCATGCAGTCTCATTCACCTTTGACATTGTGGTGTGAGACTAAAACTCAGTCAGACACAAGAGGATAGTGGCATCTTGTTGCATGACACACAACCTTTTTCTTTTTACCGTCAACTGGCAAAATCATCAGTCTTTAGAAGTCCTTGTTACAAGGAGGAAAATAACACTTTTTTCTCATACGCCAAACAAGAAAACAGACTAAACAACAACATGCACCAGTGAGGCCAAATCCACCCTCATGCCCTAAATTATCTATTTACAAACATTATTAGCCTACATCTTTTTGTCGCGTGTCTGTCAAACATCATTTTATCAGGTCCTTGCCCTCCCCTGTGAGTCTCGTGAGGCCGGAGGAGGTGATGGGGATGTGTGGAGGAGGAGGCACCTGGCAGATGGTGCAGGGACACGGCAGTCCGGCCCAGTGCTGAAAGCCGGTGCCCAGCTGCAGGGCCGGGGGTGCAGACGGGGAGCCCTTCATCAGGGCGTGTGGTGCTCGGATAGACGTGAGCCCCGGCAGAGCGCTCGACAGCGTGGAGGATGTGGAGGTTGACAGCGCGCCGCCCAGGAGAGGGTGCACCTGGTGCGCCGCGGCGGCTGCGGCTGCGGCCGCGGCAGCTTGGTGTCCACCTGCGCCGGCGTGCCCCACTGTGCCGCAGTGGAAAGCTGAGTTGTGCCCTCCGTAAATCTCCCCCACCAGCCGCTTCATCTCGTCCAAGGAGCTGTTAAGCATCAGGATGTAGTTCCTGGCGAGAAGCAGCGTGGCGATCTTGGACAACTTCCGCACCGAGGGCCCATGCGCGTAGGGCATCACCTCGCGCAGGCCGTCCATGGCCAGGTTGAGGTCGTGCATGCGTTTCCGCTCCCGGCCGTTGATCTTGAGACGGAGGTGGTACATTTCCTCCTCGGTGACTTGTTTCTTCAGTTTGAACTTGTTGCTGCTACTGCTGCTACTGCTGCTGCTGCTGCTGCTTTCTACTGACTTGGGGTCTCCAGACCTCAGGAGCTCGCTGGCGCTCAGCTTCTGGCGCAGCTCGCTGCACTGCGTAGATGAGGACACTGCGGAGCCGACGTGGTGGTGATGGTGGTGGTGCGGGTGGTGGTCTCGGAGAGACATAACGTCCATGTCCGGGGAAGAGGCTCTGCTGCTCGGACTGGAGTCTGAATTCATTTTATGGGTAGGGAGCTGGGTAGGAGGTCTCTCCTCTGCGCTCTCTCTCTCTTCTCTCTCTCTCTCTCTCTCTCACTCTATCCCTTATTTTCACTCTCTCTTTTTACTCTCTCTCTCTTTCTCTCTCTTTGGAGCCTTTAGTCACTCTGGTCACCAGGTGTTGTCTGAATCCCTCCTGTTCCACGCTTCTGTCCCTCTTAAAACATCGGTGACCACTTTGCCTGTGCCGACTTTCTCTCTTTTTTATTTTCTCTTTCTCCTTCTCTGTGTCTCTGTGGTGAGGAGGATACTGATAGTGGGTATTTATACATGCGGGGAAACAAAAGCGGCTTCCCTATTCATAACGCCTAGTTTGGAGGATGACGTGCCCGTTAGAAAGGGGCGGTGTGCTTTGACTGTCCCAGTGACCGCGGTGCGCAATCATTCACTGCCATTGTCAGGACACTGTTGGGGGGCACAGCGCGCCTCTTCTTCTTCTTCTTCTTCTTCTTCTTCTTCTTCTTTTCTTTTCTTTTCTTTTCTCTCCTCTTATCTTTCACTTCTCTTCTCGTGGATCAGAAAGTTGCTCTTCCTGGGACAAACTGGTCAGTTTTGAAATTGCTTCTTTAACAAGATTATTGTAAAACTTATACATGTAATAGTCCTAGACGTTATGTTTTGAGCTGCGCTATGTGAACTGTAGCTTACGCACAAAAATTATTGTTATAACATCGCGAAAAATATTTTTTATTTCATGTTTTGACATGTTGACGAAATGCACCAGGAGGAGAGCCCACTTCTTCAGCCTTTTACACCGTGCTCACTTTAAGGAGTGATGTTTATCTTAAAGCAAAGTCTCAGCCGTTTGGCCGGTGGTTGCCTGAGGGAATAAGGAGGAATGGGAAGGGAAATTGCTTTCCCTTTGAGCGGCTCCAGCTGCCGCAGGGGTGCACGGCCTCCGCTGGGACAGAGGTAACATGCCCGCTCCGACGCTCGGCACTCTGCTGGCCGTATGGCAGCATGTGGGCCACATGGCTGGACCTTCATACAACTTCTCATCGCTTCCGTGTCTTACTGAAGGATCATTTTTCATTTAATTTCCTCATGATGACGATGTTTATTATAAGTAGGCCTATTATTAGGCTATCATATGATATTTCATAGCTATCTTAAAAAATAAAATGTGAACAAACTCTATTTTGGTGAATATTAATTAATCAATTAATTATTGAAAAAGGTAGATTAGATGACTGAACAAAAACTGCTCAAAAGGACAGGGATGTGTTGTCATTTCAAGAATTTTATTAAAAATAGCCTACTTTATTTGTCCATTTTGGGGCAAACACAAAAACACACAAGCACTGTTATTCGTACAAATAATATTCTAAAAACACAAAATAAGGAGGAGTGTTAGACTACAAATGCCAAACAACAGATGTGTTTAGATGTGATGAGAAACTTTCATGGAATAAACATTATAAATTCAAATTAGCCATATACTTTTTTACAATTACAATTATCCAATTTATAAAAAATGAACACAACACATTTATCTATTGTAAAACATTTTTAATAATTTATCAAGTAAACAGACAGATCTCTGAAGGTGCTTTTGTATTAAAATATTAGGAGAATGCATTAAATTGAGTCAGTATTGTCTATATTAAGCGGCTGAGAGCGCTCTCTCCACTCTGAAGAGTCTGCTCCAGATCTGTTTTGTAGAGGTGGAGTGGAGGAACGGGCCACCAAACAATAACATGTGGAATTAACTGAAGCACTCTTCCACTGACCACCACCTCAGCATCCCTCCATACATCCATCTGTCTATCTTTCCATCCATCCGTCTGCACACCCACACTCACACACACCCACCCACGCAGCACTTAAAACCTGGATAATAAAGTCTGTCTCAAACTCTGTTCGGTGCTCTATCCTTCGCCAATGAGATCCCCCTGGTAGAACAGTAAAAATGTGTATTCACGGCCTCATTGTTGGCCCAGCAAAAGAGCCCTTCTCATAAAGGTGCTGCCAATGCAAAGAAAAGCGCTGGTCGGCTTTGCTCTCTCTTGGTGGCATTTGAAAGTGTAAAGCTTTGAATACCAATTGCTTGAACTGGACATATGTGAATCCACTGTAAGCCTACTAATCCTGTCCCCAAGTGTTTCTTTGTGTGTGGGGCAGCCTCGCACACCCAAGAGAAAGTGTTCCTAATCCGGCCAATGTGGAGAAATGTGTGAATGAGAGGGCCAGAGGAGAGGAGGTGTGTGAGCATGTGTGTGTGAGTGTGTGTCAGGTATGCGTTTGTGCAAGAACACATGCTTTTGAATGAGTTTCTTTTGCTTTATTTATATATTTTTGGTGTTTTTGAATGTGTGTGTGTGTCCACCTGAGGCCCCTGGCAACACACCGCCAGGACACTGGTCTAAATGGAGGCAGTTATTCACCGTTCCCCACACTACTGTCGCAGCAGGTCGCCCCTAATGTGCTCTTTTCACTGCGTAAGCTCCTCGCTTTCCTTTTATTCCTCTGTTCATATCTTTTTTTAATCTCTTCCCCTCACTCCTCCTCTCACACTTTTTTTCTTGCTGACTGTCTGTCTCTACTCCTTCTCTCCAGTTTCTGCTTGCTTCTTCTCTTCTCACTTTCTCTCTTTCATAAGTGGCTCTCTGCCCTCTCACATCAGTTTCCTGGGCAGCAAAAGGTACATCATCAGTAACACTAATAGTCATGGGTCAAAATGGATCAGTACTGGGTTAACTTTATGTAATAGGGGAAGAAAATCCCCCAGACAATGGATTGTTCTGACTCATAGTGTTATTGGGTTATGTTATGGTTGTAAATGGCAGTCAAGCTCTTTGTAAACTTACATGTCATTATTTATTACTGATTGTTAATTACAGTATATGTTTGAATGTCATATGCTCCTAATTTTGTACAACCAACAATACATTTGTCACAGTTTTAAGGTGAAGCATGAACTTATTATGTCTAACGCAGAGGCAAAATAAACACATTTTTAATATGGGTAAATAACCCATCAGTAAATTGAGAATTATACCAGCACTGGATTAAAACAACCCATTGATTGTGATTTTTTGTATGTAGCTATGTGTGTGTAGAGCATCTACTCATGTCTTTCTGTGCTTACGCTGAGGGGGCAGAGTGAAAAACTCTTAAAGGCTTAAATTTTAATTCTACTTTAATATGGTGATTTAGACGAGTGGTTTCCATCATTTTTGACTTTTTGACCCATGAGTGAGGATTAGGGTTGTAAAACATATGCTAAGAGCTAAAAGAGATTACATATTCTACTTGCATATTGGACACAAACACAACTCCAAATGAATAATTAAAATGAAAATGTTGCTGCGTCATTTGTTTTATCTTTTAGCTCAGTCTGTGTCACATAAGTAACAAGACTTTAAAGACCCAAGGTAAGTAGACATTTAATTGCAAAAACACCATACATTTAAGGTTTAAATACATCAGAGAAGTGATCCGTAGCTCTCCAGAATCAACCAACCTCCTCTCTGACTTTCCCTCCTGGGTGGGCCAGGCCCCCCTCTACCCGCTAATAAGCCCAGGGCAGTAAACAGTCAATTTAGGCATCCCTCCAGCAGTGTGTGAAGTCAGTAGTTGACTGTCTCACCATCACTGTGACAAACAGTGTCAGTGAAAGGAGCACACGCAATACACACTCGGAGGCAGACATGAGGTCAAGGTCCCAAAAAAATGTGTTGAGGTTGTTTTTAATGTAAACATTATCTGTTGCATTCACACATAGTTTGGGAATTATTGTAAACAGAAAATGAGGTTAGTTTCAGTTACTTTGTTTATTTATCTGTGACAAACAGGGACCATTAAAGTACTGTTTAAGGGTTCAGAAGTGCCTGACAGTCTCAGTAAAATGATTTGAAGTAAGCGCCTTCTCTTTGTTTTAGTAATCCCATTAATGGAATTTGATTATGTTAGCAATCATATTTGTCTTCATCATATTTGTGTAATCTCACTGAAAAAAGCGTCTCTAAAACATCCTGGTACATTCTAAATGAACAGCTGCTGTTAAATATTTCACATACTTTATTTGTCATGTGTTTACCTGGCCTAATGAATTTGCTGATATTACGGTACACAAGGGCGATTCTCGGATCCGACCTTTAGGGGGGCTCAGCCCCTAATGAGAATGTGACACGGCTATAGTGCCTTGCAAAAGTGTCACCTCAAGCAGTAACATCTCAAAAATGTGTTCCTGTCACACGTGCTGTCTACTTACTTTATTTCTGTTTTTTGTGTAACTATGTCCATATCGGTCATCATAGAATAAAAAGAAGTCAAAAAGTCAGAAAATACACAAACAAAAGCATTTAATTCTGTATTGTTCACTGCATTTGTGTTGGTGCAGGAAGGATTCATTGAACCACTTTTAGTTTTAAAAGTCTGCCACTTGAATGAATGAACTAAAGTTCTTCAGTGAGACAAACTCCTGACCTGAGCGATTCCAATGATACTTGCTTGAGACGGACTTACTGTGTAGTATCAAAAGGAAAACTTGTCAAAAACTTGGCTTGTTTGCTTTGACCGTGTTGTTGTTGTTGTTGTTGTTGTTGTAGATTATTTACTTTGACTGGACGGTCCAGTAGGAATATTTGAGCATAATTTGGATGGAGCTTCTGTTGTTTCTTTAGGATTTTATGAAATATGATTTTCTTACTGATCAGGCCTGCAGTAAATTATGCCAAATGCCTGTGTAACTGTTGATCTATACTCCTTTCATTTTGCCCGTCAAAGACATCATCAAACCACAGTTTGAAGTTTCACAAAAAGAGATTTCACAAAGGTGGAAGCATTAGAATGGCAGATGGAAGACAGCAACACAAGTATTGATATCTAAGAGTGAAACAAGCAAATCTCACAGCCTTCGTCAAAAAGTAGTTCTGACATTCATTTATTTTAATTTAAGCAGTATAAAGTATAAAGCTGTACTGCACCTTTCATAAATGTTTTGGGTAAATTTAAAAAAAAACATTATTTTTCCTTCTTTGGGTAAATTCTGTGTAAAAGAGACTATCAATAAGATTTCTGTCTTTCTAATTCCTGTTTTATGAAAAGTAAACAAACCTTCAAATTATGGCAAGCCTTTAATTAAGGAGACGATCAAACGTCTATTAAAAGCTTGTTAATTACAGACCTCAAAACCATCTCCGCCAACATGAATATTGAGGTCCTAATTAATATTTGGGGGGGCTGTTTTGTTCTTAGAAGACATTGGTGTTAATTAGGCAAAAAACAAGTCAAATTAACATTTCCGTAATGAAGAAACATACCTTCATGTTCTTATTTCTCTCTGTCTGAACACGCTCTGATACAAATTTAGCGTCTCAAAGCTTTCTGAAGCATGTTGATGATGAGTTTTTTATCAAACAGAAGCAAGTTTTCTGTCATGGATTTTTTCTTCCCGAAGTGCTTGAGGTGTGTGTATCTTGATTTCTTGATTCTTGTCTCTTTTGAAAAGACATATTTACTGTTGTGTGAAAAGTCACAATTTAGTTTGAAATCTTTGCTTAGCCACCTATAGATGCAAGAGATCTCAGATAGCCCGAAAGGTCAGATTTTACACATTTACATCTCCTCAGCTAAAAGGTTTCAAGCTAATCTTTTTTTTCACTTTCTGGCAGAGCGATAGATGTGAGGTTTGAAACCACTTTTCGCTAAATATGAAGCTACAGCCAGCAGTCAGTTAGCTTAGCTTATCACAAAGATGGGAAATAGGAGGAAAATAGCTAACTTATATCTGTGTGTAAAAATGTTTTTTGTTGTTTTACAGTGGGTATGTGCCAGACTATTTACTGGCCGCAACTAGTAACTTGATCGTCAACTTGTTGCTGTTCAGAGCCTAGAAATAGTTCTTAACTTAACCTCTGTAAAATGGCTAATTGTCATTTATACACTGTGATTATCATACGCATTGAACAAAAAACATTTTGCGTGTCGATTAGTGAGTTTTAGAGGTGCTGATTTTGTTACTTTTGGTCAGAGCCAGCCTAGGTCTTTCCCCATTCACAGTTTTTATATTAAAAGCTAAGCTAACAGGCTGCTGGTTGTGGCTTTATCATATTTAATGGATGGATATTAAAGTGGTATCACTCTTTTCTCAAGACTTTGACAAAATGTCAAACTAATCCTTTAACCTTTATAATCATCATCTCCAGAATCATCCTCACCTCAGTCATCAGTCACCCTCCTCCTCCTCATTAGACTCAGACAGATACAAGCACACAAAGACACACACACACACACACATTCACCACCAGCACTTAACCAGCCTTCAGCCCGGCCCACCAGCTTCTGCAACAGGGTTCTCCTTTTAACTGTCCCTTTCAACACGGGACAATCGGACACCTCCCTTCGCCTCCTTTCAGGCTGCAGCTCCAGCTTCAACCCCCTCTCCTCCCCCTCTCCTCCCCATACTGCTCCCTGTGTCATTTTGTGTCCGCTTCGGCCCCTTGCAATGGGTGCATATGACCAGAAAATGAAGCAGAGGTCTCTGCAAGCGGAGAATGAAAGCGAGTATGTTTGTGTGCGTTTGAGAGAAAGGAAGAGAGATTAACATGTAGGATTTAGGATGGTGTGATGGGGTTAGGTTGTGTGAGTGAGGTTACTAAAGAGAGAAAAGTTTGACTCAAGTCTGACTAGTGTGTGTGTGTGTGTGTGTGTGTCAATAACAATCGTAACAAGATAATCACACACACAGGAGTGTAACCATACATATTCCCAAATACAGTACACTCATATAATACAAGCAAACACACAAGCTACCCAGCACTATATAATGAGCTCCACCTTTAACAGTGCTACATTTAAGTGATGAAAACGTTAATGCATAAATAAAAATTATGGCCCATTGTGCATAATACAGAGTACTTATACTGAAGTAAAATATAATTTTGAATGCATGACGTTTACCTGTAACACAATTTCTACACTGTAATACCATTTCCACCTCTGCAAACAATGTATGTATTCAAACACACATGAAAACACACACACACTCCATTAGAGGAGTATTGCAGCCAAAAGGGTGTAAGGCCTGGTTACTGTAGAGAGATTAACACATCATTAACTGCTAATGAAAAACCAATTCAGGCAGCTCTTCTCCTGCGCTCTGTGCTTGCGCTTTCTTGCTCAGTCTGAGATTTTCTCACTGTTCATTTACTTTCATTTCTCAGGTTGTCCACAACCAACTGTTTGAAGAAGGGATGTACCTGTGTGGTAGCCATAATTCAAGAAGACACTGTATGTATGTTATAAAAACAAACATAGATTAATTTCTACAATTTATCTATAATTTTGTCACCTTGAGTGTCAGTAAATTGTAAGAGAGAGTAAGAGGGTAAGAGGGATCCCTGCTCTGTTGCTGTTAGGGTTAGGTTTAGGGGGGGATTAGGGTTTAGGGAGGGGGGATTAGGGTTTCTTCCATTTCCCCCCCATTTTGGGGGGTGTCATGCTTTCTTGCATCAGTTTTTCAGTGGTTGACCTTGTGTTTCGAAATGTTCACATGTCAGCATTTCTCTGACTCAAGGCAGATTAATGAATCACAAGCAGGCCTTGTGGTACAGAGACAACAGCAGTTACTGTTAACTAAGATTGTTCATCGTTGCTGCTCCTCAAAGCTGAAACCAGATCTCCTTTTCTGGGGTCTGGAGGATGAATCGTTGATTAAATGAATCATCTGCATATTTTAATGCCCTAAGAGAAACTTTATGACATGAGAGAGAAAGAGACAGAGAAACAACTTAATCAAACACATCATCTGTCCTGTGACGCTTTGCCTTGTGACACCAGTTTGCTCCTGTGTACAGCAGTTTTATATTTATGTGGGTGCTCACGCACACTTTTCTGTACGTGTTTGAAGGCACGTGTGGCATGTGTATGTGTGTTTTGACTGCATGCAGCAATAATAAAAACCACACCAGCACAGGCCACATTTTTCAAGTTTGTTTGACGCATTTAAAATGCTAATAACCAGTTTATTATGTGCTACATCAAATGCAAATGCTCTGTTTTACTGCCGTGAAGTTGGGCCGACTTTAGCATTTGCATATCTTATGTCTGTCTCCTTAGCATGCATTGAGGAACTGGATAGCGGGCAGACTCCTAATAAATAACATTAACAGCGCATTAGATAAACAAGCTCCAATGATGCTGCTATTAGGGAATGCAGAGCCATAGCCCGCTTAAATGAAGGTGTTTGACACAGCAGCATATGGTGTGCAAATTCCCCCAAATCAACCTAATGCCAACGTTATCTGGAAATGTCAGGGAGAGCAGACGGATTGAAAAAACATTGCGTTAACGGCAGACGCTTTACGATGTTGAGAAAATGCTGCGGAGGAATTTGCCTCTTTAAGACCAACTGGCGGCTGTGTGTGTCTGTGTGTGTGTGTGTGTGTGTGTGTGTAAATAAGAAAGACAGCAGTTAAGAAACTATAATTGTAAATGAGAAACTTTGTCTGGTTTAATGTTGGGTTCACTTTAAGTCTTAACTACCTTCAGGCTCCATTCAGAAACCCACTACGATGTAAAGTAAACATTCCATAAAGTAAGTTTATATATTGTCATTAAACATATCTGATTATAAAAACAGCAATTCATTATGAATATGAGATGGGACATGATGACACTTTGAGGTGGTTGGTTTTGTTTTTTACAAGTGTGTGTGATGTGGTGTGTTGACAGGTGTTCTCTGAGGAAGTGTGTTAAAGTGATTGGCTTTACATCACTACAACTTACTCAGATATTAGAAGCATTAAACTAGACCACACTAGGCAGTAAAAGTGTATTTCATTAGAGGGTTATTTTACTTCATCGTAGCAGAATAATCTTAGTCTATTATAAGATTACATTTTTTTTCCAGTTTCAGAAGATGCTCCTATTAGCTTGGGTCTTAACTTCTGTCTTAAACATAAACATTATACATTTAGCTTTTGGTGTTTTATAATGGGATTTTAATTCCTGACACACCTGGTCTAAGGTCAGCCAGTGTCGGGCCATCGATGAGCATCTGTCGCCCTACTTTTTGCATTGTGTCCCACACCGTTTGCATTAGTCCGCCCTTGTTAGCGCCTTTTTGGCCAATGAGAACATTGAATCTGCAGCAGAGTCCATCGGTGAGAGAAATCACTCTGATTGGCTGTTCAGCTTAAGTGAATCAGTGCACAAGAAGAAAATGGTAGTGAGGAAAGATAATAAAATAATTTGTTCTTTCAATATTGGGTTGTGTTAATGTACTAGCTGGTATGGTATAGGTATTTTAAACTGAGGGGGTTGTTGTTTTTGTGGTACTTCTATTCATAGCATGGGACAGCGGATCAATATCTAAGCATTGACTCTACTAACACTTTAAGACTTGTTTTGAGTATTAATACTAGTGTCATTACCAAAAAAGACCAGTTTAACATTATACCAAGTTCTTGGCACATGAAAAACTCTTTTTAGTGCATAAATTCTTGGTTTCTCTGTTTCTGTTGTGGTGCATTAAGAGAACACGTACAACAAACATTTATTATTTAGCTTTAGAAATGTTCTAGTGTTCTAACATGCATGTGATTATTAAGTCATTAACAGTATAAAATAAAGTAAAAATAAATTATGTTAATGGTAATGAAAAGCAGAAGTAGAATATTAATGATGCATTCATCTCATAAATTGTGAAATCATGACACTTTTCTCCCCCCTATATGACAGTACATTATCAGCCTTTAATAATAAATTGTTATTTATATTAAAGATTCTGGGCCTCTACTACCTGGTGTCAGATTGGAATTAATGTGATCTCCAACCTAATTCATAGGGCATCGCTCAATGTGCAACACTGAGATGTAGTCACACTTTCAATTGCATTAAGGTTTAATGCTTTGCTGATTGAAGATGATTTTGACTTGCTGCATTCTTAAGCGCTATAGCATGAGCAGTGATGCTTCTGCCAGCAATCCTCTAGTCTGTTTAGGATTAAAGGCCACAAAACTCTTAGTGTGTTTTTCGAGAGACCATTTGCTTGAGTGAATCAAAGTGTGTTTTCATATAGAAATGACAAAATTCAATACTCATCTGTAGATTAACTTTTGTTATTGTTGTTTTTCACAGTAGCAGAAAATTGGCTTACAGTAACATGAGCTGATGGCCCGGTGACAAGCTTACATTTTGGTCGGAAACAAAATCCTGTAAAATATCATAATCTGGTAAATTGCAAAGAAGGTTTTCAGGGAATTTATTTGGTATGTTGGTGCATAATGTCACAATAAACTTAGTAAGAGAAATGACAAAACAAGTAATGCAAAAGTCAAGAATCATAATATGAAATAGAAATTTTCAATAAAAAATACATTAAATACATCTTTTGTAAAACAAAAAGAAGTGTACGGTGTTAAAATTAAGAGGACGGAGAATACAAAATATTGACTAAAATGTACAATGGTTCACAGAATGAAGAACATGTATTGTGAAAACTGTGAGAGTGTGGCCAGTAGATCATTCTTTGCAGCATTTCTTTGGCTTTGAACATCAAATCAAAGCATTAAATATCAAAGAAATGCACACATTAAGCGCAGCTTCTGGTCACACACCTACGTTTGCATAGAATTACCCTGACAGTTAAATGGAAACAATCTTATTACCTCTCTTTTAAAGTGTTGTGGTATAAATATGTAATTATAACTGTGTTAGGATAGTCTCTCTTTAACCCAACATACCCCTCTCTCTTCTCTCCAGACCTCTCTTCTTTGTTAAAAGGCCACTTGCGATGAGATGCTAGTATTCTCTTGTTCCTCCATTTGTGCTCACTGTAAACCCGGGCACTCCGGATAAGTATCAGCTACATACCACAAACAAATGCTGAAGTGTAGATGCTAATGCTTTTTCTTTTTGTCATTCTCTCCTTCCAGCCTGCCCAATAATCTCTCTCTCCTCTCTGTCCTCCTCCTCTCTCCCTGCTCCTAATCCGCTTCACAGCCGTGAAAACTCTCCATGAGAGAGAGATGACCCGTTCTAATGAGTGGAGGCAACCACCCACCCACACAGCCGCGGAGGGTCCAGCCAACACACACAGACACACACACACACACACACCAGATCCTGCTAAACTTGCATGGCTTAGTCTAAATTGTACGAATAAAATGCATCAATCCAGGAACACGCTACATTATTCAAACCCCCATTATAACCCATTTCAAGGTTGTGGAGAATTCTGCCCAGCCTCCTCAGCATGCACAGTCAAAACACTTGTCTGGTGTTGAAACACAATGCACAAATGCAATATGTTTTGCTGTTTTTCTCAGATTTACATCAAACAAACTGAATACATTTTAAACAGAAAACAAGAAACATAAAGAAATTACATTTTACAAAAAATGTTTCAGTGATTAACAACAACTAAGTTGATTGAACCTTTGAGTTGATTAACTACCGAAATATGACTGCATTGGTGTGTAAAAGTGTGTGCATGTTTGTAATAGAAAAAAAAACATCCAAATGTGTGGCAATGGATATCCCCAACAAACAAACAAAAAAAAACATATCATGTTTTGTTGGATAATTGAAGTCACACAGATCTCCAAAACATTGCAGTGTATCCGAGCAGCTGTTTCGGTGAGCTGAGTGAGTGTCTGAGCTCTCATTGGGATAATTCAGCCATTTTCCTGCTGGTTCCTGTTCACTTGTTTATTAGACTGCTAAAGGACCATACAGCTGGTTTTGAATGTTGTTGGCCAGTTGAGTACAGATTGCATATGTTTTATATCCCGGCTGACCATTTACCAAATAATGCGACACATTTTAAAATTGGCTCTTCACTTAGTTGCGAGCTTCACCTTTAAAATATTAACAGTTTGACTTAAAACTTTTTTAACAGTATGACATTTGTTGTGTGTACAGCATGCTTCAGTATCTCAGGTTGGAGAGTTTGCTGCTAAACAGAAACCTTTTTGATGCAAGTGATCACTACATTCATAGTATCCTTTTCGTTTTGCTTTTCTTCATAATGGCATATTGAGCATAAGGTAGATAACATTAGTACTTTACACCAGAATTGCCGTGATTGATCATTCAATCAGGAGATACATGTTTGCAGATATGCAAATAAAGTTTATTGTACAGCTCAATAAAATGTAAAGTCTTTGGCAATTAGACTCCATTGCTATACACACATTTTGTATATACATAGGGGTAGAGAACCATCAGACCCCCAGGTGGAATCTAGACACCGGTGGTGGCGATGAAGGAGCCCGAAGATCCGACAGAAGGAGGCTCCGGACTGGTCAGCTGGAGTAGATGACTGGAGGTGTACGATTCTGATTGGTTAAGAAGGAAGGTGAACATCTCCAACAGCTGATTCGATTTAGGTAAAGCGTTGATTAAGAGTTAGGTCTTCTTGAAAGAATTTACACTGAGCTCCATTTCAATCAGGAGAGACTAGTTGCAGATATGCGACAATCATACACAGCATGATAAAATATACATTTATTTAGATAACAACTGGATTGATTTAGGAGTCCATTGATTAAAAGTTAGGTCTTCCTGAAAGAATTTACTTTAGATTTTTGACTGCCAGATTCCAAAATCAATATGTCAATATGTAATAAATCAATATCAATATGTACATAATTGCAATAATAATACATGTATTATGTTAGGATATCTTTGGAAAAATGAAATAACACCCAAATGTACAATTTAACGAGTTTAATTATACACTTGAGTAGGCAACGTGTTTCAATAATTAATATCATGGCATAGTAAAACGTAATTATTTCATAGGCAACATTCATATCTGAAAAATATGGTATGGAAATTCATTCAACATAACTCATAACAGGCAAATAACACCTAAAAGTATCTTACTTGAACATTTAACCTAGCCTAACCTTGCTTTCTGATTCAGAACAGAGTCCATTCATGCCATATTTATTGTGGTAGCCTACGTTACCGACTCTGGCTTTGCCTTCGGCCCATTGGTGATGCCCACACTTGTTACTCGAGACCGCTTATGATGTTTCTCTGACAGAGATGCTGATAGTTACTAAGCAACCAATATGCATGTTCAACTGCGCAAAAGATTAAAAACAATACCGCAAAAAATCTGAGCAGTGAATATGAAAATGTATGGCCAAAATAGGTAGAAGTTCTTCAGACTTTCTTATTCAGACGAGAGATATGTTAAATTGCCATCAGATTAACATAATGTAATGTAATGCATGTCTAAATTATAAAAACAAAATACCTCAGTGTTTTGTGAATTAAGGTTGTGGTTTAATTGCTTATTAATAAAGCTTTTCATATAAAAGAGAGAAATAATGTGCTGTTTTCTCATTAATAACTTAGGCTCACTTTTTAATGGTATGTTCCTTTACAACCAAGCTTAAATTATAACAGTCCCCCCCCCCAAAAATACAACAATTAGTTTTTGTTGGACAAATACAGTAAACTAGGGAACATCTACCCTGGGATGCCCTGACTTACACACCCTGCAACCAACACACACACAATACCCCTGCCAGTTAGCGACAGCTAGGCTAACCACATAGCAACACTACAGTAGCATATCTTCTAGACCAGCTCCTCTGGTTGTGCTTCAACAGATGGCCCAATGGGTCCCTGGACAGGCCTGCAAGATGGAGGTAGGAGGGGGGAATGTGGGAGGATGGGGGAGTTAAAGAAGGACAGAGGCAGGTTGCGGGGGATTGGCACCCTCTTAGGAGGACTGAGGGGGGTGCAGTGTGGGTAAAGGAGGAAGGAGGCATATGTCCACAACCCTGGCCCCTGCCGAATGACTGTCTCTGCTGATTGCCTGATGGCTGGCTTGTTGTCTTTCTCTCTTTCTCTCTCTCTCACACACACACACACACACACACACACACACACACACACACACACACACACACACACACACACACACACTGAAGATAATATTACATTGATCTACACTGAAGACCAAACTAGTCTTAACTGTAACAAAAAAAACATCTTTTTGTCCCCACATGGGAGGTGAGTCCTCATGATGAGACTGTGTGAACGAATCCCTGTCCCCACAATGTCATTTATATAGGTATACACACACTAATACAGAAATGTACTCCCTTAAGCCTGGCAGATCACTACAGCAACCTCTCCCTTTCCATCTGCACCTAAAAGACCCAAGCGTCCAGTCAATGAGGTGACCATGACACTGCCAGAGTCAAAACAGAGGGATGGAGAGAACGAGCAAGAGAGAGAAAGAGAGAGAGAGAGAGATGTAAGAAGAGAGAGAGAGAGAGAAGAGGGAGGAACAAGGGAGGGACACATTAACAAGCTATAATCTCAACTGCCTTATCCATAATGCATTGTGTGGGCCAATTTACATGGTGCTGGTCCCTCTGGGAGAAAGGAGATCATCCATCACATTACTTTATTAGGTCCCTCACACTCTCTCACAGATGCACACATACGCGCACACCCACACTATTATTTGTCCCTGTCTGTCCTTCTCTCTCTCCCTCTGTTTTTTGGGCATGTTTTGTCATGGTTGTTGTTTCAAACTGCTGCTGCCTCTATAAAACAACTCCACACCATGTCGTGATGTGCAGAGACTGTGACAAACAAGGGGTAATCTTTCTTAAAAAATAGAGTTTCTTACGACAGCCTCTGGTTTTATGGTGAGTCATGAAGTCAGAGGATTTAAGTGTGGGAAACCTGATGCCAAGCTTTGTTTTTTGAAGCGAAACTTTATGTGTTTAAATTAATAAATCTAGCAAAAAACAACAACAAAAGTACCATTAATCCCTGTTAGATTTAAAACAAACTATTTAAATACATTCAAACATTTTGGGACAGCAGCATATTTATGATTGTCTCCATGAATTTTGCTAAACTTTTCCTTACAACTGGCTAAAAGTATAGACCCACTGTGTATTTAAATATGGTCTTATTTCAGACGAGTAATATCAGGACAGAGCAGACTAGCAAGATAGGAAATAAATTCCTTCCTTTTCCTTGTGCTTTTTGAGACTTATGATTTTATTCCGTCCAAATGTATCCTAAAATTTCAAATCAACAATACTGGCAAGCAAACATTCAAGATTTACTGTAGGCTACATTAAACTGCATATTTTAAACAATCAAATACTTCTCTGTGCAGGATTAAAATGTGGATTGTTCCTTTTTGAAAGTAATTTAATTCAAGGTTCAAGGTTGTTTTTTTTTGCAGATATGAGTTACACTTTATTAAACTGCACTTTTAAAGGAATCCAGTTAAAAATCAGTTTCTGAATCATTTAGATACACACATCAATATTCGTAAATTCTAGTTTAAAATCTGTAATTTTATTGCATTTATTAAATAGAAAGACATTTTGACTATCTTGTTGTACACATCCCATATTTGAAACCCTTAGTTTATGTTTCTTATGCTATCAATAATTACACAAAAATTAACCATTACTTTTGTTTTTATTGAGCTCATGGCATATGCACAGGCCTATCTATTATAATCGTTAAGTTGGGTGGTTATGTTACTTATGGTACAAGTTATGGTAATAAAATTACTATAGGTAAGAAACAAATTTTAGATTTAAGAAGTTTGAGGGTGAAAACTATTTCCTGTTATTTCTTAAGTCAGTCCAGATGATACAGATACATATGTACAATAACATGTCTATAAAACCGCCTTGGGTGCAATTTGTATGTGATGTGCGTGTGTTGTGTTTTGTCTAATGACTGGATCTACTAAGTCGTCACAAACACACACACACACACACGGACACACACACACAGCAGATCCATCAGACTCCGCAGTCACCCTGAGAATAAAAAGAGCTGTAATTGCAATCATATATGTGGAGCATTGCGCACCATACCGTACCATTAGTATTACAAATAAGTAATAATTTGCTAATGACAACATTATGTTGAGTCAGTTTAGGGGCAATTAAAGTGAGTGATATTTACATATGCCCAATGAATCACCCAGCATGGCAGTTCGGGCGGTCTCTAATGAATATTCATCCAGGCATTTCTCCCCTGTGCGCCGCAGTTTATAAACTGAATTATGGCTGATTTGCCCTTTTAAAAAATGAACATGGGCGCATCTCCCACAAGGAGGCGGCGAACAATAACGTCTGATTATAAAAATGTTTTACTGCTAAACTGCCGGTGAGGAGACGGCGGCAGCGTGGTTTAAGACTCACTTAGAGGGGTGCAGAGGAGGGAAAGCCACCTAAAATCAATCCGATTTAGTCTCGGCCTGTCCACCTTTTTAGACTGACATAAATATTAACAGTGTGCATTCAGAGTGCTAAATGCATCATGAGTATATCAGACTGAACACATAATTGATTTGTTTTTACAGACAGTAGTTTGTCTTCAGATTATCCCAAGTGGAGGTCACGGTTCACACCAACCTATAGTCTTGATTTCCATAAGGAGACGGACGGCTCTCTGAGAGCAGCCTGTCTCAGCAGCACTGCCGGTGATTTCCCCGGTAATTGCCCCCTGTGTGTGTCGGGTATGTGCTGACCTCTCAGGTGCAGGATCAACAGGCGACATCAGTTTACATTCACAAGGCGCTTAACAAGATGGGCCTCACGTTTATCATGCAAATAAGCGGTTCTCTAGCAGGTGTCAGCACAAACACACACACACACACACACACACACACACACACACGTATGCAGCGTCTTTAAACAGGACTGCAATCAGTGTTAAATGTAACCACATAGGCACACATGGCTTTAACCTGACAAATGCAGCTGGACCTCACAATGATCACTGTAAGTGATGTAAAATAAAACAAAATAAACATCCAAAAGCAACAACAAAAACTTCTAAAATGTGACTTTAGGTTAATTTCCCTCCATTACAGACTTGTGCAAAGCATACCTCAAACAATGAATCCAAGGTTCAAGATATGGGGGATATGTCTACAATACTAGACTTGCTGCTGTATCATCATGTTGCATATGCCTATATGTACAAATATAGAGTATATTTTTTATATTTTTAAATTCAGACTTTGTGACTCTTGATTTACTGTAATTTAACCAAATTAAGTTTTGGACAATATCAGTCATGGTGGTAAATTCACAAGCCATGAATGATGAGTAAAGGATTTATTTCTGCTGTTTGTTGTAAACAATGCAAGAGATGACATTGGTAATTTCATATTTTGTAAACAAATAAATATCATGTCATACTTGTTTAACTCTTCACAATGTACCTCAACAAACAACATTCCTCACAAGTTTTTAAAGTGCTTTTTTTAAGTGTCGTAGACTTTAAAAACTCTCAGTATGCTACTCTGTCCTTCCTCAACAGTTCAGTTGGCTTCTTCCTCTTTGACTCAAGCGTATCTGCTGCCATCTTGTGGTTTAATTCTGGAAGCACACATGCATTTCACATTTAACCATGATTCCCAGAGGAGAAAGTCTCTGTTTCCTTTCACACCAGGATCAGAGGTCAGTGGTCAGGGTCAAGTAGAGTTGTACTGAAGTCCAAATTAGCTCAGTGTCTTCCCTCATGGGATGACATTTTGGCCTACAAGAAAACCCTTTTGTTTTTCACAAAATCTGACAGTCACCAACTTTATATGCAGTGTGAATTCAGCAACTGCATCAGAGCTTCTGTGGAATGCACTATATTGTTGTAAATTCACATTTGTGGTAGACAGGAAAAACAAAATTAGTATAAATGCTTGACTAACGCCATCCAACCACCACTGTCATTTCATTTTAGGGATAAGGATAAACAACATTTAGAAACAAAGGACACGTCAGCTGGAGGGGTTTGCAGGCTATTCTGGTCCCTAAGAGGATCTCTCATTAGTTGATCTATTTTCTTCTAACATGCTGATAAACAGCTGAGCAGCTATTGGACAAGACAAATCTAATTTAGTTTTGCATTTGTGCAAAAGTGTGTGTTCTCTTTCGAGTTATCCAGTTATCCATGTAAATCAGAGCCATAGGCCTGCAACAAGAAAGACCCAAGATTCCTAAACGTATTTATCTGTGGTGAGCAAGAAGTAACCTGCTATCAGTATACAAAGCTGACATATATGACAGATGTCTCTGGTAATTTTGGCAGGTGGAGGTCAGGGAAAGGCAGCATGCCGTCATCGTCTATGTGTGTTTGAACTGTGTAGGCTTTGACTACTGCTCCCCACTCCAGCACAGAGCTGTGGATGATTCCCAGTCTGGCCTGTTCGTGAAACGCTGCTCCCAGCTCCCTGCCCAGGAAGATGTCTTGGATCTGGGGTGAGGACAAAGCCAAGGAATCTCTCTCCATGTCCACAATCAGGTCCAGGTTTGTGTCTTCATCCCTGTTGAATGTATTTGTGTCAAGGTGAGCACCATTATCCCTGCCTGGGCCATTTTTTGAGTCTGTGTTCTTGGCTCTGTTTGCGTCTGGACAGTTCACCACCGTCAGCCTCTCCAGGTGCTGCACAGCAAAATGTCCCTCCAGGGAAGAAGGTGTTTCTGTAGATCCTCCAGGGCAACAATGGATCAGGGTGAGGTGCCTCACTTCCGAGTTGTTGAGGAGACGTGCTGTGTTTAATGGCGACGTGAACCAAACAGTTAAACGCCTCATGCGGAAAACGGGAGACGAGTGCGACTGGGGGCGGTGCAGCATGGAAAGCTGGATGTCCTTGCATCTGCAGTCTGTAAGTGATGAGACGCTGCATGGTTGCGGGTCCTGGCTACATGAATAGTAGAAAAAGCTGTTGTGGGTCACATAAGCCAGACGCAGGTCGGAGCGATGCAGAGCCACCGACACACACAGCAGCACACAAACGAGAGGGGTGGGAGGGCTGAAGGCAGACATCACTGCTGGAGGAGAGTCTCAGGCAGCATATTGATTGGTGTTCATGTGTGGACGTGTGGGTGTTTAGGTACACATACCTGAGCCTATGCAAATGAGAACACACAGAATCAACGTCAGAAAAAAGTAAAGAAAAACACACATACACTCCTACCCTAACCCCTAAGCTCAGGGATAAATACAAACTTTCATCACACTGCAGATTAAAGGTACCATTACATGGTGCTCCTTGGATACTTTTATAAAGACCTTAGTGGTCCCCTAATACCATGTCTGAAGTCTCTTTCCCAAAATTCAGCCTTGGTGCAGAATTACAGCCACTAGAACCAGTCCCACAATGAGCTTTCCTTAGTATGTGCCATTTCTGAGCTATTGAGAAGGAGAGAGGGGGACAAGGTGGAGGCTGGGGGTGCGGCCTTCCCCAACTGCCACTTTGCTTGTTTGAAAGCCATGATGTCTCTCTCTCGTGGGTGGGCAAAATTCAAAGCAGAGAAAGGGGAGGTAACCTAGCCCCTTATAATGTCATAAGGAGCAAGATTCCAGATCGGCCCATCTGAGCTTTCATTTTCTCAAAGGCAGAGCAGAATACCCAGGGCTGGGTTTAAACCTATTGCCCTTTCTAGCTACTGTGGGACCATAGGCAGGCTGGGGGAACTCATATTAATGTAAAAACACATAAAGTGAATTTTTCATGGGACCTTTAGGTGTGACCTGTGTGTAAACTAAAGGAAACCAGTTGCGGAAGAAGTACTCAGACTCTTTATCTAATATATTTTGATCACTGCTCTTTGTTGACTTTATGTTGTAATTTTATCTTTCAGTAACACATTTGCCATATGTCTGCTTGTTTTTCTTCAGTTAATGAATTACAATGAATTCTGACTAACCCCAGGTTGTTGTACATACAATACATAATAAAATTAACTTTATATTAGATCATATTCTTCCCATTTGTTGTGGAAAAAGTCCAAATCTAGCATAACAAATGCTTGGGTCATGTAAACAAACCCTGCCTTCTTTAAGTGCAGGTCAACTTTCATAGATATATATCTTGTTATTGGATATTAGATTTAAATGCTCTGAGGTCACTCCTCTGTGTGTCTCTCATCCGTTAAATATTGTCTTACCAAGACGTGAAAAGAGGGGATGTGGCCATAGACCAAAAGCTGGTTTGGATCAGTACTTTGTGTCTCACACAAACACACACACACACACACACACACACACACACACACACACACACACACACACACACACACACACCACACACACACACACATATTTAGGAAATTATAACTTTGGAGATTGCTTTGACATTCCTGGGAAAACATTGTTTTTGAAATGTTGGTCTCGGTTGATTTTCTGGTTTGGCAATAACATTAGGACAGGAAGAAAACTTTCTGCCACATCTTGAAGCCAGGAAAAACTTGACCACTACGGTCTTCTTTTGGCCTCATGTGACATTTAAACAGAAGTGAAATATCGTCTACAGTATATTTACAGTAACATCCAGTTTTCCCCGTTGGACAAATCCTCTTGTTTCACATGTCTGACAGAATCATGTGTGTCTGGTTGTTTTCAGGGTCTTCATTATAATATCTTAATACTATAATGTTAACACTTAGTGAAATATTTACAGTAAACCCAAAATGACTGCATTAATTGATGAAATGGAAAAAACTGTAGATGGCTTGTGCAACATTTATACATGCAATGTCTGATATATTTAGAAACTTAGAGATCTTCAATTTAAAACACAGTTTTGTGGGTTTGAACATTGTTTGTCTGCACAGCACAGTCAGTGTCCAAAAAACAACACGTTTATATTGAAGTGACAAAGCCCTCAAGCAGCCTTATAATTATGATGGCCGCAAAGGAGGAGCACAAGTCAACCTTATTTTGAACAGCATAGCCGTTCCTTGACCTTAACCATATGTTTATTATTACAACCATGTTGACAAAGGTCCATAAAGGCCATAACAAAGTAGCCATTTTAACCCAAACATAATCTTTGCCACCTAACCAAACCTTAACCATATTGTCACTCACATCGCAAACACTGAAAAATGTTCTAGAGAGCATGGACAAACAACGAGTTTTGTTGTTGGAAGACTTCTTATACAAATTACAAGTTACTTAAAGCAGTGGTTAAACTCATAACTTGTTTTGGGAAACACACTTAGCATATTTGCTTTCTTGCTGAGAGTTGGATGAGAAGAGATATCAATCAGTTCATTACGTTAAATAAGCCACCCAGGAGGCAATTAGCTTAGCTTAGCACAAGACTGGAAGCAAGGGGAAACAGCTGGCCTGGCTTTGTCAGAAGGTAACAAAATTGCCATGCCCAGCACCTCTGAAGCTCATTAATAACACGTGATATTAAATCTGTACAAAAACCACCAAAGTGTAAAAAATGTAAAGAGAATTACTGCTACCAACCAAGAAACAGTCCGGCACATGACACCCAATGGTTACTTTCTCCCCGTTTCCAGTCTTTATGCTAAGTTAATAGGCTGCTACCTGTGGTATCGACCTTCTCATCATCTTGGCAAGAAAGCAAATAAGCATAGTTCCCCAAATGTCAAGCTATTCCCTAAAAAAACATCTCTGATTTCACAAAATCTAAATACTTTAATGAATCATTGACTTGGACCTAACACGACTCAAACCTCAAACATTAGGCTAAAGAATTATTTTTGTAACTTCTATCTCATTTATTCTCAAAAGAAAATCTCTCAGAAGTTCATAGCAGGATGACAAGTGACATCCTACAGTTAATCTGCCAACATAAGCAGTTGCAGTGGTGTATGTGTGACTCATTTGACAGTTTTCCATCAGAACAGATTAGCGAGAATGTTTGTATTACATAACACAGACACAGGAATGCACAAGCTATGTAATGTAATATGAGAATATGCAGCAAGGCTTGGTTTTCTGTTCCTTTTACGGACTAACACAAAGATAGATTTTTAACAGTTGTTAAATACAGTAAATGTACATCAATGCTAGTACACAGCTAGAAGGTTTCTCAGATGTCTGGTGTATAACTCACCTCAAGTTGCTTCTGAAGAGCTGATATGTGAAGGCGTCAGTTTGAGGCTGGGATGGGAAGGAAAAACCCCACATCCAGCTGACGTCAGGATGGGGGAAGTGTCCCACAGAGGAAGCTGTAACTCACATCATGTGCAAACGGACTCAACAGCCTCCAGTGCTGCAGACAAGCAGAGGTTGTTTGTTCTTATTAGAAGAGAACTGAACCAAAGAGAATCCCACAAATACATAGATCACTATTGTTTGATAGGCCATGTCTTGTCATACAGTAGCTTTCATGTGTATGATTGTTCTGGGCTGTTAAGCTAAAGGTATGTCATGAGGCTTATTTCATTTTTGTTTATTTATTGTCAGAGGGTTGTTTGATTATAATCTCATACAGCTATGTTCTTACAGTCAAAGTTATATTGACATTTTTTATATTGCATTTTAGAATCAAATGTTTAACTGCATAGAATTTCTTTTATTAATGTATCTATCAGTAAAAATAACACATAACTTTATCAATTTACTGCCATTAAGAATAAACATCTTTCCTGACAGCAAATAAGGAGGTAGTATTTTATATATATATATATATATATATATATATATATATATATATATATGACTACATTAATTGATGAATATATCAATATATATATATATATATATATATATATATATATATATATATATATATATATATATATATATATATATATATATATATATATATACAGTACTGTGCAAAGGCTTAAGGCAGGTGTGAAAAAATGCTGTAAACTAAAAATGCTTTAAAAAATATAAATAATGATTGTTTATTTTTATCAGTTTACAAAAAGCAAAGTTAGCAAACAAAAAAATCTAAATCACATAAATATTTGGAGTTACTATCCTTTGCCTTCAAACCAGCATCAATTCTTATAGGTACACTTGCAAAAAGTCAGGCAACGTTGAGGATCGTAGACACAGTGATCGCCCAAGGAAACTTGGCTGACCGCTGTTGAAAAACACATCAAGCTTATTTCCCTTCGAAATCAGAAGATGTCCTGCAGTGACATTAGTTCAGAACTGGCAGAAACCAGTGGGACCTAGGTACACCCATCTACTGTCTGAGAAGTCTGACCAGAAGTGGTCTTCATGAAAGAGTTGCAGCCAAAAAGCCAGACCTCTAACATGGAAACAAGGCCAAACGACTCAACTATGCACAACAACATAGGAACTGGGTGCAGAAAAATGTCAGCAGGCGCTCTGGACGGATGAATCAAAATTTGAAATATTTGGCTATATGTAATGTATATAAATATTTGGAAATATGTGGCTGTAGAAGAAGGCAGTTTGTTCACCAAAGGGCTAGAGAGCGGTACAATAATAAGTGTTTGCAGGCAACAGTGAAGCATGGTGGAGGTTACTTGCAAGTTTGGGGCTGCATTTCTGCAAATGGAGTTGGAGATTTGGTCAAGATTAAAGGTGTCCTCAGTGCTGAAAAATACAGGCAGATACTTATCCATCATGCAATACCATCAGGGAGGTGTATGATTGGCCCCAAACATACAGCCAAGGTCATGAAGAACTATCTTCAGTGTAAAGCAGAACAAGAAGTCCTGGAAGTGATGGCACAGACCCCACAGAGCCCTGATCTCAACATCATCGAGTGTGTCTGGGAATACATGAATGTTCTGTTGAGACAGAAGGATTTAAGGAAGCCCACACACAGGAGATCTGTGGTTAGTTACCAGCCAAGTTCCTTTAAAAACTTTGTGCAAGTGTTCCTAGAACAATTGATGATGTCTTGAAGGCAAAGGGTGGTCACACCAAATATTGATTTGATTTAGAGTCCACTTCTGTTCATTCACTGCATTTTGTTAATTGATGAAAATAAACTGTTAACACTTCCATTTTAAAGCATTCTTAGTTTACAGCATTTTTTCATACCTGCCTAAAACTTTTGCACATTAATATATATATATATATATATATATATATATATATATATATATATATATATATATATATATATATAAAATCCTTGGAAAACATGTAATATCCCGTTAACATGAAGTGGACACCAGCCAATCTTTGCTGCATTCAGGTTTTGTCAGAAATATTAACACTAGGTCTTTAAAAAAACACAGACTTTTAGATTTATTAGAGTAGCCACAGTTGATTTTCGTCGTTTTTTCTACGTAGCTTATTCCAAGTAGCCTATACATCAAATTCAGTTTACTTTGTTGTTTCACAGATGCATTTGAGCTAAAACAGGGTGTACAATACTTTAGATGTTGGGCTAGCTAGGCTATTTGAGGGAATGATTTGTAACCCTAAACTGAAAGCAAAAACAAACATACCATAGCTTGTGTCTCTTTATTATGCTGTTAAATCATCTATTTGCCACTGTAGTTCACATCTGAAACAGCAGCAAAATTGGCATTTATTTAAAGTATTTGACAGCTTAAATTTACGAGGTTTGAAAAAGGCAGCACTATACTTAGGAAATGCGTTTAGCCAGCAGACTCCCACGTCTTGAGACGGGTATGGCTGCAGCGTGGAGCGTCCCATGTCATCCGTCCCGTCTCATGCGGTCCCGTCTCATGCGGAGGTGTGTCCAACGGCAAATTCAGAGGGTCAAAAATACGAAATTGCGATTAATTTTCCAGACGGGTAAATTCGTGACCACATTTGTTGCAATCAATTGAAAAACGTTAATAACTGTTAAAGTAACAGTTTTGTTATACATATAGTTTTCTGATTTCTGAATGTTATGGTTGTTTTGTTCCATATTAACGTAGTTACATCTGATGAAACCTGCATCAGCGACGCATTTCTGCCACTAACGGCAGGATCTCCTGAGGAGGGACAACAAGGATCTGATTCTGCACACAACAACAACAAGAATACAAAAATAAACATGTTACACTCTTTCCAAGACTCTTTTTAATTTTATGTTCTATATTGTTTTCACACTTCACTGGGACATTGCTGCAAATACAACTGCTTATCAGCATGGCGAGAGCATTGGACTGTAGAGCTCTACTGGCGCTGCCTCGGCTGTCGGGTCTCTGAGACCCGGGGCACAATGCTGTCGGGTCTCTGAGACCCGGGGCAAAATGCTGTCGGTCTCTGAGACCCGGGACAGAATGCTCTCGGCTCTCTGAGACCCGGGACAGAATGCTCTCGGCTCTCTGAGACCCGGGGCAGAATACTCTCGGCTCTCTGAGACCCGGGACAGAATGATCTCGGCTCTCTGAGACCCGGGGCAGAATACTCTCGGCTCTCTGAGACCCGGGGCAGAATACTCTCGGCTCTCTGAGACCCGGGGCAGAATGCGGTTGTATTTTTCTACTAGGCCTCGGCTGTCGGGTCTCTGGGACCCGGGGCAGAATGCTGTCGGGTCTCTGAGACCCGGGGCAGAACGCGGTTGTATTTTTCTACTACCGCGGCATCGGCCTTCGGGTCTCTGGGACCGTCCTGCATTCGACTGCGTATCCTGAATTAATAAAAATAAAAATAAATAAAATCTCTGCTGCCACGGCATTGGGCCAGATTGCGATTGTACTGTTCTTCCACGTCCGCGCCAGCGGTTCTATTGTATTTTGTGTTGTATTGTATGAAAGGGGGGAAAAAAATTAAAAACAAAACCAAATGCTTGACCTCTGTCGGAAGAGAAATTCCTTCTAGCTGCAAGTTGCAGCTATAGAAGGATTTTTTTGTGTGCCTATAATCTGCATTTATTTTAGAGACGGACATATATTTTTAAATATTTAAAAAAAAACACCAAATATTTTATTCTTTAGCATGATAGTTGACGCGAGCTTTTACTTTGAAAAGTAAGAGAGATTGTATTTTAATCCAGATGCAAGCTTTTATTTTGAAAAGTAGAAACTCGGGGACGGCAGAAGGATTTTTTTAGTTTGCCTATAATCTGCATTTATTTTATAGACGAACATATATTTTAAGTGTTTTTTTTCATCAGTAGGCCTATGATAGTCTGCATTTATCTTACATATTTTTTAAAAGTATTTTATTCATTTGTATGATTGCCGTAATGGTTTAGTTAAAAATATATATATAGGCTATATATTAAAAGTATTTGATTAATTAGCATGATAGTTGACGCAGGCTTATTTTATTCCAGACAATAGTCTGCATTTATCTTGTCAACACAAGCATAACATTCAGAAATCAGCAAACTATGTGTATGGCAAAATTGTTACTTTAACAGTTTTTAACGTTTTTCAATTGATTGCAACAAATGTGGTCACGAATTTACCCGTCTGGAAAATTATTCGCGATTTCGTATTTTTGACCCTCTGAATTTACCGTTGGACACACCTCCGCATGAGACGAGACCGCATGAGACGGGACGGATGACATGGGACGCTCCAGGCTGCATCCATACACATCTTGCACGTCGCTGCAGATACTTTGGGAGGTGTTTGCTGTTACCCACAGCCCAACGTGTTGTTTCTTACCAGCTTCCAAATGAAACGGTAGATTAGTACCATTTGAAACAAACAAACTTCGAATGAAAGAAAACAACAACGAGTATTGGGTTGTCAGTTCATTATGGATTTGGCTACATTTCATCCCGTTTTCCTTTTTCTGTTTCAAGCGGTGGTAGCCAACGGTAAGTTTACGTTACTAGCTTAGCTACACTAGCGAACTTAAAATTGTGTTTAAATCGTAATGTTGTCTTAATGCAACACCTCTGTGCCGCCGAAATAGTAATAATTTGTCTACTCATAAAAAATCAATCTGAATATCGGGTTGTATGCGACATGTTATGACCGTTGTATGTATGAAAGTAGGCCCATGAGTAGGCGAGATGAGGACGGACCTCTGGCCTCACAGTAGGCTACATTCCTGCAAGCTAACAGCGCTTTGCCAGCTGTCTGGTAGTGGGGCTTTTCCCTTTATCTTATCAATACAAGGGCTCATTCTTCTGTGTTTGTAAGTCATTTTAAGGTTAAAATAATGGTTACCTATAATTGGTTACCTTTTGTAGCCAGTAAGACTGGTATTGTGAAGCTTGCTCCCGGCTAACGCTGCCACCGTGACGTTACAGTGTGTCTTACCATATAAAAGATTCAATTTGATAGACGAGGAGTTGATAGTTATCACTTCTTAGCTGGAATAGCTCTTAAACCACTGTCTGCTTTGTGAACATCTGACCACAGAAAACTCTTTAACATGCAACATAATCATACATTAACTGCCAAGGATCATACACATTATAGACTTTATAAACTCATTATATATATATATATACACATATATATATATATATATATATATATATATATATATATATATATATATATAATTGCTTTAACAAACCTACTGATAAGGATGTCAGAGTGAATTTGCCTTTTTTACTTCCTCTTTGTACTTTTCAGTATTACCACACATTGTGTCATTTATTTCTGTAAAGTTGTACAGTTTCAAAAGAAGAAGATGTAAAACATGCAGAAATCAACCCCTGGAGAAGCCTGTAGTTAGGCTTATACTTAGGAAAATGGACTTGAACTGGAATATTGTGGACTCTGCTACACCTGCACATGCTCATTTCTTAACAGAAATTGGTGAAAATGGTGTGCAGTTCTTGAATCTTTGCCATTTGGCTTCATTGACATAGATATACAGAAAAGACCCTAAAGAGGGGGCAGGGTCAGCGCCAAATGTTTCAGGGTAATAAAAGTCGAAAACAGGAATAGAAAATGATTGCGCTGCAGCCATGGAATTTATTTAGTTATGTAGGAGTGTTCAGTCTTTGTATGAGAGGAAGAAGGGTGTGGGATATGTTAAATGCAAGATATAATATTCAGGGTTCAAAATGAACTCTTTCGTCCACCAGCCAAATGGCTAGTGAATGTTATATTTTTTTCCAGCCACTCAATAGATAACCATTGTTTTTTTGGCTGGTGAGTGAAGCAAATCTGCCATGCATTTGCATATTCTACCAGCATGTGGCTAGTAGATGGTGCTAATTTTGAACCCTGATAATATTCCTTGTTATGCCATTGATTTAATGTTGTTTTATGTGTTTGTTATACTGTGACTAAATGAATAGACGTCAACGGCAGATGTCAACGTCCTGTCATTCAGAGACATGAGGCAGTATACTGTGGTGATGTGTGCGTGTGTGTACGCTGTATGCTTTTTTTGTTGTTGGGTCAGAAAGGTGTCTTGTGGGTGTATTTGTGGGCCGCTGGTTTATGATGATCTTGCCACTGCGGCTTTCACAAGGTCTAGGTGTGTTTTTTTATAGCGAAGAACACTGGACTGGATTGTGACCGTCTCCCTTTGTCTTGTGTAGAGAATGCCATGTGAATCATGTTGCGGCGTCAAGAACAAAGTTATGAAATATTTGACTGTATTCCCCTCAAGCTCTGTGATGAGTCACCGTATACAATAACACAACTTTGGCACTAAGAGTGGGGCTTTCCAAGAAAATGTACACCTTGCCTTTAAGTTTGCTTTCATTTATGGCTTAGAATAACCTTTCCAAATAACCAAATACCACTAATCTCACCTAGTCTGGCTCAACCAATGTACATTGCTGGGACAAAGCCGGACGTCAATGTCCGTCCCCTTCTATCTATTTTACCTTATTACTTAACATTCCATTCAAATCGAGCATTGGTTTTTAGTGGTTGTGTGGCTTGTTCATTGCTTGTTGTTGCTTCTTGGGTTTACAGTGTAGTGCCATCGTCAGCCCAACCAGTCTGTTTATCCACCTAAATAGAATGCTGCATTATTGATGTTAGGAGTTACACTTGTGCTTTTCATGCTACAAGCCCAAATCGGTGAAAAAGTCCATGGCTCACACATTAAATCTGGCTGAGAACATGCAGTGACAGGAAAGTCATGTGGGTCGTTTAGCTCCCTGTTCTTCTGTGTGGTAAACTAGTTGATGCATGATGTTAGTCCCTACTCTGTCTTTGTTTTAACATTTTCTTGACATGTGCAAACTTTCCATCTGCTTATTTTCTTTACTTTTCACTCCTGTAAAGCATTTTGACATCATTGTTGGTGGCTGCAGTTAAACTGAATTCTCATTCAGGCTGCAAGTATCAAAAAAGCTTTACTGTTGTCAAAACTCCAATTAGTTGGAAGGAAAGACAGACATTGACTAAACAAAATATAGTTAGATATTAATATAAAGATGTAGAAGAAAGATATTGTACTTGCATGCTACCATTTATCTACACAGTCATGCTATGGAACATCATTTATTTCATTGCACATTGTTTCACATCTTACCATCTGGCCTAAATAAACGTATCTCAGGGCACCTTTTATGTTTGTCAACTCATTTTGACAGTGTTTTGTGGCAGCACTCTGGAACATTTTACGGCAAGTATTATACACATCACCCGTGACCTTTTTTAGTCTGATAGCATCTGCTCTCTCTTCCTCCTTTTGAAAACTTTTTTTTTGCTTTGTATGCACAATCTGTCAACCATGTCGGCTACTCTTGCTTCTAATTTCTGTCCTTTTTGTATAAGGTAACTCATACAATCTGCTTCAGTCATATAAACTTACCCTACATTTTCACAATATTTTGCATTTTCAGATAGTGTATTTTAGTTTTTTTAACACTAAGAAATCAAACTGCTAGAAGATGAAATAGAAGTTAAATCTGTGAAATGAAATTGTGTGTGTGTGTGCCGTGCTACTTTGTGGTAATCGCCCTCAGCAACCGACTTTACTGTTGTGGTTATCACTTCTTTTACAGTACATATGCTTCCGTCAGTGATTTCACACCTCTCACGTCTCAAGTTGTTTTTCACCTCTCTTTAGTTTGCGTGGGTGGATGTTATCACGTGCATGTGCATAAGTCTTAGTTCTCAGAGGAAATGAAACTGAAATGTAGTCATTTTTTTCTCTCTTAACCCTCATGTTGTCCTCGGGTCAAATTTGACCCGTTTTCAGTTTGTGTTTTTTTTTTTATCACAAAAAATGGGCCTTAGAAATAAGCTGAAAATGTCACCATTAGAAATATCAAATAACTTTGGAAAAAACATCTAAAAAAGCACCCACAACAATGGAAAAGTGCCAAAAATGTCGGGAAAAAGCGATAATAGTGTTTCATGGTTGACGGGAAGACAACACAAGGGTTAAGGTGTGTTCACCTTGACGCCATTATCGTCTTGTTCTTTTTTTTATTTTATTTTTTTTACTTTGACTTTGGCTTAGCATTTCAATCTTCACAACAAAAAAATCCAAAACACTTATTTTTTTACTATAATTTCTTTCCTCTCTCTTTTTTTCATCTGGAAAACCATTAAAGAGAAATCGTCATCAGTGTGATGATTAGATAATGTGTACACTGTCTTCGGACTGAGGGGGGAGAAAGGGGACTGACTACCTAGGGCCCTCATGTGAAGAGAGCCCAAAAAGAGGCCAGAATGAATAGCTGTGGTTGCAGGGAGGGGCCCATAGAGAAGGCCTTTCTACAGGGCTCAGAATTTTGTGCTACATCCCTGCGTACACCTAATCTGAGCTGGTGTAGTCATTTAAACCAACCACTTTGGCTCCATTTATATTGACAGAGAAACTTATTCCAACAATATGCAGACATTTCTGATGTCTGAGTTGCTTCAATAAACCCCAACAAAACCAAGATTTAAAAAGGCTCCAAACTTTATATGAAATATTAAGAAATTATCTTTTCTTGTTTTTATCGTGTTTATCTCTGAAATAAGACGTTAAAAGAAACGGGAGCTGTTTGGTTTAATAATTGATGCTTTGTAAAAAGAAAACACAATAACTGTGCAATGCTATGAGGCATGGCTGCTTCCTGTAACCGGAGGTAAAACATCAGGCTTGTGTAAACATGCTGAAAGCGTGCTGATCAGCGCTGCTATCAAAAGAATTTGGTCTTGTTATAATGGTGATGCACATAAATGAAACTGTAAGTCACAGCACTGAAGTGGGGATCGATTAACAAAAGGGTTAAAAGGCGAACGCTGTCTGGTTCTTTTGTGCTCTGATTTTGCTACTTTGGTTTTGAGGAAGTATGTGCGGGCTAGTGTCTTATTTTTTCCCCCTCTGTTTCCGTGTGTCAGAAGTAACATTGCATAACCTTTCTGGTAAATTTAGATTAAGAGAATTAGACCTAGAGATCTAGAGGCATGGGGAACTTTCCATAAGCTCATCTCTCAATGATCTTTCATGAATATGTTGTCATGTCATTTACAGAGAGGCTCATTGAACATTTTTGTTATTTTCATTTCTAGCCAAAATGTTGCCGCTTGTTAGAGTTTTGAAAGGGAGCTCCACCTACAGCATAACAATTAAGCCTTCTGTTATTAAATTCATGGTTTTGGTTGGGTAGTTGAAAACATTCAGGGTCATATTTGAACGCTTTAAAGTGCTCATATTATGCATTTTGGCTTTTCCCCTTTAGTTTATTGTTATATATATTTTTGTGCATGTTATAGGTTTACAAAGGGGAAAAAGCCAAAAGTCCACCCCAAAGGGATCTCCAACAGAAAACACTGTTCATAAACTGCTCCAAACAGCTGTGTTGTAGTCCAACTTTTACTTCCGCAACAAACATGCGTCACGTCATGTTAACATGCTCGCCTAGCAGCTACCACGGCACGCCCTCATGCTCTCCTTCTGACTGGCTTGTAGTGCTGACCTAGGTACTGCGCCCAGCAAAGATGGAATAGAAGTGAGATACCTCACTTGGTAGTTAAAACAGCGGGCTCAACACACAGGGTGAAAAGAGGAGCTGCAGCAATTTGTAGCACAACAAATATATGTGATGTTTTTGAAAATTAAACCATGTAAACCTATTCTGGTACAACCTCTAAATACAATTTTGGACCTGAAAAGGAGCATTATATGAGCACTTTAAAATGTCTGCAGGCTGATGGTTGTGTCTCTGTTTCCACAGTGGAGCCGCCGACCAACCTCACCTTGCACTGCCACAACATGCGCAACGTTCTGAAGTGGAGTTATGACCAGCTCTTGCCAGGGCTTAGATTCCGAGTCGATATTCTCGCACAGTCAGGGTTTGTGTTTTCCTTTGTACATGTTCCCTGCTAAAAATGTTTGTTTAAAATTATATTGTCTTTAAGATGGTTTCTGCTTTAAACTACAAACATTTATAGAGGTAAGTTAGTAATCCTTGATCAGTCCTTGGTTGTAACTATAGAGTACACGTTATTCTTGCCCAAAAATACACACTGCATTTCTGTATAAACCATGTCCAACAGCACTCTGCTGGGAAGTAATTCATTCATAGTTGTAGTACTTTGCTCTTTTTAAGACTAATGAGTAAGTGGATGGGACCACATGTTTGATTAGGGCTTGAATTGTTCTTAAATATACAGTACATATTTCAGTTAAGGATATCCTTATAACTCATTACAATTTTACAATTTGTTTCATCAAGTTCATGTACAAATGTCTTTTTAGATGAGGGTTTGAAAGTGTTTCTAGGAAACAACAGATATTTATCAAGAAATGTATTATTGGTTCCTGACAAAAGCTTTAACTGTTTACACGTACAGCAGCAAAACTATTTTTGAATGTGTTTAAAACTTCTAAAGACATGATTCTCGTTTATAATTTGAATCTTTGTTATTAGCTAGTTATTTTCTCTAGACAAAGTTGCTCTTGTCTGTTTGTTTCCCCCAGTGATCCTAGTGTTGTTTGGGTGGACATGCCAGCGGAACTACAAGCCGACTTGTCATTTCTCTCTGATCCAACTAATGCCTACTTACTCACCGTAACTGCCGTAATGGGACAGAATGAATCTATTCCTACCCCTGAAATCATTTTCAGCTATTTCAAGGACATTCCAGAGGGTCAAACATGTGAGTATTGATCAGCACTGAAAGAGGAAGAGCTGAGGATGATGTGAATTTCATTTATTTATTTAAAAACCAAAGTTTTGGACAAATGAAAACTTTTACCTAATGATGATGCTAGATTAAATGTTAGCAAGGTTATAACAAGTCATCAAGAGTGGGTTATAAATTTGTGTACCAAATCTCAGACAGTCCATCCAATCACGTTTGAGACATTTCATTCAGAACCACAAATGTCAACCTTGTGGTGGTGCTGGAGGAAAAATCTGGGGATCACTAAAGTCATTTGGGATACATTGTGTGGGGAAACATGAATGTCTCTTCAAAATGTTGTGCCAATCCATTAAGTAGATGTCAAAATATTTCACTGGATAAGTGAAAACTTTGACCTGCTGGTGGCACTACAGGAAAAATTTGGGAAATCACCAAAGTCAGTGCGATCATTCCTTCCTGCCCTCCGTTATTGGGCTCTAGTGTACAATCCTAAAGGAAAATATAAACGTGACTTGCAAGAAAAGCCACTAATAAAAACGTAAATACAATACATAGAATATGTTGCATTACATGGAGTGAATCATCTGCCACAAACATTTACTAATTTAACTTATTTTTTAAAAGTAAGTGCAGTGTAAAAGTAAGTAGTACAACTATCAGGAGACCAGTTATAATTGAGGTAAGTTTGGAGAGACTACTTTATTTAATAATTAACTTAATAAATATGGTTCTGTTTTTGGTGTTGTAATTTGTAGACGTCCCTAAGCACTCGTCTTACTGCCGCTAGCAGTAGCAACAGATAGCAGAAGCCAGCAGGCAAGTGTTATTTAAATAAACTCCTGGTGGACTTACAAACTTACCAATCCATCGTTTTATGAGTACATAACTAATTTGTATTACTGTAGACGTTTGGTATCATTTCTGACATTATTAGTGGTAAATCACAAGATACATAGTTGGTTCCAATAGCACCTGCACCAAGCTAACCAGCTGATAACGCTAACTCGCTCAATGTTATACCCAGGTGAAAAAGCTTCTGGGGGTTGTTTGGCTCGAGGTCATGGTGCAAAGGTCCCTAGGCTGAAATTACTCCGAACCATCCCTTTAAGGCTATAAAATGTCAGAGTAATAGTTAGCTTTTCATATCATCTCAATATGCCACAGCCTCCAACATAAAATTAGAGATTATGATTTAAAGCATTTTCATGTTGGTTTCCAGGTTATGTGGACTTCCCATCAGTAAACGTCACTGCCCAACCGGATTACACGGTCCTGCTCCGCTTCACACATCCCTGGCTGGTGTACCGGTTGCAGAAGAAAAAAATGACCAAACCTAGGTTTAAGAAAAGCCATGAGCCACCGCTACCTCCATTTGATTATTATGTCACGATCACAAACCAGGTCAGACTGCACGCAGTTTTGTATCTTCTACCTACCGAGGTTTATGACATTGATGAAACATAAGGAAATAAGCTGTAGACTTGTCAGTTAATATTATTAACAATATTAGTTTAGCAGAGGGAGAAGCAGGAACTACTACTGTTAGCAACATAAGTAGTAATATCAATTAGCTATAGTTTTGAATTTTCAATTCTTTTTTTGTAATTTTTCAAGTTTAGTTTTGATATATTTCTTTAGTTTTAAAGTACTTGTAGTTTGTTTTTGTTAGGACCAGGTATAAGGTCTCAGAAATATGTAACTACATATACAGTACATAGAAAACATGGTTGGAGAATAGGCATGATGTTTAATCTTTCACCACTTTAATGTCTGATGGGAAGCTATTATGGCACAGCGCCATCTCATGTCAAGTCGGTTCATTTTCTGTGGATCAGTGTCACGAGCTGATAGAAATTGATGCCTCCTGTTTTTTTTTAATTTTAAATAACTGAAATGATTTATGTTCATTGCTATTGGAATAGTATTAGTGTGTATATATATATATATATATATATATATATATATATATATATATATATATATATATATATATATTTTTTTTTTTTTTTTAAAACCTGGCAATACATTTTAAGTTTTTTTTTTCAAGAATTTAGTTTTCGTTCGAAGCGCTTTGAGTGTCTTTGATAAAGCGCTATATAGAGTTAATGAATTAAACATTGTCCACTTGAGTACAAATGAGTCACTGTGAAGTTTTGTTTAAAAGGAGCCTCACTGTGTTTGTATCAGCAACATTACAGGTGTGTGGAGAGTGTGTGTGAGGAGAAGCTTTCAGTGGATGCTGCACACAACAAACACTGTCTGAAGATGAACGGAGAGCTGGAGAAAATGTTTGTTCAAGAGACAGAGTACTGCTTCGATGTGCCAACGCAAATCCCCCAAGCTGTTGAGTAATATTTTCTTTATATAATATTTTTTTTGTTTTGGTTCTCCAGTGACGTTTGGTCATGCTGTTATGTCAGCTCTGACAGTCCGTGCAAGATGAGTTTAGAAGAACGGTCTTGCTCTTTGACTCAAAAGGGATTAAATATAAACCCCTCCATGAGAGTAAACCACAGCTCCCTTGAGTTTCTGCTGGAAATAGGCAGTTACTTTTTTAAAGTGGGTTCTCAGACCAGAGTTAAAATGTTTGTGTACCCAATGAAATCTGAATAGTTAGACCATTGGTTCCAAAACATGTACTGCCCCCCTTTTGATCCTGGTAGATGAAGAAAAAAACTCCCTGCATACACACAAATAAACATACAGTTTGCAGTGCTGTCAGAAAGCAATAACCACAGCCTGCCTTTTCTGACGTTTTGTCCACATTTGGATTAGAAGGATTTGTCCTTTTTAATAGTCCCTCACATCCACAATAAACTTATAAAAATATGTTACAAAGTTATTGAGGTAATTGTAACACTGTCATCTAGTAACTAAATAGATGCAGGACATGTTGCCCTACGGAGTCATTAAGCACACCATTGGTTGGTTCAACTTGCAGTCCTTTGAACAACTTTAATTTAGTTTTAGTTTGGTATAGTAACAAAGCCCCCCCCTTTTTAAGAAACTGCCGTGAGTCTGAGCTACCACTGGTTTGGTTAGATTGTGTGTATGTATGGATACGAGTCTGTCTGTAAATGTTTTCACTTTTACATCTGTTTTGTCTAGATCTCGTCCCCATCTGTGTCGTGGGGAGCCTCTTGGCTGTGAGTGCAGTTGCTCTTATCCTCTTGATGGTGTACCGGAAAAAGACCAGGCCTTTAACTTCTATTCCAAACTCTATGGTATGTTCATCCTTCCAACTCTCTTTATTTGATCATTCACATGGAAATTATTTAGTTTGAACGTGGTAGATGTTTTCCTACTGAAGGAACAGGTTTTTGAATTTCCTCTTTGTGTCTTATAGACCTTCAAGAGTAAAGTGAAGCAGTGGACCGTTGGACGGGTTCAAGAGACGGTCACTGTGCCGGAGGTGGAGGCTACCTCACCGACACCTTTAATGCAAACAGAAGAAAAAGAATTCACAGCTACTGTTACTCCCTTTACTGAGTCCGAACTGCGTCTGCCCATCGGCGTGACGACAGAGGATGAAAGTGTGTCTGACGTGGAGGTAGGAATTGATGAAGGACCTGGGTACATGGCAGGCAGTAAATTGGATGAAGATGAAGCCCCCTCTGGTTATGAGAGTCGTCCGGTGTTGGTTGAGTTGGCACCAGGTGAACTGGCTGAGGGCTACCGGGGCTGAGGGTGGAACTTGTATCTGAACAGTGCCGCAAATTGAATGTTTGACATTAGGAAAATAAAGGCACTCTCCTGCAATCCTGCAACCGCTTGTCATTAAAATGGAAAACTATGAAAATCTAAATCTCAACAGACTCGTGGTTGCAATTTCCGTTGGCTCGGGTTTGTGTCATGTCCTTGTCTGACCATCTCAATGCCAAGTGAAAAGAGAATCAGGAATGTGCCTCTTGTTATTGCACCTTGACGTCAGTTACATTTTTCTTTATATTTAGATTCATATGTCAAGCCTTTTGGGAAAAATATTTCTGCAAAGCAATTTCAACGACTGATTATGTAACATTACATTCTAAAGTGACTTAAAGTAGATACGTTCCACCTCAACAGGAACAAGAACTTTTATATCACATCAAGACGTGAACATGCTAAGTATCTGCATGGAGTTATTACTAATAACTGTTTAACTTCACTTACCTGTTAGCTTTATCATGTACAGAAACCTACGCAATAGCTCAAAGAGACATAACTGTGTTCTATATCCTGTAATGTATATTGAAATACTAACATCACTGTTACGTAAACATCTGTTAATCATACATTTACATCAATTGGCAACAGTTGCATGCCTGCAGGCATCACTGTATTTCAGCTGTTGAACTGAATGGTCAGAATATTGTATTCACTGTGGAATAATGAAATAACGTTTGCTTATTTGCACGTTTTTCTACTTGCTCGTAGCACCTTAAAGTTATTGTGAAATAGAACTTAACTTTGGTAATGGGACTTAATTCTGTGTGAAATGGAATATTTGGGCATTAAGTTGATCAAGTCCTTCAGAGTCGATTGGATCCCTTAAAAACCTGAGTGTGGCTTAGCGAATACAGAACAACACAGATCTGTAGAGAAATGCTTGCCTCCTTCTTCCCCTCCCTGACTTGCTGGTGAGGAGAACGATGGTAAAATTAATAAATTATTTATTCGCAAAAAGCCAAAAACGCATGGTCCCATATAAAATCACTCAGCTGTCTGCTACAGCCCACGAGCCAACAGCCAAGTGGTTTTAGAGGATGGTTGGAAGCTTGGCTGTTGCCCTGAAGTACATTTTGTTTCGATAAATGTATTTATGCACCCATGAGTTCAAGCTGAGTTGTCAAAAATTGTTTGACATTTATTTGGCAAATAATTGAACAGTTAATGCAGTGGGAAACAGGCCTAGAAAATGTATTAGGACTTAAATGCACTTATGCAGTTTGACAACCGCAATGAATACATTTTCTCAAGAAATGAGTTGCGATCTTGCACGGCAGGATAAAATGAAGTGATGTAACGTTTTGTATTGTGCATTATATCCACACTTAAGTACTTTTTGTCACTTTGTTTTGTATAAAACTTTTTTGTGTTTAAAAAAAATTTAAAATTCACAAATGTTAAGCCATTGAGGAATCTCAGAAGGTTCATGTGGTTATACTCGGCGCTGAACAGTGTCTGGCTGAAGTGAACCAACACATTTTTTAAGTGATGCTGAAAATGAATTTTTTTTATGGGGCTTTTTATCTGTGCAAACCTTTCTAGTCCCCCAGTTTCAAATAGGAAAGGACCGCTATAATTACCAGCCGGAGGGATTGTTATGATGTTATGATGTTTGGATGTGTTGTTTTCTCTAGTTTGGATTTTGGATGAGCGGCCGGCCAATTAAACTTGATTCTCTAATTTCAATGAAATGTTAATTTACTTTCTCGTTTTGTATCTGCTTGTCTCTGCTTTTGTAATATTGATTCCTTTTCTGTCTGCACACTGTCTTTGTTTGTTTTATTATCTGCCCTTATGTTTAGCATTAAATCATTTAAAATAAAGATGTTTTTGGTCCTTTTTTTCTTTTTGTGTTCTGTTCTACAAAAAAAGGATGTAGTTAAAAACCAATAAGGGATGTTGTACACCATTTCAGTTAATATCTGTGTCCCAAATCATATACTAGGTTCTTCTAATTACTGTATGTGAAATGCTACCCATTAAGGAAGGGAAGTTGGTATTTCAGTGTAGTTAAGTAGCCAAATTCCAGCTGTGTTATTGCTACATATTTAAATCACTTTGTCAGATTCTGTCATGTCACCATGTAAAGGAAGAAGCACACGTCGTCATGTTTCATGACATTTAAGCAACCCATGTTGTTCCTCTGAAACCAGTAATTTTGATGAGAGACGTGAGACAGTGTGTGTGTGTGGGTGTGCTTCCTCTTCACGGTGTTTGCGTAGGAGTAGGGAGACCTTTTATAGTTTCCAGTAACAGTCGATAACAGACTTCACCATTAGGTGTGTACCCTCAAATGACTTTTGGCATCTGGTTTGCAGGTAAAGGAGCTCGGCGTTTCTGGTAAATTATCCAGACATTTTGTCGGCTATACTCCAACAGCCTTAAGTACGACACCATCAACACCACCCTCATGTTCAAAATGTGTTACTTTGAACAGAATTTAAGCTGGATGTTATTTAACATTAGGTAGATATTGTTAAAATACTGTCATGTTTGGACAAGTTTGCATTTGTGCTACTACGACTTGGAGTGGCAGAAGCGACTCAACTATCTATCGCCCTACTTTTAGAAATTTCAGCTTTATCGATTTTGTTATCAAGTCAATTTGCAACCCCCACGCTCAATTGCAACACCTTGTGTTCAGGTCCACTTAGTATATATATATATATATATATATATATATATATATATATATATATATATACACTAAGTGTATATGTATGTATACATATACATATATACACATATACACACACATTTGTAATTATAATTTCTATTTTTTCAGATTAGTTGAGTTTATCCTTCCTCATACCCCCTGGCTACTGCAGAAGTACAAGTACACTTGGCTGGGACTCACTAATGTAGCATTGTGTGCTGCGGATCCTTTGGGTGACAAAAAAAACCAAAACAAAATCACTCAAGCTCTATTCACTGTGAAGGACAAAGACGTACAAGTTTTACTAACACTGAATAGAAGTGTTGCAAACTTAAACTGAATTAAGATGACCGACAAGAATAGAAATACATTTGCATCGTCATGATGTAGACTTATTTTAAGGTTCTGCAAAAAATAAGATCACCTCAGCTGCTTTTGTACATATTTATTAACCCATTCACAATATAACTAATAATTAACACAAAGTGGAAACATGAAATAGATGATAAGATGTCACTCCTCCTTTTCCTCCCTCTATCTGTTACTGAGTTCCATTGTGCAACACATTTCCTGTAAACTGTTGATAGTTATCACTCATTCCAGTAACAAATACTTGAAATTTGTAACCTTCAGGGAACATACAAACAGCTGGTAAAGAGAAACACGACCTTGCAGAGCTTCGTTTGAGCAAGGTTTTATTGTTTAAGATACAGTGACATGTCACAGTAGGAAAATCACAGGTGTACACAAAATGAATGATGGCTAAATTCCATTTAGCTGCTTCCGTTTCAGGGTCCTGGCAATGTGTAGTTTTATAATAAGTCAAAGTGTCTGCTGTGAAAAGGACTATTAAAGGTAGGAAGGAACATTCATCCCTACATTTACATTATTTTAGATGTGACATTTGAGACAGGTGATGCTTATTAAGCAAACATGTCAGTAAAATCCAAAGTATGAAGAAGCCTATTTTGCTCTCAGGTACTTTCAGTGTAGCAGGAGAGCTGGGGGTCTAAAAAATCTGACAATTTGGTCAAAGCTGAACTCAATTTTCATTTGCACAGCATAGAAACTAATGAGAGACATGCATGGAAAGAAAAATGCAATTCATGTTGTAGATCATGTTCCTAATTAGGCTTGTTCCGTGACTAGTTTGGTAGGCATGCATTTCCTTCAGCTTTCAAAGACAAACATTTAGAACCACAGTGTTGAGAATTAAATAGTCACATTTTTCATTTGCCAATTTTCATTTATATATCAGTTTTTTTTTAATGTGTGGAATGTCTACAATATATATATATAACATTGCACCTGTCAGTACTCACTGACTGTTTTCTAAAAAGATTCTGTCCTCCACTTGAGAATTTAAACACCTGATGTAGAGTTACGTGTAGGGTTGGAGGTTAACTGAGTTATATATAGACAGACGAAATCACAGCACAGCTAAGGTTGGAACGTGGGTGAAGTGATCTGTCAGTGTCATGTGTAAATGGCATGAAGCGGTACTTCTGTCAAACTATGTAACGCTATCACAGTTATGTCAGAAATGCCATAAATGGTCCATCGTGGAGTTTAAAAGGGGAAGTTGATGGCATGTTAAAGGCGGCCCCATTGTCTGCAGCATCAGTCCTGTGTGGCTCGTTGTATCTGTCGTCCCAACAACAGCGTCAACGTCATGACCCGTCTGCTGCTCGGCGCCGTGCTGCTGTGGAACCTGGGTGTCTGTGTCACAGCTCAAGGTAACCTCTGAGATAGTTCTATGTTTTATGACGTATGGATGGATATTGGCTGACCGATTTGATTTCAAATCACTCCTGTTTTCTCTCTCAGATCACTCTTCATGTTTTTAAAATCAGTGTTGTTTTGTAAAACTTCAGCACTGAGCTGAGAGGAAATCTACAGATGTATGGGTGCTCACAAACTCAAGGAAATGTATTGGTCTCTAATAAAAAAACAAACAGACCAATAACAGAACTCACAATTACCTATTTCCACACACTCTTATAAAATGTAATAAAATGCTACAGAACCATGTGAAAAACAGAATAGAACTTGATTTAGCAGTAAATTAAGTGAATCACAAGTGGTGTTGGATATTGTGAGGGTATAGTGCAACAAACAGAAGTACAAAAGTATCTAAATCCTTCTTATATATCAGTAAAATCGTACAAAATGTTGGGCGCCCAGATAGCTCAGTTGGTAGAGCGGGTGCCCAAATATAGAGGTTTACTTCTCGATGCAGCAGGCCCGGGTTAGGCTCTGACCTGCGGCCCTTTGCTGCATTTCATTCCTTCAGCTGTCCTTTCAAAATAAAAGCCTAAAGATGCCCAAACATAATCTTTAAATATCATACAAAATGTCATAATTACAACAACAAAAAACAAATGAAGTAGAAATGTGACTTAGTTTAGGGCTTGCTCAGGATAGACTAACATCTGTAAGACTAATGTGAGTGTGTAACAGCTCTGAGAGTTCCAGGGCCTCAATTTCACGTTTTTTAGGAGCAATGATGCGCATTAATGACGCTGAAGTGTGCAACATTTGCAAGAAAAATCATTTACATTCTTTTTCTTTTGTCTTTGAGACATCATTGATCCCAAGGCTCAAAATATAACACACAAAAGATACTGCACTATTTTAATGTTTTTAACCAAACAGTTGTATACTTCCTCAATTTGATCTGCTTTAACATGTTTAATTATAGTTTAGTTTCAATGTTAACCTTAAGATAAATGACCAAGGGCCAAAGTCAGTTTTGGCTAAATGATGAATGGAATCTTTCACAAATCCTGTTGAACTGTTTAACAACATTTCAGAGCCCATATAGAAGGTATTTGGAATGGATTAATGGTTTCGTTATTATTTTACTAACCAGGCAATTAATTCATTTTTTGAAATAAATGTTATTAATGCTCTTATCTGCTCATAAACCATTATGTAATCAATAACTTCCTCAGGTCCAGTGATGCTCGCTCCAGCGACCCAGGTGAGGTTTGACTCCGTGGACTATAAAAACATAGTGCACTGGACTCCACCCACCAACAGCAGCTCTCTGAAGTACTATGTCCAGTGGAAAATGTGAGACATTACACAGACACACACACACACACACACACACACACACACACAGAGCAGATTTACATTTAACAGGGGAAACATTCATTGTTTTCTGTCTCTCTGATGCATGCCTTATCTTTTGACTTATTAAAGATTTTAGTTGTTTACAATATTTTCTTACCCAAAGAAGACTATATTAAACATGTTTCCACCATTGTACCACTGCAAAATATATACATTTCAACCAGGCATTAAGTCTGTTGTTGGGTCCTTGGCTTGTCTACCAGTGGAGTGATTCAATTAAAAAACAATCTGTCTTCCAGGGAATGATCTCACCTCAGTAATACATCTTATGTTGAATCAAACACTGAACTACTTGTATTGCTGTGTAGATTACCAGCAGGCAGTGGTGAAAAGTGACTAAGAACATTTACTCCTTAAGTACTATGCTACAATTTTGAGGTACTTTTACTTTACTTGAGTATTCCCATTTTTTGCTACTTCAGACATACTCTACTACATTACAGAGGAACAATAATACTCCCCCACATTTATTTGATAACTTGAGTTCCTCTGCAGATTCAGATTAATATTACAACATATAATCAACAAATACATGATGATGTATCATTATAGGTTAAGATAAGACTTTATTGATCTGTGGGGAAATTCACAAGCTACCCAGCACTATATAATGTAATTAAAATGAGCTCTGCCTATACCAGCTGCAACACTTCAGCGATGTACAATTAATGCATTAACGTGCATTAATGCATCATTTTGAAATGGTCCATTCTTCAGAATGCGTTATTTTACTTTTGCTACTTGAAGTATATTTTAAAGGCTAACACTTTTGTACTTTTACTTAAGTAAAAGGTACTTTTGAATGCATGACTTTTACTTGTAACAGAGTGTATTCTACATTGTGGTATGGCTACTTTTACATGAGTAAAAGTTCTGGTTATGTCTTCCAGCACTGCCAGTAAGACATGTAACTATGGTCCATGTTGTGTCTGTCCCTCTGTCTGCCCCTCAGCTATGGCGAGACTCAGTGGTTGGACGTAGACGGCTGCCAGGGGATCCAGAAGCACCACTGTGATCTCAGCGATGTGACCTCTGACCCCAGAGAGTGGTACTACGCCAGAGTGCATGCCGTCTCCCTGCCCTCCAGAAAATCAGCCTGGGCCCTCTCCCCAAGGTTCAGCCCACGCTGGGACAGTGAGTATTTACTCTCCTCCTCCTCCTCCTCATCGTCTGCACTGTCACAACCTGAAACAGACATTAGTTATTTAGAACTACCAGGAGTGGAAACGTACTAAAGTATTTCACCCAAGGAGAGATAACATTAAAAATTACACCAATTCAGTTTTTAAGATCTACATAAAGAGTAACTTTAACTTTTAATTTAATTTACTATCTCAAAAAGCATAATTTCCTAAATAATATGTACAATACCATCATTTTATTACACTATCAATCTATCCTGGTCCCATCTTTATTATTCATTGCAACAGTTTTCATTTGACTTTTTCCATTTTCAAGTAGTTTTTAAAAGATGTACAAGTACAAGATGTCACGTTGCTTTCTTTCGAAACAAAAGACAAAAAAACATTACAAAATAATAATTTTCTCCTTTGTCTTTTTTTTAGTACTCCTACTGCACGTCACTCTTTCATGACTTTGTCTTTTTGCTTCATCATGCAAAAAAAGGAAATTTAACAAGATCCTTATATCATATCCGCAGCCAAAATCAGCTCTCCTGTATTGAGGGTGAACGTCACAAAGCAAGGGATTATGGTCCGTGTGAAGCCCCCCAGGCTGGCTGTCCGGAAGATGCACAACAGTCTGCTGTACAAGATCTACCTCATACATACCAATGGAAAGGAGGTAAACACACACACACGCATGCACGCACGCACAATGTGTTGATTTCAGCACTAAAAGAATCACCATCATGCCAACAAACGTAAATTTTTTTACATGGAGCAAATAAAATGTAACATTTTAATATTGTACACTGGAAAGAAATGACATTTAAACTACAGCTGCTACTGTTACGAAATGGAAGAGGAAGAAGATGACGTAGAGGAGTCCGAAAAGAAAGAGCAGATGAAGAACAAAAACAAGAACAATAACATACAAAAAAATAGCAAAAAGAGAAGAACAAGAACAACACAAAGAACCACAACGTACATCTTTCCTACATCATGTTTCTGTCAGACTGCACAGAATCCCACGTAGAGATTGTTTCACGTGAACAACTGTGCATCATCGTCCAAAAAACCAACAACACTACCTTACTGTCTTATTCTCTTCTCTTCAGGAGGTGTTTGAGATGGAATGCTGCCTGAACCAACTAACTCTGAATGAGCTGAAGCACAAGACGAAATGCTGCCTCCAAGCCCAGACCTTTATCCCCCTCCAGGCCAAGAGTAGCGCTCGTAGCTCTGTGAAATGTTTCACTACACTGTGACCACACAGGTGGGGGTACACACACACACTCATATCTGCACCTGGTTGTCGTTGAGTCTGATAGTTGAGATGTCCAACAGAAACTCATCTTTCTCATTATTACTATACATTTTCAGTTTGTTAAAATGTTGAAGACTACAACAGTGCAGATAACTGCAGTAGAGAGCTGCTACAAGTGTCTGCTTTGTATGATTGTGTCTAAGCTGTATCGTTGGAGATTGAAAGATAACCTCTCTGCTGTGACAAAAGATGACCAAATAAGAAGTATCCGCTGTCACACAACAATCGCCTGAGGCAGTGAGACAGAAAGAGGGAAGAGAAATGAAACTCCTGGAGCAGAGTTTCTCCACAATGACTATAATTACCTTTGCTTACCCCACCCTTTGTACTATTTTTAGATCTGCAACAGATGAGTACAGCTTTGAAAATGTTAAATTGGACAGTTGTGTCTTGTGCAATTCATTAATCTTTTCCATTGTTCTCCATTGTCTTTTGTCCTTCTCTATATGACACTCTGAATGACTGGACTGTTCATCCATCAGTTCAGCTTGAATTAGCCATCGCTACCTCGACAGCTGCAGCCACAAATACCCGTGCCAATGAAAGTGATGCACTTTATTCTCAAAAGCATTAAGGATCTGACATGTTGAGTTGTGTAGGTGAACTGTGTAACTTTCACTTTGAGTGTACATTACTTACTATGTACTCAGTATGATTTTAGACTCCAGGACACATCGTTTCACTCAAGTGCATTATCATTATTTAAAAAAAAATACATTTTGTTGGTGAAAATTAATTAAAAAATAGTAGTTTGCCAAATAAACTTAACTCAAGGTCTACGTAGCAGCTTTTCCCCCTCAGTGAATCACTGAGCAAACTGCCTTCGCTGATGATGATGATGTGGTTCAAAGCTCCAGAAAAAGCCAGTGAATGGACCTTGAGTTAAGATGATTTTGTATCTATATTTTTGTATAGTTTTTTTTTTTATGAAGCCAGGCTCATTTTCACTTTAGACACACTACAAGCACAGTGAAGTAGAGCCATTGATGTGAAATTATTCTTCCAACTGACTCCAGTAACCAGAAATCATACAGCTAGACTCAAACACCTAGTTCAGCTTTCTCCCACGCTATTTAGCAATTTCATGTTGTCGTTTGTTGTCTTAACATTTCCTCCAACATCAGAGTTTCAGGGATGGGAAGGATGAAGTTTTCATAAGTTAACACTGTGACCACAATTTCTACTTATTTTTCCCTCCAGTACAGACACAATATGCAAAATATCTCTGGAGCTTTTGTGAAGCACAAAGTTTACTCAACACTATTCAGATGCAAAACTTTGATACTACTACATACTATCATGTATTTGTTGTGTATGTGTTATGTTACAAATAAAAGTCACAGCCAATGTTTACACAGTCTCAAAACCTTTTTTAAGTTAGTTGACACTTTAAAGACACAGCTGGTGTTATTCCATATTTTTGTTATTCAAATAAATCCCATGAAAGGATGAAAATCAAAAATGTGTTTATACTTTTGCTCAACACTTTCTGACCTCCCTACCAGCCCAGAGCCGATTGGTTCCTACTGAAGACTCAATACTGTAACAGATTACAGACACATTTTTTTAAAAGCCTCAATATTTACTTAAGATAGCTGGGCACTGTAGTTTTTAGCAAACGTTACTCAAACAAGACCTAATAGTACATTTGTTTTTAAGCATTTATTGATAGGACAGCTTAGACATGAAAGAGGAGAGAGAGGGACAGTGCTGCAGGTTGGAACTGATCCTGCAACCTCTGCATCGAGGACGAAGCCTCTTTATATGGGCACTCGCTCTACCGTTCCATCCAGGCACCCCTAAATAGTGCATTACAGCGTCAAAAGAAATATAAAGCCAACATTAGTCTTGATTTAGACTTTATTTAAAACGTTGATAAACTTGATACTCTTGATCAATCAGGTGTGAAATAACCAATACTGTAATGATAACAAAATACGATCACTGAAACAGATGTACTCAAAGCTAAATCTGACCCCGTCAGCGAAACTGATGTTCAGTGATTTAAAGGAAGTGTTGCATTTAACAGGAAGTCTTACTTGGTCAGAAGGTGATGGGTCTTTCAGCAACAGCGCTGCGCCTCTGAGGTTGTTTGTGAAGGTTTCGTACCGAGAAGTTTTCTTTGTAAGAACTCCTCACTAGCAGCTAGTTCATTTAGTGGTTTTGGTCCTGAAGACAGAGGCCGTAGTGCTGGTAAAGTTAAATTTGGTCCCTTAGCCAGAAGCCTGAATGCACCTTATTGATAAGCGGTATCACAAATATTATTGCTGCAGTTTGTCAAATGTAGTGGAATGTTGCTTTCTTTATGTCGAACCATTGTTCATCTTAACAGACAAACATTTTCGTTAACCGCTAGCCCACAAAGTTTTGTTACTGTGGACGACAAACTGCAGACTGAATTACAATATTTTGAGGGGACTGTACAGCACCAGTGCATTATGGTATTTACAGATAACCCTTAATTTGTAAAAAAAAAAATAAAAAAAATATGAATCCAGTGATATCTTGGCTTGTAGACTGTCCCTTTGACAGCTTGATGATTAGTAAGGCTTTTACAGTGTTTGTCAGTGGTCATAAAATACAGAACATGGGATACTTCACATTCTAAATCACCATAAGATGCCACAGTGATATACACACTTTAGGAATCACAATTATATTTACACTATATCTTACTGTGAATGAGCCTTTGTTTTATCCTTCCACAAATTGGACACATTTTCTAATGACCTCAAAAACAGACTGAAGTAAGACAGCAATAAAAAAAATTGGGGGAATACAAACATCAGTCAACAGTAACAAAGGATGTTAAATTAATTTGTTCAACCTTTAGAGAGAGGGCCCGGGAGTGACCATGGGACTAGGAACAGTATATATCCTGCAAGTTCAGAGGTCGGGAGAAAAACATATCAGGATAACAAGCCCTGGGTTATTAACGAGGAAGGCATTCGACTGGCTGTAGGTTTACAGTATAATACAGAAACTGTCTTCACTCGCTTCAGCCAAAATCTGTCCTCAAATGTTTGAAACAGTTTGCTTAATGCTGGATTGAAAAGTGTACAAATAGAAATAAAACAAAACCAAATACCTGACTCGGTGAAAACAATTAAACATAACAGTGCAATTAGGTATAAGAAACTAATAATGGCAATGGGGGTCAAATCTGATTGAGCTTCAAAAATAACTCATTTGTTTGCACACATTACAAAATTGTGTGCTCATGATAATAAAAATGAGGACAAGACACTTTAGTACTTGAAGGCACAGGGTCTGTCTGGTTAACACTATTGCCATTTTGTGCACTCAATGTTTGAAGCTAAATTCTCCCGTGTGGCCACTCCCAAGCTATGTAGTGATCCTTCCATAACTTCAATCTGAAATTATGCTGTATTACTACAATACGGGGGGAGAGATATTAACCAGAAAGAATCTTTTCTATAAATACAGTACTCTTAGAAAAATCCATATTAGCAACTCATGACCAATAGTCATTTAAAATGTAATTCGACTTTTAAGTGAAACATTCCATGTTTGCTTCGTAGGACTTCCAGTGTATTTCTACTTGGATCTCTAAAATCTTCAGGGCATTCTGGGAGGAAACATACTTGCATCACTGCTATGATCCAGTATGTAACCTGTCCCTAGAACACAAACGGTACTGCAGCATCGCTGACTTTTAACACAGTCATAAAACAGCATATATGCAATACAAAACAACTACCAGCATTAGACTTATAATGGGGTAAAAAAACTATTTACAAACAAGGCATAGGGATTTTTTTTGTTCAACATTTCAAGGGTACAAGCATGCATGATTCGTAAGTCAAAAAAAAATCTAAAAGCGTGATCACACAGCTTGACTGACATGGAATGTATGTCCTGCTGTTTGCTAAGGTAAGGTCAAGTCTCTTCATATTAAATTACCTATAAAAATATATATATAAATAAAAAGGTGAGGGTATTGTGTTGCGAAAGCTGCAGCAGCGGTCAACGTTTAGCTGCACCGACAGAAAGAGTAAGGAAGAAGGTAACAAATGGGAGCACGAACAAAGGTGGCAGTCGAGCACCGAGAGACCAGAGAAGAGCTGCTGATCCAGAATGTTCTGCTCAGGTTTTAGAACTATGTGTGTATGTGTGTGTGTGTGTGTGTGTGTGTGTGTGTGTGTGTGTTCCAGAATTAGGCAAGGCAGTGTGTAAAGGTCTTTTCAGACGGTAAGCGACACTGCATACCCATTTGGATCCGCAGGGTCTCGCTGCACTTCCCATGTGAACGCCAGGTGCTCTATGCATGGTAACCATGGAGCTTTTGTGCTTCTGATGGATATATATTTCAGGGAACTCACAAACAGCATTGATTTGTACTGTATGTGCGTCGCATAGAAGAAAGGTCAAGACAATTCAACTGTCAAATAATAAGTGTCTTAACCCTTCAGAGATACAACTTTTAAAAACCTATTTACGTTAAGACGTGTGTGTGTGTCTGAGAGAGAGGAGACAGATAGATGTCAACAGACAGACATACAGAGTATGGTTGCCTGGTTACTAAGGACCAATAGGAAGCCTTTCATCTCTGTGATGTCATCTCTTTCATCTGTAATCAGTTAACGACTGCACCTGGCACCTGTGTCACCAGCTATTCAGACACTGAACAAGCTCTCAAACAAATGATCATATCATCAAAGGGATACTAGATATCAATAAAATAATATTTGGTGCCCAAATATTCGTGGGCACCAGAAGGCCTTTGTGAACGTATGGATATACAATTTATGTGGATAAACTTAAAAATGTGGGCATATCAGCAATGTAAAAAAGTGCTTCACTCTGTGTTTTGCTCAGAAATGTGGACGATGTTTAACATGTCAGTGAATGGAGGAAAATTTGGAACTATTGTCATTTGAGAGCTCGCTGAGCGAAAATATAATTAATTTAGCATGAGGACATTAACTGAAACTAGACAAAAATACCTACGTTTTGATGTATAAATTGGCCATGACAAGTTAGAATTGTTGGCGTGTGAGCAAGTTATAGAGAGAGAACAAAAATAATTTTTTGAAGCTCCCCACTCTGTCCTCCACTCTAGCTCTCAACATTCCGCCACATACACACACATTGGAAAATCTGAGACGGTCTGAAAACGGGACAATACATAAACTGTGATTTGAGAAAAACCGTGCTTGATATCTGAAACACCAAAGTCTTGTCTTCGGTTTCAACTTTTAATCATGTTTCTACGTTATAGTATGGCGATACAGCATGGCCCCAAAGAGGTGGCGTTTTGAGCAATGTTGAGCGATTTCCCGAACATTTCCCATTCAAGTCTATGAGAAATCTTTCGCAGTTTTTTGCCGATTTCGTGAAAACCGCGCAGCAAATCTCTTAGAAAAGTCATAGCACACCATTCCCGATCATTACACACGTTTCGATGTATTTTGTGTGCACGCGTTGGCAACGCTCCGGGACTAGTAGCGGGGTGAAAATCTGACGAATAATAATAATAAGTATGGGCAATAACATTCATTGTGCCGATTGCTGCTATTGCCGCACATCGGCACACTGAATGATAATAATAGTAATAGTTTAACAGCAGACAAAACAACGTCAAGCTGTGTGTGTGGACTCGGGCCGGAGCATTTTCACACTCTCGGTGGGATGGTACTTGTTCAGGTGATGGAAAAGATTTGTTGTGTTTCCCGTCCTGGTTGGCACCAACCGCTGACACATTTTGCAGACCGACTTAATCTACATCTCATCACTTTTGTGAAATCCGAATAATTTTCACACAACCAACGTCATGCAACCGTTTTTAACCAACACTGTCTTCAGGTTGAGAGGATAACGCAAGGTCATATTCATGTCAACCATTACTTTCTTTGCCCTCTGCTCCACTTACACTCATTACTTTTCCCTTTTGCAACTTCACCTTCTTAAATGTACTTAAACCTCAACCAACTCTCATCCCTATCTATGACTATGCATGTGCGCACCACGCGTTTTAACGATAGGGAAAACACTATTCAACGGGCAAACACACTTTGACACAACACCGGTAATAGACAAACGCACACAATAGAAAGTGGGTGTGCCCGGCAAGCCAAAAAGCCAGACTCTGGCAGTTTTGTTATCAGGAAAATACCTCTGTAAGCTTATCATTGTTATCGACCTGAATTTTAGCAAGATTGAGCCTTAAATAGAAGCCATTTGGTCGGATTCCACACAGGTGTTCATGAACACATGATTTCTTATTATTATTCTTCATTATCATCATATATGTATATGCATATACAACATATGATAGTTCAACCATACGACGTATACAATCTCTGCCTGCATATCAAAGCATGCATACATCAGCATCCTGAGTTCACTCTGAGGTTATAGACTGCTCATCCACATAGAGGAGGCCAAGCCAATATGATGCTGGAGCAGAGCACATGGCCACCAAGTGGAAACATGTGCTTTTTTACTTTCTTTAATGGTGCAAAAAGCTTAAAAATGTGTTCTGCCGGAGTCTTCTCCTTTTATTTTTATTTGCTTACACAGACAGTAAGAAAAGTTTTGACTGCTCATTTTACATGCAAGATCAGTTTCAGTTTTCCCTTTGCATTGTCACACAAGATGCTTGTGTAGTGTACTGTATATGATACACTGTCCCATTATTGTTTGTATGATGTTTCCATTGCTGTGGAGAGAAGCAATGACTTCTAAAAGGAAGAAAATGATAACATTAACATTAATACTGGTCTTATAAGTATTAATAATAATAAATATTATAAAACAAGTTTTAATTTTGATTTAAATCAAATATTAATGGCTACTTCAAACACAGACTTTCAAACTACAGAACAGCACTATTGATGTCAGCCAGGAAATGTACCATTACACACACACACACACACACAAACACACACACACACAAGCAGACAAAAGACACCTGTGTTGATGGTTTACACTAGATTCACTTGCTGATAAACTTCTGTCATGCTGCAGCCAGGTGCATATTGCCACTGTGTGTATGTGTGTGCATGTATGTGTGTTACCACATCACTCACACACACGTCTCTGTGGGAAGACACACACCCTATGAAACACAAGACACTCCTGAGGGTTGCACAGATGAAAAGGACACATGTAGACACTTCCTCACAGCCGAATAGTGTATGTTCCCTCATGAAATCTTTATCTTAGTTTGCTTACAGACTTTATTATCTGTCTTTATTTATCTCTCTGACATGTACCCTATTAGGTATTTTGTAGTTTTAAAGCATGTAATGTTTACTCCAAAACTACTATGTGACTGTCAAAAACTGTGTGTAAGTAAAAACAAAGTTCCCAGTACATAACTGGGTTTATATACTTGAAGTATTTCCTCATGGGTTTGATCTGATGGGTATAAACAGTTGCAACATAACTGGATCACTGAAAATCTGTCAAAGCAGTATTACAGGCGACAGGCGTGTGGAGCCATGGTGATGCTTTCATGTTGGGTTTTTCTCAGTGTACTCATTTGCAAAAGAAGGTGATCTTTGCATACATGTCAACTTTCTGTTGACACTTGGTTTTACAGAAATGTGAAAAGTGTCATTGTAATTCTAACTGTGTGATTATTTGGAATTCTTAATTTTCTGTGCACTGCAGATCACTGTTGACCTAAAAGGAATGCATACAGCTATTATCTAATATACATGGTGTCACCAGCCACTTCTTTCTCCTCTGTGAGGGTCGGATGTAATGAACTTCAGGAGGCTTCCTGGAATGAAGAGCCAAGATGTGTGAAAATATGGGGAACTCTATTTCCTTTCACTGCTGGTAAACAAGCACAAATTGCCTCATGGTATTTTTAAGAATGCACAACTTAGCTGAAGATACCAACACTGGGAATAAAAACTGGATAGGTCTAAGTTAGAATTTGCACATTGGGGATCAGGTTTGAGCAAGACTATAGAGCTGCCAAGCTTTTCAACGGCTGCAGTGGGTATTGTTCCATTTTTTAATTCAAAATAAGGGGAAGCGCCTTTGATAAACGTTTCTTTTCCCCTTTTCCTTCTCTTGTTTTAAGTCTGGTACAAAGGACCTGGACAAGGTGATGGATTTATGTGAAACTAATTGTTGCCTCCTCCAACCACACTCATCTTTACCATCATGTAACAGTGCACAATCAAAACAATCTCACACAAGTTTTTAGGCTGCACATTTTGAAATTAGAAACAACAAAAGCACCTTGTAATTTTAAGTCATGTGTGAAGAATCAGCAGTACGGCACTGCCCAACATGCCCACTATACTATAAGTCGATGTTGAATAGCAGTGATCCAAATTAACTTAAAACAATCAAACACGCATTTTGTCATGCAACTCAGCTGTTTTATCCTCAGCGGTGTGACTGATGTCTGTGTAAAGGGTAATCAAATTATACAATCATAAAGATAAAACAAGAGTTGTGTGGCTCTCTCCTTCTTTCGAAAGCAAAATAACATCATAGTTGTGGTGTGGTAAACACTAAGCTTATTTCAAGCTCAAATATGAAATGTAGATTAGAGAAAGTGATGGAATCACATAATTTTTTCCCTTGACATGCTCTTGAGCACTACAAATTATTCAAATGATATTTTTAAATCTGTAATCATGTTGTAGAAGTAAATGCTTAGTTTCTGTATTTGTCACTAAAGGCATACATTACACGTTTCCCTTAAAATGTCTAATATACAGTACTGCTGCCAAGATAGGGGACACTTATGCTATGATTCTTTTGGTCTACAATTAGCTGTGATAACATGTAGTTTAGTTTGATTGAATTTGGCTCTCCATGCCTATCCAAACTGATAAAAACTAATGTTTGACTGAGTGGCAAAGCAGGCTATCTCGATAACTTACTGACTAACTAGTTGTTGAGAGTTTTTAAAGGGGAAGTATGCATTTTGTTTGCTTAATTTACCTTAAATGAACAGCTTCGGAGTCATTGGAATGGCCATATGACTTTTTTCAAGTTGAATGTTGGTCGTCTTACGCCCCTTGCAACTTTCGGCTAGTGAGTCGCTGGACTCAGCGTCAGGAAGTATCGCGTGATAACAGGTCTCTCAATGTAATAAATTGCTTAAATAAATGTGTGGCACCACACACATACGCCCATTTAGGAAACCGGCTAACTAGGTACCAATTCAATTTTTCATACTCAATTCAATTCAATTCAATTTTATTTATAGTATCAATTCATAACAAGAGTTATCTCAAGACACTTTACAAGGACCCAACAGTTCTAGTAGTTTCCTCTAGAGCAAGCAACAGTGCGACAGTGGCAAGGAAAAACTCCCCTTTGGGAAGAAACCTCGGACAGACCCAGGCTCTTGGTAGGCGGTGTCTGACGACCGGTTGGGGATAGAATGAAGAGTGGCAATAACAGTCCCAAAAAAATAATATATATATAATTTGTAGTTTGTAGTAGTTCATGGCATAGCAGGGCACTGTGCAGCATTACAAGGCACAGCAGGACGTAGCTGGGCACCGCAGATCGTGGCAGGGAAGGGAACGTGTAGCGGGACCGTGGCAACAGCTGCAACCATGATTTTGGATCCTCCCTGATCCAACAAATACAAACAAATACTATTGTCACGGCTGAGCCGGCAAAAAAGCAACAGAAACTAAGGAAAGCATTGTCGGAGAAACAGAGAAAGAGGAAACGGCAGACTAACTGAGCGAGAAGTCAGACACAAGTAAACACAGGATCTGCCAAATATCTATTCTGAAGCTGTAGGGGGAGCTCTATAGAGAAACCTGCTGGCAAAACGTGAGAAAACAGCAAAGAAATGGCCAAAACTGTACCGCGCCCCTTTAAAACAGTGGCTATAACTATGTAGATGAGCCTATAAGCAATGGACATTCCTAGAGAATGTCCATGTGGTGCCTGCATGAAGGTTTTTACTGAGATGCAGTAGGCTACAATGAATACTGAATCAACCTATTTACAATGTTGTATCTCCACATATATTATGAACCACCATCAAACAGGCCCGCTTAATCTCCCGCCTGTCTTCAATGCGAAAAGAAATCTGATTTGTCCGCATTGGGAGTGGTCATTTAATGCAATATGGTTTCAGCGACCGACAAAGGTTGCTTTCAAATGTTGAGTGTAGTGTAGCCTTGTGACTGAGCGTGAGGACTTTAGATTCTGCTACAGATAAGGACAGAGGGTCCAGTTTAGGAGGAGAATTGCAGGCCTTCCTCTCTAGGTAGGCTGAAAATAATTCTCATCAAAACAAGGGCAAGGAGAAGTGGGCAAAGTGTGGCTGCAACTGTGTGTGTGTGTGTGTGTGTGTGTGTGTGTGTGTGTGTGTGTGAGACAAATGAATTAACCAGTACATTTAAACATGATTTCCTGTTAAATAGAGGACACAGGCATATGGATTTCATTTTTTTGCCCATTATTTGCAAATTTCATTTTTAATGGTATCACATACCATCTGATGAAACACAAATATCATAGTTTGGCCTCTGATGTCTGAATAAACTGTAGACTTGAGACGCCTCCCAGGCCTTGAAGGCCCCATAGGCTGTCCACCCGTCCATATTCACATTAGCGCTATCCGGTGTTTGGTGTCACTGGTAGTCTCCACCTTCTCATCCGACTCCCCCTGCTTCTTGTTCACGTCATAGAGGGACTCGCCATCCAGGAGCGCACAAAAACCCCTGAACTCATCACCCAGCCCCCACCACTCCCAGTCGAGAGAGTTATTTCAACATTGCAATGACTTGACTGTTTAACTCGTTGTCTGACTCCCCCCAACCCCAGTCCCCGTCTTCACTGTCGGATTCGCCTTCGCTGTCAGAGTCATCATCAGACCCCCCTTGCTCCCAGTCGAGGTCTTTCCTGTTGGATCCGCTCTCTGAGTCATTGAATGTACTGTATCCTTTAACTCATCCTTAGAGCATTGAAGGTGGGTCGAGGCTGGGTCTTCCAACATGACAATGACCCGAAGCACACAGCCAGGATTACCAAGGAGTGGCTCTGTAAGAAGCATATCAAGATCTGGTGTGGCCAAGCCAGTCTCCAGACCTAAATCCAATAGAGAATCTTTGGAGGGAGATCAAACTCCGTGTTTCTCAGCGACAGCCCAGAAACCTGACTGATCTAGAGAAGATCTGTGTGGAGGAGTGGGCCAAAATCCCTTCTGCAGTGTGTGCAAACCTGGTGAAAAACTACAGGAAACGTTTGACCTCTGGAATTGCAAACAAAGGCTACTGTACCAAATATTAAGATTGATTTTCTCAGGTGTTCAAATACTTATTTGCAGCTGTATCATACAAATAAATTCTTTTTCTTTTGTCTTTGAGACATCATTGATCCCAAGGCTCAAAATATAACACACAAAAGATACTGCACTATTTTAATGTTTTTAACCAAACAGTTGTATACTTCCTCAATTTGATCTGCTTTAACATGTTTAATTATAGTTTAGTTTTAATGTTAACCTTAAGATAAATGACCAAGGGCCAAAGTCAGTTTTGGCTAAATGATGAATGGAATCTTTCACAAATCCTGTTGAACTGTTTAACAACATTTCAGAGCCCATATAGAAGGTATTTGGAATGGATTAATGGTTTCGTTATTATTTTACTAACCAGTCAATTAATTCATTTTTTTAAATAAATGTTATTAATGCTCTTATCTGCTCATAAACCATTATGTAATCAATAACTTCCTCAGGTCCAGTGATGCTCGCTCCAGCGACCCAGGTGAGGTTTGACTCCGTGGACTATAAAAACATAGTGCACTGGACTCCACCCACCAACAGCAGCTCTCTGAAGTACTATGTCCAGTGGAAAATGTGAGACATTACACACACACACACACACACACACACACACACACACACACACACACACACACACACACACACACACACACACACACCCACACACACACACACAGAGCAGATTTACATTTAACAGGGGAAACATTCATTGTTTTCTGTCTCTCTGATGCATGCCTTATCTTTTGACTTATTAGAGATTTTAGTTGTTTACAATATTTTCTTACCCAAAGAAGACTATATTAAACATGTTTCCACCATTGTACCACTGCAAAATATATACATTTCAACCAGGCATTAAGTCTGTTGTTGGGTCCTTGGCTTGTCTACCAGTGGAGTGATTCAATTAAAAACAATCTGTCTTCCAGGGAATAATCTCACCTCAGTAATACATTTTATGTTGAATCAAACACTGAACTACTTGTATTGCTGTGTAGATTACCAGCAGGCAGTGGTGAAAAGTGACTAAGAACATTTACTCCTTAAGTACTATGCTACAATTTTGAGGTACTTTTACTTTACTTGAGTATTCCCATTTTTTGCTACTTCAGACATACTCTACTACATTACAGAGGAACAATAATACTCCCCCACATTTATTTGATAACTTGAGTTCCTCTGCAGATTCAGATTAATATTACAACATATAATCAACAAATACATGATGATGTATTATTATAGGTTAAGATAAGACTTTATTGATCTGTGGGGAAATTCACAAGCTACCCAGCACTATATAATGTAATTAAAATGAGCTCTGCCTATACCAGCTGCAACACTTCAGCGATGTACAATTAATGCATTAACGTGCATTAATGCATCATTTTGAAATGGTCCATTCTTCAGAATGCGTTATTTTACTTTTGCTACTTGAAGTATATTTTAAAGGCTAACACTTTTGTACTTTTACTTAAGTAAAAGGTACTTTTGAATGCATGACTTTTACTTGTAACAGAGTGTATTCTACATTGTGGTATGGCTACTTTTACATGAGTAAAAGTTCTGGTTATGTCTTCCAGCACTACCAGTAAGACATGTAACTATGGTCCATGTTGTGTCTGTCCCTCTGTCTGCCCCTCAGCTATGGCGAGACTCAGTGGTTGGACGTAGACGGCTGCCAGGGGATCCAGAAGCACCACTGTGATCTCAGCGATGTGACCTCTGACCCCAGAGAGTGGTACTACGCCAGAGTGCATGCCGTCTCCCTGCCCTCCAGAAAATCAGCCTGGGCCCTCTCACCAAGGTTCAGCCCACGCTGGGACAGTGAGTATTTACTCTCCTCCTCCTCCTCCTCATCGTCTGCACTGTCACAACCTGAAACAGACATTAGTTATTTAGAACTACCAGGAGTGGAAACGTACTAAAGTATTTCACCCAAGGAGAGATAACATTAAAAATTACACCAATTCAGTTTTTAAGATCTACATAAAGAGTAACTTTAACTTTTAATTTAATTTACTATCTCAAAAAGCATAATTTTCTAAATAATATGTACAGTACCATCATTTTAATACACTATCAATCTATCCTGGTCCCATCTTTATTATTCATTGCAACAGTTTTCATTTGACTTTTTCCATTTTCAAGTAGTTTTTAAAAGATGTACAAGTACAAGATGTCACGTTGCTTTCTTTCAAAATACATTTTGTTGGTGAAAATTAATTAAAAAATAGTAGTTTGACAAAATAAACTTAACTCAAGGTCTACGTAGCAGCTTTTCCCCCTCAGTGAATCACTGAGCAAACTGCCTTCGCTGATGATGATGATGTGGTTCAAAGCTCCAGAAAAAGCCAGTGAATGGACCTTGAGTTAAGATGATTTTGCATCTATATTTTTTTATTGAGTTTTTTTTTTTTTTATGAAGCAAGGCTCATTTTCACTTTAGACACACTACAAGCACAGTGAAGTAGAGCCATTGATGTGAAATTATTCTTCCAACTGACTCCAGTAACCAGAAATCATACAGCAAGACTCAAACACCTAGTTCAGCTTTCTCCCACGCTATTTAGCAATTTCATGTTGTCGTTTGTTGTCTTAACATTTCCTCCAACATCAGTTTCAGGGATGGGAAGGATGAAGTTTTCATAAGTTAACACTGTGACCACAATTTCTACTTATTTTTCCTTCCAGTACAGACACAATATGCAAAATATCTCTGGAGCTTTTGTGAAGCACAAAGTTTACTCAACACTATTCAGATGCAAAACTTAGAGAATATATCATGTATTTGTTGTGTATGTGTTATGTTACAAATAAAAGTCACAGCCAATGTTTGCACTGTCTCAAAACCTTTTTTAAGTTAGTTGACACTTTAAAGACACAGCTGGTGTTATTCCATATTTTTGTTATTCAAATAAATCCCATGAAAGGATGAAAATCAAAAATGTGTTTATACTTTTGCTCAACACTTTCTGACCTCCCTACCAGCCCAGAGCCGATTGGTTCCTACTGAAGACTCAATACTGTAACAGATTACAGATACATTTTTTTTAAAAGCCTCAATATTTACTTAAGATAGCTGGGCACTGTAGTTTTTAGCAAACGTTACTCAAACAAGACCTAATAGTACATTTGTTTTTAAGCATTTATTGATGGGACAGCTTAGACATGAAAGAGGAGAGAGAGGGACAGTGCTGCAGGTTGGAACTGATCCTGCAACCTCTGCATCGAGGACGAAGCCTCTTTATATGGGCACTCGCTCTACCGTTAGTCCATCCAGGCACCCCTAAATAGTGCATTACAGCGTCAAAAGAAATATAAAGCCAACATTAGTCTTGATTTAGACTTTATTTAAAACGTTGATAAACTTGATACTCTTGATCAATCAGGTGTGAAATAACCAATACTGTAATGATAACAAAATACGATCACTGAAACAGATGTACTCAAAGCTAAATCTGACCCCGTCAGCGAAACTGATGTTCAGTGATTTAAAGGAAGTGTTGCATTTAACAGGAAGTCTTACTTGGTCAGAAGGTGATGGGTCTTTCAGCAACAGCGCTGCGCCTCTGAGGTTGTTTGTGAAGGTTTCGTACCGAGAAGTTTTCTTTGTAAGAACTCCTCACTAGCAGCTAGTTCATTTAGTGGTTTTGGTCCTGAAGACAGAGGCCGTAGTGCTGGTAAAGTTAAATTTGGTCCCTTAGCCAGAAGCCTGAATGCACCTTATTGATAAGCGGTATCACAAATATTATTGCTGCAGTTTGTCAAATGTAGTGGAATGTTGTTTTCTTTATGTCGAACCATTGTTCATCTTAACAGACAAACATTTTCGTTAACCGCTAGCCCACAAAGTTTTGTTACTGTGGACGACAAACTGCAGACTGAATTACAATATTTTGAGGGGACTGTACAGCACCAGTGCATTATGGTATTTACAGATAACCCTTAATTTGTAAAAAAAAAAATAAAAAAAATATGAATCCAGTGATATCTTGGCTTGTAGACTGTCCCTTTGACAGCTTGATGATTAGTAAGGCTTTTACAGTGTTTGTCAGTGGTCATAAAATACAGAACATGGGATACTTCACATTCTAAATCACCATAAGATGCCACAGTGATATACACACTTTAGGAATCACAATTATATTTACACCATTTGGGAATTCATATCTTACTGTGAATGAGCCTTTGTTTTATCCTTCCACAAATTGGACACATTTTCTAATGACCTCAAAAACAGACTGAAGTAAGACAGCAATAAAAAAAATTGGGGGAATACAAACATCAGTCAACAGTAACAAAGGATGTTAAATTAATTTGTTCAACCTTTAGAGAGGGGGGGAGTGACCATGGGACTAGGAACAGTATATATCCTGCAAGTTCAGAGGTCGGGAGAAAAACATATCAGGATAACAAGCCCTGGGTTATTAACGAGGAAGGCATTCGACTGGCTGTAGGTTTACAGTATAATACAGAAACTGTCTTCACTCGCTTCAGCCAAAATCTGTCCTCAAATGTTTGAAACAGTTTGCTTAATGCTGGATTGAAAAGTGTACAAATAGAAATAAAACAAAACCAAATACCTGACTCGGTGAAAACAATTAAACATAACAGTGCAATTAGGTATATGAAACTAATAATGGCAATGGGGGTCAAATCTGATTGAGCTTCAAAAATAACTCATTTGTTTGCACACATTACAAAATTGTGTGCTCATGATAATAAAAATGAGGACAAGACTCTTTAGTACTTGAAGGCACAGGGTCTGTCTGGTTAACACTATTGCCATTTTGTGCACTCAATGTTTGAAGCTAAATTCTCCCGTGTGGCCACTCCCAAGCTATGTAGTGATCCTTCCATAACTTCAATCTGAAATTATGCTGTATTACTACAATACGGGGGGAGAGATATTAACCAGAAAGAATCTTTTCTATAAATACAGTACTCTTAGAAAAATCCATATTAGCAACTCATGACCAATGGTCATTTAAAATGTAATTCGACTTTTAAGTGAAAACATTCCATGTTTGCTTCGTAGGACTTCCAGTGTATTTCTACTTGGATCTCTAAAATCTTCAGGGCATTCTGGGAGGAAACATACTTGCATCACTGCTATGATCCAGTATGTAACCTGTCCCTAGAACACAAACAGTACTGCAGCATCGCTGACTTTTAACACAGTCATAAAACAGCATATATGCAATACAAAACAACTACCAGCATTAGACTTATAATGGGGTAAAAAAACTATTTACAAACAAGGCATAGGGATTTTTTTTGTTCAACATTTCAAGGGTACAAGCATGCATGATTTGTAAGTCAAAAAAATCTAAAAGCGTGATCACACAGCTTGACTGACATGGAATGTATGTCCTGCTGTTTGCTAAGGTAAGGTCAAGTCTCTTCATATTAAATTACCTATAAAAATATATATATAAATAAAAAGGTGAGGGTATTGTGTTGCGAAAGCTGCAGCAGCGGTCAACGTTTAGCTGCACCGACAGAAAGAGTAAGGAAGAAGGTAACAAATGGGAGCACGAACAAAGGTGGCAGTCGAGCACCGAGAGACCAGAGAAGAGCTGCTGATCCAGAATGTTCTGCTCAGGTTTTAGAACTATGTGTGTATGTGTGTGTGTGTTCCAGAATTAGGCAAGGCAGTGTGTAAAGGTCTTTTCAGACGGTAAGCGACGCTGCATACCCATTTGGATCCGCAGGGTCTCGCTGCACTTCCCATGTGAACGCCAGGTGCTGTATGCATGGTAACCATGGAGCTTTTGTGCTTCTGATGGATATATATTTCAGGGAACTCACAAACAGCGTTGATTTGTACTGTATGTGCGTCGCATAGAAGAAAGGTCAAGACAATAATGTGACAACTGTCAGCGTGTGCATGACACTAGAAAGATCGCATCAGTTTCACGGGATCGCGCCTGCTGGTCTCCTGCCCACCCCTCCCTACATGCCCGGTCGCCTCTCATTTAAAATGAATAACTACGCGCGTCAATCGCTCCCTGTCTGAAAAGACCTTAAGACCGTTCTCAAACTGAGATGAGTGTGCACATTCTAGAACTCCTGTGACACAGATGTCTTCTAGAACACTGAACATAGAACTTGTCTTCTCAGACTTGGCTACGCTCTACAACACTGACATCACTACGCTCTAGAACTAAGACAAAGCTGGGTTCTACGTTACAGAACCATTTTTTTTTTTTTTTTTAAATGAAGAGAAAAAGGCAGCCTGGTTCTAAACCCTCCAGGAGTTTTAGGCCAATACTTCTGTCTGTACTGTACGTTCTAAAACACTATAGATTGTATGGGATGAACAATCGTCACAGCAGATCACTTTTCAAGGCTCCTAAGAGAGAAACTTTTTCTCCAGCTCAAAGACAGAGGGCCGTCCCGGGGAACTCTGAATGCGGCACAGTGGCACAGTGCAGTCTCGTTTCTGGCCCTCTGTGTCCATGTCCAGCAGGGAGCAGCCCATCCCCACCTCAGAGGACAGCACCATGCTTAGGTTTTGCGCCGTCTTCTCTCCGGAGTAGTGGCCCAGGGAGTAGCTCTTGTTGCGTCCTCGCAGCAAGGCCCAGGTGTGGGGTTTGGCCCGGAACGACACTGGCCGTGGTCTGGAGAAGGCCTCGCCACCAGAGGGCTTCTCTGACACTCCATCTTTCTCACGCTTCTTCTGTGTGGCTGGAGGAGGCAGAGCGGGTGGGCCATTGCCTGGAAACAGATGGGGGAGACACATTTTTGAAGAGTGAATGTTTTTTTTAACCGTATATACAAGCTTACCTCCCATACCCCTGTTTTGTGTTACTTACTATTGTGGTTAGTGGTGTATTTCTTTCTGCGTAGACGTGTTCCTGTGTTGTGGTTGCTCTTCTCGGGTGGCTGGCTTTGGGTTTTCACTGGTGTCTCTGTGTTAGCTGCCTTCCTGTTACTCTGGCCTTCGGTAGAAGCTGGTGGGCTGGGTCTGGACGACTCGGTGTGATTATTGGCAGCCACAAGCTCAACCTTCCCAGGGCTAGAGTGTGACACCTCCGCCTCAGACTTTAAGAGGCCTTTGGTGGAGTTGCATTCCATTATGGCCGTCATGGAGATGAGATTGACAGGTTGGGTGGCGGTGGGGTTTGACGATGGCTCGTCTTTGCGGGGGCGACCACTTGGTGGTGAGGTGCTGCGGCGAAACCGGGTCGCACGCTGAAACAGGCCCTCCTTTTTCTTCTTCTCTTTCTCCTCACGCTGGGGCTCGCAATCTTCCCCAGGAGCAGAGTTTTTGAGAGCCTCCCTAATGTCATAACCGAGCACAACTGAAGCCAGCAACGAGGCGCAGCCATACAGCACAGAGTCAGTCTTGCGGCGAGCTGACGTCCGCTTCAGGCTGTTGGTAGGGGTGAGCTGTGGGGTGGTGGAGGTGGAAGAGGTTGATGTGGTGGTGTAGGGGTCATCTGGGGTCTCTGTTGGCCCACCCTGACCTGCTGCCCCAACCCCAGCATCTCCCGATCCACAATGCCCACCGGGGCTCTGAGGCTGCTGCTCGTCCCTCCACAGAGGTAGATCGATGTACACCTGGTTGGGGAACTTGAGCTGCTTTGGCTTGGAGCTGCTGTCAGGACATTCCTGGGAGAATGCCTTGTCTTTACTGGCCCCCACTGAAAATACAGAAGTGTGAAATCAGACATTATGAACAAATTAACCATTATGTGGACACTGTTGATGTTTAACTTTACTTATGTCTTGCTGCTTCCTGTCACTCTGCATGGCTTCTTGAGAAGCTTATTTTGGTGCTCTAGCTGTCTTTATGGTGTCTTAAGGCTCTGACACACCAACCCGACACCAACCGTCAGCAGAAAAGGTCCGACTGCCTCTCAGAGTTGGCCAAAAGAGTGCCTCGGAACACACCAAAGCGACGTCAACTTGAGCGTACATTCTGAGTGTGCATGAGACGTAATACGTCTCCATAACAGCAGGCGGCGCTAATCTGTATTGTTGTCCAAAAAAATAAAGCCGGCAGCTGACAATGCGTCATGTGGGTCTGACTTTTCTGGGAATTTCAAAGCGGACCATAATGGCGGCTTGTTCAGAATACAATCTGGTACAGTGGGGAGAACAAGTATTTGGTACACTGCTGATTTAGCAGGTTTTCCTACTTACAAAGCATGTAGAGGTCTTTAATTTTATCATAGGTATACTTCAACTGTGAGAGACGGAATCTAAAAAAATCCAGAAAATCACATTGTATGATTTAAAAAAATTTATTAGCATTTTATTGCATGACATAAGTATTTGATCACCTACCAACCAGTAAGAATTCCGGCTCTCACAGACCTGTTAGTTTTTCTTTAAGAAGCCCTCCTGTTCTCCACTTATTATCTATATTAACTGCACTTGTTTCAACTCGTTACCTGTATAAAAGACACCTGTCCACACACTCAAACAGACTCTAACCTCACCACAATGGCCAAGACCAGAGAGCTGTGTAAGGATAAAAAAAAATCAGGGATAGAATTGTAGACCTGCACAAGGCTGGGATGGGCTACAGGACAATAGGCAAGCAGCGTGGAGAGATGGGTGTTGGCGCAATTATTAGAAAATGGAAGAAGTTCAAGATGACGGTCAATCTCCCTCAGTCTGGGGCTCCATGCAAGATCTCACCTCACGGGTCATCAATGATCATGAGAACGGTGAGGGATTAGCCCAGAACTACATGGCAGGACCTGGTCAATGACCTGAAGAGAGCTGGGACCACAGCCTCAAAGAAAACCATTAGTAACACACTACGCCGTCATGGATTAAAATCCTGCAGCGCCTGCATATTCCTCCTGCTCAAGCCAGCGCATGTCCAAGCCCAATGACCATCAGGATGATCCAGAGAGGAATGGGAGAAGGTAATGTGGTCTGATGAGACAGAAATTGAGCTTTTTCGTCAAAAGTCCACACGCCGTGTTTGGAGGAAGAAGAAGAATGAGTACAACCCTGTGAAGCATGGAGGTGGAGACATCATTCTTTCGGGATGCTTTTCTGCAAAGGGGACAGGACGACTGCACTGTATTGAGGGGAGGATGGATGGGGCCATGTATCGCGAGATCTTGGCCAAAGACCTCCTTTTCCACAGTAAGAGCATTGAAGATGGGTTGTGGCTGGGTCTTCCAGCATGACAACAACAACACACAGCCAAGACAACTAAGGAGTGGCTCTGTAAGAAGCATCTCAGTCTCCAGGCCCGGACCCAATAGAAAATCTCTGAAGGGGAGCTGAAAGTCCGTTGTTCCCCGCAACAGCTTCGAAACCTGAAGGATCCGGAGAAGGTCTGGGGGATTGGTCTGAAGATTTGTCGCTGAGTCCAACTGCCCACCTACCGATTCAACAATTCAAATCGGCTGAAATTAAAGCTGACCGCTCCTCCGACTGACGACAACGACACGGATCACACCAAACAGACTTTAGTCACGACCTCGACAGACTGTCCGGCGGCCGATAATCGGGTTGGTGTGTCAGCGCCTTTATTGACTTCTGTTTGTACGTTTTAACCTTTACTAATGTCTTGCTGTTTCCTGTTGCTCTGGTCTTAAAACATCTGGCCAAAGGACTGCAGTTGAAAATTAGCCAGCTAACACTGGGACATTTACAGAAATGTTGATTTAATGTGGTTTGTCTTATAATTGTCTATAAATGAAATTACTTAATTGTGATTGTCTGATAAACCTGAAAGACATATGTAGGACATTAAGCCCTAATCAAGTAAACAAGCACTCAAAGGATTTTTAAAACCTGTTCAGGCAGAGCAAATTTCCACAATAATTACTCAAATATCAAATGAATATGAAATATCTTTCTGTAAATTTAAATTATAAAATTGCACAACACCCCAATGGATTTTGAGCTGACCTTGTTCAGCAAACAGGGCGGCGAGGGGGACAGACTTCTGGGACTTGACCAAGCTGGTGGACCAGGGGTTACTGCCGTCTGACAGAGGACGCACTCTGAAAAACAATTTGCAGAAAAAGATGCCACACAACAAAAAGTTAAAAATAAATTATTTACACTTATATCTTATGTTATATTACTGTATGAAACATAAAGATGAGTCGAAAATAACACTTAGGCATGAGGGTGTGGTTATGTTTTGAAACAGAAAGCAAATGCTCTCCACCCTGATATATGATTGAAAAATTAGTAGCCTATTTATCTGTGTGTGTATGTGTATATATACTCTACCTCTCAGCAGCAGCAGGCCTTTCTTTGCTCTGTACTGAACTAGGGCCCCAGGTTCTTCCTTTCTTCTTGATTCCCTTTTTCACATCATCAAACTCCTCTGGCCTGAAGAGGGTGCTGCGGCCCCATGTACGGTTGCTCTCATCTTGAGTAACTGTTAATACAGTGACCATAAGGGTTAGCACAGACTCAAACAACTGCAGGAAAAACCATGGCCCTGACAGGGAATCCGGTGTAGACATTATTGTTATCATGCCATCTGCAAAATCTCTGTCGTAATCTTTCTCTTGAACTTTTCTTTGATGTCTCCCTCTCCATCTATGTAGTCAAATAGTACTTAAAAAGTCTAAATTACCACATAGCCCATGGGTATTCACTCTTAAAAGTTTATTCAAAGACCTTTCTACACTAAATGGATAAAAACCTCTTTTTTTAAATAACTGTGTTTGATTCAGGAAGAGTTAAAGTTACTATTGAACCTTTTCTAGAAAATATTACCAATGTATAATTCTGGAAATGTTAAATCAAAAAGCCTAAAAGCGGAAAACCAAACCCAAAACGCTGTTGTTATAAAAGCTTCTTCTTGCTGTGGGTTAGTCATTGGGAAGGTGTGAGGATCCACCAAAGACGTCGGCGCAACAGACTAGGGCCAACATTCCCATAACTAGGAAAATGTGTTACAGTTTTTTTCCAACACACATTTTCAAAAATATGTCTCCTTTTCTATTGTATGCACTTTGTGCAAAACAAAGTCTGATTGATTTATAATGCTGAAATAGTCATTAGATAGTTGCATGCCTGTTCTCATTTCTGAAGGTTTCAAGTATGGACGCCACTGTAAAGCTACTCAAGATGGGCTTCTCTCGTGGTCAATCCGTGGTTGATCACATGATGAATCAGTGTGAGTCCTGGCTCTTCTTCTTTGTCTTGTTCCCTCCTCCTCCTCGTTGTTGTCCCCTGTCTCCCTCCTCCCCCCTTGCTCTCTGTCTATTGTTGGCATCCATTGTTCAAAATAGGTAATCTGACCTTTGACCTACAGTATGTATAGGCCTATATTAAAGCAGTGATTGGTTAGTGTTCAGTTAAGCATAATGTGTTTCCACATGTGAGGAGTGTGTGTGCACCCTGGTAAATATGAGTAGCATTTTGATTGGTTGTGTTTGGAAAAAGAAAGCACGTCAATGCCTGTTAGATTTTTGTGTCTTAGGTAGAGAATTGTATGTAGTGTTTTATATAAAAAGTGTTTTATGCAACTGAAAACTGAGAGAAAGGCTGAGAAATAGCTTATGGTTTTGGATTTGGTGTGTAGTTTTGCACTTTGAGTGAGAGGTTTTCAAAAATTGTGTGACATGAAAAGATTTTGTTTGTAAGCAGTTGGAAAAAAACTGTAATTAACAGCACCACCAGTTTGTTTTATAAAAGCTCCAATAATTGAATGAACTCAATTTCCTAAAGTACCAATTTTAACCCAGCAGCAAACACCAAAGTCTTGTTATAATCCACAAATCAGGAAAAGCTTGTCAATCAGCCCAAACAATCCCCACTGATAGGAAGCTGTTAGGCATCAAACCCTTTTAATATCAAAGTTAGCCAAACTTCATATGCAGCATTGGTCCTATTAGCCACAGCAACGCTGCATGTGGGTAGCCACTAGCTTGCCTTTCCTCCTGAGCCCACAGGAGGTTGTGAGCTCGCTGGTCAGATCAACATCCTGTTGGTAAACATACAAACTGTCCCTCCGCGTGTGGGGCATCACTGAGGAGGGAAACATACATGTTACCTCTAACCAACATGAGCTTTATGACACAAGTATTGCACAGTAGTTGACAGTGTAGACTAAGCTAGGAGCATATCGTTAAATGTGCTGTGAAACAGAAAATCTGTGTTTTCTGTCTGAATATCAGCATTTACCATACATGCTCAAGAGGAATTTGTTTCAGTTGGTCACTTAGTGTGCGCCTAACAAAATCAAACAACCGGCTGACTGCTTGTGGCTCTGGAGCTTTTGTTTACACAGTTGTTGTCATTGTGACAATAGTGTTCCTATGGTCCCTGAAATTCTCAGAGAGTTGATGTGATTTCTTTAGAAGTAGTATTTTTAGCAAGTTGTATTAAGCAAATTTGACCTAAATCCAGGCCAAGAAATACACAATGCACACAGAGGTTTAGGAGACAATAACAAAACATAAATATGAAAAATAAACAGACTCAACTTACGCTGAATGGCTCGTAGTCGGGGAATTAGTGTGGGACTGCTGGGAGGAGAAGAGCTGGTGCTATGAAGGCTTCTCCTCTTGTCCATGGAAGGCGACGCCTGCACGGTGATCTTATGCTGAAAGTCTGAAAAATGCAACATGCACATATGGTCCTTACAATCTCAGAATAAATATACTTAGGAAGACCATACACCAACATCCTTAGTACAATGTCCAGCACTCACCTGAGGGCAGGCTGATGCGGTTTCCATCCTTCAGTTTGAGGCGGGAACGTTTGAATTTGCCTTTTCTCTTCTTCACGTTGGGCTTATCTTTGTTGAGCTGGAAAATGAGGATGTTGAGCTCTCTCTCCAGCACGTTGATCTCCCGCTCTGCCAGCTGCTGCTCCCGACGCTTCAGCAGCTCCTCCTGAGACTTATGCTGGAGGGCGGCTCGCGTCAGCTCCTCTTCTCTGGAACGTAGCTCCTGGAAGAACCAGGTATTAAGATACATATATGGTTAAATTGGCAGAGAGACTTAAATTCACATATATTTTTTGTTTTGCTCCAGGAGGATGGTGCTGCAGTTTGTCTTATCTGGAAATGAACACCTCCATAAGCAAAGCAGAGAAAGAGGTTAGACAATCCGACAGACACTTTCAGCTCCAGTAAGGCCTGTTTTAGGTTACAGCCGACAGATAGGTAGCGTCATTAAACACAAGGCGAAATTAAATCTCTGACCCAAACGATATATCTGGTTCTGCTGCATCGATTTAGATTTTTTTTTGGCGAGTACTCTTTTAAAATATAATATTACCATTGTTTAGCGGGAAAGTGTTGGATCTGGAAAGTACTTCTAAGAACCTCTTTGGATTGTTATCAAACTGTGGGGTACTTTTACAGTCAAGCTTCTTTTTTATTAATTTACAATTAGCACAATTTGTGCTAATTGTCAAACTTTCTAATAAACTGTGTTCCTCGTAATGTCTACACATGGTCACATTAAATATTTAGGTTTTAGACAATTCTATTGTAAGACAAGTTATAGTTCCCATATAACAAGAGAAAAGCTCTTATCTATAAGAGTGTGTTAGCCGTGTATTAGATAACTCCTTCTATAACAAGTTGGTTTTAGGAGATTACTGCCTGCTGTTTCAGGCCGTGTTACAAAGCTAACCAGTCTTGTCTCCTCCCATGGCTTACTCTTTTTTCATTCCCTCCATTTTCTCTTTAATTGCTCTTGGCTGAGTAATAATAATCCTTACTGGATGACTTCCATAAAGCAGCTTTACAGTCAAGCCACTTCAGCCACCCACCTAGACACAGATTATTGTGGGACATTTACAGGAAATCTGCTGATGCAGTGGTTAACTCTACAAGAAATCTTATGAAATTTACAATGGGAAAATGTTACATAATGCTTAAAGCTGTTTATTTATTTTGATTTATAAAAACTTTATAAGGTTTTTAAGTCATAGTGAGGTGTTGTTATATCAATCCAGCGTTTAAATGATTGATTTGGATAATTGGAAGTTACATAATGAGGGTGTATGTAAAAAAGGTGGTTTAGCATAACTGATTAGACTAGAACCAGGTAGAATACATAAATATATCATTCAACGAGCATACAATTATTAAATATAAGGCAGAAATTAAGTCTCTTGAAAAGCAACACATGGAGCTTTTTAATATCTGTGCCATTCAGTCGTTGACCCAACTCTGTGTGCTGATACTGCTGTTTTTACAAACAAGCCAGCGATGTGAGATTAATACAGGAAGCAGATTAAGGTCTTAACAAGGGGAAGTACGCTAAAGCATGTTGGCATTAATGACTCGTTTTGTTACAGCGCCATTAGCTTTTCCACTGAAAGTAACCAATTAAGCCGTTTAGTTTGTAAAAGCTGTCCCAAGCAATTCTGCATGGTTATACCAAATCTCAATAGCAGAATATTAAACATGTTTCATCACTAAAAGAGCAGAGAATAGTACAAGAAGTATAGAAGGTCAGTCACATATATTGTATGTCAGGTTTCAACACACAGTGTGTGAGACAGAGGTAAGCTATAAAACATGCATTTTCAGTCAATCAATTTTAATGCATCTAACAACCTGCCAGCCCTCATAGTGTGTTTATGATGTAATGTCAGTGGCTCCATATATTTATGTTTATGTTACGTCACTCTGCCTTACCTTCTCTTTGGTCCTGAGCTCATCAAACATCTCCTGGATCTCCACACGCCAGTCATCCTGCATGCTGTGGAAGGAGTCCTGAGGCATGGTGGCCATCACCGCCTCCTCGATGGCCGACAGCTGCTCCAGGATGCAGGAGAAGGAGGGACGCACGTGGGGGTCCTGGTCCCAGCACTCTGGACAAACACACACATTTCAACGTTAAGATTGACACATTAATAAACACAGTCACCAGAAATCGCATACTCCCAATCAATATCAATGACATGTCATTGGAGGCCATCTTTGATAATGAGTGAGAAAATAAGAAATCTAGAGACAGATTTCTGGATGATTATGGGAATAAGATCTTTATTTAAAAAAAAAAAACAACAACAAAAAAACTGGCCATTAACTTTATAAAAAAATGACTTTTTTCAGGACATGCTACATTCTGCAGTGTTATTATTGTGTTACGGATTCTGAAAAAGACTCTCCCGATTCCTGGGAAAGGTTATGACGGGGAAACTATAACTATAAATCTATCCGCGGTAAATTTGTCACAAAAAATCTGATATTGCCCATCTATCAATGCTCTCTGCTTCTTGAAAGCACACTTCCAGAAGAAAAAGAAAGGGCAAGTTGAGAATGCAATGTAAACTAAAAGAAATATGTAGTCTAAGTTGTCACAAGTTCAATGCAATGCTAATATTCAGCAGCAGAGTGTTTAGGCATTTATTTCTTTTCAATTCAGTTTTGAATGTCTTTTTGCAGTGCGCAGTTGTACATTTCCGTGGGTCGTTTTCATTCATTAAGTTGAAGTTGAATGTGTTTAAAATAGAAAAATGCCTGCCCTGCCTGATAAAGAAATATTTTGGTAACTTTTGAGTGATTATTCCTGACAAATCTCAACAACCACAGAATGGATTTTGTTTAATAGAATTGTTTAGGAATCATTAGTTTGTATAATTGAGTTCTGTAAAATATTGATTTTATACGGGTTGCCTAGGTTTTCAGAAGACAAGTCACAGACAATCCACCTGGCATTTCATAATTAGCGCTGCAGCAAATGTCACGGACGCAGCTCACCTGATCATGCATCAGAATTGATCATACTGTAGCAAACTGTGTTGATAATGGAAATAAACTGTGTTCTTTTGCCCAAATAATATAAAAAATGTCAGTTTGGGATGTGGGAACGCATATTTGCATGATATCAATACATTACTTGGGTTAAAAAAATAAATAAAAACAGTTATTTCCCGAGATTCCCGGGAAATGGGTTGTCGTTTCCCGTGATGATTCATCTAATTTTCGGGAAAAATATTAAACCCTAGTATTTACCTTCCATGAGCTTGGCGAAGGGTTCCGGGCAAGTGGATGGGATTGGTAGAGTTAACTTATTGACTGCCACACCGTAAGCAACTGCCAGGCCATCAATCCCACGATATGGTACTTCCCCTGTTAACAGCTCCCACAGCAAGACACCATAGCTGGTGTATGACACGCATACAAAGAAAACAAAAAGGAAAGTTAAGGAAAAGGGAATGATTAAAAATGTCAGACAAATAAGACATATATAGAGTAGATATTTTATTCCTGGGTCTGTATCTGTATCTGGGCATACCTCCAGACATCACTGCCTTTGGAGAAGAGAGATGACTTGATGACCTCCGGGGCCATCCAGGAGTAGGTGCCTGCAGCTGACATTTTTGTGGTTTTGTGCCACTCTCCCTGGCCAGGCCAAAATCTGTGATCTTCAAGGTCTTCCTCCCGATGTCGTCATTCTCAATTGTTTCAAGTAATAAAACTGAAAAGAGAAAAGGATACATTAAGAGAGGGGCCATGGAAGCGACTGGGATGAAGGCCAGAGATGAAGGTTAAAAAAGATACATGAGGGCATAACAAGCGATGAGTGATTAAAGGGATGGTTCTGAATAATTTCACCCTAGGGTCCTTTGCACCATAACCTTGAGCCAAACACTCCCCCCAGAAGCTTTTTTCAGTTTGTCAAACATTGGGCAAGTTAGCGCAATTAGCGGAATGGATTAGTGCAGGCGCTAATGAAATCAAACGTGTATCTCGTAAACAACCCCCCAATAATAATTCCCGCGGAATGGTACCAAACTTCTACAGTAGTACAAATAGGTTCTGTACTCATAAAACGAGGCATTGGAAAGTTTGTAAGTACACCAGTTTATTTAAATAGCACTTGCCTGATGGCATCTACTCTCTACTGCTAGCTAGCTTTCTGATTCTCTCTCTGATTAGCTGTAGCTTCTCGTATGTGTACTCAGGCTTGAATAGGCACTGGCGACCTTCCAAATTAAGCCACTCGTAGTCACGTTTGACGTTAACTCTGCCATTTTGCCATTTCATTGATCTCTTCTTCTGTTCTCTTACTTCTTGCTCCTACTTTATCTGTAGTCTCTTCCAGCCATGGATGAGATCCCGCACAGAGCACTGATCTACTGCTGAAAGAGACTACCGGTAAAGTAGTGAAGGAGCAAGAAGCGAGAGAATAGAAGAGATCAACAAAATGGCAGTTTGAGGTTACATTGAACGCAACCATGAGTGGCTTCATTTGGAAGGTCGCACGTACCCATTAAAGTCTGAATAAACAAGACAAGGAGCTATAACTAATGGAGGAGAATCGGAGAGCAGCAGAGAGTAGAAGCCATCAGGCAAGTGCTATTTAAATAAACTCCTGGTGTACTTATAAACGTTCCAATGTACAGAACCGGTTTGTATTACTGTAGAAGTGTGGTACCATTCCGAGCATTATTTGTGGGGTAATTTATAAGATACACATTTGGTTCCATTAGCCCCTGCACTAAGCCATTCGGCTAATTGTGCTAACTTGCCCAATGTTCGACAAAAGGGAAAAAGTTTCTGGCGGGAGTGTTTGGCTCGAGGTCATGGTGCAAAGGACCCTCGGGTGAAATTACTCCAAACCATCCCTTTAAGAGAAAGGGAAAAGTGGAAAGACAGGATTGGGATGAAAGTGACATGTGAGGGGGGTAGGAAAGAAAGAAGAAAGAAAACTGAAAGGGATAGGGTGAAACAAAGAGTGGGGGACAGAGAGAAATATGTCCGTGCAGGTGAGGAGATGAGAGTTGATATTCAACAGGGCCAACAGTGGTATGCAGGTCATTTATTACTGTAGTAATAGGTTGACAGCGCCACAAAGCAACTGTCCTGAGGTCTTAAAAATGTTTAACACATTAAAGAAAGCTGGAACCCTCCAAACCTGCCTGTAACAATACACCCGACCTGAGATCCCTGCCACAGTGAAGCCACAACCCATTGACGTGCAAAATAAACTTTTATTCACCCATTTAATATTAGTGTTCCTGGTATTATGTCAAAAGATAATGTTATATAAATGGATGTGTATCATTTTAGACCAGTTTTAGCTCAGTTAGATACACAAACAACACTTTAATTTAGTCATGATACAACAAAATTAAGTTTGCTCCTCAAGTAAATGCAATAAAATGAAGAAATTGCACAAAAAGTAAAACAATAAAGTCATATACTGTAGTAGACTCCGACCAATATATCGGTCGGCCGATATTAGGCATTTTCCAAACTATGGGTATCAGCATTTAGAATGGCAGATAAAAAAAAAAGTACACACACACACACACACACACACACACACACACACACACACACACACACACACGCAGCCGAGTCGAGCAGGAACCATGAAGCAAAATGGACAAATTGTGTCAAAAAGACAGAAAATGAAAACTTGAATTAAAGTTAAATATGCTCAAGTAAAATGCACAAAAATAGCATTGAACTAAAATTAAAAAGAGTAATTTTCAGAGCAGTAAAACAAATAGGGGTGGGGGAAAAAATCAATACAGCATAGTATTGCGATATTTTCTCTGGCAATACTGTATCAACATAGACGCCAAGTATCAATCTATTATTATATATGTGATGGTCAGTTTGCTTGACAATCCCATTTTGCAGAAATAAAATGTAAGTAAGATGAACAGAGAAATTTATCTTTTTTTAGATAAAACAGATGTTGACAAAGTTTCCTTTTGGGAAAATAAAATTTAATTTGGAAAAAAGGTAATAATTTGCTATATATCGCAGAATATTGCAATATGTTTAAAATCACAACAATATTGTCACGTGACAAAAGTATTGTGAGGCCTCTGGTGATTCCCACCCATAGAGTACACACATATCCCTTAATACACACAGGAGTCAACAAGATGTTGAGCATTTAGCTTTTTGAAAACTGTGCCATCCACAACCAGGTGACAACTGGGGAGTAGTAACATTTTTTCTACTGTCCAGAGTTTCCTTTCAGCAGAAATAAACCTACTTTGTGTGCTGATACGCCAACTGTCAAAAAGACTCGTTGATCCTTTTCATCCTACAGGTATTATTTTCAACATTTGTTTTTGCTTCTGCCAAGATCTCCTCACATTACAAACTGTTCCATTTCATTATTTGCATGCAGTCCAACACTGCAGGTCAATTTGAACATGTCCTATCAGCTGTCTTGATCCTACAGAATGCCAAAGCCAGCAAGGAAACTAAAGCCTGAGAGTCTAAATGTTCCTTAACGTGGTTTCACAGAGGCATTTAGGTATTAGGGTTAACACAAACACTTCAGTGTATTGCTGACACATACACCTTGTGGTAATATTCCCATGGGAAAGAAGCTGTACTGATAAAGATAAATACAGTAGTGGAAGTGTTGAAAAACACATCAAGGCATTTGATTATCTTCACCTACTGTATCACAATGTACACTTGAAAAAGTTACTGACTTTAAATGCTATTTGCAGCTTTCAACAGAGACTCTATGATTTGTGTGTGCGCAAGGACTGCTTGAATGAAGTAGCTAAACTGTGTGTGCCGTATTATCACTCAATGACCTTGGCCGTCCTCCTCCACAGTACCGAACTAAAACCTTTTCTACAATTCTTAATCAGTCATGCACAAACACTTTTGTACTGTTTTTTTAACCATCCGAGACCAGAATATATTGTGATTAATTACACAACAAATGTGTCAAGACTGGAACAGATCTCCTGAAAGGTGTAGGAAGGGCAGAAGGGACGATAGTCGTTGACTTCAAGAACAGATAGTATGGCCAGAAAACAAGAGACATTACACTACCATACTGGAAATCTGTGTATGAGAAAAACTGAAACAAACATATGCTGACTTTCCTCCTTAAAATTAGTTTTAATTCTTTAAGAAGAATTCATTCTTCAAAAATTAGTTACTTGCAGTCCAAGGTACAACACAACACAAGCAAAACTATTGCACACAGCTGGCTCGCTGTACTGACTAGTCTTGCATCGCTCACATACATACAGTATATGATCAATGATCGCACACACACACGTATCTACGCTAAGTTAGGGCTGGCAAAATTAACACAATATTAATGACCATCACTCATTCTTTTTTATTTAAGCGTGATTAACGCACGTGAGTTCTGCGATCTGGGCCTCGGCCCACTCCGTGGTTTTGGGAAATCAGGGAGGGAAGCAGCACCACTGCACTCACCGGAGATGTCTCTCAGTAATTACAGTTACCTCAGGATCCCAGCACATTATTTTGACCCATAGTAGGAACTTAGGTTGCACGCTTTGACTGTCATAAAGATTAGTGAGACATTTTGCAGACAGGTGCGCCGAGAACTTTCTGCACGTAGCCAGACAGTGTGACTTTGAACATAAACTCGGCAACCTGGCCACTGATATCGCACACAACATGACTGCAGCGGGGCAACTCCCGTTCGAGCATTTGCCTTGCATCTCCCACTCCACCAAGCCATCACAGTTTCTTTCACATTTTATTTATTGTTTGTTTTAATTATTTTTTGTATCATCCTATTTTGATCCCACTTATAGAAGAGGATGCTTTATGAACCTTTAAGTGAGGTTTAATACAATTACATGTTAAATGTTAAATTACATTGTTAAATTTAGCTGACCTTGTACAATGCGTCGAGATCCATTGTTTGGTGTTGAGCTGCTTAAAAAAAATGGGATGTTTAGTTAACCTTTACAAGTGTTAAGTGGGAGACTACATTGTGTTGGTATTACCAAGGAATGTTTTATTCGGGTCAACATGCCCATTTGTTGCTTGATTTTCTTGAATTTGCCATATCATGCTTTCAGGAGATTTGTTGAGAATTAAGTACCTTTGAGGTTATTCTGGAGAATATTCTAGACAGTATTTGTCATTGTTTTAAATTGTTGCAAGCATATTTGTTCACTCCCATGTTGATAAGAGCATTGAAAATCTTAAAAACATCCCTTCTAAAGAACATTTATAACCAAAATGTGTGATTAGGGACTGTTTCTTTTTATTTGGGAGCTTGCATGCTTCCACTCCTTCCTTCTAAAATGACTTAAAAAAGGCTGTTGTTTGCACAATTTCACAAATAATCACTGGGACCAAAAGGATATTTCAGTCGGGTATGGCTGCAGCCTGGTCACCTCCCGTCTCATGCCCGGCTGGTGCTGTCCGCGAGCTTTGACATTTCAAAACAAAAGCTCACGTCTGGTCCGCTAAGTTTTTGTAAGTTGGTGTTTTGATGTTTTTGAACTAAACAGTACGGCAATTATGCTAATGAATAAAATATTTTTTTCAGCAGATGTCTTACAACACGAGGGAACTATTTGTGCGGCTGGGATTTATTCAGTTTGGGAAATCCCACGGTCTCTACAAAGCTACAGCTCAAATTGTCTGGCTGACAAAACAGGGAGAGACTCATCTGCTAGCGGTGAGCATTTGAGACACATTGAAGACATCATTTTAGAAGGTGAAAGACTTCAAGCTGTTTTAGCTTGTTTAACTGTAGTGTGATTCCTATGGGTCTCCACTAATAACAGGGGTATTGGTGCTATTACTAGCCTAAAGCACAGAGGGGATCCTCTACCCAGTCGGCAACAATAGGAATTCCATTACAAACAGGTTTCACTAGACCAATGATATACTCCGACTTCCTGTTGTCAAGTCCTCTCTCAGTGATTCCATAGATTCCTCCAAGCAGGCTCTGTAAGTTTGGACTATAGAATATCATGCCAAATACGTTCTTTGTAGGGCCTTGATACTTCAGTGTCAGCCCTCTAGAACTTTCTGTTAAAAGACCTAAATCCTTTCTACATGACTCCATACTGACGTGATGCTACAAAAACACCTTGAAACCACAGCCAGCTATTTTGTTTGACTACTGCAGTATATTAGTAGCCAAGCTAATAACACAACCACACTACATAGTTAATGCTGGTTATCCTGTCTCATATGATTTATAAAGTGTCACACATCATCATCCATTGTCTACCCAAGCATACAGTGCATACAACTCTAGACACTATTTATTGTTTTTAGCTCTGTACTTTCTTACAAAGAATAAACTGTGAAATAAATGCATATCAAATGAAATAAACTCTCAATAAATAAAATAGACAATTCAATAAAAAATAGGCAATTGGGCCTAACAACTACTTATATTATCGATTAACCTGCCAATTATTTCTCAATTAATCGTTGTTTATAAAAGGCCCAAGGTCAAGAGAAACGCCTTGGTCCAAAACACTTTTATTTTATGCATGAATTGTGCTATAGAAATCAAATTGTTGTAAATACCATCAAATTGGACCAGTCTTATTTAACTAATCATAATATCATTGTATTTCCTTTGTAAAGGAGACTAAACTGGAAAATTAGGTAAGTTGGGAAGAAAGAAGCTAAGTTAGGACTCATGGCCTCCTCTTCACTAATGGCTCACCTCCAGCCATCTTTGAAGTCTACCTCCCATTACTTCTTCCTCCTATTGTAATTTTCTAAGAAAGATTGACCTCAGCAGGTTTTCGACGAGAAGCTCCATAATCAGGTTTTTGTTTTTGTCTAGCCTTGTAATATAAGCTTGATCTAAAGAGAAAAGCTGGAAAATATTTTGTTTTATTGAAATTAAGTTATTCTTTAAAACATCTCACTGGTTTCAGATTTCTGTAACCAAACTATGTCTACAGGTGTCAAAATTCACAAATAAATATTTAAGTGCAATCAAATTAAAACAATTACGGCAATATAGTCTTGTGACAATAGATGGAGTTGTAGCTTCAACATTGCATTCAAAAAGCAGAAAATTATGCTCTGGTTTACTGCTTTTTAGGGTAAGCAGTACAGTCAAGTCCCAGGCCAAACCCCACCCTGTATTAGAAAGATAAATCTGGTGCCTGTGTTCAGGCTAAGGGTAATGCTAGCATGTAAAGACTTCACAGCTGTGCTAATGCACACAATCAGGCTGTGTCTAGTCTGTCTTGAGTATTGCTTTGCTCCTACAGACAACCTAAGCCCTATTTGGATATGATATGTGAAAGAAGTGGAGGTGGTGTCACAGAACCCAATTATTACATGTACATCTCATAACAATTGAATTTGCATGTATATGTCAAAAGTGGATTTTACTGTTAAAATGCCTGCATGCGTGTTGCTGTGATTCTTTTGTATTTATTGCATGTGTTTCTCTATTTGGTGTCTGCTTGTTTTCTATTGTTGCATGTTCTGGTTTTATTATAGTTTTATTGCATGGATTAGGTTGTGTTTTATCTTTGACAAGGCTGGAGCCCCTCCCCCCTTTTTTTTGTCGCTCAGACTTAACGAGCTCAGGCAAAGACAAGTGAAGACACCTGGACTTAATGAGAGCAGGTGTGATTGAGTGGAGGCTATGAAAAGGAGAGCAGGAATGCAGTAGGAGGACAGAGGAAAAAAACAGGAGAAACGGTGGAGCAGGAGCAGGAGCAGGAGCAGGAGCAGGAGCAGGAGCAGGAGCAGGAGCAGGAGCAGGAGCAGGAGCAGGAGCAGGAGCAGGAGCAGGAGCAGGAGCAGGGACGCTGAGGAGCAGGAGCAGGGACGCTGAGGAGCAGGAGCAGGGACGCTGAGGAGCAGGAGCAGGGACGCTGAGGAGCAGGAGCAGGGACGCTGAGGAGCAGGAGCAGGGACGCTGAGGAGCAGGAGCAGGGACGCTGAGGAGCAGGAGCAGGGACGCTGAGGAGCAGGAGCAGGGACGCTGAGGAGCAGGAGCAGGGACGCTGAGGAGCAGGAGCAGGAGCAGGAGCAGACAGAGAAGATGTGACGCTGAGGAGCAGGGGGACTCGGAGGGCCAAAGGGCGGGAACAGCTGAAGCGCGGGGCCAGCTCATGCACCGACAAAGCACGGGCCGTGCCCAGGTGGAGGCGGTGGGGCGATGCCGAGAACGGAGCAAGAGAACCAGAGGCCAAAGAAACCAAGAGGATAAATGAAGGAGGGGGCGCTGAGGAGCAGAACAGAGCAGAGCGGAAGAGAGACCGAGTGACACGGAGGGTAGCGGTAGCCGAGACGAGCGGACGGGTTGGAGAAGTGCCGGTGGGACAAGCCGTCCGAAGTGCGGGTGAACTCGGGGTGGTGCAGACCGGATTACGTCCTTAGAGCCCGAAGCCACAGGGGGACTGCAGCCACCCAAATGAGGAGTTCAACGCAGAAACGCAGATAAGTAAAGGGAAGTCTGCCAGCTACCCTCGGAGAGTGTGTGGGCAAAAGAACTACTTTGTGATCTGTTTACTGAGAGCTCTCTCTCTGTTCTCTCCCAGCGTCAGCCAAGGAGGAACGCAAGACGCTACGCGGACCAGCAAAGGAAGAGCCCAGGTTTCCCGGAGTGGGATGCGGCCGTCCTTAGCATAACCACTGCCACGGACTGTAAAGAACGTTGGACACGAGCGATAAGGACATTACTTCTAGCATGTTTAGTTTTAGTACTTGAATTTTAATCTTTTATCTTTTTTGTTAGTTTTAACTTTTTTTATTCTAAAAAAAGTTACATTTGAGCAGAGCTGTTTAGTTGTCCTGTTTGTCAATGGAAAGATTTACTACTGGTATACCTTAGTTTAGAACACTCCCCCAAGCGGCGGGCTGTGACATATACTTGAGTCATTTTCATGGGCAAAGCAACATCTTGTCAATTCACAAAAAGCTAATCATCTCTACTCCTAAACCAAAGTAGAACACCCAAATATTGGGGAAAGATACTAAATGGAAAAAGACAAGCACTTAGGAGGGCCAATATGTGTGGCCATATCTTAGCCAATATGCAGATTTACAGTGAGTTTTCCAATTGTGAATTACAAATACATTGTAATACTTTGCAACCACTGTCCTATAGACCTATCATGTCTAAAAAGGTTATTATTCAAACCGTATGTTTTCTGTACTTTTTCTCAGTCTGTATTTTCTTACTTAAATTAGAGAGCATTTTTTGAAGCATACAACAGTGCAATGCAATTGGAGATGGATATGCCTCCAAGGCATACCCCACCCTCAGTCCAACCCCCATTTAATGCATTTTTCCAACAGTGGATCTTCAGGCAGACCCATCTTCCACGATGGAACAGGGGAAGAACAGAGGCAGAGCTGCTGCTTTCAAAGCAGGTCCCACGCTTCTTCCCATTGCCTTCATCCCCTCAAGGTAAAAAAGAAAACCTTTTGGGCAAACATGGCCATTTCTTTGCTCTTCAAACAATATCTCAAGTTTTAATTCTCCGCAGCATTTGAAATCCCACCAACCAGTGATACATGAAAATGAAAAGCCAGTTTTAGAAGGTTTTGAAAGACAGGCCACTTTAAACCCTGTTAAGTTTTTTATTTTTTACTTTTGGGCTGACAGTGGCCAGGATTATTTCAACATATTGACCTAATCCTAATGCACAGCCAAAAAAACAGCAAGTCTTGAATCAGTACTGAGCAATGATTTTGTAAACAACCAAAAAAGCCAGTTACATTTTTTGTATCTCTTAGCAACAGACGGTGCTGTGTGAAACCTTTATGATACAGCTGTAAAAACAAACTTTGAAATGGTATAAAATCTACTACTAGTGAGATTTCAAATTAAAGCATAATCTCAATATGATTCAGAAGCTTTTTTCATTTATTTGGTATAACTAAGCACTAATGCAACATGGTTGCTGTACAAATTTCAGCTTCCTAATTTGATGTGGCAGTATTTTCATAACTGTGCCAACAGACTAAACAGAATAGTAAGCGAGGGCTTCCTGTTATAAGCAGAAACAAGGCTGCTAAACATTCCTCGACAGGTCCGTCTCTCTCGGTTGAAATGAGAGTGCCTCCAGGCATACTGGTTGATGGGAAAAGGATCAGGGCTAATGGCTGACTAAATCCATCTATCATGGTCATGTCTCTCCGGGCCACTTACTCTTTGTCTGTCCTCTTCCTCTTCTAGTTTGTGTCTGGTTAAGTTTGAATTCAATTAATTAAAATGAATGTAAAAGGTGTACAGCCACTACATTTTGCTGTATTAGCATCTACCAATGTGCTAGGGAGCTACAGAGTGGATTGGCTGATTCAGAAGGCAGCTCTTCTCAGCTGTGGGCCCTTTTCCTTTTCACCCTGCCCTGCAACAATAGGTGCAGTCAGGGAGAGAGGTCATAAAAAACACAGTGAAAGCATCTCCACTCCTCCTCTCTCCCCTCTGCCCATTCTCTCATCAGAGAAAAGACAGGCAGTAACTGTCTGTGTGTCACCAGGGGTAATTGTGGGAAGCCTGAGAAAAGTTGCCCCTTCAACACCTAGTCAAGCTTTGGTAACTTTTCCTCTTAGATTTGACTTATTACAGAAGTAGAGCAAGACTACTAAAAACCTGATTATCTACTTGTACTTTTTTCTGACCTACATCATGTCTTAACTTTTCTCTCCAGTGGTGAGCTCGTTGTGACCCAGTAATTAAAAACAAGATTTAAGAGGTGTCTTTAGCAATGCTTTTCCCACAGAAGTAGGGTTGTTTATGGTGAAACCCAAATTTAGAAGAGTTATAGTCTATCAAGTAGTATTTTCACACCATCACATAAGGGTGAAGCAGCAGGAGGGCCGGCAAAATGAAATGGAAAATGCATGCAAATTGGCTAGCAATGGTTTCGAATAGTCAGCAGCAGTCAGCATCTGTCTATTCTTAGTATTATTATAGGAATATTGGTCACTTTCCTTAACAATATTATATAGTTAGGCTATTTGGAGAACCCCATGCACTTCCCATGTGGGCCATTTTCATCAGCCAATCACTGTAGGATTGGGACTGTTGCGATGAGACGATGAATGTGATTAGTGGAGAAGACTATGATTCATTACAAAATCCACCTATTTTCTGTATTTTAAATTAAATGTGTGCAGTGTGCTGTTACATATACAGAGATGGAAATAACAGGTGGCAATTGGCATCTGCACATGCTGCAACAACTAGATAAAATAGGGTCCTATAATAGCGTGATGGTTGGCACGTTCTCTCCATTTATTTTTCTTCACTAATTTCCGTTAACTGACAGTGAATACAGACACAGGGAGGAGGGAGGGGAACACAGATACAGCGTGATGAAGTATAACAATAGCTTATAAGACTGATAGGGGAGTGCTGTTTCACACGCTCTAATCTGAACTCCATCAGTTTCATTGGTGTTCAAGCACACATTCCTAGCATGCTATCGCTCACACCAAGATGTGAAACTCAAAAGTTAATGTGGGTTATACGTGCTGGCTCAGGGCCAGGTTTCACTGTAATTTCTGGCTCTTATCTACTACGCTAAGAAAACTTCCACTCATAGCTTGAGGCAGAGTATACTGTACATCAAAGTTGTAGAATGGCAAAAATAGTCAAAAGGATGTAATGAATAAGATTGGGATAAATAACAAATTCCCTAAAAGCCTTATCAGAAAACCAAAATGAACAAATGTATTGTCTGCATTGCCAGAGTTTGATATAATTTCATGTTAACTGACATGCTATTGTACTCAGGGAACACATTCCTTCATTACAATGAAGACAGCAAGTATATTCCTCTCAGCTTGTCAAATTAACAAAACATTGTAAACCCCCCAACCCTAATCATGCACATTGGCGTCTGCCTTACATTCAGTCACACTCCAGAAATCGCAAATGCTAGTTATTTTAGAGCAAACTATAGTACCAATACTTATTTTAATGAATATATGTATATATAACAATACAACAGTATTAGTAAACAATAGTTTTGGATGACAATGGAGCTATATATATATATCTCTATATCAAATCTTTATTGGTTTTGAAGTGAATAGGAAGTTTGTTGATTCATAATAAAATAAGAAAAAGTAACTCCAACATATAAAGTTTGAAAATTGCCTTGGCTGAAAAGTAAACTAAAAGTAAAAAAATAACATGAGGGGCAAGAGGGAGCAGAAAATAACAAGGGAAGGAAGGTAAGTAAGGAGAAAAATAAAGTAAGGAGGGAAACCCCCTCAGTTTGTGGCAATAAAAGAGTACCACTGCTCTCTGGGAGATTAAATATGAACGGAACAAAACCAAACGAGGGCTTTGAGACCCTCCGAGTCCTAGCCATTCTTCTGGCCACAGTAGCCTAGCAACCGCTGCTTGACCAGTCCATTGTGCAAACGTATGTTAAGCTTTTATCCCTCATTAGCAACATTCCTCCCTGCAGGCTGGGATTTTGTAGATTAGGTTGAAAAACACAAAAGAGATTGGATAAATCTTGCTGACTTCCAACATATTACTTTACAGGCTAATCATTGATCAAACAGCTGTGTGTTTGCGTGGAGCATGTGTACACTGCAAGTTGATAAATGGCAGGCCGAGTAGTTGAGTGAAGGTGCTTGCATATGTACCTGTCTGTGTCCTGGTTTAGGAAAAATAGTGGAGTGAAACTTAACAATATATACCAAAATAGAAGACAGACCTACCAATAGACATTTTTCTCATTCGTTGTTTCAAAAGTGACAGATTGCTGATTAACAACCACTTACTTACTGTTTCCATTTTCTTTTTATCCCCCCTGTATATAATTCTCACTTCTTTTATATTTTAGACTGACAGACAGACACAACGCCAAGACAAGTAGACAACAGACCCTCACCAGCAGATGCAATAACATCTCTAAGCTGTATTATTCTGGGTTTTTACTTGGAAAACAACCCAACACACCACAGGGTGCGTATGTGTGTAGGAGAGTGTCTTTTGGGAACTCACTACACTCACACAAACACATAGCTTCTTTCATTTTCTCTTTATTTAGATAAGACAGTATATTGAATACAAATGTTCAGACTTCTGACCCTGGGACAATCAACTACCTGCAATTAATAAGAATTCAATGTCTTTTTTAGACTCTTATTGTTGGTGCAGTGGGAAATCAAGAATTAATTCAGATGAACTGATATTTATTCCACTAGCTTACAATTTTTAGGTAAAATGTTGAGCTTCCAGGTTTTACTTCCCCGAACTGCAATAAGCAGATTATGAATGGTCTCCCATGAGCTTAGTTTAAATTATTTACTTAAAGCTTATGCTGTCTCTATGTCACAGTGAAGTGGCAGGACAAACACAATGACTTGTGTTCACAGCACTGTGCCTGTTCGGGGGAATTTGTTTGTGTATGTTCACCAAACATCTGATTAGCTGAACCCGTCTAAATAGCAGCTAAATCCTCTCTCTCCATCTGCCCTATGATTAACACAAATCTGACATCTTAAATAGGACTACTTTTAGGGTTGGGCTCATCTACACTGTTCATCACATGACATCAGGGGCACCATGTGCACATAAAATGCATTCAAAGTTTTGTTTAACCCTTGTGTTGTCTTCCCTTTGACCATGAAAAGCATTTTTCCCCTTATCTCAACTTTTCTTGTTTCTTTTTACAAAGTTTTGTATTTTAGATTTTTTTTCATAGTTTTTGCCGCTTTTTCACCCATATTTCGACTTCCTTTATTTCAGATATTAAAAAAAACTTTGAAAACGGGTCAAATTTGACCCGAAGAGAGCATGAGGGTTAAAATTGTTTGAAAAAATCAACATCAGAAGGAAACAATGACTGATTGTCCACATTCAATTATGTGATAGTATCATTTTAGAGAGTGAATCAGTTTTATTCTTAAGCAAACATACTGTAGTCCAGATTGTATATATTATTGGTATTAGATCTTGAGTTTTATTTTTACAATTTTCTTGTTAATATATGTGGACTGTAAGATTAGTTGTGAGGGTTGATGAAGTGGGAACTTTTTGTCATGGTTTCACTATCCCTGCCTTTTATTAACTGAGACGATAACCACATACTACATGGTCATACAGGTCATGTGTGCAGAATTCAGGCCTAAATGTTATGATTGGTGGGCATGTGTGTTTCCCTTGTTTTTCATGGTCAATCTATGCTGGACCCTCCATATCTATATCTGAAAAGCAGAGGATTTTTACAATCCAATCAAAATGTCTTTATCAGGTGATCATGGAGGGTCTTGTCTGTGCACATTTCACATGTTTTGTCTCTACATTCACAAACTGACTCTCACAGCTGGAGATAAACAGACATCAGTACACAAGAGCTTCTCTGCACATGGCCCCAAGTTGATAAGTATCTGATCACAAAAAGAGAAGTTGTGTTTGGAGTCACATTACACACAAACACACTTGTGTTGAAGTGGTTATATGACTCTGACTATTTCTCATCAAGTCCTGTTCATTTATTATTCAGTCCTGGGAAACTAAAGTTTGCTGACTTGTCAATTACCAGTCCATGGAGGAAAAGCACAAAACCAAGTTTCACTACATTACCCTATCAAAAGAAAGACCTGAAAATACTCAAAAGTGTGAATCAAATGTATGTTTATGAAAATGAACACCTGCAGCAATTGTGAAACTATGCAGACATTCCCTGATGAATAAGCAATACAACCCCCCCACCACCACAAAGTGAATGTTTTTTTCTATCATCATACCTTGATAGGTTCTCTGACTCATGTTTCCACTGCGACCTCTGGTATTAGCTCTGGTTGGTCAACCACATGGCCTGACAGTGTTGACTGAGTGCATCTGGTTATGTGTTTGGTAAATCACTGGCTTTATTTGAACACCATTTCAACTTGGATTGGAGAGGGGGCTGGGAAGGTGTGTGTATGTATTACAGGATGAGGGGGATTAGGGGGGGCAGCCCAGCTGAGCAAACTCTTTATTTCACATCCTCTTGATGGTATCCCCCACCACTTCATACAGCAACAGACCTTTTACACCTCCTTAAATCTATCCTGAGTAAAGGGCAGCGCTGCACCAGTGATGTTGTGAAATATGTGAGTTTTCAGCAACCTAAACTCAGGCTGTATTGTCAAAAATGTTTTCCTAATAGCCTATAAGCATTAGGTAAATATTTCCCAATGTCCCTTGTTGTCATTATATGATTCTAAACAATCACTATCCATATAATTGCTTAAGAAGAAGCTATAGAGTTACTTAACACAATTACTCAAGCCAAACTGAAATGCGACCAACACACACTATAAATAACTAAAGGAGGATGGGGTGCATGAGCAACAGGTGGATGGTTCCCCGTGAAGACTTTCTCCTGAAGTTATTTAATAAATATATGTCTCAAACACACAAGCACACACTTCAATCTTTGCTTACTGTTGCTAGACTTCAGGTCACGATGGATAATGGGTACCACGGCCTCCTCGTGTAGGTAGAGCATCCCGCGTGCAATCTGCACGGCCCAGTTGACCAGGATGTGTGGAGGGATGCGCCTTCCGGTCAACGCCCGGTTCAGTGTCCCGCCTCGGGCATACTCCATGACCAGGCACAGGTTGGGCTCTTCCAAACACACTCCTTCCAGTGTAATAATGTTGGGGTGCTGTAGCATGGAGAAAAGTTTTGCTTCTTGTTTAACACTGGCGGCGGTGGCTGTTATGTCCTCGTCTGGGTCTTGCCGAGCCGCTTTCACGGCGAACTCTTGATTTTTCCATGTGCCCCGGTAAACTTTGCCAAATCCACCCACGCCTATGATCTCCTCTAGTACCAGTTCACTGAAGGGAATCTGGACGGGCGAGCTCGGGACTTCCTCTCGTGCCCCCACAGACCCACTAGTAGCAGGGAGACGGTAAATAGCGGGCTGGTAGGTAACATAGTTTGAGGGGAAAATCCCGACCCGGTGGTTGATTTTACCCGTCCACCATCCCTCGTCCCCGGAGATTGCTGCGTCTTTGGACAGCACCTCCACCACGTCCCCTCGTCTGAGGCTGAGCTCATCCTCGCCGCTTGCCTCGTAGTCATAGGCGGCTGTCCACAGGGACTGACTCGGACACAGTGGAGCAGAGTGAGCCCACGCCCGAGCTGTGGGGGAGTCTGTCCATGCATGCTCCCCTGTCTTGCAGCCGCCCGGCCGCCCTTCACCGTTTGGGAAAGCGGCCTGCGAGACATCCATTTCTCGGTGGCCGTAGCGACACCATAGGGTGCAGAGCTTTTAGAACAAAACTTTATAACGGTAAAATGTAACTTTTTGAAATCATCATGCTGTCACATCTACGAGACTAGCCGATGAGAACAGAGGGGCATTCCCTGCTCAGCCCACAGCGGGATCAAACAGTGTCCAAAGTCCTGTGGGAGAGCGTCCACAACCCTGTCTCCACGTCTCCACTCCGGTAAAAGTGTATGAGCCTCAATAACTTGCTAGCTACGGCTAGCCGAAATATTTGTAAAAGCAGCGGTTAAATAGCAATATAAAGTTTGAAACTAGCAATTCATGTTAAATCTCAAATTATCTCTGCCATGAGATATACATTTGCCCACAACAGTCTTTGCTTCTGTTGAATGCTAACGCGAACAAGCTAAAGTTAGCTCTCTAGCAATGGAGCTAGAGTTAGCAAGTTACCAAGTTTTCGCAGGTGCCGCAAGAGGTGCACCTGCACCGTTCAGTCCTACCAGATAAAGGGAGCCGGCAAACGACAGGTTTCTCTTAGAAAGTCGCCAGTAAATCTCGTCTAGTCACCGAATCCCGAAAGTTCGCTTGCTCGTTTGTGGACTTTTAACTGCAATTTCAACTGCATTGGCGAGCGGGTTAGCTTAGCATAGGTCAGTCCACTGACTAGTAACGTTAAGGCAGTTGGAAAAGTTGCCACTCTCAACTTTAAGATCGGTTATTCCCAAGTGTGTTACTCCTTCGGGGACGTGAAGGAAAGCCGACGGCTGAAAGCACATCAAACATCCTGGATTTCCAACGCAACAATGTGGTAATAAAAACATGAAAAAACCCGTTAACTTTAATCAAAACAACCCCCCCACCGACGTTGTAGCCAGACGAAGTAGGACCCAGTGCAGTGAATCCTTCTGGGGGACGCTGCTGCTCTCGCTGCCGGCTGGGTGCCCTCTGATTGGTGGATTACATGACACGTGACTGCCGCAGCAGTAGGGGGGAGGAGGGAGGAGCTACCATAGGAATGTGTGAGGAGAGCGCGCCTTCAGGGAAATTATGGAAATAGTGGACCACATAAGAAAACACACACACACACACAGCTCTCCATGTGAACATGAGTCATTTTAAAGTGTATATAGGCCTAACTAAAGGCCTAGGCTATACTGATAGGCCTATTTTGAAAAGCCGAGTAGGCGATTTAAGCACACAAGGAATTTGGTGTCCTGCGTGATAAGAACAAATGTAGCCTACAGGAAGATCGTTAATATAATACATATGAATGTATTGAATGTATAATACATGAGGAAGATAAAATATAAGCCTACGTCATAGGCATCCTGTTAGACAAAGTCAACAATTCCATCTTGACCATATAGAGCCTATGGCTGCCCTGAAACATAAACATAGAAACATAGAACATCTTCTACTACTGGCCTACTAGGCCTACTATGCTGCTACTACTACTACTAGTACTACTATGCTGCTACTACTACTACTAGTAGTAGTAATAATAATAATAATAATAATAATAGCCTAATAATAATAATAATAATCTGAGCCTCATCGCGCCAGTCGTCGCAACGCGAGACAGCATCAGTGAACCGGGGAGCTTGCAAAAGCAGAACCCGAAGCGTGACGTGGTGACCATGGTCCTGCAACACGCTCTGCGATGCCATGTTCTTCCTGCTACGCTCTGCTGTGCCTACTACAAAGGACTACCAACAACTACTATTTTTATTGGGACTGTTATTGCCACTTTTCATTCTAACCCCAACCGGCCCGTCAGACTCAGACACCGCCTACCAAGAGCCTGGGTCTGTCCGAGGTTTCTGCCTAAAAGGAAGTTTTTCCTCGCCACTGTCGCACTGTTGCTTGCTCTGTAGGAAACTGTTGGGTCCTTGTAAATTCTGGAGTGTGGTCTAGACCTACTCTAACTGTAAAGTGTCTTGAGATAACTCTTGTTGTGAATTGATACTATAAATAAATTGAAATTGAAATTGAATTGAAATTGAGGCAAATGTCAGGAAATATCGAGAGGTGTGAGCTGCAAGGTCGGCGGTATAGTGCCGTTGCAAATATCCCAGAGCCCTAAAAGATTTTTTTTCTGTGGTCCATCTGATTTCATTTTCTATAAAAGCTTGTAAAAGCTCAACCCTGTTGTCCATAGTAAATCTATGAACATCATTTCTTTTCAAGAAAAATTGGGCTGCTGAGGTCATAAAAAGTTGGTTACGCAAAAAGAACTGAGTAGAAATGGGCGTGGCCTATATCAGGTGACTCAGCTTGATTCAGGGAACACGTGGATGTAAAGATTTTTAATGTGTAATGTGAGAGTTATAGGCAAAAACACATTTGACGTCATTGTAGCGCCACCTAGTGGTCCACATGTGTAATATTTGGTAAATCAGGTCAACTACCAATTGTAAATCTACCCTGTTAATTTCAAGTAATTAACTTTAGTGTAAATGGTTAATCCAAATGTGGATCCTATAGGCCACACCCACTTCAACCAATCAGTACCCCATTGTAAGGGGGGCTTCAGGAGTCAGGAATCAGATGAGCCGTTCATGAGGTCAACATTTTTTGTGTTTAAATAAAATGGTGTCATCATCAGCGACATGATGACATCAGCAACGACATGACGACATCAGCAACGACATGACGACATCAGCAGCAACATGACACGTCTTAAAGTTACACCACAACCTGAATTCATCACTGTGTGTGTATGTGTCTGTGTGTGTTTCTTTGTGTGTGTTAGTGGTGGGCGATACTGCAAAATTTGGTATCGATCCGTTACCAAATACATATAGGGTCTGTATTGCCGATACCGATACCAATACGATATGTGTTATAGTGTGTGTGTGTGTGTGTGTGTGTGTGTGTGTGTGTGTGTGTGTGTGTGTGTGTGTGTGTGTCTCTGTGTGTGTGTGTGTGAGTGTGTGTCTGTGTGTGTGTCTCTCTGTGTGTCTGTGTGTGTCTCTGTGTGTGAGTGTGTGTGTGTGTGTGTGTGTGTGTGTGTCTCTGAAAATTGGCCATTAGGGGCGCTACAATTTTCGTGAAATTCGAGGGTCATACCAAGGAATAATCTAAAGTTTGGCTTTGACAGCATTTATTTGGGCTGAGGTATGGCAAAGTTGGTGTTTTCATAGTTAGCTACACAAATTTGTTTGTGCGTAATGCGCAATTTTTATTCTATACAAATTCTTTTAACAACATCTTGTCAGGTCGGTCTGGAGATCCTATGTGCCAAGTTTCATGCAGATCAATCGCATGGTCTAGGAGGAGTTTGAAAAAGATGGTTTTAGATCAATCGTGATTTTTCAGAATAAAAGTAGGCGGAAATGGGCGTGGCCTATATCACAAGATTCAGTTGGATCCATGGAACGCGTGGATATCTGGTTTTTAAATGTCCGATGTACGGTTTGGAAATTATGATGCCGAACTCGGTTTTTTCCTGCTATAGCGCCACCTAGTGGTGGAATTGGGTAAATTGTTGCGCCTGAGGTCTTTGCGGAGTTTTGGACCAGTCCTGAAAATGGCATACCTGCACCATGTACGGTTTAGGCTGCAGCGTGAGTTTTACGCGGGGAAGAATAATAAAGAAGTATAATATGGAGAATATCCTTAGAAAACCAACAGGGTTCCACAGCTCTGCTGTGTGAACCGCGTAGCTTTGCTACCACGGTTCCCAGCCCCTCGGGCTTGGACCCCTAATAATAATAATGCAATAGGCCTAATATCGCCTTTATAAAATAATGTGTTTTCGTAATGTATTCGGAGCCTAGGTTATACATGCGTATTGAGTAAAACCTATGTAGCCTAAACTCACATAACCTCTGCATATAGCCTAGAAATACAAGTGTGTAACGCATATTAAACACAGCCTGTATGTGTGGCTTAAGTGTGTGAGTGATTTTGCCCGAAAACCGACCGGCTGCGTTATGTGCGCGCAGATAAACACGAGGGTGCGAATCATATAATAGGAAAGGATAGAGAAGAAGGGGGAGAAGGGAGGGGAGGCGGTCAGAGCTGCGCATCTGTACAGGCAGCTAGAGAGGAGAGGGATAAGGAGAGAGACGAACAGGACAGACAAGATGAGGACCGCGGCAGTAGAACGAACCGACATTGGGATGGAAAAAGGAGGACGAGAGGACACCACCGAGGAAGACCGATGAGGCATGAAAGAGAAGGCTCAGCAGACGTGCTGTTTCGCCCCAACATGGAGGCGTAGCGGCAGTATCATGCATTAGAAGAGATAATTTCATTGTAGCCTAGCAGCAGCAGCAGCATCCTTCCTTCCAACCTGAGCGGAGAGGAGGAGAGATGGTCTCCCAGGTTGTGCAGACCCTGCGTCAGGGTGTCTGGGCATCCGTGACCGGGGGCTGGTACCACGACCCGGACCAGAACAAATTCAACAACTCTTGCCACCTCTATCTGTGGATATTTCTCCTGATGTTGCCCCTGTCCCTTCATCTGGTGAGTTTTATGAGGGAACATGACGTTCAAGGCCGCGTAGGGGGTGTGAGGTGCTCACGGTACCAGGTAACGTTTTTTTATGCGCGCTTTTATCCTTTCTTGGATAAACGTGCCGTAGTGGCTCTGCAAGAGTCTAACATCCCTCATTGTATGGTTGCTAATGAGGGAAATACTAGGTTAGTGAAAACAGCCCTGTCGCAGTATTTTCCCTGGATGCAGTGACGGAACGCATGTCTGCCCCTGGATGTGGCTGTGGGAGAGCCACGAGGCGTGTAACTGTGGTTCACTAATATTTTCATGTGATTGCCATAGCCTAGGTGCAACGCAGGCTGCAATACTCCTAGTAATAACATCCTGACTGATGAACTTCAATCTGGGATTTGATACTACCTTATGTGGAGATACAGTAGATCTGGAGGAAGAAAGCCTCTGTTTAAAAATAGTCACACAGCAGAATGCTGGTATGAATAGAAGGGAAGAGTTGCTGATATACAGTAGGTCAAACACTTTGGCCTTAGCTGTAAGGTAAAATGAAGATAAGGTACTGAAAGGGTGACCACTTAATGGTCTGATGGCAGATCAATGGCAGCTTTTCAGTTATTGTATGTGAATACAAAACTTTAACTGTGTCTCATGTTCTCAATAGAACATAGGTTTATCAACTACATGTTTTATCCAGATTAGATTATTATATCACAGATTATGTGATGTGTTTGCTTCCCACATCCCTGCTCTCCAGTCTGAATACAATAAACCAGGTCTAATTTGTAAACTGAGGAATGAGAGTTAGTGAGGTAAAGTAACAGATTCTGATGTGAGAGGGAAAGCTTAGACATTTCAAAGATTTACCACCAACGTTAAAATGTTGTTGACGACAGTTTGAAAACACCCACTATATCCCCAGCAAAAACAACACAAGCTTTCTGGGTGAGATGTTTCAAATTTCAAGTTTATTCAAATGAGTTCTTGTGATTCACTGAGCCTGTAATATTCTACATTTGGGGAACTGTGTGGCTTTACCTTATGCAGAATTTCCCCTACTTACAGTAAGATGAGAAAAGATGCTTCAGCATGGAGCATTAAATCAAACACGGGTCTAGTGGAGGCAGGAGACCCTGGAGACGTTGAATTGATGATGAATCTCCTCTTCTCTCCACAGGCCCTACCCCCTACCACCATGGCTTTAAGCATCTACTGCACCTCCATCACCGTCTTCTTCATCCTCATCAAGCTGGCCAACTATCGACTGCACCTGATGTTCGACGAGGGTGAGGCGGTGGTCCGCAGCAGTCTCTCTGATCTCAGTAAGGCTCCGGAGAAGAAAAGCATTGCCTCAGACTCCTGCCTGCCTGCCAGTATCAGGTAAACCCACACAGATACATGGTCTGTCATCCTGACAGAGTGATATATTTAAAGTAGCTGAAACATTTCTAATGTGGTCTCAGAGAGACATACAGCATATATACATTCAACAAACATTTTTGCTACTTGTGCCTCAAGCTGCTCCACTGCCAGGGTAGTCATTACAAAATCTAGGCTACAGGGCTAAATCCCTAATGATACAACTTAATTATTAACATTAAATTGTACATTTAGGGCTGAGCTCTCCTTTTATAATAATGCCACTATTACTAAGTATAACTGAGTTTCTTGACAGCTTGACATCCTCTTTTTACAATTTCCAAGTCTCCTATTTCTCTCTCTGTATGTCTTTTTTACTCATTATCTCAGTCCTCTCTCTTTCTTTGAGATCAGATTGGTTTTGTGATCTAGTGTCTCAAAGAGGGATATAGACTCTTTCCACTTCATTTTAAAGTCTCAGTACACCTTTGGTGAATGAGCGAGCTAATGAGGGGAGGTCAATGACCTTCACTCCGCTCTGACACACTTGATCTTCACAGAGACTAATAAAAGAAAATCCATTACTTCCTGTTCCCTGAATGACTTTATTTATTGTCATTTCACTTCCCGTGGAGAGATAAAACAGCAGATCCAGACAGAAGTATTTTTTTTTACTTCCTCGCTGATAATGAAAGTCTGAGGATTTCTTCTAAAAGTGACATATTGATGTATGGACTTCCATAGACTACCTTTCTTGTTGCCTCTTTAGCTTCATTATTTAATTTCTCCCCCCCTGTCTCTTGTTTTTGTCTAATAGAAAGAGCAGTACAGTTCCTGACAGTGTTGCCATGACAATGTTGGCTCGGAAACGTACCAGTCCGGTGATCCAGGTGACAGTGAAACAGACTGAAACCGACCCGGGACTGATTGGGGTGGTGAGTGACAATTACAAGATAGACACCTGAGAATATGAATGTACAGTACAGAAAATACTGTGTTGACCTACATCATGTTCTAATTTTATTCATGTGTTTCTGAATTCTCCTCCATATACAGGACTGTTTGAAGTCAGAAGAGGGAAAGACTGTGGAAGGTGATGATCTTTCTCTGGGTTTGACTGAGATACAGATGGGTAACTATTGAAGGAGATATCTGAATAAATTAGCAGAGTAACATAACAAATGCAGATGCTTCTGTACAAGCCACGAGGCGATCTGTAGCAGAGCTGAGATGCTGAGGCTTCTTAATGTGGTAGGTCTCAGTATTTCTGCTAATTCATCAGTCTGGCTCGAGTTAATAAATCTGACTGCAGTGTCTAAAAACTATTTCCCTTTATATTACTGCTCAAGGAGCCCTGAAGTTCTGGCTTCTCGTGGTGGCCCAACACTTACTAAGACACTTCCTTTAACACACACGCACACACCAATTCCCCTAAAATGAGGGAATAAAAAGAATGAGTATCAGAACTGTAGTAAGGTTCACCTTTGATTCAAATTAGCTGAGGTGAATTAGTAAATTATCTGGCTTTAGATCAGAGGCAATGACTTCAGAACTAAAACAGAAATGCAACGATAATAGAAAGTCATGATAATACTATGTTGTGGCTTCTGACTGACCGAATAATATAATAATATAATAATAATATGAACTGAATATCGGGACACATTTTGTACAGTTTTATTCTGAAACAGTGGAGTCAACAGAAATAGGGAAGTCCTTCTCCACATTCTGATTTCAAACATTAGGTTACACGCTGCTGATGTCCACTGTTATTTGTTGGTCAGTTTGGCTGCCGATATTCCTTATAACCTGCAGAAATATTACCATCAGCCTGACATCACGGTACAAATGATTGATACATGAAAAAGGTTTATCGATTTCTAGAAAGATGACCTCCTAGTGAATGCTAAAAATGCCACTGAAAATATGACGTGATGACATAAAGTGAAAGTATACACTTATAGAATGAAGACAACATTTAAACCCTGGTTATCATCACATAATATCTAGTTATTGTCACTATTGAGGCCTTGCATGCTATGTGGGGGAACCAGGGTTCTGTAGTCAGAATCAATCTGTCCTGGGAGCCAACTCTGTTCCTCTTCCCTAATGCACTCGATGGCTCCTTAGACAATGTAGATTGACAACTTCCTTTTCTGCAAACACATCGTTATTGTAAATATGCTCAGACAAGCACGGAACTAGCAGTCAGCCAACAAGACCAGCTGACTGCATCCAGTAAATGTATGACCTAATGCACTAGTGATTAGTATCACTTTGAAAAAAGATATATAAACGCTGTAGTATAATGCAACAGACAACTGCACAATTGTAACAAAAGGTATCTGTTTTTAATAGCAGTAGAGTGGTCCCTCTTCTGCGTTTCATTTAATTGAAATTGGAAGACATTTATATGTCACTGGCAAATACCGCTGGAGACAATAGTGTTATTTTTTGTCTTCTCACCGCAGCCAAATAAGATACTATAAAATTTCCATGGCAGGAATTTTATGATTAGATCAATTTTGATTATTATTACACTTTAAATCAACAATTTAAATGTGCATTTCATTTTATTCCAGGACAGAGTGAGAGCGCAGCAGATGAGAGGCCTGTGGAGGGAAGCATGCATCCAAGCCCTTCTCCAGATGACCTCTCCAGCCCCAATCCAGACCAGGCCACCCCCCTGCTGCAGGCACAGCAGAGGCCCCCGTCCCAAGCTGAAAGGGAAGATGTGATGGGGACAGGGAAGATGGATGCAGAAATAATTGAAACTGTGGCATTGAAAGAAGAAATGGACATTCAGAGGTCTTTGACAGGAACTGACAGAGAGCAGGAAAGAACAACAGAGGAAGACTCAGAGCAGGACAGAACAACGGAGAAAGACTCAGAGCAGGACAGAACAATAGAGAAAGACTCAGAGCAGGACAGAAAAGAAGACTGTGAACATAAAGACACTGCAGACAGGGAAACAGCTGATGAAGGTTTGCCTCCCTCTAAGGGAAGTGAAGATGAGAGTGAGGAGGAGAGTGAGGGGCAAAAAGAGCCCCCTGATGCCAACAATAACTCACTGGAGACTTCCCAGGACTGCCAGGATGAATCCATCGACATCCCAGAATGTCCTGCACAGATAGGCCTCACAGATATAGAAACAGGAGTAAGTTGTTATGTTACGGAGGTTTGAATTGAAAGCAGTGAAACTGTCATTGCATTGTGATTATTGTGTACATCTTTGGTAGAAACCTATTTTTTGTCATCCTCACTTTTCTCTCAGGTTGAGCCAGTGGAGGAGACATACTGTTCAGATGAGATTGAAGTAGTTCTGGTAGACACCTCTGGCCCCGGGCTGGTGTCGGCTCACCTGGTGGACAGCGACACAGTCAAAATCATCATCACTATGAGCTGTGACGCTCAGACTGCTGCTCAACTGGAGGAGAATGTCAAGCAGAGCCTTCTGGAGAATGCACAGGTAAGAATCATTTTGGATATCAGTTTTAATGTTCTTCATGAAATAAACCCCCTTGACATCCAGTTTTCCCTATTACATAAGACTATGTAATGTGTGCAATAATTGTCTGCATCTACTAATAAATCCAGATGTCAGTGTCCCACTCCTGATGTTTAAGCTCATGTCTCCATGACTGCTGCTCATAGTAAGATTGTTACTTACTGTAAATTAGATAAGATAAGAAATAAGTGTTGGTACCTTTGGAGAATAACGTGTGTCTATATGTGTGTGTGTGTGTGTCCTACAAGGCTCAGAAGGATGCAGGAGAGTGTCACATCAAGATCCCCGTCATCACCTTTGACTCCCCAGAGAAGGAGAAGCAGGAGGTGGAGGAGGGAGAAGAAGCAGCTGGATCAGAGGACGACCTCACCCCGAAACAGCAACAGACAGCAAGCCAAAGTGAAGAGTTTCACCTGTGTAGAGAAACCACCACTTCTGAGTCCACCACACTGGAGTGTCCAGATCCAGACCAGGAACATCTTGGTCTGCAGCTGACTGATGACAGCACACCCAGCCAGCAGCTAACAAATGATAACAGCTCATCAGGTATCGATGTCCACTCCCACCACGATGACACAGATCCTCTGGATCCTAATGTGGATTCACAGGGTTTCCTGCGTCTGCCGCCAGCTTTGGGCCGCTACGGGCCCGGGGGAAGGACTCACATCCGCGGGCTGAGCATGGACAGTGGGAAAGATGCCGTGCTACTTTCAGACCGCTCACATAACACAGTATGTTGGCACTTTAGCTCTGTTTCTATTTCTAGTTATCTATCTCCATCAATCTGTCCATTCATACAGACAAACATTGTCTCTTTATCAGACCACCATGACCAGTTCCAAGTCAGATCTGGAAGCGAAGGAGGGCCAGATTCCCAATGAAACCAACTTTTTGGAGTTTGTTTCCTTGTTGGGGTCCCTCAGTACCAGAGGGGGAGGTGCTAGCACACAGGAAGATGAAGGGCCAGAACACAAAGAGGACATGGGAGCTGCAGAGGAAGGTGAATCTCGGCATGAGGGTGTGTTCCTTTACCTGCTCCTTTATCAACATGTTTCATAACTGCAATAAATTACTACTGTTGCTCTTGGTGCATGGTCCTATCAGCTATATAAGTTTAAAGATCCATACTAATACTATACTGCTCTACTGTAGACAGTGGTGATTCTAGACCATTTCAAATGGAGGGGCAAGACTGGGGCCACATGTGATTTTGGGGGTGTGTTACATACCACCAACCCTCCATAGGTTTGGTTCTACATAATACTGACAATACACACTGTATAACAATAAACATAGTATGCTTATTAAGTGTTAACCTGCATTTTATCTATCACTGCACAGGAATAATATCCCCAGTTAGGGGGACCAGAGGGGAGTCGAGGATTAATATCATGGGGCAATGCCCCCCCCCGAGCTGAAAGACTAGCTGGTTTTACATTGACCTTTATAAAAACAAATTTGTCATATTTTAATAAAATCATTTCCATTGGATTTGCTTGCAGAGAATCTGAGTATGACTTCCAGACAAGATGAGACGATAACAGAGACCAACACGGACAACAAACCAGAGAGACCCAAACCACCAACCAGTCTGCTTACCAACACACTACAGGCTATACCACCCACACAAATCCCAATAGTCTCTCCTGACAGGTACATATGCCTGTACACCCACATTCCTCAATATAAATATGCACACAGCTGAATTCAATCATCCACCCAGGATCTCCAGTTGATTGTGTTTTCTGTTTACAGTCCACAGACAGACAGAGAGAAGGATCCAGACTATGACTCCCTGCCTTCACAAACCTCTCAGTCAGAGAGCTCCATGTTGCAGGTCATCTGCAGACCAGAGGCTACCAACAAAGAAGACGCCTACACCTTCCATACTGTACACAGTAAGTAGCCATCCTTGAATACGTAACAGTTATGTTTGTAGTGTTTGCCAGAGGCAAACTAGAACGAGTCGCATGCACCTGGTCCCTGATCAGTTTTAAGAGTTTATTTGTGCTGGGACTGTCTGATAATATTTTGATCTTTTTAACTAATACACAGTATGTGCGGAAGGCTTTTCCAGCTGATGGTTTCACTTTTAAAACAGCTCACATTCAGATTAAATGTCATTCTTCTGGAATGGCTCCAAGATGTTCTAATGTTTAGCTGTTCAGTCACAGATGCCTGTATGTAGTGCTAAAAAAATCCCACATAACAGATTTAGCTACTAATCAGCTGGTTATCAGTTAGCCTGACAGGTTGTATGTATGTATGTTGTTTGTCTCGACAGGAGACAGGCCTCGCAAGCTGTATGCAGAGAGAGCTCTTAATCTGCCGCTAGGAGCAGAGCTGATCACTGGCAATATGTGGTACTGCTTCCCCCTCTTCCTTGTCTCTTACTTTACCAGCAACACATGCTCTTCTTCTACCATTTTTCATCCTGTTTTTACTTTTCCTGCTCTGTACCTGCATGTTCGCTTCCACTGCTTCCATGTACTTAACTTCATCTTCCTTTTTCCATCTCTTTCTAAACTATCATCACTGCCTACGTAATCAAGTTTATTCAACAGATTAACATCAGTCTGTTTTGTGTGTGTGTGTGTGTGTGTGTGTGTCTTCAGTGACCTACTGTCAACTTCTTCCAACTCAGAGTGCCAGGACGGCATGGTGGGCAGTCACACTGACTGCCCATTCCAGCGACGCATCATCCCTGCACACAGGCTTCGGCCACGAAGGACGCACCCAGAGATATTCCAGGTTTCCATCTGCTTTCACTTTACATTTTTTGTTCTTCATACCAATGATTTACTTAACCTGATTTGCTAAGACAGAACTTGTTCATGAAACTATGACTATGATGTTGAGGATATTTCAAATGGTTTAAAGATGTTTATGTAAAGGTACCCTGTGGGCCTTTGACCCACGCATGCTGGTTACATGATGCCCAGTTCTCCTGATTGTTTCATGCTGTTATATTTCCTGCTGAGAAATGCAGACAACAAAGGGGGTGAACAAGAAGGCTGTTAACAAGCAAGCATAGGTGTAAACTTCGTATGTTTCAAATTGTTCCAAAAATCAGTTTTGCAAATCTCTCTCGTGTGTGATGATGATGTGTCTTGAGAATGAGAAAAAGTGAAACTGTTTGTTTACTAAACAAAAAATTCCCCAGGGTGCGTGTAAACTAGATAATTAATGAAGAGTTAATGAAAGACTTAACAAATGAATCCTACAAATATTATATGAAATACAATTGTCAAATTAAAAAAAGATTCATAAATAACAATTTATGACTTTATTATTTAACTATTTAACTTTAACTTTAATTACCTTTAAACAATTGCCAATAAACAAACAATACATCAATAAACAGATCAAACATAGATTCATTCTACATAAACAACAACACTGTCAGTAGCCTACAGTTAAAAAAAATGCAGGTTAAAAACAAGGAAATGAAAATGCTGATTCTTTTTGCAATTCACATTTGTACTCGTTAACAGTTGAGTTAATTGGCCCAGTCCCCAGAGAAAGACATAGATGATACTGGTAAATCAGATTTGTGTTTTCTCTTTGTCAAACAGGCTGAAAAAATTCATTGCTCCTGTTTTAAACAAATGATCACTCCTGAATCAGTGTACATCACTCCTAGATGCAGACCAGCAGGGGGGACATACACCATCTGGATCAGATGTTTAACAACACTGCATCATTACCGCACCACTGTGTCTCTCTGTGTGTATGTGTGTGTGTGTGTGTGTGTGTGTGTGTGTGTGTGTGTGTGTGTGTGTGTGTTGCACACTGTGAAAATTGTGTTGTTCTGTCTCCTTACAATGATCCTGACTGTGTTTTGAATTATCCTACATGGGAAATCATGTATTTAGAAAACATAATTTGCGGTCTTGCGTTATTATTACAGTTAAATTGCTGTGGGTATAAATTATTTGTGTTTGTGTGCATGCGTGCGTCAGGAAGAGGATTCTTTGGATGAGTCCTCAGAGACGTCCACTCAGGAGAAACCAACCAGGAAGATTTATTACAAACTCAAACTGTTGCCGGGGAAGTGGATCAACATTTTATATGACCGACTCACGCTGCTTGCCCTTTTGGACAGGTAATAAACCAAAAAAACCTGCCTTCAAACTCATTCCACTGTTTGGAAGTCTGGTAATCCAACCTCATAATCATTTTTCAGCTAGGAAAATAGTACTCTGAAAATAGTATTAGATTTTAGAGCGACAAAAATAACAGTTACTGTATGTGTATCTTACAGCACAGCCCTTTCCATCAATATCACTTCATTGTTGGTAATTTCATGTGACATTTTTCCAGTTGATGCTCCTCAATGAGGATATACTGTATGTCTAGTAAGCTGCTGAATGTATCACTGTAACCTGTGTATGCCTCTGTAATGTACAGTATGTGATGTTTTTGTGTAGAAACCAGGACGTTCTGGAGAATCTAGTTGCAGTCTTCATGGCCTTTCTGGTTTCTTTCCTGGGTTTTTTGCTCCTCAACCACGGCTGCTTCAAAGACTTCTGGGTCTTCCAGTTCTGCCTGGTTATTGCCAGCTGCCAGTATTCCCTACTGAAGGTAAGGAAAATACAAAATCTTAATACAAGCCATGCCATTTAACCATTGCATTGAGTAGTTTTACGGAATCTTTACCAAAGTGTGTGATGGTATTGTGATGGTCTAAGGAAAACCATTTCACTATAATAAAACCAACTTGCATTGAGGAATGAATGTTAATAATATTTTCATGTTAGTTTACAAATGGTGATTAAATATTTGCTACTGTGGTTTTGTTTTCCAGAGTGTTCAACCAGATGCAGCTTCACCAACACATGTGAGTTCAATATTATTTTCTTACTAAATCTCTGAGGATATATTAAAGTAGAAGTAGAGTAAAGACAAAACAAACTTCTAAAAAACAGGATATTTGGTTGCATTATAATTACCAATATGTTCCAATTGGTTGGTTAGTTTCAACTTGTGACCGCTGTAGGCTCTTTATTGATGCATGTTGGCATATCATTTCCATATTAATAATTTTACTGTGTTTTGACTGATGCACCAGCAATGTGGCTGCAGAGGATATTGCTCTTTGGAGCTCTCTTAGTTGTGTCGTGACTCATGTTGCTTTAAAAAAACATAAATTGCAAGACATATGGGCGTTCAACCTAATATGAACCTTTGTGTTGGTAATTGTGATTACATCAGATGTTGGTATTATCTTGCAGTGTCTAGGAGTTAATATCATCCTAACTTGTGCTTGTTCACATGTGTGTCTCTAGGGTCACAACCAGCTGGTGGCCTACAGCCGGGCAGCCTACTTCTGCATCTTCTGTTCTCTAATCTGGCTGCTGGAGCAACTGCTGAGGAGGAAAGACCTGCCTGTCTCCACCCTGTACGGAGTCACCATCGTCTGCCATGATGCACTGGGCTTCTTACGTGACCTGCTAGTGGGTAGGGATACATGAAATGTAACAGCAGAGACAAATAATACAATTATTTGTTTTATTTCTTGCTTAAAACAGTATTTCTTCCTTGACAGGTACTAAGAAATGTCTTTTGTTTTATTCATAAAACAGGTTTTACCTACTGCTTCCCAATCACCTTCCTAGTGGGCCTTTTCCCTCAGGTCAACACCTTCTCCATCTACCTGCTGGAGCAGATTGACATGCACTTTTTTGGAGGGACAGGTTGGTGAAACTTTTTAATCGATTGATTTCAGTAATGCTTGTGTTCTTGAATCCAGATCCTCAAAGCTTATTGAGGATCTGAGGATTTTCATTGTAAACTGTAAGGTTCTGGTTTGATGCCTGCATGTGTAATCTGTGTAATTTGCATTAAGTGTTGCAAATGCATTTTCAGGCCCCTTTAGTAAAGGTGAATCTTCTTAGTGATTTAAAAACTATAAAACTAAGACTACCGTACATGATTAGCTTTTTGACTCATTGTTTAATACACATGCATATATTTTCATCCTTGTGTGTCTTAGCTGCTACGAGTCTCATCTCTGCAGTCTACAGCATCCTACGCAGTCTGATTGCTTTGTCTCTGCTCTACGGTTTCTGCTTCGGAGCTCTCAAGGTACAAAATCACCTGGATATCAAACAAAACAGAGCATAAGTAGGAGATGTGAATATAGAAATTAAAGAAGACAGGGAGTTCAGTTATAAATAGCATGTGGCCAGGCAGTTTCACTGATGGAACTAAGTAGAGCTGCAGCACAATATCTTTGTATTGTCCTTCATCCTTCAAAAGGGAAGATGCTTTTAAACAGAACATCTCAAAGCAGCAGACTCTGACTTTGAAGGTACGTGATAGTATGATTCACAACAGTGTATGTGTGTATATGTGTGTGTGGTTACAGGAGCCGTGGGATGAGCAGCACACCCCAGCTCTGTTCTCTGGTTTCTGTGGTCTTTTGGTGGTCTTTTCCTACCACCTTAGCCGACAGAGCAGCGACCCCACCGTAATACTGTGAGTGTCTGTGTTTGCATGCACACAGTGGGCCTGGTTGCCATGCACATCATTCTCAATAACCTGAAAATTAAAGATAGATTAGGTCCATGGAAAAGAGAGCTGAATTCATCAAAGAAATTAAGGCAGATGATTGATTGTGTTGAGTAATTTCCACCCAAAGATGACTCTCATCTCATCCATAATGTCTCATTTTAACATTTTTATTTACAGATCTCTGGTCAAGTCAAAGATAATGCCCACTTTAGTGGAGAGTGAGGAAGATGAGGAGGAGGAGGAAGATACGGAAAGTAAAGACCCACTGCCAGAGAAACTGCAGAACTCTATGGTAACTAAAGATGATTATGTAGAAATAAACTGATATAATGTCAATTATTTTGGTAGTGGAAAATGCTGAGTAAGGGTTCAAGTTATTCAGTTTTTCCAATGATGATTTGACTACTGTGAGCATCTTATTGTTTTGAATTGCAGCAGCCCGGAGACAATATTTACCTCATGTCAACAATTATCATCAGCAGATAAATACTCATGAACACTATGCACCTGACTTGTGGCTTCATACATACGGTGTATGAGAGGGCAGAGTGTTTTAAACTCAGTGTTGCAGGCAAGATAATAAAACAATGTTTTCTGTTGATCATTGCGTGTGAATACAGGGAATTATGCATCAGAATAAAACAAGCCTCCTGCCGCCTTTTACAGTAATAATGGAGATTGTGAAGCTTTTAAGTCTTCTTGGGCTGCTGCGTCTTTGATCTCTGCAAATGACGGCTCAGAACGATTAGACAGAAGTAATCTCAAACCTAAATGAGTCTGATTAACGAATGCATTTTCATTCAGTGTGGATTATTAAAGATTGCAGCTTTTCCTCCCTCTTGTGCTCTGCAGAAGGAGATTCTACTATCGGATGTAGTCGTGTGCTCTGTTGCCTACATCCTAACCTTCGCCATCACTGCGAGTACTGTGTTTCTTTCTCTCAAGGTGAAATTCTCGATTGTTTCCTCCCTCTATAACTCTATAACGCTGATTGTTTCTGTCTTTTACTTTTGATGCTTGTTGCAGTTTCCAAAAATACCAACTCAAGTGTTTTATTTGAATCATGTTTCTTTTGATACACACCAACTTGTATCCAGCCCTTTGTGACCATCGTGCTGTACGCTCTGGCGGGGACGGTGGGGTTTGTAACCCACTACCTGATCCCCCAGCTGAGGAAGCATCACCCTTGGTTGTGGATTTCTCATCCGGTTCTCAAGACCAAGGAGTACCACCAGTTTGAACCCAGAGGTCAGCATGCCTACTGTATATATACCAGAGTTGTCTGGTAATATTAAAGTAATTAATTACCTGGATCGTAAAAAAACAACCAGAGGGCACACACGCCAAGGCCATTCAGTTATCAAAGTTATCAAAATGTATTTTTTGATCACCAACATCACAATTTTGCATAAATTCAAAATGTCCAATCTCACTGAAATGTTTTCAGTAGTAATTGAGATATTCTGTTTACTTATAGACAAACAAATGTATACTGCTAAAAACATAGCTTCCTTGGCAGAAGTAAATAGGATGAAGCTTTTCTTTAAAATTTGCCATCATGTCAGAAGTAAATCAAGCTTTTCTTTAAAATTTGCCATCATGTCATCAATATTATAAGGTATCAGTGTAACGTTCCTTACGGAGTAGTGATTAAATAGCAACAAAACAGGTTTTTAGAAACCCTGAACTAGATCATTCTGAACTCTAGAAAGCTGTGTCTAATCTGCTTGTGGTATTTTGTTATTCTTGCTTGTGTTACAGAGGACGCTGTGCTGATGTGGTTTGAGCGACTGTACGTGGGGCTCCTGTGCTTTGAGAAGTACGTGGTGTTCCCCGCCATCGTGCTGAGTGCCCTCACTAATGATGGCTTCGCCCTCAGTCACCGCAAGAAGCTGGGAATCCAGTGAGTGACAGGCAGTACGAGATTTCAGGCAGGATGACGAGGGGATACCATGTTAGCAACATAACCAAAATGCATGCCTCCCCCTCCCCCTCTCTGTCCCCTATTAGCAGAGACAGTACAGGGGCAGAGGGGTTGTTTAGTTGAATATGTTCTGTATGTCTAATCTGCCTGACTAATTGATCCTTTATCTGACTGAGGTTTTTGCAAGAATCTATGGCGCCGACCTTGGCTCTAAAATATCAGTAGCATAACAGTATTGATAAATCCACGACGCTGTCCGTGGTGCTGAAGTAGCAGCCAGATTCGTAATTGCAACTTTTTCTCTGAGTCCCGCCATTCTGCCAGATTCTAAACTGTTGTTTGTGCTGCCTCCAGCTGTGACGTTCTCCTGACGACAGTCGCTGGACTGAAACTCCTACGTTCATCCTTCTGTGACCCCAGCTTCCAATTCCTCACCCTGCTCTTTACACTCGTCTTTTTCCACTTTGACTGTCCACACGCCTCTGAGAGCTTCCTGCTGGATTTCTTCATTATGTCAATTGTTTTTCACAAGGTGAGAGGGTGTGTGTGTGTTTGTGTGTGTGTTGCACACCCTGAAAAATATTTTTGCTTTAACCTAAAGTGATGTGTATGGGATTACATTGATGTGCATCATGGTCAAGTTGATAATCAAGTTTATCTCTCACAAGACAGAACAGAAAAGATGCATTACAAACTTAAGGTGTGGAGTTTAAAAGAAGTGGGTGTTTACCTGTCATAGAGGGTCTAAGAAAAAGATGCCATTCAGTTGCATTATGGGATTTGTAGGACCCAACATTTTGTCAGTTTGTCAGGATGTTTCAGTCTCTGCAACTTAAATTTCTCCCATTTTTTCTCTGTTGAGTATCTCAACTTTATGGAAGTGCAATACCATATCACAGAGCAAAACGCCTTTAAAAAGAATGAGTAATGACTGTCCTTGAAAAAAAGATTTTTTGTGTGTAATTATGTGTGTTGATGTAGCACACATTGTTGACAGACACCAAAGTCTTTTTATTTATTTATTTTTTTAAGGTTACTTTTTGGGCATTTCCGGCTTTTATTTTGCTAGGACAGCTGAAGACATGAAAGGGGAGAGAGGGGGAATTTTCAGAGTTTTTGCGTTAGGTAAACATCTGATCGAAGAGGTGAACTGAAATGTTACTGTTGGAAAACATGAAATATGACATTTTCAACTGAACTGCCTTTTGTTTTGTGTTTTATCTGTATGTGCCACTGACATACTGTAAATAGTAGAATAAAAGTATTTTCTATCCACAGAGGGCTTATTAACATTTATAGGGATGTGCAAGGAACTGTAGTAGATTCTAATTCAGTATGCCTTTAACCTACCAGTGTTCTTTTAAAGTCTGTTTATAGGGGACTGACTGTGTGTTGTTTATGTTTCTGTCCAGATGCGCGAGCTGTTGCTGAAGCTCCATTTCATTCTGGTTTACATCGCTCCCTGGCAGATTGCCTGGGGCAGCGCTTTCCATGCCTTTGCTCAGCCGTTTGCTGTGCCTCGTATCCTTTCTCTAAGACTTGTATGTGTGTCTGAGTGCATCAGTACCTGCTTTTCTTTCCTTTACTGGTGTGTGTGCGTGTTTAGACTCAGCCATGCTGCTGCTGCAGACTCTGCTCACCACTGTTTTCTACACCCCACTGGCTCCCTTCCTGGGAAGTGCCATCTTCATTTCCTCCTATCCTCGGCCCATTAAGTTCTGGGAGCGAAACTACAAGTAAGGCTTTGACAGAGTGAGGGAGGACTGAGTTTCCCAAACAACCTGGAGCTGTCCAGACCTCCCAAACTATTAAAACCACATTAATGTCACTGTTGCCCTGTGTGACATGTTCCTTCATTACCATGATCAAGGGTGCTGTAGTTTTATTTGATTCAATCTCACATACAACATCCTGCTGCTGTGAATACTCACTAGCAGATCAAATGTGTGTATTGATCCGTGTCTGGAAATAGTCCCAAAGAAATTTCATCCTGTTTGATTAACTTACTCAGCCTTTATAAAAGTAAAAAAATATATTTGTGAGCTGTTTTTAAAGAGTTACAGCTTCAGTAGAAATGAATGAGCTTGGCGCTGAGAACCACAAACAGGGTAGGGAAGTCGGAAAGTCTTATGAAATTGGCTAATTGGCTTATTTTTATATAATTTACTGTATAAGTTTTAACAATAACATAAACATTTTATATACTAAAGGAGAACTCAATTCCAACTTTTTGAGCTGAGCTAGACAGATTAGCAGATAGACACCCTCCTCCCCCTCTCTGTCTCTCTCTCTCACTCTGTCTCACTCACACTTACACAACATAACGCCTCTGTTCCCTTTTACTTATTGATGTGAGAGACTGTTTGTACACTTTGCAGAGAGCACTCCAAAAATACTGCTGCAGCTTTGCTGTGCAAACTTCAGTGATTTGACATGAAACAACCTGTGATTATATTTAGACTTTGTCTAAATCTTTGTCTGTCTCGTGATATTACAATCACTGACAGCCTCATCTCTGCTGGATTGGGATCTAGGTGTTCCTGCAGTAGTTGTGCAGGTTGACAATGTGAACCTCAGCCAAACACCAAGACAAGATTAAAACAAAAGAATAACACAAGGACAAGAACTGAGACCCCAGAACAGTTCAGTTTTAAAATATTAAGTTACACATTTGTCTGATGGCTGTAGAGGTTTTACAACTGCAGTAATCTGTATATCTCATTGAATAGTTTAAGATCTTCAAGAAGAGTAATTCTTTCAGAGAATGTTACAGTGGTAATACAGTCCACAAATGATTCCAGAAAGTATGTTGTCTAGATCAACTATTCTCCACCTGTTTTAAGGGAGCCGTTTTAAAATAAGTTTTGATGTGTAAGTTGTTGTCCCATCAGCTGCAACATTTTATTCACCCTATTTAACATGACTTTAATATGGGAAAGCTTTGTCACTATATACATAAATGATACCTTTTCACTTATGTTTTGGGCTTAACAATCTCAGTTTTAACTGTTTCTTGTCTCCCATCTCTTGCAGCACAAAGCGTATTGACAACTCTAACAGCAGACTGGTGTCCCAAGTGGATAAAGAGACAGGTGCGTTTTTTTTAACTAGGCTTACAGGATCTTACAGGTTGCATCTATTTTTTATTTCTGTCCTCTCAAAGTCATATAACTGAAAGATAAATTTTGAAGCTGTTGAATAAATTAGTTTTAGGTTTTGTTGTTCTTGTTATTATTTGCAGCCAAATGTTACCTCCTTTTTTGCACCCTCTTCCTCTTACAGGATGTGATGATAGCAACCTAAACTCCATCTTTTACGAGTACCTGACTCGCTCGCTGCAGCACTCCCTTTGTGGCGACCTTATGCTGGGCCGATGGGGCAACTACAGTGCCGGAGACTGTTTCATTCTGGCTTCTGACTACCTCAATGCCCTGGTCCACCTTATCGAGATTGGCAATGGGTTGGTCACTTTTCAGCTGAGGGGTCTGGAGTTCAGAGGTACAGTTTGACTCCTTCATACCTTCTTGCTGTGAGGCCACACTGCTTAGCAGTGGGCCACCATACCTTACCTCCTTCTCTCTCCATCCCAGGTACATACTGCCAGCAGAGAGAGGTGGAGGCCATCACAGAGGGCGTGGAGGAAGACGATGCGTGCTGCTGCTGCGAGCCAGGTCATTTGCCCCACCTGCTGTCGTGCAATGCGGCCTTCAACCTGCGCTGGCTGGCCTGGGAGGTGACGGCCACCAAGTACCTGCTGGAGGGTTACAGCATCAGTGAGAACAATGCCGCCACAATGCTACAAGTGTACGATCTCCGAAAACTACTCATCACCTACTACCTAAAGGTATGTTTCATTTGTGCAAATCTGTTTATGTATGTACATTTTACAGAAGTTGTTGTGCAATTATATGGCTGTAGTTAGTGTAAACAGTTTGCAAAAAGCTTTGCCTCTTTACTAGGTGACTGGGAAGCATATTGGTATGTATCATTTGTCATCATAGGTACTATATATTAAACACTGTACTTGTTTTCAATGTTTTGAATATTGATACACAATGTTGTTGTCAAAATGAAAACAGTTAATGAAAAGTAGTTACTCAGGAAAGTTTTTAAAGTTCTGGTCTGGAGCATGAGTCTTATTTTGTAATCCTATTTGGTATTTTGTCTATTTCCACAAAACATTACTACTGAAAAATTCTAGCAGAAAATAAATGTAGTTGATCTTCGCAACAGATATTGCACTAAACAGTATTATTTGTATGAACATGTTGATGTTTTACTTTTTACACAATATTTATGAATAAGTTCTACTATCTTTTCTATTTTAGCATTCCACTGTTTCCATATTTGGGTTTTTAAATGGCTACAGCTGTTGGTGGCAGACTAGTATACACACTAGTGGTAATATTGCCTTGATCAAGAGATTGGCTCATTTGAAGGTGGAAAGATGTCTTTCATCTGTCTTTTAACCAAGTTTTATATAGATGCAAAGACACATTTTCACATCAAAACTAAACCCATCCCAGAGAAACCCAGGATCATTATTACTGTACATATTTTAAGCATGTCAGAACTTCCGAGCATACCGCATGTGATTTGCTGAGATCCTGTTATCTTTATTTTCTTCTGTATTTAAGCTACGTTATTACTCTGATTACACTGATTTTGAAAGGTACCTAAAGTAGTACAGCTTTAATAAGGCATTTGAACGAATCCTGCTTAACGCTTTTAAATAAAAAATGAAAGAATTAGAGGCAGTTTGATTTAGATGTCAATGTTTTTAAATTTACCGATTACTCTTTTTATTTCTATTTTGAAAGGTAAGTTGCCTTTGCTTGTTTGTAAGTTTCTTGTGTTTTCTGTCTGTGACTATGTGTTTTATGTATGCTGCTGCCTGTCTTGGTCATGTCTCCTTTGAAAAAGAGATCTTGATCAAAATAAGACTCTTCTGGTTAAATAAAGGTTAAACAGAAAATCAACTTCTGATTCATTCAAATGTCAATGTGCCCTTGAAGATTTACCTGCCAAAAGGTTAAACTGTTAAATTGATCAACCAGTATCTTATGCATTAATCATTACAACAAATGGCAGCTTGCCAATAGTAACTCCAGATGTGGTCAGCAGCTACAACAAACATGTCATTTCTTTCTCTTGTGTTTCCCCTGTGTTTAGTATTTTTCTTTTATCTTGTCCTTCCCTCTCAGAGTATTATCTACTACCTGGTCCACTCTCCCAAATTGTCCACCTGGCTCAAAGATGCCACTGTCCAGGAGTCGCTGCTGTCCTACACTAAGTGGCACCACATTGAGCGCGACCCTCAGGTCTTTAGTGTGAAGATCGATGAAGACTACGTGCACTGCCTGCAGGGGGTGACGCGTGCCAGCTTCTGTAACGTCTACCTGGAGTGGATCCAGCACTGTGCTGGGAAGATGGAGACGGTACATCACTTAAAGATTATTCTATCAAACTTCATTATGGGTTAGAGCAGCCAGTGTTACAGCAGCTTTTTCTCACTTGACAGATTTCTAGTTTAGTCTTTAAAAAATCTGAAAATAGTGAAAAATGCCCATTTAAATCTCAGAGCCCAAGTTGACGTATTCAAATAGCTTGTGTTTTCTTACCAAGAGTCCAAAACACAAAAAAACTCTGTTTACTCTCATAGAAAACCAGCAAATATTCACATTTAACAAAATGGAGCCAGTGAATTTATGACATTGTTTAACAACAAATACAATTATTAAACAATCATGAAAACATTTCTAATTTATTTTCTGTTGATCGACTATTTCTTTAATTCAGTAACGTGAAATGAGTTAAAGGAAAGCTAAAGTTGCTTCACAGAGAAAATTTAACTGCAATTGAAGTTGCAAACTCACACAACGCTAGATATAATTTTCTCATGAATACAACAACAACACAACATTTTGGCAGAATGTATATATATTTTATATTTTATGCCAGACTCGTCATGTTTGCCCTTTTTGTGGTTTTGTCCAGCCTGTGGACAGTGATGAAGACTCACCTTTGGTGACTCTGTCTTACGCTCTCTCAGTCCTGGGGAGAAGATCCCTCGGAACGGCATCACACAACATGTCCAACAGGTAAACTTTGTTCAAGTCAAAGAGCAACAAAAATAGATACATTCCCTGTAAGTACTCTCTGAATTGACTCATGTGGGAAGATCATGGGGACGCTTGCAATGGGGGTCCCATTGTGTCCCGACATGTATGTTTTATGAAGAAATTCCTTCAATGGATATTGTCTTTTTCAGGAGACAACCACAGGGACCCTTAGCATAATATAGCAATGCATACAATGAAAATGCAATACAGTCAATTAATCTAAAGTTTCTGTAAAATCTAGCATTAGGTGTTTTTTTAGCATCAAGGATCAGGACTAGTTTGTATGTTGCTTTCATGTTTTTTAGACAAATGCAAGAATTAAACATACTTGTAATTGTGTTGTTTACTGTTTCCAATTTTTGACTGAACAATATGAAATATTAACTGAAATATTATGAGTATCAGTAGTGTTAGATATTTACCTGCAGTTTGACAGATACACCAGAAGGGGGCATTAGCAGCTAAACCTTTCACCATACACATAATTCAAACAGATTTCTGTCACTGCACTCATGACTTTTTGTCTTTGTGTGGTTTATAGTCTAAAAATATTTCATAGTTTCATAATCCCCCCCTCCTCCTTCTCTCCCTCTCTACATCTTTTTATCTATTTTCCCTACAAACCTCTGCCTTCCACAAAAAAGTCTGGAATCATTTCTGTACGGTTTCAACACCCTGTTTAAAGGCGACTTCCGCATCGCCACCAAAGACGAGTGGGTTTTTGCTGATCTTGACCTCCTGCAGAAGGTGGTTGCTCCTGCAGTCAGAATGAGCCTCAAACTGCATCAGGTAATGTGTACTGTGCTTTTAAATGGCTGCAAATGTATCCCTGGGCTTGTGAACCGGTGTTTACTAATTTTACTCAGACATTTGTGCATCATTTAAAACTTCAATTTTTTTCTTTTTCTAATAATATCTCTACGATGGCCATTTCTCATCCCTGGAGTAGACATTTCCCTAATATCTGATTAAAATTGTACAGTGCTTCATCATGCCTTTCCTGCCCTTTTAGGATCACTTCACCTGTCTGGAGGAGAACGAGGAGGCCTCTATATTGTACGAAGCCATCACAAACTACCGCAGCAGCCTGGTTATCTGCCACGAGAGCGACCCCGCTTGGCGTAAGGCGGTGCTATCCAGCCGCGACACTCTGCTCACACTGAGACACATGATTGATGACGGAACGGACGAATATAAGATCATCATGCTGTACAAACGCCACCTCAGCTTCAAGGTTATCAAGGTAAGAAGTTGTCAGTGTCTGCTCATTTTTCAGAGTCTGACAATGTTACGCAAAGTGAATGGATAATGTGAGATGGTGAAAAATGCCAGACATATTTTAGTGTGTATAAAGCAGAGAAAAACAACCTAACTCTAACAACTAAGGCAATGTTTGAGAGGTGTATTACCAAACAACCGTCACACTCCATTTTCTATCTGTACGGCTGAGCACAAATATCAACACAAACATTCAATATGATCAGAACTGTGCTTTGTGATGTGAAACTGCAACCCATTTCAGCTGAATGTATCAAGCTAGTAGGTCTGAACAGTGACTGAGTTGCAGGACAAAATCTGAATAAATGTGAAGCAGGGTGTGTCTCCTGAAAAGTGGCGACTTGCAAAGTTTTTTTAACCCATTGCACAAAATGACCACAATAGTGCTTAATCAATATGTTTGACTCTGCAGTGCTATGTGCTCAAATTTTCACTTAACTGTCTGTACTAAAACTTTATACTGTTCAACATTAAAGGACATTTTGGGAAATCAATACCACTCACATGTCTCTCACTAAATATGAAGTTACTTCCAGCAGCCAGATAACTTAGGTCAGCACAACGATTGGAAACAGCTAACCTGGCTGTGTCCAAAGTCCACCTACGTCATCTTATTTTAAAGTGGGTTGAGAAGCCGTGAGTAGTGTGGGATATCCCAGATGGTGCATACCAGTGTTTAGACTGCTACCATTGGGGTACCAGTCTAGACACGACTAAATGGCTGAGATCTAGATGAATGAAACGAGAAGCGAGCTCTGGTGAGCTCAGACCTGGGTGCTGGAAATGATGAACTTATGCTAAGCTTCAATAACCAAACTGTCAAGCTGTTCCTTTAAGTACATTTTTATCTGTGTGGGTTCAAATAGGGTTGTTGAGCAGTCTTTTTTGACTCTGCAGTTACTTTGTTAAGTGCACTCATTTCCATCTAATCCTCTGCAACATTAAGTTTTAGCTGTTCAGAGATGGAAGGATGATGCTAAAAATAAAACATCCTCTCTTTTGGATGAAGCTGGTTCCAGGTTATACAGCATAGTACCTCTTCAATTTTCATACATGCTATCATGAGCTATTTCAAAGACCAGGTCATGCCATTGCCATTGTTTCTTTTTGCCGATGGAGTATGATGATCTGATGTCTCTTTGCAGATCAATAAGGAGTGTGTGCGAGGTCTGTGGGCAGGCCAGCAGCAGGAGTTGGTGTTTTTACGGAACCGAAACCCAGAACGCGGCAGCATCCAGAACTCGAAGCAGGCGCTGAGGAACATGGTGAACTCATCCTGCGACCAGCCACTGGGCTACCCCATGTATGTGTCTTTCACAGCCATGCTTGGACCAGATATGTCGAGCATGGAATTAACATCACAAGGTTTTGGGAATGAATTGAAAATTTTTATTAATGATTAATGTTGCTCACTTCACCTTTGCAGAATGCATGTTTTTGTAATTTGAAAAATAGGTATTATCTTTAGAGTTGTGTCTATGTGCAGGTGTCCCTTGTTGCTGATAGTATGACATATATTGTATTATCTTTTAGGTATGTGTCACCACTAACAACATCGTACGCAGGAACACACCGTACGCTCCGCAGCATCGGAGGAGGCGCTTTAAGCTTCGACGGCATTCGATCCTGGCTCTGCTCTAAATGGTTACGGTCGGTTTAAAAAAAATACATTTGTGCATATTTAAAAACATACATTATTTTCCCACCTCAGTCCAGAGTGCAGTCTTTTCTTCTTTCAGTTCAAAATCAAGTTTAAAAGCAATTCTTGTAAAATTAGGAAAAGTCATGATAAACAACATTAAGAATGTTTTAATTGGATTTATTTTTTATGAAGAGGGTCTGGGGTCTCACAACACACAACATTAAGATAATGTGCAAGAGATAAAAAGTTGTGATGACACATGAGATGACAGTAACTCCATAAGTGTCACTTATTCAGCTGGTTGTATTTGGTGTAAATCACTCTGGATAAGGGGCAAACTGCAGCGTAATGCTGAGAGAGTACTTCTCTGTGGATTTACCGATAGTTTAGTTATTAGATTAGTGGAAGTCACTACTGGGTAGAGACGTCTTCGCCATCTTAATGCAATTTTAAATACATACACAGGGACAGTGTGAGTGGATTGCAAAATTGGAGTGCAGCCAAAAGCTTTGATTTATGTTGCTCCTCCCTTCCAACCATCCCTGTATTCTCTCTTTTCTTTATCAATCACTCTTTTACACATTACCTTTAGCTTAGCTTAATGAATTAGCTCTGCTTTAACCTCTGCAGGTCAGCTAATGGTGTTTGTGTGTGTTTTGTGTGTGTGTGTGTGTGTGTGTGTGTGTGTGTGTGTGTGTGTGTGTGTGTGTGTGTGTGTGTGTATAGAGAATTCTTTGGTACCCCCCAAAGAGGTTTCTTCCAGTAGTCAACTCTTATCCACTGTTTATTTAGTTTTTTTTACACATGCAGCTTTTGCTGATAAGCAAGCTGCTGCATTGTTTTGACTGGACCTGAACGCTCTTCTGTGAAGCTAGCACTAAGGGTTTTACCCTCTTTTTTCCCCTTCACATAAATAAAGACATTTCCACCATAAATTGGTTCATAAAATGTATCAGAATGCAGGAAATCAAGTGTTTGATACTTGCTCAAAAAGACTCCCAGCTTAATGTGTCCACCCAAAGGACCATTCTGAGCCAGGAAAAACCCTGGAGTGTGTCTTTCTTTGTGTCTCTCTCTTAAGCTTCTTAGAGGCTAAGTTTTAGATTAGATTAGTGTGTTAATCCTGTTTCATTGGCCTTGAGTTTAAGGTGTTGTCTTGATGTCAGTAAGTAGCCAGGGAGCCAGGGAGATGGTCCGTGCCTCGTCAGCTAGAACACATTTAACTAATTGAAATGGATGACTGCCCTAGTGTATGTCACATATGCTAGCACAGTTATGTAACATCTCTCTGAGCGAAGGTTTTTGTGTGTGTGTGTGTGTGTGTGGTTAACCAGCTGGAATAGTCAAGCCTTGCTAAATTTTTGATGGACCTTTGCCAGTTTGTGTCCCTTGCACTGATGTGGACATGAATAAATAAATTAGAGTTGTATGTGTTCTGCAGGGTGCGTAAGGACAACCTGACCAGCTGCAACAGTGGTGTGAACATGGAGGATGTGGACTGCGGTGCGGGTGGTTCATCCTCGCTTAGCAATAACCGCCCGTCTTCCGTCACGTCCAACAGCCTGAGCCTCTACCAGCACAGAGCCAGGACGACACACAGCCGCAGACACCACAACACCGGTACACACACACACACACACACACACACACACACACACACACACAGTTCACTTGTGCAGAGAGGCTTTTGGTTCCCACAATTCTAAGTGGGCTGCCAGTTTTGGATATGAACAAGGGTAAATACACACACAAAACCACACACACCACAATGCAGAAACACCGTAATATATGCAGGGGTATCATAGTTTTGGGTGTATTTATTTGTTTCTGAATAGTTTTCCATTTTTATTTATCTTAAAAATTAGACTACATATTTTTTAAGGTTGAAATGACACATTCTTCTATATAGACGCTATCTTATATTTGCTAATGTTAGCAACCTTAAGATAGATATAGTTGTGTGACTGACTATATGTCTCTCCTTTACTTGTTCTACTGTTCTGTACTAGGTACATATGTACACTTTAAGTTTGTTTTTTAATGTAGGTTTAATCATCATTTTGTTTCACTTTTACATTTTTTCAAAGGATAAATCAGCTGTTATTCTATATTTTTAGAATTAGTTTCAACAAATCCAATGAACAAAAACACCAAAACACCTAAACAAGTGCCTTCCCAAGGCTATTTTGCAGTGGCACCGTGTCTTTGCCCGGTGCTTAGCATCGCCCAAGACGATTACGATTGTTTGAAGAAATGCCAATAAACCAGAGCACGCTCCTTTGCAGCGCTGTGAAGGAAGGTCTTGCAAAGCGAGTCTAGATTGTACACAATAAAAACATTGTGTTTGTTCAGTCAGGTTTTTTTTTAAATTCCAGATTATAAAAGTATACAATTCTTTGTGTTCATGTTTGTGATTCTGCAGCCAGGAGAGAGTACCGTAGTAGGTCAGTGCAGCCTCAGAGTCAGCGCCCTCCCGTCACCAGCCAATCAGGACCCATTCTGGAGTCAGGCTCCAACCACGGGCTTGTCCAGCGTCTGTCCAACAGTCAGCTGTCCTTTAACACTTCCATAGCTTCTATATTCTCCCAGGTAATCACACACACAATGCTAATTATCCATTCTTGCTTTGGTGTGCCTTTATGAGGAGAAGAAAGCGATAACAGGATGTTTCTCTCTCCCTTTAGGTCCCTCGTCTCTCAGGAGCAGGTGGCATCAGCTCGCAGCTCCAGGCAGCACAGCATCAGCAGCGATCCAGCCAGGTAAGAGATTATTACACTTCTATACATCCAAACTTTTACCACAACACATGGTTGACAAATGAACATCTCATCACTGACAAATTTAATCATATTGCACTTCTTGGATGCACACACACGCACACACACACACACACACACACACACACACACACACACAAAAACGCAAGTAAGAAAAGATCTAAGATTAGTATCAAATATAAAAAGACTTCAATCACCACATAGAAATGGTAATTTTCCCATGGAATGAAAAAAACTGTATGCAACATATTCAAATTAAAGAAGATTTGGGAAAAATTTGCCTTGATGACCGTGTACTTTGGACTTAAACCCTTGAACCCTCTTTAACTTAAGTGTCCAGAACACATACAGTTCCTTTTACTTTAAATAACTATAAATGTAGTGCCTGTCTGAGACATGTAGTGACTATATTTTTAAGCTTAATAATAAAGGGAGTGAAAAGCCTCTGGATCGAGAGGAGTCAGAAAGTTGCTTCAACTTGTACTAGATACATACAGTATATAGTCCTTTTATAGGAAGTAAAAACGTGTGAACTAAAGTTGCCAATGTTGCAATAACAAGATTGTCATGCCACAGCAGCAATTCTGTATGATAAAGTAGTGTCACGTTTAGCATTAAAACTCCTGAATTACACTGCACTTGTGTTTGTTCAAACATGAACTAAGTTGATGTTATTCCCACTACTTACTTTAAAAACTCATCCAAGAAACTATTTCCCAACTTATGGCCAAAGCGTCTGTTTATAGTGTATTATCAACAAGTAATTCTTAGACACAGCTTGCTATCTCTGATAATTGTTTGTGCATGAACATGTTTGTGTTTTGCACTACCATGTACCACCTTAGGGTTTACTGTACACTACTATATGCCTTTCCCCAGGTTTCCTCGTCTTCGTCCACTCTCAGCTTGCTGTTTGGGAAGCGTAGTTTCTCCAGTGGCCTGGTTATCTCTGGGCTGTCTGCTGCTGAAGGGGGCAACACCACCGATACACAGTCCTCGTCCAGCGTCAACATCGCCATGGGACCCTCGCACAGGTCCAGCAGCAGAGCCACACAGGTAACTTAACAAATCAACAGCAACAAGCAAAGTCCCTGCCTCTTTATACACAGGCTGCACCCTCTTCATACAGAATGCGGTCCTCTCATTACAACATGGCCTTAGTTCAGGCCAGCATGGGGATATACAGAACTTCAGAAAATGTGGATCTCTGCCTTTAATAGGTATACAAGTATCATGGACAGATTATCATGACATTGAATATAAGAACATTCATGCTTCCCAGTGAAATAACTCTGGGGAGCATGAAGCCAAAATGTCAGTGTTGCACACAACACTACTGTAGCTCATAATCACATAGACAGAGGGGATGAACCCTCTGGACAAATTTACATTTCTTACTTACCACTGGTAAAAATATATTTATTTATTTTATTTGCACAAACATAAGACTGCATGAAATCCACATAATGAAAAAATAGGGAATGTGTCAGGAGAGGTCAAAAAGCTTATTTATACAATGGACCTCCCCTAATTAGGAGAAAAAAACAATACCTTAAAGAATGTGATGAAAAAACAACCAAAATTACAACAAAAAGCACACAAAATTAGCAGAAAACTAACCAGTAGACAACAATCCAATTAAAACAAAGAAACACTATATGGGAAAAAAGAAGGGAAATGATTAGACATCATGAATTAAATGTGATGACAATTTCCTTTTAAAATGTCCTAAAGATAAGGAGCTTTGATAGCGTTTACTTTGGCGTTCCATATCTGTACACCACAATAAAGATATGCTTCATGAACATCAAAATAATACTGTCGGCCGTTACTTGTTCCCTCCAACATTTATAATTAAGAGGGATAATTAATGTTGCAGCCTTTTATTGTAGGAAAATAAAACTCATACTCACTGCTCCTTTAGTTTGACTTGAGATGCAAAATGGTGTAAGTACAGTACAGGCTATGAACAAAGAATATTTCTCTAATGTGCCTGTTCCTTGCCTCCTCTCTTTCTCAGTGGCCATCAGAGCCGTATGAAAGTATAGACGCGACTTACTCCAACGCAGCCATCACGGTGAAAGACAGCGTGCAGTTAGGTGATCGAAGCTGCAGCCAAGGATTAGACGAGACCCAGGAGGACTCAGCATCTATCTCAAAAGCTCCAGAGGTGACGGATCAAAAGACTGTCTGAGGGAGAGAGAGAGCTCTTACACACACACACACACACACACACACACACACACACACACACACACACACACACACACACACACACACACTTATGAGAGTGCCCATACTCGTGCTCATATACAGAGAGGACTGTACGAAAAGTTACACATATACACAAACATACAGACGATTGTATGAGAGAGCACCCATGCACACAAACCTGACTCCTCTCCTGTCCTCAGCATGTGGTCTCACCTTTTTGTCTGAATGTAAACAAGTCTGAAAACATGATCTTGGATCCGATTGATGAAATAAAGACGTTTTTAAATGAGGCTGCCTTTTCTTTCTACCTCTAGTCATGTCACCCATGTTTTTCAATGTGTTATGATAGGAGGTTACACTCATTTTAGGACAATGCCTTATTGTTACTTTGTTACTTTATTTCTCAAGGCACCATAGAAGCTGCAAAAATGCCAAACACCCCCATTTTACTTTAAATCACCCTGTATAATTTCAAAAGATACAAAGCAAAAACCCTCCAAGGTACTTCTTGTCTAACAGAAAAGGCTGTATGTATGTATTTCCAGGAACTTTCCAGGATGATGCATATACAGTATATCATTTGAAGCCAGCATGTGATCCCTGAGACCATTTAGCCTTCAGTCAGCAATCTGTGCTCCACACCTCTTCCCAAGGCAAAGGAAACACTGTTGTGGACTATACTTGACCGTATATTATTGTGATGAGTAGTTTTACACTGTGGCTGACTGAAACTGAAAAAACAAATAGATATAGTAGAGGAATGTGATGACCAAATCAACTCCATCATGTCTGTAGACTTAGGCCCAGTGTTTAGGTTAACATTTACAATTTAAAACGTACACATGGAAGAAATTTTATGAGCTTCCAGTATTTTTAATTTGTTTGAATTGGAGTACTTTAAGGCTTTCAAATTAAGAAATTAAATAATGGTTCCTCACCAAACATTTATAATGTGGAGAAAGCTTTGAAACATTATCTTGACCTTCACGTTAGGAAATGAAATTTGCAGAAGCAAGTAACTGTAATAATATCTAAAACAAATAAAATATGAAAATCGAAATACTTAATAAAGAAAATCCATTAATATCCATTGATCCATTAATAATTTTCAAACGAAGGTTTTAATCCTCTGGGGACCATGGATGTCTGACAAAAATGACCTGTCAATCATCAGATAGTTGTGGAGATATTGCAGTCTGGTGAAAAGTGGTGGACCGATCAAACAGACCAGTATTGAAAATTCTCGTTTAATTTGGCAAGATAGTCTTAAAACGTACATTGTTAGACTTAGCTGTAATTTCTACAGTTACTTACCACAAAATGGCCAGTAAAATACCATAATTTTCTTTTCTGGTTAATTACTGTAATAAACATTGCATTATGGGTATTAACATTTCATTTACAGTGATTTACTGTATAATGTGAATTTGCGGTACACTGTTAGACTCTACTGTATTTCTACAGTTACCACAAAATGCCCAGTAAAATACCATAACTTTCTTTTCTGGTTCATTACTGTAATATGCATTGCATTATGGGTAGTAACATTTAATTTACAGTGATTTACTGTATTTTTTGAATTTGCGGTAGTCTGCTGTAAAACAACAGCAGTAGTGCTACTGTAGGTGAATAAGACAGACTTAAATAACATTGTTAGTTCATGTTATAGAAGTATAGAAATTAAATGGAAAAATAAAATATCTCTATAAAATTAAATTATTTCATTTTATAGAGATATCTTACATTTTATGTATTATGTTTTTAGCAGTGAAGGTAATTTAAAATTGTGACATTGCGTTTCAGCAGTGTAAATAACTTATTGAGAGTTGTGGAGACAAACAAGAAAGGGATCACATGCTTGACCGCCATATTTGACCTCTGACCTCACGACTTCAAAAGAATAGCGGGTCGATACTTCAAAGGTGTTAAACGAAGTAGGCTCGAGACATCAAAGGAGTGCCGCATTGGTCCGCGCGCACCAGAGTCCGGTGACCCACACTACTCAGAGAGAGCTGGAGAAGCGTTAAGGTAAGATAAATCTTTGCTAAAGCTAGCTGTAATTACGACGTTCGGTAAAGCTAACACAACTCGTTTAACATGCGCTGTTCGGGACATATTTTTTACTTTACTGTCAGACCATTGTCTGAAATACAATGTAACATATATTCTGGAAGTTTAAGGTCGGTTGCTGCTAGCTTTTGAGCTAGCTGTTGCCGCATTTTGGCTAACGTTACCTCCGGTTAATGCTAACGTTATATTCCCGAGCCTGTTGGTTGGTTTGTCAGTGTTTTAGAATGATTAAGCAAAACTCATTACAGCTGTGTTATAGGCCTAGTATAGGCTACGCGGTTATATTAGTGGAAGTAAAGTTACCTTTACATTTGCCCATCTAGTTAACATTTAGGCTTAGTCTTTTTTTAAAAAAAACACACACAAAAAAAGCACCCATTCTATATGTCGGGCGACAGGAAAAGCGTCTTTAAGTAACGTTATTGTGGTGGATGGAAAGAAAAAATAATCTTTGTAGGTTTTTTTTAGCTAAAAAAGACGTGTGCTAAGTTGAATTCAATGGTAACCACATTTAGCTCTAGTTTTGGTGTCTCCAGCATTTATGGAGAGCAGTTTTTTGCCTTGGCTTCAGGGTTTTGGCCACTTAAAACCATCGTGACGTCCAGCTTGGCCTCAGTGCCTTACTTTGCAATAGTAGTCCTATTATTGCTTTTTTTAATGTGATATTTCATATAGTTCATCTTTTTTAGTGTATGAGACCTAAGCTAAAGAGTGTGTAACTCAAAGCATATGGTTTTAGGAGTTGAGTCTATAGCTACCATGGTTTATGGGGGAAAAGAAAAGTAAAATTTAAAAATGTATTTTCCTAGCCGCTTAAACTTAAATTTGACGGCTTGTTCAACAAGTTGTTTAAGGATTCTTTATAATGGCATAGTGATTAACTTTTAACACATCACATAACATTCTGTGTTATTCTAACTATATAAGAGTTACCTACATTATACTGGTTACCTGCATACTAATGCATTTTTTCATCTTGTTGTAACTGTTTATAACTCCATGCATTCACTTTAAAATATAAAATTTCATCATTTCATATGTAGAACAACAACCAGAGAGACGGGAGGAAGAAGAAAGCTGGAAGAAGGTCTGACCCCATGACCCACAGGAGCACATGATCCCTTTCAACAATCTATCATCATACAACAAAAAGTAAGTACAGGTGAACGTTTTGCAACCTGTGTACTCTAGAATTAGGAATATTCTGTAGACGTGAAAAAAACATCAGCACATGGCAAGCTATAGGTTTGCATGTGGAAAGGAGCAATGTCCCACTTCCTTTAAACAGGAACCACAAACACATACATACATACATACATATGTATGTGTGTGTGTGTGTGTGTGTGTGTGTGTGTGTGTGTGTAAATAAAGGGCTGTATTTGAAGATGACTGCTCTTGATAATGAAAATTTTAAACCTGTTTTTCTTTTAAGATTCTTCTTAAGGATCAACCCAGATGAGGGCACCAAGTACACTGCTACAGTGGCTACAAGCCACAAGACTAGAGTTGTCCAAAGAAAGGTGACGAGCATCAGCTCCAGAGTCACCACTTTCCTCCAATGGCTCACGGAATTTGAGTGGAAGACACCAAACTAGGTAAGCATTTTCTTGTGTGATGTAATAACGTTAACATCAGAAAAATGATTACTCAGTACGATGAAGTAGTGCAGCATACCCTGCCTGCTACAACATCGACACAACTAAATCATCTTGTATTTCCCACTTGTGTAAGCAGAGGTCACAGTTATGCAGCAAAAGCTACAAAGTGTTGTATTAATTTAAATAATCTTAGTTTTTTTTTTTTTTTTTTATAAAAGTGACTGATAAGAACAACAATCTTTGAAGTTGGTCCAGTACTGAGCATGAACACTGTGACCTGCAGCTTTCAAACCGGGCTCTAATGTAATCATATAGGGCAAATGTGCGTCATCAATTTCGTCCACTAAAAGTTCTGTTTTTGCCACTGATGGTGTCAAATTATTATTTTAAGTTTCTGACACCATTTGGAAAGGATCCCTACTGAGATTGACCTTTTATTTAAAGAGGAAGATCCTTAGTTAGATCAGAAATCACCATTACCAAACCCATCGACAGACAGCAAAAGAAAATAGAAAGAACCTTTGAATTATCTGGGGACTTCACTACTGGTGACTAATTTTGTATACTGTCATATTCTGTTTTTTCACAAGTTGTAAGTATGTTAACAGTTTAGATGAGATAAACTCATGACCATTTCTCTGCTTCTCATACAGTCCAGTATGGACCCCCCCACCAGAGCATCTCTGGATTGGAAGCTCCATCTTGGCCTCTCTGTCCACCTTCCAGAAGATGGGGATCAGCAAGCAAGAGTACCATGGGTCCGGCCTTCACAAATCCTTCTAAGCAGACTGTTCCTCCTTCCCCTCCACAACCAAAGCCCAACAACTTCAGTTTTGTGGTAACAAACACGCCATATTTTGTATACATTTGCAAATACAGGTTATTTAGATTTCTGGGGGATTTAAAAAATGTTCAATTTGTTTTGAGAACCAATTCAAATGGTAACTACATTGTTCAGACATGTATTTGCCACTGAATTCTGCCCAGTGTTTTGCGCATATTTAGACATAGCACCGCTTGTATGTCAATTTTCTGTTATTTTGCACTTTCAGAGTTAAAAAATATCTTGTTCCTGATGTTTGTACCTGAAAATACAAATGTATTACTTTGTACATGGGCTAAAGTCAGTTATTTGGAATTTATTTAATTCAATAGCATTTATGTAAAATATTTAAAATTATTTGTAAAATGCCAAATAGTGTAATATATTGTGAACCACAATTACAGTAAAACTATAATACAGCAAGTATTACAGTATCATTTAGCAATTTGTAATTACAATATGATTACTGTAAGGGTATTATACTGTAAAACTAAGTTACAGGAAGGGTATTTTTACTACTGTAAAACTAAGGTACAGTAAGGGTATTATTACTGTACAACTAAGTTACAGTAAGGGTATTATTACTGTAAAACTAAGTTACAGTAAGGGTATTATACTGTAAAAAACAAGTACAGTTATGATACTGTAATCGGGTAGTTACAGTAAGTTACTGTAAGGGTATAATACTGTAAAAAACAAGTACAGTTATGATACTGTAATTGCAGAGTTACAGTAACTTACTGGCAACACGTTGCCAGTAATTTACCGCAAAAATACAATAAAAAGTCTAACAGTGTATAGGAAGGCCCTCCGTAATGCCAGAGCAGCGTACTACTCGTCGTTAATAGAGGAAAATAGGAACAACCCCAGGTTTCTTTTCAGCACTGTAGCCAGGCTAACGGAAGGTCACAGCTCTACTGAGCCAAGTATTCCCATAGCTCTTAGTAGTAACGACTTCATGAGATTCTTCAATGATAAAATTATAACTATTAGAAGCAAAATTAAAGACCTGCCTTTAACTGGCACTGACTTATCTCTAAGCTCAGGAACCTTAGAAACAGATGTAAAACCAGATGTATGTTTAGACTGCTTTGCTTCACTTGATCTTTATCAATTTAATTCAATTATTTCTTTATCTAAACCATCTACCTGCCTCTTAGACCCCATCCCGACTAGGCTACTTAAAGAAGTTTTACCCTTAGTCATCACTTCTCTACTAGATATAACCAGTCTGTCTTTATTAACAGGCTATGTACCACAGCAATTTAAAGTAGCTGTAATTAAACCTCTTCTGAAAAAGCCCAACCTTGATCCAGATGTTTTAGCCAACTATAGACCTATATCCAATCTTCCATTTCTTTCTAAGATTCTTGAGAAAGTAGTTGCCAATCAGCTGTGTGACTTCCTGCATAGCAACAACTTATTTGAGGATTTTCAGTCAGGATTTAGAGTTAATCATAGCACAGAAACAGCACTTGTGAAAATTACTAATGACCTCCTAATTGCATCAGACAAAGGACTTATCTCTGTATTGGTGTTATTAGATCTTAGTGCTGCATTTGATACCATTGACCATCATATCTTATTACAGAGATTGGAACATTTAATCGGCATTAAAGGAACTGCTCTAAGCTGGTTTAAGTCTTATTTATCAGATCGATCTCAGTTTGTTCATGTTAACGATGAATCCTCCGTGCACGCCAAAGTTAGTTATGGAGTCCCACAAGGATCTGTGCTCGGTCCAATCCTGTTCACTCTATATATGCTTCCTTTAGGCAATATTATCAGGAAATACTCCATAAACCTTCATTGTTATGCAGATGATACTCAATTATATCTATCAATCAAACCGGATGAAACTAATCAGTTAGCTAAACTTCAAATGTGCCTTCAGGATATTAAAACCTGGATGAGCTGTAATTTTCTAATGTTAAACTCAGATAAAACTGAAGTTATTGCTCTGGGGCCCAAGTACCTCCGTGGCGCATTATCCAAAGAGATAGTTACTCTGGATGGCATCACCCTGGCCTCCAGCACCACTGTGAGGAATCTTGGAGTTATCTTTGATCAGGACATGTCCTTTAATTCTCACATAAAGCAAATTTCAAGGGCCGCCTTTTTTCACCAACGTAATATTGCAAAAATCAGGAATATCCTATCTAAAAATGATGCAGAAAAATTAGTCCATGCATTTGTTACTTCTAGGCTGGATTACTGCAATTCTTTATTATTAGACTGCTCAAAAAAGTCCATAAAGACTCTTCAGCTGATCCAGAATGCTGTAGCATGTGTTCTGACAGGAACAAGGAAAAGAGATCACATCTCTCCTGTTTTAGCTTCTCTGCACTGGCTTCCTGTAAAATCCAGAATAGAATTTAAAATCCTGCTTCTCACCTACAAAGCTCTTCATGGTCAGGCACCATCTTATCTTAAAGAGCTCATAGTACCTTACTGCCCTACAAGAGCACTGCGCTCCCAGAATGCAGGGTTACTTGTAGTTCCTAGAGTCTCTAAAAGTAGAATGGGGGCCAGAGCGTTCAGCTATCAGGCTCCTCTCCTGTGGAACCAGGTTCCAGTTTGGGTTCAGGAGGCAGACACCGTCTCCACATTTAAGAGTAGACTTAAGACTTTCCTCTTTGACAAAGCTTATAGTTAGTTACGCTGCTATAGGCAAAGAGATAACTGTTGTTGTGATTAAGCACTATATAAATAAAATTGAATTATTTCTCTCTCTCTCATATCCACCTCCTCTAGACAGAGGGATGGATCTCTCTCTCTCTCTCTCTCTCTCTCTCTCTCTCATCCACCTCCTCTAGACAGAGGGATGGATCTTCTCTCTCTCATCCACCTCGTCTAGACAGAGGGATGGATCTCTCTCTCTCTCTCATCCACCTCCTCTAGACAGAGGGATCTCTCTCTCTCTCTCTCTCTCTCTCTCTCATCCACCTCCTCTAGACAGAAGAATGGATCTCTCTTTCTCTCTCTCACTCGTCCACCTCCTCTGGACAGGGGGATGGATCTCTCTCTCTCATCCACCTCCTTTAGACAGAGGGATGGATGTAGACAGGGGGATGATGTCTCTCTCTCTCTCTCTCTCTCTCTCTCTCATCCACCTCCTCCAGACAGAGGGATGGATCTCTTTCTCTCTCTCCCTTCCCATCTCCTCTAGACAGAGGGATGGGATCTGGTTGGGTAGAGTTTTGGCCTGGCCAGGCTCCTCTCTTTAACCTGTCTCTCTTAGTTATGCTGCTATAGTTTTAGACTGCTGGGGGACTTCCTTTAACACACCGAGTTCTTCTCTTCTCTATCTTTCTATCTTTCCATTTATGTGCATCCATGTCCCAGAAATGCTTGTTACTAACCTAGCTCCGGGGAGTCATTCCCCGGAGTCCTTATGTTCTTTTTCCCCCAGCATGTTTCCTTGGATCAGGGAGGCCCCAAAATCATGGTTGCAGCTGTCGCCATGGTCCCGCTACACGTCCTGCAATGCCCTGCTACATCCTGCTATGCCCTGCTGTGCCCTGCTACGTCCTGCTATACCTTGTAACGTCGCACAGTGCCCTGCTATGCCATGAACTACTACAAAGAACTACTACATACTACTATTTTTTGTGACTGTTATTGCCACTCTTCATTGTAACCCCAACCGGTTGTCAGACACCGCCTACCAAGAGCCTGGGTCTGACCGAGGTTTCTGCCTAAAAGGAAGTTTTTCCTCGCCACTGTCACACTGTTGCTTGCTCTGTAGGAAAATACTAGAACTGTTGGGTCCTTGTAAATTCTGGAGTGTGGTCTAGACCTGCTCTATCTGTAAAGTGTCTCGAGATAATGCTTGTTATGAATTGATACTATAAATTACATTGAATTGAAATTGAATTATTGCCATCCATACAGCTACACCACTACTTTTTCATAGCATGAAACTATGAAATATGGATACCTATATATTTGTAAGAGTTGCAACTGTCCTAAAATTGAATAATGCACCCTCACAGTATAATGTTTACCTACACTGTATAGAATCTACAGTTGTATCTGCTGATTATCTTCTACACCTCCAGTCAAACAAAGACAGACACATTTGGAAAAAATCTATTTAGTATTTATTGTAAGTTTGTTACATTTAAATTCATTTCTCTAGCAGCACTATTTAAATACAGATATTCAAGGGCAGTTACCATAGATTGGAGTTTTCTCTTAATGCAAGATGTCATTGTGTAAACAAAGATAGAGAATCAGATGAAAATGTACCACAAATAAACACGCTGTTAACGTGTTCAGTTAACTTTAACTGTGTAAAGTTAAAGGTGGATGAACAACATTTTTGTGTCTTTTGAGATAAAAGAAAAAACAATGACAATAAATTAAGATAAAACAAATTAAAAAATAGTGAATAGTGTGACAGTTGGATCTGATATGGTAGTTTGTAATCCACATCAGTCATGCTTCCCAATGTTCAGTGCCTGCCTACAGAGTTTTCAGGTCTGTTACATGTCAATAATTATATGGGGATGATTCAGAAGGATGACATAAAAAACCCACAACAGCAACGTGCAAAGACAAATATCAAAATGTGTTTTATGAGGAACATTTTGAATCCAACAGAACATGTGATTTATATTCTAACATTTCCTTTGACCCCTTTACATTGAAACAAAAGGTAGATTATAATTTTTATCCAGCAAAGCCGCATTGTTGTACTTCCTGGGACAGTTACATTGACCAATGTGTCAGGCAAATTCAACCAGGTTTTTCCTTATTTTTTTATTTATTTTACATCGCTCAATTTTTTTTAAAAGAATAGTTTGACATTTGGGAAACACAATTATTCACTTTACTTGCAGAGTTAGATTAGAAGACATGAACAACAGCCGGTTAGCTTAGCAAAAACATTTCCTGGGCCTTTATGGAAGCATCTGACACAAAATCCCCCATAAAAAAAAAAAAGTTGTTTCTACTGAAATAAAGTAGAAAGCACACTTAGTGATCTTTAGAGGTGGACAGAGCCAGGATAGCAGTTCCATCCATTTAGCTAACTAGTCCTAGCTAATCTAACTAAACTAACCGTCTGTTGGCTGTAGTTTCATAGTTTACACACATAAATATGAGAGTGGTATCGATCTTCTCATCTAACTCTTGGCAAGAAACTTCTTTCTACATAGCTATTGTAAAACTTGTTAACCAAGTTAAGTCTTAAGAAAGAAAGAAATCCACACTTTCTAAACTAGTCTGTGTAAATGTTTCTTTAATCTTGATTCTACTATCCTTAAAATTACAGTCACATTTGTAGAGTACTATCATGTAGAGAATTGGCAACACCAACATAATGAAATGTTTCTCACATTGTAAAAATTCCTTAATGCTCAGTTAAATTTGTACCGTATGTCTTAAAGTACAGATTTATATCCTTAGAAGACAAGGCTACATGAGATAAGCCCCTTCTGTGATATTCTACAACAGAGGATAGATGTTTTATCAAAGTTGGACAAATAAGACTTTCTTTTTTACATAATGCTACAGTTAAGGGATTCCTGCATCTCAGCGACTGCTGATCAAGGATCGACGATCAGTTTTCTTTGAAAAAAACTTTAAAAAAAAGTCATGATAAAAAGCTATCAGATCCTTGATCACAACCCTAACGTCTAGGGACACAGTGCTCTGAGATGTTTGAGGAAGTTGCACAATCTATTGAACTTTTTTTAAGCTTTCTGACTTCTGTTTGAAGCTGCACTGTCATTTTCTTATCTCACCATTTTAAATCTGAAACACTGAAGTGACATTTGCTTTGTGTGGCAAGATAATAAATAGTACAGTTCACTTCACACTACCTTGCTGACCATTAGTGAGCACAATGATAAGATTTAACCTGCTTTGATGCAAATAATGACAAAACAGACAGGATCTCAGTCATAATCAAACGTCAAGCAATTAGTGAAAAACAGAAAAAAGAGCTCAACTGACAAAATGTGTTGATTAAAAATCCCCCTGCACTAGCATTGTCCTGGTAAAATTACTCTGCAAGTCATGCATGTGGAAATAACCAACCATGGTGTATATTTGGTAATTTAGGGTCATTTTGACATTCTGGATATTCATTGAGACACTCAAAACAAGAATTAAGAACCCATAACTGTCAATATTATTAGTGAAACATACTAGAAGAAAGATATGAACCTCTCAAAAGAGTTTGTGATATTTTTAATTGTCTGCATACTGCAGTACTTGAATACATACTCATACAGTATCGTTTATAGCAAATAACTGAATTATTTCATTTATTTAGCAAAAAGCATGCAAATAGAAAAAAATTCACTTTTTTTAATTGCAAGTGACAATAAAATTATTTTTCTTTTCACCTGTGGATAATCTTTCGCCGACTGTGATCTATCTACAAAGGCATGACAAAAAACATGAGGCTTAGGCATCTAAATCAATAAAGAGAAAAGTGATTGCCTAAAACTGTTGAAAACCAACTTCAACCAGGTACCTGCACAAATATAATCTCTTTCCTTAGTAGTAGCAAAAACACCTCTGGAAGAGGTACCAAACAGACAATATGAGGGTGTCAGTAGGAGGAACAAACATCAGTGTTATATTTGTTGTAAAATGGGACCGTCTCTGCTCTGTTGTATCTGTAATCTTACAGAGCGGAAGTGAGACAGACAAAGAGAGAGAGAGAGAGAGAGAGAGAGAGAAAGAGGGAAGAGATCTTGAGGTCTGTTGTAAAGCATAAAGAGGCACCAAATTCAACTGAGGGAACACACAAAGCAGATCGAGTTTCAAACCAACATAATTAACCTGCCTTTTTTTACCCAGGATGCACTGTAAGGAATTGAGGATGAAATATCTATACATCAACCCTCCTATTATCATTTCTATCTCAGTTCAGGAGCAAAACATTTTCTGTACAAAGTGTTAAAAAATAAGTTATTAAAACTCAAATCAACCCTTAACTCAAAGCTTAAAGTGTCTTTTAAAAGCTGAGTGAATGGTCTTGTAAGTAATGTATTATTGACTTTTCTTACATCTTGCATTGGTGGAGTGTTTAAAAAACAGAAAGTCTACTTCTTCTGATGCGTTTCACATCAACGCTACTGTATTAGCACAGTGATAGTCTGACTGGATGTGGCTACAAAAAGAACAATAAGTTGAAGAATAGAAAAATAAGTTCCTGTTGTTTGCTGACGACATGGTGCTGCACACATCTGATTACAAACTAACACTAACAGCTGTGCAGTGTCCACTGACAAACAAAAAGATAATAATGCTAAAATGTTAATTATTTCATGGCAAGTGGAATTCTTTTATTTTCTTAATGGATTACTGGTTATAAAATGTCACTTACATATGGACAGTGCACATGTTCTAATTCTTCAAAGTGAGACTATGCAACTTGTTGATGAAATAACACAGCCTAACTCTTCCAAAGGAAACGTTAATTTAATAAGCAGTAAAACACACTTTTGCTCAATTTTATATACTCAAATATTTTGGCTATGCAGCCTTACTTTGGTCTGGTGTAACAACTAGCTTGTGGTGGCTAATGCTAGCAAACTTACACACCCCTTTAAATGACATTACTGAGTCAGTTTGCTGACTGTATGACTTGACTCTACTTTTACACAATGTTATGTCATTTGCCCTTATCCCTTAATTGTCACTAGTGGCAATTGTGGCCTTTGTTTAGCAAAAGATGCATAGTCATGCTTTAAAAATGACCAAATGTTACAGATAAAAATGACAAGGACAAATCCTGGGTGGCCCAAATACCTTATTTCAAGGGCTGGATAACAATATTTGTCAAAGAAAGTAATGATGTGGTTTCTCCTTAAATAAATAAACGTTTTCCCCCTCAGTTAGGAAATACTGCACTGGTTTAGCTACTAGTGTTGTAGTCTGAGTAATGACAGTCAACCTTTCAACCAGTCGCTTAACCGTCAGATGAGTTCCAATTGTCTATATTACCTTACCAAGACTCCAGCAAACAGCCACATAATGTCAGACAATAACACATTTATTTGTTTTCAGCAAGGTTTCTTTTTTATCATCACAAAGGCATATACTATTTTCTCTGTATATTACTTGTTATATATATATATCTATATATACACACATATACATGTATATATATACATATACATACATATATATACACACATATATATTATATTTATATAGAAACAAAAATAAGCGTACATTTTTGCTGACTTAGATTGAAGAATATCAGCAAAGGGCATTGTAAACCATGGTCCATCTAAAACAGGTGAAAGGTGCGGTAGTTCGCACTTTCCCAACTCACCCACAGTAACAGATTTGCATAGGCAAAAATGGGATTAGCCCTTAGACAGTAGATTCCTGAATTCTTTATAGAGATGCAAAATCTAGTTCAGCTCAACACAATTAAAAACAAACATACATACAAACAAAAAGAATAATGTTGACTAGGCCAAGCTCTCTTTAACCCCTCTGGTCATATACTGTACATAGTCGTTTTTCTGTGCACATTTTTGTTTACAGTGTTAGGCTTCAAGTAGATCTAAAAAAAACAACTTGTACATTAACAACTAGATGTGAAATAAATTAACCAACATGAGAGGTAGTGAAAGGCCTACAGAGACGTTTGTTGTTTTTCTATACAAAGGAAAAAATAAAACGTGTCAGTAAGGCCAAAGCTTCGCAAACCTCCTCCACCCGATCTGGACACAGCTCTCAACCTTTTCACGTCATGTTTCAAAAACCCATTCACTTGGAACCCATGGGAATTTAAAGACAAAAAATATCTAAACTCAGCGATGACACATCACTTCACATCATCATCATTGCTTGTAAAATCTACATATGAAATGCAGTCATTAAAAATAAACAACTGTGTACTTTTCCCCCACTGTGTAAAACTCACAATAAATTAAGAGGAAAGGACGTAAGCAGAAAATGTGAGTTTCTGCTGTGTCTGTCCTCCTTGTAAAACTGTTACCTGGGATTCTGCTGTGTCTGTCCTCCCTGTAAACCCTGTAGAGTGCTAAAAAAATTAGCACTGGGCAGAAACTGGTTTCTCCGCTCACACTAGGGACAGTTAGCTCCCCACGGTTACAAGTATTTAATAAGGTACACACATCTCACAATTTATAAATGTAAACTTGGTTTAATTGCACCATGATTTCATTATCTGGTTCTTGGTGAAACATTGTCATTTTAATTACTGTATAGACTCAGCAACAATGAAACATAGCTGTACTGAGCAGAAGAGGGACTTGTTTGCAAGAGAGCTTTATGAGTGACAGGCATTCATCTACTCAGTTAAAAATTTACAAAGTTGTCCAAATACGTCTAACTGCTTCCTGGAAATGAAAACTGCTTCAAGGAGTAAGTGTGACAACTGGTCTTTCAGTATCAGAATTGGTTAATTATTCTTATGCGCATGCATGCACGGCTCTTCATTACAGCAGCTAAGCATTATCAAATTGAGTCCTAATGGGTATTAATGTAGTCTGCATGTGAGTACTGTATTGGCAAGTTAAATATAGTATATTTTCAAGAAGAAACATTGCAAAAAAATTCTTCTTGACTTTACAGTGTCAGTGTTACCAATTTATAACCAACACTTATACTACAGGAAGCTTTTGTGGTAATATTTTAGCTTGAATTTGATGCGACATCTACATCTAGTTAGCATTTTTAACACTAAATGAAAATAAGTCTGGAGGAAAAGTCAAAATACCATGACTCCATGGACTTGTTTTCCATTTAGGCTCGAGAAGAGGACCTGTATTTAATTAAATTATTATTAATAAAATTATCTGTTGCCTTATTTAAGTCATCTAGTAAATCTTGCAAATGCTAACTAGAGTCAGTTTGTTGATTAATCCAACAGTGGCATTACAACATTCTGAGTATTCTAAAAGGTGTCGTGGTTAGTAACTTCTGATAATTTAATAACCAATCTAAAATAATAGTACACAGTTTCATTCTATAATCACTACAACCTCCAATTGCACTTCAATAGTCTGCTAGACATCCTGCACCGTCTACTCTTAAATTTAATCTAGACCAAATTTGGCACGTGAACTTCAGGTAGTTCTAAAAGAAGGTGGCAACATGGATGCCTACATTTATCAGTAAAGAGTGGCATTGTTTCATTGACACTTTAAGGTTAGCTATCCATCATGTTACACAACGAATGGACTTGGAGGCCGAGTTAAACAGAATAGCATATACTGCACTCATGCACTTCTACTGCACATCCACAGGCCAAAGTTCAAATGTTTACATCATCAAAAAACAAAAGCTTTACATACTAAAAACATTAATGGGACATTTGGCAAGACCCCCTTAATTTTTTTTTTATCAAAATGTTTCTGTTAAGTGTGTAATTGTACCATACACACACACATAGCCATTATCATTGCATGCTGTCAAAGTCAGATTAGAAAAACAAACCAGAGTATGTTAGTGCTGGCAGTGGGATAAGGGATTGGCTAGCACAAGCAGGAGGACTACTTGCTTACAGCATGCTGAAACCTATTTAGCCTTGTTGAGAAGGCTAGCATGTAGCGTGACTACGCAAACTCTCTTTGCGAGCCCAGTACGGTAGCAGGTTAGCATTATTATACCAACCCTCTTCACTAGCTCTGGTAAAAAAATTGTGTCTTAAATGGACAGTAGCTAACTGAAGGAATACCATACACTCTCCCAGCTCCATCTGCTGGAGAAGCAGACATGCACCAGAATGGCCGACAGCCTGTTGACAAGTCACATCTGATATCTCTTCGCAGCAACTTTGACATCATGTCTGGCACCCGTGGCACGTATCTGCAGCGTGATACTGGACGTCCAACTCCAGCGACATGTCATGTTACCTACAGTATCAAAAGCTAAAGCCTTACAGACAAAGGCCAGGGCTCAATAACCATTTCAATTAGATCAGTGCCTGCTGCATCTCCCTACGTTCTCAAAGTAGAACCAGCTTTCCATAATGCTCAAATCATGGTAAAACACTAAAAGGTAAACCCTCGTTTCTGCGCGACAATTTTAAAATGTAGAGGACTTTGGAGTCATTGTGGGTTTGTTTGTTTATATTTTCTCCAGCTGTGTTTTTCCCCCCACATTGGGCACCTGTGCTTGTCAGGCTGTGATGGTCTGAGTTGGAGGGAGAGGGAGGGAAAAAAGATGGAAGGTAGGAATTGTTGGACAAACTGTGGTTGCTTTCGAGAAAAACTCCAGCAGCGCTTGTGCTGCCTTTTCCTTACATGTAAAAGGCATTGTGATTTTCTCAGCGGAGAGATTTTTTGTCTAAAGTTCATGAGTAATAATAATACATGTAGCTGCCCAACCACAATTCTAGCCCTTACTTCTCCCAGTTAAAGAATCCCAAAGAAGGAAAGTGCTTGGACGGACAGATGGATGGATGGACATGTGGATGGATGGATGGGTATGTTGCCTTTGCCGCAGAAGCCATCATTTCTCCTCAATGAAAAACTGCAGTAAGCTATAAATTGGCAAAATGTCTTTTTTCCCTTCACTGAATATACACATCCAGACTTAATATATCTCAATATTCAAAACAGTTGCAGTCCGTGGCTTACATCGTCAAGCTACTGTAAAGAGAGAGAGTCACATGCTGAGCCAGTGCTTCTTCTGGTTAAATGGGCAGACGCCCCAACTCCCCCTAACAACTAGGTGTCATGTTTGGACAGTAAAGAAATTAAAAACACAGTTTTAAACATCTGCGCAATGGGACAGAATTAGAAAAAACAAAACAACATGAAAGAATGAGTAAGAGAGAGAGAGAATATTAAAGTGGTAGAAAGCATGAGGTCTAAATATTACAGTACAACAGTTGGCTTGTCCACTTTCTGCTCTCCTCTTTCTGCCCCCATGGCCTGAGAGTCCTTGTCCACAGTTAACCAGCAGCTGGCCATCAGGTTGGCCATTTCAACTGACTTCAGTTGACAAGTGGGTTGGCCAGTCAACCTTAACTAACAGCACAAATTGCTAGCAAAACAATCACTGGCCAGAATTAATGGTCTTAAATTGACCAATAACCAACCAGTAAAGGCCGACCTGGCTCCAGTGGAGAACTGGATATAAATTGCTTAAAAAATATAAATAAAAAACAACCAGCTATCTTGGATGTCATTCAGTCTTTTCAATCAAAAAAGATGGAGAGATTTTCCAAACCCGACTTCTGGCACCATAGTAGTATTTGAAGTTTAAGTAGTAGTCTCGTTGGCGTACGATGGCAATTAGGGAGTGTGGTGGAGTCTAGGTGTCGAGGCAGGTGAGCCTCCTGTTGGCCAAGAGGTCTCTGTAAACGGAGGAGTTGAGAAAACGGGGGAAGGAGTCGCGATGCATCAGGTTGTAGATCTGGAACTGGGCCTCCTCGTACATCAGGTTGCTGGGCTCCGCCAGGTTCTGGTTTATTCCTTCTCTGACCCGCGAGTCCAGACTCACCTGGGATGTGGAAACAAATTTGATTTATAAACCATGGTGTTTTTTTAAGTTATCCATAGAGTACAAGTGGCTTCTTAAAACACATGACAGGTTGTTCACTATTTGGCTTCTTAACAAGAGTCTTTAGCCATGCTAGCACCTTTGTAATGCTCTACTTAAGCACAGTGGTGCTTTAAGCTAAAAGCTAACAGTAGCATGGTGACATCTCAAAATGACAATGCTAAGACACTGATCAACAAGTACAATGTTTATGACCATGTTCCCCATCTTAGTAGTAGTACTAATATTTAACTTTAGATAACATTTATTTGGCATTAAAGCCAAAGTACAACTGAATAATTTAAGTTTTAGTCATAAACCAAAGTTTATGACAATATGGAACTTTACCTGATGATGGGGCTACATGTAAAGTCATTAGGATTTATCATCTGGGGACTATGACAAAATATATTTCAGTCCGGACCAAAGTGGTGGCCTGACCGAACGACAGGCCAACATTGCCATCATTAGAGCCATGCTGCTAACATTACCTCTTTGGGTGATAATATGGACACGTAGTCTTCGTATATGATCCTGGACTTCTCCTCCACCACTAAGGGATCAGTCTCCTTTTTCAGCTCTTCACAGGCCATCCAGAAAAGCAGGTTGTCCTCGCTGTACTCAGAGCGCAGGAACTCCCGGAATACCTCTCGGCCCTCCAGCGAGCGCAGCATCATCTCAAAGCTCCGGGCCCACAACAGTGCCTCGTCTAGACTGGGCTGTCTACAGTTGGGCATACAAAAATGAAGACATTCATGTGTGTGAGATTGACACACACAATCATACTGACACAAACATGCAAGACCAGAGGGATGATGGCTGGACTTACTGTTCCTCTGCAGCTTCAATACTGTCCATCTTGGTGCAGGTCTGTCGTTCACTCCTCTCCATCCTGTCTTCATTCCTTGAAAAAAAACAAGAAATTAATTATGTTCGCCAACATGGCGTCTTGGCATGTTTCTGGCATTTTAAATGGATATATTTAAGTTATCATTAGATTAAGTTGTAGATGGAGAGTCGCAGTTAGATCAGAATTCATTATCGTCCACTTTTAGCTACATATTTGACAATAAGATTGTTGGTGTCTTTATTTTCCTATGTAGAATTAAGGTTGCAACAATACATTGATTGTAACAAATGTATAAATTCCAAAGAAACTAAATTATTTTTCTCGATGTAAATCAGCATTCACCATCCTTAGTTACCACCCAAGAAAAAAAACTCTAACTGCATCCAAACAACCAAATTTCTCCTCTCCCTAGGGATGTCCAGAGCCAATCAACAAGATCAGTATCAGGGCTGATTACCTTTTTCTATTGTTCACCTATCGGCGATCTCAAGTAACCCCGATTGGACGATATGAAAATAATAAATAATCAACCAACCCTACCTTCATAGTAATCTGAATATGTTTGGATTTTGGACTATTGGTCAGAAAAAAACAATCAATTGGTAGCCGTCACTTTGTGCTTTATAAAATTGTGATTTGTTTTGTGAATTTTTTGATGTTCTATAGACCAAACACTTAACAATCTATTGAACAAGAAAATAATGGGCAGCTGAATCAACAAAGTGAGCGATTGTTAGATGCAGCTCTAACTCAGTTCATCTCTTCCAATCACATTGGGAAGCATTGGTGTGAGCTTTAAAGTCCATAAAACAAAGCTTCAGTTCATTTTTAATGTAAGCACTTCATACACACGGTAGCCTCTCTGTCTGTCGTAGATCAGTCAGACATGCTAAGTTCACAATGCAACACACACTGAGCTGTCTATTTTTGTCCCACCATGGAGGATCTTTTCTTCCTCTTGCTGTCTCTTGTCAAAGTCCCTATTGTGTGGCAGTAAATGGCTAAGCTAGCCACAGCCCCCGGGCGCCCTTACAATGCAGCTAAATATACAGGCTGTTCTTCACAGCTGTTTTGCATGTGATGTGTGGATCAAAATAGAAGGCACCCCTAGTAGATAAGAAACCTTGTGTGAGGGCGGATGAGGAGGGGTCAGAAAGTAGAGAAAGAAAACGGATGGATGAATTGTGCCAGAAATACTTGTTACTAACCTAGTTCTGGGGGGGTTTTTTTTCACCCAGAATGCTGCCTTGGAATAGGGTGGCACCAAAATCATGATTGCAGCTGTCGCTGTGGTCCTGCTACACTCCCTGCTATGCGGTGACCTGCCGCGCCCTGCTGCGTCCTGCTACATTCCGCTATGCTCTGCTGTGCCATGCTGCATCTTGTGGCACCCTGCAGTGCTCTGATGTGCCATGAAATACTGCGACTACTATTTATAGTCATTGTTCCATTATCTTTATTGTAACTGTTATTGCCACTGTTTATCACACCCCCAACCAGCATCGTTAGACACCGCCTACCAAGAGCCCAGGTCTGTCCGTGGTTTCTTTCAAAAAGGGAGTTTTTCCTCGCCACTGTGGCACTAATGTTTGCGCTTGGGGGAATTACTGGAATTGCTGGGTCTTTGTATATTAGAGTGTGGTCTAGACCTACTCTATCTGTAAAGTGTCTCAAGATAACTGATAACTGTTATATATTTATACTATAAATAAAATATAATTTAATTGAATGAAAAACTAAGTAACAGTATGCCGTGACACTCATACACCGTCCCTATAAAACTGCAGACAGCTGCAGACAAAATCTCCTGTGACTCACACACACATCTCTTGACTCGGCATGATAGATAAAAACAGAGAGCATTCAGTTTTCAGTACAAATTTGTGTGAGTTAAATAACTCACACAAATTTGTACTGAAAACGGCCCATTATCCCTCCCAGCCTTGACGCTAAAATAAATAAACATATAGGGTACTGAAGACATATTTCCAGGCTCATTCTGGATATCTGACACCAGCATTTGATTGAGAAACACACAGCGGAGTCACAGAGCACTTACTACGGGCCCAGTCCACAAGCTGCCACCACTTCAGATGAAGTGGTGTGAAAAAAAGCAGCACATTCACCATTCACTGCCTGAAAACAATGTTTCATTCACTCCTCTCTCCTGGCAAGAGTGCAGCCACAGTAAAGCAGTAATAGGAGCTACACAGCAGTTACTGGTTTTGGTGCCTTGCTTAGGGGCATTTGGTGCAGTAAATGTTTTTTGTTGTGTTGGCTGTGTACTCTTTTCTCTCATATTCAAAAATGCAAGGCAGGAATTAAAGCTGCAACTACTATTAAAGCTGCAAGCCAAACCATCAACAATGAAAAAGGAACTCTCTGCTGAGTTAATGATACCTCACACACTCTGTTGCCAGCGGGGGGCGCTATGACCAAAAGTCAATTTTGGCCTATAGATGTCTTCAGGGCTGGACCTTTGTCAAACGTGAGAAATTTTGGGCAGATATGACAATATACACTAAAGTTACAACAACTTCTTTGTTCATCGATAAATGCTCAAAAGGCCGTCACGCCCACACAGTTTGACAAAAAGGTTTTCTTTTAATGACTTTTCATCTTTAAGATGTTGAGATGGTACAGACCGAATTTGGATTGGATGAAATCTTATGAGGTGTTTGTTCAAGTATAGCACCTTGACTTTCAGGGGGCGCGCTATAACTTTGAGCCAATAACAGCGTGTATATGCCTTCAGGGTTAGACTCTGATGAATCCTGAAAAGCCAATTGGACGATGTTCACTCAAGTTACACCCACTTCCTGTTTCAATAGCAAAACGCACAAAATAGTCGCCCCACCACAGCCATATGACAAAAAGTTTTTCTTTTAATAATTTTTCAACTCTAAGGTCTTGAGATGGCACAGACCAAATTTGAAGTCGATTGGATGACATTTCTAAGAGGAGTTTGTTAAAGTACGAGATGTGGAATTGGCCAAAATCACACTCATTTCAAACTTTTAATTCAAAATGGGCAGAGTTCCTGTTGGGTTTAGGGTATGGCTCCAAAAAGCGTTTTTGTATGTCTTGACATACATATACATATATACATATATGTACCACATTTTGTGAGTCTACGTTAAACGTACCGCAGGGGCTCAATATTAGAAAATTTGGAGGGGGCGATAGCGAGCCATTATTGTGCGCCTAAAACCCTTAAAATACGTATATGTTCACAAGGTTTGATGCAAATGCCAATTTTGGTGAGTTTTTGAGTATGTTAAGCCCCTAAAAAAGGCAATTAATTTGCCGGAAGTCCTTCAGTTTCAATAATTATTATTTTCATTATCAATTAAAAAAAAATCAAATCTACTGTACACTTCTATATTTAACTTTCAAACACAGCTTTACCACAGACAAGCTGACCGTGCAGGAGCTGTTTGCTATATTTAACTGCCAAAAACCTGGTTCCTGCAAAATCTGCATGGCCCTTTAAACCTGCAGGCCTTGAATCCAACAGTGGAATACAAAGAATAAAGTTAATCTTCTAGATTCAGGTGACGTGTCTGTTCACAGATCATCTCTGTACGTTTTCACCATGACTATATACATTTGTATTATTTGTGTAAACATTGTAAGAACTTGTGTTTTGTTCAGATAACTCACACACATTTTGTGACTTTTTCCTTACACGAACAAAGAGTCTATAGAGAAAGCCTTTGAGGCATATTTGTGATTTTGGTAAATGTACTATTACTATATAATTAAAATTGACTTGACTTTAATATCTGGCTTCATAATTGTTCAACTCTGAAAACTGTTAAAATATGGGTTGCTTTGTAGAAAGGTGTACTGGCTCCCAGACCTCCTTGCACTGGATCAGGCACACAACATCAGCATAACATCACAGATTAGTCATCAGGACCATCTGTTTGTTGTTTCAGGCACAGGGGGTATGCCAAAATTCAATTATTTTTTAAAGAAATTGTGACCTTGAATGCATAAATGTCCAAATAACACAAAGCTTAATGGTGCCGTATAGCAGCAATCTCTATTTATATGATTTTATGATTAAATATGTTTAATTTAGCTTTGACCAAGTGGATCAATTTATACTTACGTTACTGCTTCTAAGCATCCTTTTTTTAAAGGCAGCTTTATTGCCAACTCCAGTTCATTCATCACAAGCAACATTGCCAATTCTTCGTCTAAAAAAAATAAAAAATGTTACTGGCTGCTAAAATAAATTGCTGAAAGTCACCAGATGACGTCAGGCCACATAGTCGCTTCAGTCTGCAAGCCTTCTTTTTTATAAAAGGTCTTCATTAAGTGGCTGTGCTGTAGTTATCAACAGCAAACTTAGATACATTATTTGAAAGAAATATTAATTATAGTAAGTACATTGTTCTTATCCTGAGCCAGTGAGCCACAGCCTACCAGAAAAACCATATGATGGAAAAGAAATAAACACAAACTGGGTGATATTAGATTCTGCAGACACAGACTTAGATAGTATATATAGTAGACTTCAGTATTTTATAGTAGAGTATTTTCTTACCAGAGACACTTGCAGCAGCCGCACCAGCAGAGGCAGCAGGTGTTGGGTCGGGGCTGTCCAGGGGCCTGGGGTGTGGCCTCGATGTGCGCCGCCTGCCTTTTTCTCATCTCCACTCCACTCACACTACGGGGCTTCGTAATGGATACACAAAGAAAAAAAAACACACAAAACACTGATAAATACCCTACAAAATAATAATAACATCACAGAGAGTGCAGTTTCAAATTTGGTACCCATGTTATACTTTTAGTTCATTAGCAATATAATAGCAATACTATGCTATGACTTATAAGAAAGGAAAAAAAAAAGAAAATATAAAAATATGTGTGTGTGTGTGTGTGTGTGTGTGTGTGAGAGAGAGCGATGAAGTGAGAGAGAGCACCCAAGCAGGACAAAAAGGATTCCCTTCCTTGTATGGTACGAGGATTTCTGGCATTGAGCCAAGTCTTTCACACTGGCTTTGACAGACACTACACATACATTTCAAAAGGTGCAGACACAGACAGAGCCTACACATCACACACACACACACACACACACACACACACACACACACACACACACACACACACACACACACACACACACACACACACACACACACACACACACACACACACACACACACACACACACACACACACACACACACACACACACACACACACACACACACACACACACACACACACACACACACACACACACACACACACACACACACACACACACACACACACACACACACACACACACACACACACACACACACACACACACACACACACACACACACACACACACACACACACACACACACACACACACACACTGTTGTGGAGGACTAAATTAGGACTGTATATTAAGCTGATCCCAGTTTCCACAGACAGACACACATCAAATATGTATATTCATGCACACACTTATATTAACCTGTAGTTGCCCCAGAATGTGAAACATCATTTGCACAGGAGGGGATGAGGATAGGTAAGGACACACCACAAAAACCTAAATAATGTGGTTTTATATAGTGATCCTGTGGTAACACTGAATGTACTGCTGTTGTCTGATGATGTCATGCCACTGCAGACACACAGTGTTGTGGTGTTTCTGTTTTCTCTTTAATGTACAGCATGAGACATGTAATTCAAACACCTCTGGGTCTTATGGTTCAAGGACACTGAGGCACTCAGGAGGGTAAAGTTTAAAAAGCCTTTATTTTTTGGGTCTTGTTTGCAAGATAGGGGACATTGGAAAAGAGCTAAGCCGGAACCCAAAGCTCTCGATCTACTGGTAAATTTCCATTCCTACCCTCACCTATGGTCATGACGGTTGGGTCTTGACTGAAAGAACTAGACTGCGGGTACAAGCGTCCAAAATAGGTTTTCTCAGGAGGGTGGCTGGCGTCTCCCTTAGAGATGAGGGTGAGAAGCAGCTGCTCCTTTAGGTCGAAAGGAGCCAGTTGAGGTGGTTTGGGCGCCTCCCTCCCAGAGGCCTTCTTCAGCTGGGAGAAGGCCTCTGGGTAGACCCAGGACTAGGTGGAGGGATTATATCTCCACATTGACTTAGAAACGCCTCGGGATCCCCCAGTCAGTGCAGGTTAATGTGGCTCAGGTAAAGTGAGCTTTGGGTCTCTTGCTGGAGCTGCTGCGACCTGCGACCCAACCCTAGATAAGTGGTTGAATATGGATGGATGGATGTAACAAAAATGTACAGTATGTGGTAACAGTTGATTAACAGTCACCGCATGGCTGTACGTAGGCCCAGCGCCTCTAAATGCTAACGTAAAGTGTGCTAACATTCTACACAATGACAAGACTAACATGCTGCTGCTTAGCAGGTATTATTCACCCTTTAGTTTAGCAGGCTAGTATGCTAACATGTGTTAATTAAACCCAAAGTAAAGATGTGGCTGATGGGAATGTCATTCATTTTCCAGGTGTTTGGTCCTGAACCAAAGTACTGGACAAATTAAAAGAATTGACGTGATGATGGTGGCAAATAAAAAGGTAAGGGATCACCTACGTTATTACAATTTATTCGAGGAGACATACATGTCTACACCAGATTACATGACAGTCCATCCAATAATCAAAACCTTTATCCTACTATAACTATAACAGCTCGCTTACAGATAGTACAACAGCAAATTTCAAACAGATAAAGGAGATAATAATGAACACAGACGCCACTTGATAATTTGAGGCATATAAGCTTAGTTTCACCAACGGGTGTTGTGTGAAAAATGTACTAATTAATTGCAATTGTCTTATTGTTTATGAATCAAAAGTGAAATTAATGAAACGGAAGTCTTACCTGCAAAGTCATGGTTCAAATTAAACTCCTCATAAAACACTTCAATATCCAAATAAATAAAAAAGAGCGCCCCAGTACCAACAAAGGAGCCTTCTTTCTTGTTTCCTCTACAGCGCACATACATGCAATTTACTACAGTGATATTACAGTACATGGCAGGTAAGGCTGAGACGACCTGCCTGATATGCAAATGTTGTTGCCTGACCAGTGGAGTGGTCATCAGTTATTCAGCAAGCAGGCAGTATCCGTGGAATAACAGGCTGCTAGATGCAAACAACAACGAGGCATTGGCTTTGTTCTAAACCCAGGGAAAGAGGCCGCAATGACAGAACATGCAAATATGGAGTTCCCTCCATATTTGCATGTAACAAATACATCCAGATGAGAGGGAAACTGCTACAAGATCTGACATAAATGCAGTGGTTTTATAAATTATTCAGATGACCCCCCCCCTCATTTTTCCACTTTTTTAATTAATTTAGACATCATTTCAAATTGCTTGAGGATAGAATTTTAACTACCAAAACTACTGTTATTTCAGTCAAAAACAATCCAATTTAGTCATCACCCAGCTCTACGATGAAACCTCCACCTTGCTTCACCCTCACATTATTAGCCAAGGGATGAGCTGTAAATAATTTTAGAAGTAACTACACACCAGCCCCCAGAAAGTGCTCCGGGCTTAGAAGTAAATAGTACATTGCGGACAAACAGTGGAATTGCGACTCCAGGCCCATCACATGATACCCTCTGGCCCAAAAAGACTTTTTCTTATAGACCTACATAGCAAAAGAGATGTCTATATATCAGTGGATACGGATATATTTTTTTAGGGTCACAACGCCAGCAAAATAAATCATTTCATTATCAGAATTGTATCCATTTGGTCTGATAAAGTCTAGAAGAGCTGCACAATTAAATCATTTTATCCCCATTCAAGTTAGCCAGCTCTAGTGTGCCTGCTCTACAGGTGGCACAGTGCAGAAGCCGTGCCGATCAACCTGGTAATTTCTGGCTCCATGATGGCTTCATGCACCACTGAGCAACTCTCATAGGAATGAACGGGGCTGCGCCTGGAATGTTGCATGGTACACACAGGCTAAAAATCCTGTTATATTGTTTAGTGTCACTGTTGGGAGTAATGCATTACAAACGTAACGCAATTACAGTAGGGTATTCCTTTTTGCTGCAACGCAGTAATATAACGCATTACTAATCAAATTTTGGAAACATTATATTAGTTACAATCTCACTAACGCGAGTTACAACGCATTTAAACGCAACATTTAGGGATTTGTTTTTTTAAAGATTAAAAAGGAAAGCAGCAAGACCAAAAACGCTTGTCTTTTCCTGTGACCATTTGCTGTTCAATATGTTGCAGTTTTACAAACTAGTAAGTGAGCAGACAGACATGTTTCGCATAGCGTTTCACGTTCATCTCAGTAAGCTAGCAAGAGTACACAAGAAACAACTTTGAAGGTTACTTCAAAATAAAAGCACTTTCTGTGACGGTTCACAGTAAAACAAATAAAGTTGTGTACCATTTCACATATTAGCTGTAAATCAACTGAGTTAGTCTATAATATTAGTGAGTTTTAACACAGTATAGTTGACTATTTCTTTTAAACTAAATAACATGAATTTCTTATTCAAGTGCCTTAAACAAACATTTTACAACAATGCTGTACTTTAAGTACAGCATTGTTGTACTGTAAGGCCCTTTTACTTGCCAATTGTACGTTTATCCATTTTAATAGCTGTTGTTACTTTGCATATTCATATTAATTATACAAAATATCATGAATAAACTATGATGTGGATATGAAGAGGAGATTTTATTGATCAAGTGGTGAAATTCATATGCTGATGTTGATGCTGATGTCTGATTTTAAACCAGGAAAACACTGTTTGGGTCCTTTCAAAGAGGAACATGAAAATCTTCTTAACAAAATAACATAAAGGACCCACTGAGTTTGTATTTTCTTCTTTTTATGAGAAAGTAGCCTAACATTATAAGCAACAGCATATAGCTGTAATATATCCGCTAAGGACTTAATGATATGTACAACACCATCTATTTGCTGAGTGTTGTGAGTGACGGGTGTAAGCTCTGAAGTTCGTAACATCTTAGCCGGCAATAGGAGTGTCTCCAGGCCACAGTCTGTGCAAATACGTTTAAAACTTTTAATACTTAAAAAAAACATGAATCAAGTGTTGATAATTACTCAAGTTACACAAATATTAGAGTCATAATTTATTATTTGATTTGTTTATTATTGAGTACAAATTAATAAAAGCTCCACAGTTTGTGTATTTATTTAATTAGATATTGTTTACTAGTCATTATCAAGGTAAATGTGACAGTAGTCCTATACTTACTCCACTGAGAAAAACAGAGACATGCGGTTGAAAGTTCTCAAAAAAGCTACTTATTGGATCTAAGTTATTCAAGAGTGAACTTGAACTTGGGAGAGGCACTTTTTCCCCATTTTCAACTAGCAGTAACGTGATATTAAACAGACAATTGACTACAGTAAGTGGGATACAAATATCCACTGTGCTTCTTTCTTTTTTTGTAACTGAGTGGAAAAGAAAAAAACCCCAATAAAAACAATAAAATAATTGCTTCTTTAACAGTGAATATGAATGAACAGTTCATTCCAATTTTTTAAAGCATTTTAAGATCAGTCTTTTCACTTTCAATAAGTGCAACATCAATGAGCAACGGAGTTGTAAACAGGGACGTTACTGGGGTTGAAAGACAGGGGGGCTTAGCCCCAAGGCAAAATCTTACTTACAAACTCTAATGTTAACTTTTAGATACATTAAAGCTGCATGGGGGGGATTTACTTAGGCCAGAAAAACACACTATTCCAGTCAGGCATGATACTCTGAACTAGCTCGTTGCAATGTGGTTGACAAGGATCCTATTTAAAGTATGTCTGAATTTAATAACCTGATGGCGAGATGAATAGATGTTCTAGTATGTATGTATGTATGTATGTATGTATGAATGCTCTTGTATAGCCTAGTCTACATTTAGGCACCACCTGCATACCTGTTTAATTTATTACAGCAGAATGTTAAGTTAGTCAGAATTTAGCATATATAATATCATGAAATAATTTAGTTTAGGCTATGCCTTGTTGCCTAGACTTGCCAACGTTCGACTTTCCGGCTTTTTTAATTTTTTTTTATTATACGGTTTCTAATTATGAATTTGGATAACGGTAATGATAGTGAGATACTTGCTACAGTTGCATTTCGAGTGATAAATCGGCAAAAACAACATTTTTATTTCTTTGATTTACTGCTTTGTTTTAATGCTGCCTGGAACTCTCTCTCTCTCTTCAGTAACTCTCTACCTCGCTCGTCCACATACCGTTACCGTGCCAGCGGCCACTCGTCAGCCTGTCTCTGAAACAGGTCATTTTGACCAGTTGACAGTTTGTGAAATAAAAATAAAACAGACAGCGCACAACCACACCAACAGATGGTGAAGGAAGATTGATTCCATGTAGTGAGTGATACAGAGTGCAACGTAAAATAACAAAAATTAAAATTGGAATTATTATTTTTCTTATTATTATTATTATTATTAGGGGAGGGGGGGCTTAGGAACATTTTGGGGTAACTTCAGCCCCCCTAAAATAGGCCTAACGACGCCCATCGTTGTAAAAATAGGCACCCTTTGTTGCAAAGCTGATTTGGGGAGGCCTACTATCATCCTACAGGATCTAATAAGTTGGGCTATATAGGGAGTGCTCTGGGCTGGAATTACAACACTATAGGAATGTTGTTTGTTCTGCGGAAACCTTGAACCTCCACACATCACAAACTGATCATGTTTAAATTAACACATTCATTTTTACTTTGATGGTTCAGCTGCATGTACGAGACACTTCACAGCTTATTGAAGAAAACATAAACCAAGTCTTTATCGAATATTTTTCTTTATCTTGACAAGAAACATTTAATGATTACTTCAAACTTTGTAAACTTGGAGATATAATGTCTCAACAATAAAGCATCGCACTCATACTGGACAGAAGTCAAACTTACCATGAATTAGTGAGTTCCTAAAAACAGGCCAGAGAGAGCAGTCATGGTGTGAGGTAATAGGTTGCTGGAGGATAGCAGGCTGGTTGATGGAGTGACTGACTGATGGACTGTCTGGGCGTCCTGTTGGCAAATAGACCGTCTGTTTGGCTTGTTTTAGCACAGGGAGGAGAGGTTACTGGTCTCACCATCCCTGACCAACGGACACAGAAAAGGACACAAGGGCTGAGGTGAAATGTAACTACTTCCTTTCTTTGTTTCCTTATTTCCCTCAATGTTGCCTCCTAGGCTTCCTTGGATGTTGGTGAAAGGGTCATTTATGGACTTGAGAGTACAGTGAAATGAAAGTACAGCATCTGAAAAACACATATGGCAAACAGTCAAAATCACAACAGAATCAGTTTATCCACCAAGTAGAATACAGGTGCAGTAATTTATCTTTGGTGACAACAGAACGGAAATATATCTGTTAAAGCAAAAGTGCATAATGGAAAAAGTTGAAGTAAGAGCAGAACCTAATTTTCAATACACTACATACTGTATCACCCAACACATACATACACACATGCATAATGTAATATTGACTCTATCAGCTGATATCCATTTTTTAACTTAAAAACGTTTGATAAGAATTTGTTTTGTGACCAGAATTGAGACTGGGCTGTACTTTAAAAAAGGTAAAAAAAATTATCTTGTCAGTTCTCTCTGGTGGAAAAAGTATGTAATAGCCACACCGTTTAAGGGCTTAAATGATTAGCTGATCAATCAATCGACAAAGAAATGATCTTCAACAACTTTTGGCCATCAGGTTAATTGTTAAGTTTTTTCTCCAGTGTTTCCTGCTTGTCAAAATGCTTTTTTGTGTTTTTCTGTTTTATGTCATTGAAAACTAAATATATTTGGCTTTTAGGTAAGATATTTTAAGACATTTCCATATGCACTGAAATAAGTAGTGGTTAATGCAATGCTACCAAGCCACAGCCGAGCAACGTGCATCACTGCTACATAGAGTTAAGGGTCCGTGTCAACGTAGCCACGGCGTAGATTTAACGCAGAAGAATAAATCACGCTTATTCTTCACTAGTGCGACATGAGACATCCTGCACAAACCCACCATTTTTAAATAGCCAAGTTACCATCAATAGTGACTGCAATTATTTATTCATTCAAACCAGATTTTTTTATTTTTTTTAAATGGCAGCCCGCAAAACTATGGCGTACACTACATCGTAGAATTGACAAAGTGAACACATCATTGCTAATAAAAGGATCCAGTGAGTGTTGTGTTGACGATGTTGTCACAGCAGTTTCACACAGCGTTGCTAGGGAAATCACCTGACTATCCTGCCTACATTGAGGGGGGTACTATCTGCAGTGGAAAGCAAAATAGAGACGTGTCTTTAAGTTGTAAGTCTTCTGGTAACTGTGCCAAGAGAAATCTCAATCATTCCCAATCAGCAGAAACGGAGAGCGTATGTACATGTTAGGAGATAACAAAGGCACAGGCTAATTCCTGCTAACTAACTTGCTAGTTAACATTAGTAATTAAACCTAAACAGCTGATGGAAGTCCAAACTGTCTGAGTGATTCTCCTGACACTACGGTGATTTGTCGACTATGCGACGGTAAGTCGCGTGGTTATGACGCAATCGATAGCCTATTTTTACAAAAACGTCTGGTACGGAGCCATAACGTGAGGTACAAGGTAATGGAGCCTTTTATACATTGTCATGTTTCTTTAGAAATAAACAAAGGACAAATACAGTCTTGAGTCGCTTCAGATGTAAAGTTATTCACTGACAAAGTGGCGCCAAAATGAATGGCAGTCAATGGGATGCTAACGGAAGGTGACGGTGGAACGCATGCTGGTGAGGAGGGGGAGCTGTCGGTACCCAATCTGTGCGCATGCGCAAGATGTTAATCCTGTTTTACAAGGATTTATGACATGAATCACCATCTGTTCCCACGCTTCTGCCGTTAGTCTCCACCAGAAAGCTAACGTTAGTTTAGCTAACAGCTAATTGAGCTAATTGAGCTATCAGCTTGATTCAGTCTAAAATAATGTTAACTCAAACTAAACACTGGGAAAAGCAAACTATAGCTGACATAACAGCTGTTATATATTGTTACGGTTATTTTCATGATTTATTTTTTAAATACTTTTAAAGTTATTACATGCTGTCTCAGCTAAAGAAATAAAATGAAGAGTAAGCCAAATTAGCTGTTAGTTAAGCTTCCTTTATTCAGTGGTGCGCAGTGGTTCATAGGATGAGTAGTTCCTTCGCTCGATAATGAAAATATACACACAGTCTTGTACCTTTGACTTTTTTTTGATTTTTTGTTTGCTTTTTCACTCAAAATTATATGTTATATGCTGGGTGGGAAATTAGCACCCACCACCAGCCAATGGCTGGTACTTTTTCAGTGTGGCAATTAAAACATTTTTACATCACAGAAACAGGTTTCTGGTAAAAAAATATATATTTGGGAATGAATGGGAAATTTACTTTCAGAACATAAGGTCTCTTGGAGGAGGAGCGGGACTGTTGAGCTCTATATCTCCACCTTACAAGCACATATGACATAAATCTCAAATAGATGTTGATAAGACAGCTGGTACTGTGTGAAACCTCTCTGATTGAAGAGTCATTATGCTGAATGAGAGGAATCAGTATAGTCTCTCAGGATGTAATGGCAACCCGAGCTCCTCTCATTCAAGAGGTCAAAACTACAACACAGCTACACTAGTAAAAGAACAACTTTATTGTCAGACCAATGCGTTTGTGGCCTTCAACATCAGGGCCATCCTCCTCTGACTCAACAACACACCCATGGGAAACTGCAGAGTGGGTGCTCCCTCAGCTGTGCACGACACGAGCTCTTTCCAGGGACAGTAGAGGAATAAAAAGGTTAAAATAAGTCTCGGGAGTGGCATGAACTTTAGAGTGAAGAAGGTGGATGCATGGAGTGAGCTGTCGCAGCACTGGATCTGTTGCATCTGCTTGAAGGCCTGTGCATATCTCTAGATAACAAGTAGGCAGGCTCATTGGACCCTGCTTTCTCCCTCTGTGCACTAGCTGTGTTTGGCTAGCTGCTGGACTGGGTGTTTTGCATGGTTTCTCCTGCAGCTGACCGACAGTGTCTGAGCCCAGCAACTGCAGCTCCGACCAGCCGGGAGAGGAGATCCCCTCCCAGCTGACACCACGGGGTGACAACGCGATTAGAGAGAGTCCTGCATAGTGCTGACTGTCGCACCGACATTTTTTAGAAATCAAACGCCACCCACTTTGTACTTGCTAGCTTTAGCCGACAGCCTGAGATCCGCTATCTCTCAACAGCGAGAGGAGGAGGTGGCAGCTGAGCAGCAGCTAGCGCCGTGCTAGCGTCAGCTAGCCAGTCCGTGTGGAGCATTAGCGCAGAATAATCAGCATCTTACCTCTTTATGATGGGCTGTCAGTGTCCTAGGGTGATGGGTGTGAACACGCGATGTCCCGATGCTTATTTAGCGACATTTTAAAAGGGAATCCTGCAATGTAATGTCCATCGCCGCTGTTTTTACGCCATCCGCCCCACTTCAGCACCGAACGCCGCCGAGCCCCTGGATGCACTGCGCAGGCGCGCTGTCACCGCCGCTCTGTGGCTGCAGTCGGTGAGAAGATGCACTGCTGAGGCTCCACATACGGTTTATAATGCACAGGTCACATCGCATCTCTGCTGCACAACAACTGCAAAACACAAGCTACTCATTGTAAAACGTTGCTATATTTCCAAGGCACAAATCCTTAACTATATGTTCTGTCTGAGAGAAAGAGAATCACAGTTGATATTAAAAGGCTATTCATAAAGAGGATGTATCCTCAGGTTATAAACCAGTTAATAACCAATTATAAAGAAAGCCTCTATAAACTCACAAACACAACCTTCTGTATTACATCAATAGTCACTTCAGTAATGTTTCTTCTATTTAGTTTTTTACAGCATTTTAGTATGTCACCTTTGTCTAATTTTAGAATGTCTCCTCATATCTTCTTCTTTGTTGGCTATATTGTTATAGTGTGCATTCATAATTACCCTGTCATATTGTATGGTGTTGTATAACATGCAGTATAATGGTCATATAGCGCATTATATACAGTAGACATTTGTGGTAGTTATCTATGAGTTAGTGGACATAACCAAACCATCTGCATAATTTTGATCTGAGGTCAAGCAGCAAGGCCTGTAAATGTGTGTTTTCCATACTGCAGGAATTCATACTGAAGAACTGAGGCAGCTAAATGTATATCTGAAACTAATGTTACCAATTCCTGAAATGCAAATGATTGCTAATCTAAGTAGTGACTCCATACATCAATTCTTTAATTTGTTCATTTATCTGTTTTCACAAGGTGAACCAGACCATATTTTCCAGATTCTATTATACTTTTCTGTAGCTTATACAGTTGAAGTCACATTTTTAAGAATAAATAATTATTGCTGAGAACATTTGAGTTATTGTATCTCAGTTTTTTTTTTTATATTTGAAGTGTTTCACACATGGGCATCAACAGCGTGAGAGTTTCCACCAGTGAGCCTCATTTGTAGTGATGATTATTCAAACTATTTTCCTACCGTTAACACAGGGGGGCACCAAAACTCTGCACTCTCTCTCTCTCTCGCTCTCTTTCTATCACACACACACACACACACACACACACACACACACACACACACACACACACACCTATCATAAGAAACTGAATTGTCCCTTAGGGACTAATACAGTTATCTGAATCTGCAAATGCGCACACACACACACACACACACACACACACACACACACACACACACACCTGTTCTGATGCAGCAGTGACTAATCTTAATGCATGAAGTTCACTTGAACAAGAACATTATTACAGCTACAGTGACAATAAGAGGATTTATCTGACACATAATGCATTTCTTTTCGTGAGTGTATAAATACAGCAATTTCATGTTTTTTTATTTTAAAATCATTTCAGATACAGAAATGTTTACACAGTCACAAATAGACTAATGTAAGCACTGCATGGAAATAATACTGGAATGGGTGTATTTCATGTATTATATATCTGTAAGTCCTCCATCTTTGTGCATCTGACACACTCAATATTCAGACATAAGGAACCAGGACTCTAAAGAGGGACTATGATGAAAAGGAGAGGGAAGCCAAGATGGAACATGTGTCTGTTCCCTGACCATGTTGGCTCATTAATAGGGATCTGAAGTGGCTTGGATCAACTCTAGTTTAGAGTGCTGCACTGATTTGCATGTGAAAAGGTCAATAGCAACAAAAGCATTACTCGGCTTCATCATGGCTCTTAAACATGAAGCAGCGAGTTCTCTGGTAGAGAAGGAAACATCTAAGAAAACAATGCAACTGCATGTCTGTCTAAGGTAAAAACATTTAAGTACAAACACGTATATGCATGTGAATTCAAATATTGTGCTTGTGTATTATGTAAAGGTTTTGTTTATAAAAAATAATGGGTGTGCAAGCATCTGTGTGTTTGTAAGGGACTTTGTTACTGTGGATGTACTGTATATGTGGGTGTTTGTTGGAGAGACAAAAAGAAGGAAATAATATTGAGGGGGCAGACAGCTTTGGAAGCATGACAATCCATTCAACAATTAAGATTTATTTATTTTATTAGGACAATGCACATTAATCAACATTTCTGTAAATGTGCCAGTGTTAGCCAGTCGGCTAATTTTCAACTTTAATTCTAGTTACCCAGCATGCATGTCTTTATGCACCCGGAGGAAACCCACGCAAACATGGGGAGAACATGCAAACTCCACACAGACAGGCCTTGCCTGGACCAGTGATCAAACTTTGCAGTGCCAACTTGCTGTGAGGCAGAAGTGGTAACCACTGAGCCTCAGTGCTTCCCATTGTTGTTGAGACATTTTAGGCTGGACTAAAACGGTGGATTAACCAACTGACTGACATTGATATCCCTAGAGCCACACTGCTGTGTGTTCCTTCAATCACACAAACCATAACACCATCTCTGCTCCAAGATTGTGTCGTTATCTCTCACCCTGCGGCCATTGTGTTTCGGTGATTTATTGAGTCAAGCTCAGGCAGCCTTCTGGGGCTTTTTGCTGTTAATCTGTTTGACTGCTGTTCGTATATACTGTATGTGTGTGACGGTCAGCGAGACACAGATAGGGGGATGACGAAAAACAGACATGCATGGACAGGCATGCTGGTTTGAGCCTGCAGTCACACTTATGGTACCTGTCTGTTTGTCTGAAAGTCTCATGGAGGAATCATGAAGGCTAAATGAATGAAATTTACAAGAACAGGTTCAGCAAATCTGGGTGTAATTATTCCCTGTCTACTTAAACACAACTTGAATAAACACTACTAATACATACTGTGTATCAGCGGTCTAGTAATTCTTCTCTTTAACAGCTCTGCATTGAGATGTGAACATGTTCTAAATTTACACTGAAAAAAACCCACTTCATGAAAAAGAAATAAGATGGCTGTTAAAGATGTAAGAGCTGCCTCCCAACAAATCTGTCACATTTGAAGGCTCCTGCTCATTACTGCATTCAGTCGTCACTGTAGCCTTTTTTTCACAGTGATGGATAATATAAAGCTTAATACTCTTCAGTCTATCCACAACTGAGCTGTGAAACTGCAGTTTTTTTACATGTTGATATTTTGAGCAAATTTAATCCATTTAACCTTGCAAGCATTGCACTCTAAATATTAATCTGCAGTACTACTTGCAGCAGCTCAACAATCTTGTTCAGTCTTCTCTATTTCTGTTCTGTCTGAGTCTTTACTTACCTTCTCCAAATTTAGATTTCTACTTGTACTTCTACATCTATTATATGAATTATAACATAATTATTAATGTGGCGTGGTTCTAAGGATTCTATTTTCAGTCGGTCCACCACTTTGGTCCAGACCTAAATATCTCAACAAAGATGGATTGCCATTCATTTTTGTGCTGACATTGATGTTTCTTAAAATGAATTTGGTGAGCCCCTGCTTTTTCCTGCAGTGTCACCATATGGTTGGCATTTGTGCTTTTTCTTTACAAATCCAATTTGTGCAAAGTCTTGACAAATTGGATGCAAGGGACATTTATGTCCCTTGCAGGACAAATTGTAACAACTTAAGTCATCCCTTAACTTTTCAGAAAAAAAGTCAGTATTTGTCCAGTAACATTTTACAGTAAGGTACACAAAAAATGGGTAGTTAATGAATAGTGAATGATTAGTTACTGTTTTGCAGACCTCATCCAGTGATTAATCTTTTACAAAAAGCTTCGTCATTTTAAGAGTTGAAGGTGTAAAAAATGAAGAAGCAGCAAGGAGAAATGCTTGACTGTCTTTGGTGGATATGCAGCATGTTACTGCAATGGAAACAAATCCTGGGTTTCTCTGCTTCAAATACAAACACAAACCATTATTACTTTGTTCTGATGCTACAACTGAAACATATTATAAAACTAAGTTCAAACCACACAGCAGAGCACATGGTTAATTGATATAATCAGCAAAGAGCTTCCCAGTACATGCAGTGCTTTACTGAATAAACCCAGTAGGACGATTAATGGGTCTCTAAACAATGTATTTTTCAATTATTTATTTTTTAAATTTTAATCAAGTGCAATTGTACAGTCATCTGTTCAGAGACGCAGGCACATATGTCTTATAGAGGCAGTCCATGGATTTTCGCATCTTCTCAATGTTCACATATATAGTTCCCATTCTCAAATGAAAGAAAAAAAGATTAATATTTGTCCACAAACACAAAGAAAACAAGTAATCCTACATTTAAAAAATACAATAAAAATAAACATGTAGTGTTCACATTTAAATGAGGACAAGAGAAGTTCATGGGAATAGTTTCACTAAACCTTAACTCATCTGCTGTAAAAGTATGAAATAATTGGGGGCCATTTATTTCAGATTTTATTTTTACTTGTAATCTTGCAGTTATGTTTTCCATGTAGTAAACATCCTTAATTTTTCCCTCCATAATGTTACTGTGGGGGGCTGCGTTGCCAGGAGACTGTGATTATCTCAATCCCAATTAGAAGAAAGACTCTCAGTAGTAATGTCTAACTGTTGTCTCCTACATCTTCTGGTTATATTCCTAATAAAAAGTAAGATGGTCCTAAGGGCAGTTTTATATCTCTATGTTTCATCCATAGACTGTATATAATAGTGGACGTACCATCTATGAGTCACCCATTGGTTTGTGGACTGCCGTTTTGAAGCCTAAAGTTTGGTGATATAGGCGTCACCATCTTGTTTTTTTGACAAAAGGATGTGGCGATTTTTTACAAATTGGGAAGAAGGACGGAAATAAGCCACCAAGCCAGTGTTGTTTTGGTTGCGATGGAGCTACTCTTAGCTAAGCGCCAAAGGGGGAAATTGCAGATTTGAACCCTTCTGAAGCGGCATGCAGCGGCTGTTAAACAAGGCAAGGCAAATCGGCAACTCGGCAAACTTCGGCAACTAAATGTTCCAATCAACTTTGATGAAATGAAAACACACAGTGTGAGAAGGTCTACGTTTAAGATGAAAACATGGACCCAAATACCCAAAAACAAGTTTGCAGCTATTTTAATCTACACAGGGCCATGTATGCAAATTTCTTTTCTTTAAGATAGATAATCTATAGATATAGTTTGGGGGGCTTTTTAGACATTTATTGACAGGACAGCTGAAGAAAGGGGAGAGAGAGGGGAAATTACATGCAGCAAAGGGCCGCAGGTCGGGGCCGAACCCGGGCCCGCTGCGTGTCGAGGAGCAAACCTCCACATATGAGATAGAATGCAGGTTATGCACTTCCGCATTGACTTAATTTTTCAGTCCTGGAAGGTTTATACATTATTATATACAGTCTATGGTTTTGCCAAAACATGTGTGTGTGAGTGCGTGCCTGCATGTGGGGTTGAGAATTGTTATGTTTTACTGCCACAGCTTTGTCAAAGTGTAAAGCAGAATTGAAATGACTTAAACAAGGGGTTTGGTAATGTGGAGAGCAGGTGCATGATTACAGTTTGGCCCACAGGTGAATACAATTTTATTCGAGTGTTGTTGAGGTAGAACACAATACTTTTCATCCAATTTGTTTCTGAAGAACAGGGAGCTGGAAACACAGCAAGTTTCTGTGGAGGTTGCCCTCAGCCATTTAAAAGCTACAGCTCAAGTTCTGATTGTTTGGAAATAAATCCTTTTCTGAGTGTGCACAGTGCTGGACACATTTCTCAAAAGGTTCATGCTCTCAGTCAACACAACCATAAAAAACAGACAGTTGTGCCCAACCAGCCTGAAATAAAGTGCTGCTTTCAGATAAGACAACTTTATTACAACCAGGTACTTGCACTGTTGATAAAACTATGCAGTGACTGCTCGTGGTATAAGATGGTCAACAGAAAGCTCAGCATGTTTTTTTCTTAACTGGATTTAATGAAATGCGATCATTAACTTTGTATTAAATGTTTGTCGTCCTTGTTAAAATTCAGTGAATTAAGAATCAAATAAATCCCTCTATGTAACATGTTTATTATCAACCATATAATACATTTATCTTGTGATTTGGACTTTACCAAAGCAAGTCAAGGGCATTTCTGATCAGAATTACTTTAAAGATCATAAAGATAAAGCAGCCGGATGGTACTGTATACGTACATGAGTCTAAATTGAGATTGAGATTGAGTCTAAATAGACTACAGAGCATATGTAAATACATGTCACCTAGTGCAACAGTGTGGCTTGTTGATGTGATGATTAATAGTTTTTGAACTTCAATGGAGAATACTAACTAATACAAGTGTAAGCTACATCAGGGATTTAAAAACACAGGTATTGCTTGATAGTAGGATCAATTCATTGTGCTTTGTTCTTTTCATAGGATTGATGGAATTTGTGGACGACAAGAAAATATATCTGTGTATACAATATAGAAGACGTATTCTTCATATTGTTATAGTTTGGATAATAATAAGAGTATTAATAAATGCTAGCTTACTAAATGTGTATCAATTCACAGGACTACTAAAATAGACATATACAGTATGTCCTTATGTTTGAGTAATGTTTCCTAAAACCACAGAGCCCAAAATGTTTTAAGAAAACCTTGTCAAGAAATGAGAAAGGAGTGAGATTCCATCCAACAAATTTAAAGGAACACACATTGAGTTTCAAGCTCTCCACAACTTTCCAAAATTGATTCTCTTCAGATGTCAGTTGTCATTTTTTTCTGTAAAGTTGACATTTTGAAGACGGGATACTTTTCATTTGACATTGCTATGCTACACAGCAGCAGGATTTCAAAGAAGTCCTGAAGTTGACTTCTGCAGTAAAGCGGAACGAGTCGGTGCTCTGGATCTGTCATCTCTCATCATGTATCGGTGAAATGTCCAAACCTGTGTATACACGCATGCACGCAAGCAAGTATGCACGCACGCAAGCAAGTTTGCACGCACTCACGCACCTACTCACACAAACACAAAAATGTACATACTCCCTCTGTACATCCCTCGCTCTCTCTCTGAGGCTCTCTTTATTGCTGAATTGCTGATTGACATGAAGCTGTATTTAAGATTCAGCATTCATTGAGTCTCCTTAAAGTCAAATATTCATTAGCAGTTTTCCAAGTCAATAAGGCTTTCCGTTTGGCTGTTCACCAAATTTAGAACGCAAACGATTGTGACAAAGGTCACATTTTTCTTCATTAAACTTTCCAGATCCAAAAATATGGTAGTTTTTGTTAAATTCAGCTTGAGTATGGAAACCTGTTTTCCCTCCTGAGTGAAAACAATTTAAATGAACACACAGACACAACAGGATGGCCTGCCTGCTTTTATCATCATTTCCCAGAAATGTCTTAGTATCCTCAGAGGTAAATAAAACATACTTTCCACCATCTAACATATTTTCATCCACGTCTCTGTATGACATGTTTAGTATCTCTGGAAACTCAGCAACAGTTTGACATTTTGTGAAATACACCTTATTGCCATAAAAGTTAGATCAGAAGTTTGATACCACACACATATCTATAAAAACATATGAAGCTATAGACTAATTTCCTGCGGTGTACGCAAACACAAAAAATCACTTCCAGGTAGACCTTAAGGCAACAAGAAAGGTCTTTCTAATCGTTGTAGTTTCCTTTGCAGAGAAACTGCAGTATATTTGACTATTTTGCAATCCCTCAATTCCTGCAGTATACTAGAAACTGCAAACACTTCAGTTTTTACAGTGATTTTTTTTGTCATGTTGCGTATATGGATAAAGCTATTCATATTCATTTCCCCTGCAGCTCTCCTGTCTGAATTCAACATACCATATATCATATTCAGGGTTGGTCTTGTGAATATTTTGTGTCATATTTGAATCTGTTCAACCAACTCTATTTCTGCATGTACACAGTTTGGAGAAGTACAGTAATTTACAGTTTTCTTGATATACCAATTCAAAACAAAGAGTTTTGAGAAACTTGAGAAGTGTAGACTTGTATGTCATCAACAGAAACAAAGTGAATTGAGCAAATACAATAAAATACTTCTGCTAGGAGGTGAATTACACCTCAGAAAGGTCTTTTAGTCCTTTCTTATGAACAAACTGTTTTAAAACTTCAGTAAGAAAAATCCAAATAGACTTATCTGGTATTTGAGATATAATGCTGCAAAAGAAAGTTTGGTCCATCCTAGTTCCATCCTCCTACTATAGAGCATTTAAAAATCCCTTGTATTTAACTGAACAGAAGTCATGTATCATTATCTGTAGCAGGCCTCTGAAACATGTTATTAGTTTAAAATCACTTTTTACCTCAATTTATTCATTCATCATTTACAAACATTGTCATAAAATTAAGAAAAGACAACTTGCTCTTGATGCTCTTACCTCACTAAAATTGATCAAATCCATCCTGTAGCAGCATTTAAACTGAGAACATCAACTCAGCAGCATTGACGTTTCTGTTTTCTATCAATTATAATAATGTATTGGAAAGGTGGCCCGAGCTGTTGGGGGTTCAGTGCCTTGCTCAAGAGCACCTTGGCAGTGCCCAGGAGGTGAGCTGACACTTCTCCAGCTACCAGTCCAACACCATACTTTGGTCCGTATGTAGACGTAACTCCCCACAGACTGAACTATTGCCACCCCTATGATCCAGGTGTATGAACTTTTCAGATCATTTTAATGCACTTAATTCAACTTTTGACTAACACATTTATCTGTCAAATATGATTAAAAAAACATTTGACTTAATTGCAGCCACAGTTGTTAATATGTGATAACAGAACCAAAAGACTGAAACAAAATCCAGTGCTGGTTCTACAATAATTTCCTTCCAACTCCTTTTATGGTCCTCGTGAGCCTCATTCAATCTCTTCCCACCCCCCACTCTAAAGTTGGGACCCATGATTCATACACACTTGATTTTCATGGCTATACTCACATCTCACCAGATGGAGGGTAAAAAAAACTCCAGCAAATCACTTAACTAATGATAGTCATTTTCTCCACTCTATCCATCCCCTGTTTGTGTCTATACCTTTTCACTTCCTCTCATTTTTTCCATTTTCAATTCTGCCTCTCCCTAACTCTGACACTTTGCTCTGGAAAATATCGCAGGTCAAACTGGAATCAAGTTGAAATCTCAAAGAATAATGTGCAGTTACAGTTTGTAATGTTTGCATCACGTCTTGCAGCATTGCCTTATATTAAGGTAAAATGCTACGCTATCAACTAAAGCTAATGACGTAGCTACGTTACGTCAGTTACATTAATGTGAGCTCTGTAGAGAAGAGAGTCTCTGGGATAGGCTGGTTTGGGCTTTTGAATCATACTAGGTTATAGCCTACGTTGCTTAGCCTATGTTGTGGAAGTTTCTGTACAGCAGGAAAGGAATTGTTTTGGAGAGTTAGACTTTGAAACAAAATAAAGACAGCTGTGCAACAGAGTAAAGTTTTGGTCTTTGGTGAGATTTAATTATTCCCTGCAGAGAATAACCAAGTGACAACAGTTTTCACAGCGTATCCAGCAGTAACAGCGTGACAACTTGCGACATTAAAACAGTAGCATCCCGTCTTATATCCGGTTTTCCCTAAAGAAGAAAATGCCTTGTTTTGTAAAACACGTCCAATCTTATCCAAACAGCAAAGTTGGAGCCTTTTACATTTCTGCACCTGTCTCTCATGCCTCAAAGTTTTTTACTAGTCTTTTATTTTAGCTGAACAAAAAAACATTTCTTTGGATGTCTTAGGCTATGGTCCTGACCCTGGCCCTGCTTTGATAAACGTAGCACTGAACAAATGTTTTCTCAGACTCCATGGCCTTGTCCTTGGAGGAAAAAAGAGACCAACACAGTCTCTCCTTCAGGGAGGACACAGGGAAGGGATTTTAAAAGTCATACAACCTGAAAAGTATTGTGAATAATACATGCATTTTATACGATATAAAATCATGAGTTACAACCAACAATCAGATGTGTCGTTAGTGCAAGTCACCTTATTTTGTTATTAGATAAATTAATTAGCATTATGAATTGGTTATTTTATGTATATCAAAAGTTCCAGTTCACAGGGCATTTGAGAACCTGGGGATTGAGTAAAACACTTTTAGCTGTAGTCATGTTGTATTGTTCTGTATTATTTATGGCGCCAAATCATAACAGTTATCTCAACCAGAATCACTGAGTGCAGCCACCGTCTAAAGGTCAATTGAAACCACGGCGGCAATTTTGCAAAGCGTGAATGCTCTGAAACACAATCAGTACACAGCATACATATTTTGGTGTGTAATCATGGTTGCTAAAGTTCATGTACTTCAAATAGCGTATAATAAATACTGACCGGGGCCCTTAACACATGCAACTGTTAGCTAACGTTACCAGGAAACTTACCCTTTTGTGTCGGCGAACAATAGTCATGTTGACGTCTGAACTCTGTCGGAATTCCCAAACTCCTGTTTTTTTTCAGCTGTGATTTTTGTTGCTTCCGTCAGTTTCTTTTGAAACAAAAAAATTCTTCTGGCTGTGGCAAGTAGCCGACGTGCTGTTGTGAGTCGCGTTGAAAATGACATCATCACGCGTAGCTATGGTGACCAGCCACGCTGAGGCGTTACTCAATCTGCAATGGAAAACGGACGCAGAATGCGTTGAGTCGAGTAGAAATGAGGCGAGTCGAGCCGAGTCGAGCTGTTACCAGCAGTGGAAAAACGCCATTAGATAGCTGTGACCCGGCAGCCTCCGCAGCGGCATGCGCAAGGCCGAAGCTCAGTGCAGAAACGCACCATTAAAACAGGATCGCAATACATTGTAAGCAAACAGGCAGACAAGGAACTTAACGCTTTACAGGCCACTTTGCACTCAGACCCCGTCAGGATGCCCCCCTGACGGGGTCTGCAATCTGCGCAACCACACTGCACCCAACTATAACAAGACTGTCAGATCTTGATAAACACCAAATGGGTCGAAACGAGGCATGCAGCTCACCGAGGCACCCAACGCCAGCAGCCCAGGTGTTCATTTATCCACATGGGGACGTTTTCAAAGGATGAAAAACGTCTTTACCACTCCGTAGCAGACTGACCACCTCTGGCAGCGGCAAAAAAGCAGCAAAAAGCACGCCAGCCCAGACACGTCTCCACACCCACCAGGAGAAGACAGAAACAGAGCGAGTCTACACACAGGCACACAGGGGATGATCCACAGGTGTGCTGGTGCGCATTCACATGCACAGGTAAGTGGGAGTGGAAAATCTCATCCTGTCACATACTGTTTAAGTTAATTTAGATTTTTAGATTTTAATAATTATACTCAAGATGAGGCCTAACACAATTCTCCAGACCAGAGATCGGAGCATCACTCAATAAATCAGAGAGCTACATAATGAGGATGGTGAGTGTTCCTATAAAAGGGCCATGTCAGTAAAAGCGTGATAAGGAAAAAAAATAGATGCTGCGGCCAATAGTATTTTAAACTTAAAGGTACATTATGTGGTAGAACTTCTTCCGAATTATAATGTTTCCTTTAGAGACATCTCCATCGTTGAAGGTTGAACGGGGTGGGGGGGAGTGCCTTTTTCTAGATTAGAGCAATAGCCCCTCCAAATGTCTGTGCACGTCCCTGCCCTCAGTGAACCACAACTCCTGCTTTGAATTCATTTTTCTACCTTTTAAAATCCCTAGAATTTAAGTATTTCCCCACACATGACAAGTCATTTCATCAACATAGCAAGCTATCTAGTGGGGATTCAGCTTTGCAGATCTTGAACACTTTTGCAGTAACACACAAGTTACACTCCCTTTGCTATCATCTCTGCTCAACTGTTACCTCAGCAAGTCTCTGTGAAAAGCGTCTCCACTCTGTAATTAAAAAGCCTAATTAAAACCAGAGGGATGATCTTCCTCTGAGTCTCGTCTGCCCACTCGGGGCAGAGAGAGGGAGGAGGGATACAGCCATGAGACATCTCTCATGGCAAGGCTGTCGGCAGAGTAGAACAGACTGAAGTTCCTCCACTGGGAGTTTGAGCCAAGGAGGGCCCGAGTCGATAGCTGACTGTCTCTGTATTCATTGTAAAAAAAAAGTCCTAACAATCTAATTAAGTACTTTATGTGGGAAATATCTCCTGCAAAAGAATGAGTAAATCATGCTCAGAAGCCAGCTGCAGACCCTCGTCCCAGCAAACTCCCATAGGGAGTTGTTCAGTTGTCACATAGGATTAATCAACCTGGATTCCAGTAGAATATGTGTTCTGCATCTAAAATGTTGTCATATAAAGTTTCTTATTTCCTTAATCTGCTTTCTAGTGCAACAGAGAAAAAAAAGTTTAATCTCAGATAAAAGAAAAACACATCATGGGAAAGTCTCTCAGCAAAAGAAGTATCAAACTGCCTCATTGGTACTGTCAGGTTTTACGTACACATAGCCTACACCCCACATAATCCCCACATAACACCTTCTCCTGATTTTGTGAACTGAAGGTTCTGACGTTTCACTTCACCCAGCTCACATTTTGTATACGTCCCTCTGAAAATATGACCACTGGTGCTTTGTTTTTGATCACCTCTGATTTACAGAATTTAATTGAAATAATGACAAAAAAAACAATGGACTGGGATTGCCTCCATACCCCTCACACAGACCATTTCCCAAGACCGGCTATCAAAACAAAGAGCAGATAAGCTTGGATGATTACACACACAGAGGGAGTGAGACTTCTCTGCTCAGGATGCCATTACTCCACTATATTTTCACATATCTATTCACATCTGAATGTTGAGGACAGCCCCTTTAATTACCATGAAAGTAATTTAAAGTTAAATGTCTGGTCAGGATATTCTTCAATCTATCCTGGCGCAAAGCAGGTTATTGCCAGGATGTTATTGCCGCCGTTTCTTTCAGGAATGATAGAGTTGTGTTGCTGGAAGTGTCTCCCCTGTGTATTCACAAATAATTCTGCAGGGACAGCGATGAAAATCTCCTGCACGTAGCAGAAGCAAAGACAGCGCTTATTATTATTTGTGTGTGTGTGTGTGTGTCTATTAATCAATAAAATGAGTCAGCTTCCTTTGAGACTTATTACCCTCATCTCAGCAGCATAGGTGATTAGTAGAGACTGCATGAAGCTACTTCCTGGAACAGATTAAATCTGTTTGCATGTGTGTGTTTTTAAATCAAAGGGCTGTTTTTTTGTCTATGTAAGGACAACATTGTGAACTTGCCTGGAAAACACTATTATCAGGGTTGCAAAACTTTTGAATTCAAAATGGTCAAAATAAAGACAGCCGTAAAAAGCAAGTGTGAGTAAATGCAAGATGGGTGGCAATGACAATTGGTCTGGCTTTGCACTCTCTTGACTGCTTTTTTTAAATTTTATAAGTAGCCTGAACTGATGTCCCTCTGACATTACTTTTGTAACAGTACATTAATTAGAGTTTTACTAATGTCCTCATGTTAAAATTGACTGTAAATCTATGTTTTAAAGCTAATATTTCAAAACATTTCGTCACCTTTTCCACCCCTGATGAGTTTTCACCCCTTTATTACAGCTCAGTGAAACATCTTGTCCTCTTTATCTAGTGTGCTCGCTCTCTCTTTTTTTATTGTTCCACTCTACTCTCGCCTGGATGTTTTGTAGGAAATGACTGCACACCTGAAAATTGTAGCGGATGGTATTAACCTGTAATCTGACCCTAATGCCAAAAACTCTCCCAATCAACACAAAGTCATGTACAGTCAACACATTTTATAACTGAAGGGAAAGAACTTGACCTTTACTTTTTATTGTTTCTTTTTGTTTCATTATTTTTTAACTGCAGGACTGAATGCTGACAGGAATCACAGTGACATGTTTCATTGCATACATGTTTCATGTTTACATTTTTTAATGACTGTGTGCATTTCATTTTGTAGAAACTAGTGAAGCTGGAATGTTCACCAATCGTTTGGTATATACAACATAAAGCAATATATTTTACAGCAAGCCCAAAAACAGTTTTGAGGGGAATTCTGAAGCATGTATGGGTCAAGGATGCAAAGTGACACTAGAATGTATTTAACAAACACATCACGACACTCAAATAGTGTTATGGATAAACACAGTATTAGTATCTGCCGTGCAAATGTTCCGTTAACATCAATCATCATTACATTAATATATTCTAAAGATTGGAAATGAATGAAAAAAAAAACAATTAGTTCACTTTGGAAGCTTGCTGTATTTCCTTTAAAAAATGATTGAGGGTAAATTGTTTGCTTACCTTAAAGTTACTAATCCAAAAAACTAGTTTCTTAAAATGTGCTTGAAATAATAACAGTAAATAGCAACATATCAAAGCAAGATCTGTTATTCAATACAATCTATACATTTTGAGCAACAAAAAAACCCCTTGTGAATTCAAATACATCAGCAGAAAGGGAAGCATGCAGTGGCATATTCAGAGGGAATGACTGCACATACCAACATGTTTGGCTGGACAAGCTAAATGTCAAGATCACACAGTATATAATCAGGAAGTGGAAGAACATGCAGAAGAGAGTGGCAAAGTAAGGAAAGTATGTTTTATTGAAATTGACGTAGCTACCTTGTAAACATATATCCAGGCCTTCTATCTCTCCTCAGTGTCGGCTCCAATCAGCCACAGGACTGACTGACATGTTGACGGATCTGGCTGGTGCTGGCAGCGCTTCTTTTCAGTTTTGGAAGGAAATCTTGTCTGGAAATGTGTGTGTGAAATTATCTGCTGCTGCTGCTACTGCTTTGTGTGTGTGTGTGTGTGTGTGTGTGTGTGTGTGTGTGTGTGTGAGTGTGTGTGTGTGTGAGTGTGAGTGTGTGCAGTTTGTTAAAAAAAATATATATATAACACACACCCTGTGGCATGAATGTACACAACGCAAAGGTGCCAAAACTATCATATTAGTAAAAGAAGAAAGGACTTTAGGGGATTGCAGAGCTGTTGTTTCCATGGATACACAAACATAGCATTCAAAGGGATGTTGTTGGAGCAGATGACACATTAGTTGAAAGGTTCTGAGTTTACAGAGCAGTAAACAGTATTACAACACAAAGGGATATTAAAACACCGCCAGGTACTGTTGCGATTGTAGAATTAAATAAAACAGATACAGGAGAGGAGATATGTCTCTGTGGGACTCCAGTCAAACTAAATTGAGCCAAGACAACCAATTAAATCAGCCTTATTGGCTCTGATGACTCTGCTAAAATGACTGTAACTATATTTGCGCAGATGTAAATACAAGTGGAATAGATTTTGCACAAGTGTCAGCGTACATTCTGCAAAGGAACAGTCATGTATGTGATCAGATTTGTCGTCATATGCATATTTAGTGTTGATTTGGTTCAAGGAATGCAAATGTGTAATGTACAGCATGTTCCTGCAGCCTATTTTACCACATATAGTCTTGTGGATTGCTTACATTAATCCTCTGCCAGTTCTAAATCAACTGTTCAGATCCTATACTTAAAGTGTTCATATTATGAAAACATTTTTTTTTTTAAACTTAAAAAACTTAAAACACTTTTTCTGGGATTTGGGGTGTTATTTTGTGTCTCTGGTGCTTCCACACGCATACAAACTTAGAAAAAAAATATCCATGCTGTTCTGAGTGAGATACAGGTTTCTGTATGTCCTCTGCCTTCAGTCTCCAGATGAGCAGTTCAAAATCGGCACGGCTTTCTACGTCACTAGCCAAGACGAGGTGGCTAACCGTAGCATGCTAGCGCTACATGCTAGATCGTTCTCAATGGCAAAAGGGCGCTATAACACAATCTAGTTTACCATAATCTACTAAAGAACTACTTCCATGTCCCTGTTCTGCAGGTATTTCACAAGTGAGCCCCATCCTGCCTTGTACTGACCAAAGTTAGAGAAAGAGTTATCTAGCTGATGTGATCTTACCTAGCTACTGCGCATGTGCAACTCCCAACAAAGATAGTATAGAAATTATATTTCTCACTCTGTAGCTAAAATAGAGACCTACAAACACAATGTGAAAAGAGGAGCTGCAGCAATGTGCAGTACAACAAAAATATGGTCTTTTTTTTTTTAAATGAAACCATGTAAACCTGTTCTGGTATAACCTCAAAATACAAATATGAACCTGAAAATGAACATAATATGGGCGCTTTAAAGTGGCTATAATTGACAGTTTTTCAAAAAGCCATTATCAAATGACAATTTGAAAACAATGTGAAAGGGGTTGCTCGTATTGATGAACCTACAGAGAATTATTTCCTCAATCTGCATTATATTTTCACAAATGCATTAATGTGTATGCTTTTAATATTCCCGATGGTGTAGGTCAGTGGTACCCAAACTGGGGGACACGCTGAAAAAGCTTATCTACAAAAGGGCGGCCTTGCAGAAAAAGTTTGCAAATTCAAACTATACAGTAAGGTTGGGCATAAACTATAACACTAAATCATAGATTATCGTTATGTTTTTGTTAATGTTTTGTTTTTCATGTAAAAACCCAACTATTCTGTAGCTGTTGAATAAATAAAGCAGTAACTGCCTTCTTCTCTTTAGGCACTTTCTTCTAGTCTTGGTTCATGTTTCTGCACTCTGCTGCAGCACTGATTTAGCCACTCTGAATCTCTATCTAAAAAAAGGTCCTTGTAATGCTGCAGATAACAGCACTATATATGAGTTCAATTAGTTAAAAAAACATTTTTTGGCATAGCTGAATAGAGCATTGCCAGTGTGACCTTGCTTTAAGCATGTAGGTGCACAAAGAAAAATACAACATTATTTTGAGTGGGGGAAGACATCTGCTTCCCTCTCTGCCTTTCTGACATAATGTGGAAACACTGTCATATTTACTAAAAAGCTGAGACAGATGAGATAAAGTATTTAAACAATGCACAGTTCAATCTTTCTCTCAAGCGTGCTGCTGCGGAAGAATTATGTTCCTTTCTATCCTTTCTTTCCTGAAGAGTTAAACACCAGTTGGTCACCTGATCTGTTGCTCTGATCTGCATTGCTCTGTGAGAGTCTGTTTCTGTAGAGCGTATCTACTGTTTACATTATACATCATATATGTGTACAACACAGTGGAAGCTTGTGGTTGTTAATGAAAGTTGTTACTAAGTCAGTCACTGTATGTTGGCCTTTAGAGACCAACATACATGCGTATGCACTTACACACATTTTGTACGTTACAACACCCTCCTACACACACTAAAGTAGAGACACAAGTCATTTCACACTGAAAAATAATTATAATCAGCTGCATATTTTTTTCTGTGTTGGGATTTGCACTTCATTATTTACTGCCATCAGAGGGGGCTGGAATCAGTCAATTAGATGAAGGTTATTTAACCAACATACAACATCACTGAGCCCAGCCTTAAAACAAACAGAGAACTACCTACACTTATTTTCTCCCTTTGGGTACTCATACTGTATACTTCATGATATGTTTTATAACCAGTGTGCTTCATAAACTTTTACTCATGGTAAACAAAAGATATAATCTAAAAATATCCTGACTACTTGTGCATTTACTGACATATACAACAACCTGAAACATGCTGATACACACCACATGGATTGTTACATTGCTGTGGACAGAAACATGCAGCTACATATGCTGACAGTGAGCCAGCATGCACCAGGGCCGTGAAACTGAAGCAGCTAAAAGGAATTCAGTCATCATTTATTTTATTAATTACGCCAGTGATTTTTCTACAGTGACATGTACGAATCAGAATCAGAAAATGATTATATGATGTGGAGAAAAAAAGATATAATCATGTTTGTTATTGCCAAGTCAGTAAGACCAATTTGCCTTGGTTGTTGGTGTACATGAACATATTAAACATTAATGTGGAATAAACAATAAATACAGAAACAAATATGCACAATAATAACTGTTGTAAGAAAAAGACGCTGTATGGATTAGTGCAGGATGTGCCAAAATGGTACATACTGCAGTCTAGGATGTATGAAAATGAGTCTGTGTCAGAGGGTGCCCAGGACCAACTGTTAATGCAGAGGTGGCAAGAGGATTTGGTCCTTATGGACTTCAGCCTCCTGCCAAATGGGACAAATGGGACAAATGGAGTTATTTCCAGCATAGCTCTACCAAACACACCTGTTGGCTGTAATGACTCTATGCCTGACACCCAACCTTAACCTGACAATAAAACTCAGCTAAGTCTTAACCCTGAAATATAATGGTTAACCTTGTGGGGAATGGCTTTTTGTAGTATACTTTTACAAACAAATAGTACACATGCATTGGTTCATGAATATTCAATACTGCAGGCTTTGGTTTGGTGTTAAAGTAAAGCTTTTCACTCTCATTATCATCTGTTCACATTCTGTTCACATAGCGAATATGCTCAAAGCTGATAGGGAGCAATTGTATTGCTGCCTTCACTGCCTGACATGTGTCCATGTGTCTTTGTCTATATAATCAGAATGATTCATATGCACAAAGTGAACAGAAACCCTGCATATCTGTGGATACAGCTGACCTGCAGCAAGAACACAAATCAAATTCACTCAGGAGACATTTCTGTCTGGGTTATTTCAGCATAATTGGTGACAACACATGGCTGTGAAGTGAAGAAAAGGCAGACGCCTCATTACAACCTCTCCAGAGGACTGCAGATTAAGTTTAAAGCCCAAAGGAGACCAACCAGTCTGCATTAAATAAAAGATAAAGTTGTCATACTGGTGAAAATAAGCTTGCATATCGCAAGAGTAATTAATTTCTCTGTACCTTAATGAAAAGGCTAAGGCTGTGCCTAGACTGACTTCAGTCCTTTGTGAAAAAACATATTTATCTTTTACTGAACCCGGACTTTTTAGATCGTATTCATTGTCTCACTTCTACCTTAATCCAACACAGCCTCCAGCACAAGTGAGAAATGCAGGGCTGTTTTTGGTCTGATTCCTCTTATAACAGCAGATATAACAACAATTCCACATTCAAATTGCATCCATACAAACAATGTAATGTTTGAAATTGCTACAACGTAGATGCTATAAGCATTACATTGTACAGGTGCTTTATTTGTGTGTCCTCTTCCCAGAAATGTGCTGGTGGAGGTAATTATTTTGTCCAGAAACATACAGCAACTTTGATCCACTCACTGACTTATTAACAGTGCTTTTCCATTTTCTCTTTGCTGTTTGGCCCAGTGCATTTCCACCACTGTGGGAGAGAGAAAGATGGGGATTGTCTTGAATACGGTAAGGTTAAATTGTTAAACAGCTGAATGCTCCGTACTAATGCACAGTTTAACACAACAAAACAACGCCTGAGAAGCAGCAGTGGTAACTTTTAATGAAAAGCTATTAAGATCACAGAATAGTTTAAATTAACATAATTATCTGTGGGTGACAGGGAAGTTACTAGATCAGAATTATCAATTATCTGAGTTAATTTTGTAGGCCACTTGACAGCAGATTTCTTCTGATCTTCTCCACTCAGAGTCCTTCACAGGTCAGAGTCACCTGTTTTCAGCTCAACAAAGGTGCTTTTAAATTCCTGGAAGGAAAGAGGATATGAATGTAGTTTAATGCAAATTAATCAACATGTGGGGTACACCAGATTGGCTTCAGAGGAGACATGCATAAACAAGTCTCAAAGGAAAGGATGACTGAATAGCAATATTTAAAGATAAGAGAGACAGTGGCATGATTCAAAAGGAAATTAAATTGTGCAGATGCAGAAGGAAAGAAAAGCTAGTGCTTTGTAAAGGACATTAAGTGACCCTTAACGTTAAAAGCATGGCAACAAAAATACTACAGATGGGAAAAGAATTCAGGTAAATATGTTTGTTTTAATCAACAGACTATTCATTATCCGGGAAAAGAATTTGCTAAAAGAATGAGATTCTCTGTTTTCATGCAAGTTTCTGTAACAAGGGTTTTGGTAAGAGTATAGTACAAATGGAATATTTGTATTTTACTGTAATCAGAAGTATTTAGAAGATAAACATATATGGCAGTGCACTCACTGTTGACAAGAAAAGAATACACTAATGCTGTTTTAACAAATTACATTACATTACATTACCCATATGTGTCTCTCCAAAATTATGGTCATTAATGTGCTGCACAATGCTTTCCTCTTCTGTGGAAGCTTTCCACTAGATTTTAGCTTCCATTTGGCGACAAGAGCATCAGGGAGTCGGGCAACTGTTGTTGGGGGATAAATCCTTGCAGTGTGCGTTCTACATTTTTACAGCAGACATTTTGACATAGCAGGAAAAGCACAAAAAACTAAGAACATTAATACGGATGCCTTCATTCCATTCAAGTGCTCCAGTAAGCCATGACACTATACCAGGATCCAGAAATTGAAGCTACTAGAAATGGAACATAGACATAATGTATTTTATTATTGGGAGACTGATTTTGTGGACAAAAAGAATGTTTGCTTTCCTTTTTATAACCAAATGAGATTTATTCTATTGTGGTGTTGTTGTTGTCTGTTCTGAAAAAGACGATGTAGCCATATACTCAGAACATTCACTTGGGTGCTTGTCTATGGAGCAGTTGGAAAAACACGTATTTGAAAGCCAATTTTTGGCATTGGATTTTAATAAAAAGCTTCAGCATCATGAAGCAATTTGTTCAGCTGCTATTTGGGGAGCACGTCACATGACATATGAAGGCCTTCTGCTTAGGCTTTTTTTAGGAATAATTATTTCAAGACACCTGACTGTTGTTGTGTATAATAATCAGATTATCCTATGTACAGAAATAGCTGCCAAGCTGCACGCCTGCCACTCAGTCCCATTATCTTATTGGTCCAGATGGCTAGGCTAGTTGACCAATGACAAACTGCCTCAAACTGAGTCCTTTTTTTGGTCTGTCTTTTTCCTTTGTGCCACCTCCAGCTGTTGAATTTAGTTTTGTGAGTTTTTAATTATAACTGTCATTATTTTTTATTTATTTTCAAATCTGCAACACAAATGTTTGGAGCGGCATATACTGTATATACTATATGTGTATAAAGTAAATATATGTGCATATAATTGTGGATCAGACCAGACCTTAGCCAAAGTGCTCATCTGGGATTCCAGTTTTCTGGGATTCCAACATTTTGTTTGGCTCAAAACTGAAGTCCCTTTTGGAGTCTGTGGGATGTGTGGTGCACCAATGCCTGATGACAACCTCAACATGAAACTGAATTATATAATGGACACTAATGAAATGTTGAGTTCATAATAACAGCATCCTTCCTGCTGCAAGTGTCATGTCTGGGAGGATGACACAAATTATCTTAAAGAGTTATTAATTTAAACTCATTAAGTGGTATTACATTGTAAAAACTGATGAGATACAGGATGCAGGCTAGATGCAAGACTAGTTTGTGTGTGTGTGTGTGTGTGTGTGTGTGTGTGTGTGTGTGTGTGTGTGTGTATGTGTGTGGGTGGGTGTGTGCGCATGCGTGATTACAGAGTCAAGGAAAAGTCAGGACAGCATAATATGAACTATCAAGTTGTAGTTGTGACAAAATGAACAATGATGCCAGATTTGTCAGCAACTCGGATGCTTTACAGAAGTTTTCCGTTTTAAAGAATAAAAAAAGATATCACAAATTATAATTACAAAAAAGTGACTAAGAAGACACAGAAGACTTCTGTATGGAGACTAATAAAATGCAGATGCTGGATGGTCTGCATGTGTGTGCAAAGTCTTTACATCTGAATCTTTAGTTGTCAGTCGGCTGTTCTGCACAGGAAAACACACCTTTCCCCCGTACTCGTGCAAAGTGACTGGTTGCTGTTGAACTGATTCAGTAAATCTGTCGTCATGACAATTAAGCTTTGTATGTTTTTTTTTTAACTATACTTTTTTATCTTTAAGATTAAGGAAGATCAAGTCAAACAGAAGCAAAGCCACTAAGTGTGAGGGTCAAAGTCTTTTTTCAATTTTCAAAAATATAGTGGCAGACAGTAAATTAAAGACATTATGGACTAAACAGGGGGTGATTTTGGACACTGTGGTTACAGCATTGCAGCAATACAAAATTACAAGTCACGTTTTTCACATACACAATCATCAAAAACAACACGGCTAAGAAACAATGAATACACTTTTCTGGGCGTCATAAGCCTTCCTTTAAATATCTAAACCTGTATAGCCTATTATGTTCTATTTCAAGAATAAAGTGAAATCATTTGAAAAAAAGTCTGGGTGTCTTCTAGCAGGGACCAGTGAGTACATTGGCCTTTTTCCTTCTTTTACTTATAAATGGAGATATTACTCATCCTCTCTTTTTTTACTTTACTTTTGGCTTCACTGAAGTGTCTGGACATAAAACCATGAGAGGCATGAAGTGATGTGACAGAGAAAAGCATAAACGTACCTCCACGCGGTGACAGCATGAATACAAAGAAGTGTGGAGGAAATGAATGAGAGATATGATGTTGGTGATATGGATATAGATGGATGGATGATGGGGGCACAGATAAATGGTGAAACACTGTGTAACAGTGTCTTAACAGTGTCTTTATCTTAATATATTCATGCTGGATAAAAGTGGTATCCCAAAGTTGAAACACATCGCACAACTCTTCTCCTGTACACCATACATATTCACCACACATTTTTTGTTCTTTAGCCTTCATCAGGGTGGTGATTGAAGCTGTTTCATTCTTCCATGCACACATTATTATTATCATCATCCTATTCAAAATAAAACATGTTCTCTTATTGGATACATTTATTTTCATGAGAATATAAATGATCATAAATAATACAAATATCTTTATCTTTATCAAATATGTCATCTTAACCTAATGGGTAAAAAAACAATACAAAGTATGTAATTATATATTCTTTCAAGCTTAGTTCAAAAACACAACACACTTAAATCTCCCTTACATATTAATATCCTCACTGTCTTAACACACAATCTGCACACTAAGCCAATACTTAGCCAGCTGTTTTTTTATGTATTTATTCCCTCTTCATCAATGGACAAACGGGAGACGGTGCCATTTGAAAAGAGCTGAACCAAGAATTGATTGCATGGCTGCTCAGGAGGATTAATTGGACAGACTGTGTGATGTAAGATGTGAGCGACCAGCCAACAGCAGTGCTGGTGATGCTTGACCAATGCTTAAAATTCAATCATTAATAGTGTTAAATGCTACACTGATATCTTAAAATTGACACTGTCAATCATCCCATGTAATTTAAGAAAGCTTTATTGTATTGGTCCGTGATTTTTTTTTAAAGAGTCCCTCTGTCTTATTTGGAGGTGTAAAACAAGAATATGAAATATAGCTGTAATAATGACAAGAGGCCACAAGGTTCCTGCACTCACAATGCCTCACAAGGAATTATTCTGATACTGTCCTGTCATCTACCTTAGAGCCACTGCACAGCCGACATGCTGGTAAAACAGATTGCAACAGATCTCTGCAACAAAGAACAGCAATTGTGGAATAAAAAAGTGTGCATAAGCTTGCTGATGTAATTTTTCAGACCCCAGCCTTCACCATGTGTCTGAATTGCAAACAAAAATGAATGCAGGAATAGCTCTTGAAGTTTTTCTCATTATTTCTATCCTTTAAGTATAAAAGGTTGTAAATAAACAAACTAGCACACTACATTTTTATTTTGCTGCTTGTGTTTGATCAACTTTAGAGTTCTATTACAATAAATGTCAAGACATTTTGACAAGCAAACACCACAGTTCACCCACTACTAGCAAACCGCCCAATGAACGACTCTTTTGGTTCTGTATTTTTTAGTATCATCCCCAGCTAGTTTAGAGAATATTATAGATCCAAGACAAAATGCACAGAAGGGAATAAATTCACAATAACAAAGCCTTTTGCTACTTCAGCACTATGGACAGCGCCATGGATTTATCAATACACAGCACTGATCTTTCAGAGCAATGGTTGAGGTCATAGATTCCAACTTGCATAAACCTTTAGTCTAGACTAAAATATTCTAAACTAAACAACCCCTCTGCACATTTTAGTCATTTTGCTAACAGGCAAGTAGCATTACCCCTCATATCACCTACTGTCTGTGACTCATGTTAAATCAGAGTTATTATTTTGTATTTTCTTCTTCTCTGGAGAGGTTTCCGAGTCGCAACAGCAGCAGTAAGATATGAGCAAACAGACAAAGACTGCAATTGCCTCTTTTACCAGAGTGTTTGTTGTGTTTTTCTCACTTTGGGGAGTTGCAAATAAAAAATAAAGAACTAATGGCTGTGGCAATTTTACAGAATGAAATTCAATACATTTATCAAGTAAACAGACTTAGTCAAGGGCCCCATTACTTCAAAGAGGGAGAGTTGCAGCACACTGCACATGCATCTGAATGAGAAATTGAACCGTAAGTCACAACAAGTGACTTGAATGCGACCACTTGTCCTTGGGCGTGTTTTTTGACATGAGTAATTTAGAGAAGAAGCTTTAAAACACAATCTCAGTGTTACGTGTCATGTGTCCTCATTTGTTTTGAGATGGGAAGAATCTAGTGGGATCTGACCTTGAGGTATAGTGAAATGCAAAACATGCAATGTAAAAAATAAAAGGTGAATTGTGTCAACGCATTACATTACATTTATTTGGCAGACACTTTTGTTCAGAGCACTAAATCAAATCAATTCCGTACTGTACGAACAAGGTCGAGAGGACTGAGGTGCTATCAAATTAGCAACACTAGATGCAGCCCTGGATTATCCTATGTCCTGCATGTTTAGGATCCCTTCCTGCTCCAACACAGCTGATTTCAATGATTAGCATGATAAGAGGCACTGGAGAGGTTAAATCTGATGTTGTGAAATGTATGTTATGGCATGCAATAAAGTGAATAGAGAATAACTGAATTAAAGTCAACTGTATTGAACAGAGCTGAAGAGGAGTGAACAGGGCAGAAGTGAAGAAGACTGTCTTGCGTCATTTTACTGAAAGCACAACACTGATGGAAAAGTTGCTCCTCCGCCAATGTTCGCTTTGTTTGACAATATTTACACTCCAGAAAGACAAAGACCCTATGTGGTGGGTGTAAACGGCTTCATCTGGGTAACAAATAAGTACCTGCAAGTCACTTGTTTACACTAACTGGAAGCATTGCAGATGAGGTATTTCCACATATGACGTTAACATAATCCATGACCTCAGGAAATCCTACTGGATTATGTTTTATGTGTACTGTTTATGAAGCTGTTCTTGAGAGTGGTTGTGCAAATTCTGAAGGTATAGAGTAATAATTACTCTGATTATTTGACATGTTTTGTACTTTTATGCTAGCAGCATGGGTTTAGGGATGACAGTGAAATATCTCAATGTTTAAAATATGGATCGGCACAAAATGTCCTTCGGACATTCATGTTCCCCTGAGGATGAATTATAATCCCTAGGTTTTGATTTTCTAATGCCATCATCAGGTCAATATTTTTACTTGTAATACAAATTGTATTATAAGTATAACAGTAAGTGCTGTTCCTATAATACTAACTCCAAAGCTGTCATTGTTTTTCGCTACTGTTTTTAATTTAAGTATTGTATTTTTTTACAGCAGAAATTCTGCATTTCAGTAAGCTCTAAGCTTTATTTCTAGAAGCAATTATAATACCCTCATCCTTTATTACTATAACATTTACAGTAACATCATTTCCTCTGACCATTCACATTCTTTTATCAAAGCCTTGGTCATATTGTGCTGGTCACATATTGTCTCATCAATCAATGTCAAAACGTTTTGTCACCCTCACTTTGAAGAGTGTATAATGTTTCATCAAAGTGGTGATCCATAAATGTGTTATAGCAGAGGAAGCCCGAGCTGCCAGAGGCAAAGAGACAGACATATAATACATTCAAAGAGACTTCAACATAATGGGGATTACTCATACAACTATTCAACTAAATGGAGGACCTTCTGTGTGAGTGTGTTTTATCTATTATTAGGTCATCAAGTGTCAGGTGTATTAGTTTGCATTAAGATTACAGCAGTTCAAATAGCATCTAAAAATGTAGACTACAGAACCATTGCAGTACCATGCATACCAGCTAATGTCATCATGACAAATGTTTGCTTGTCTTCTAGAAATGAACATGCAGAAAATACCACAACATTATATATTCTGCTTTTGTTTCCCTTCTGTTTCTGTTCTTTTGTTATAAAGCCTCTGATTTGTTTTATGCTGGTTGGTTAACTTATGACCATTGTTCCTCTGTCAGTGGTGTTACTCGGTTTGTCAGCTGCAGTCATGATTATTGATTCTGTTCCTCTTGATCTGCTAGATAAATCAGCGTTTTTCTGACTTATACACGCACAGTTTAGGCCCAGATGAGAGCTGCCTTAGGTTTAGGTATGAAGTGATGTACTGATCAAAAATGCTTGTCTCTTCTGTTGTCGATCTGGTCCCTGACATAAAGGGAACATCTACTACTGTCTTTTATCACTTATTATCACTTATTGTGATGATGCCTTAAGACAGTTGCATTATCCTATCCAGATAAAACACATTTCATCAAATACAATGTGAAAAAGGGTGTAACCAGTTGGAATGAATAAATATGTGTCATGTATAAATGGGATATGAATCTGAGTATTGTAAAAGATCTCTTACGAAAACTCTGTGAGGCTAGGAGAAGACTTCTGGCAAACAGGTGCTGCATGTGTCTGTTTCTGTTTGGTAACAGGTGTTTCGCTGAATACTTTCCAATATTGTTAGTTAGCTAGTTTTAGGTATTTGTTAAATCTTAATGCAAGAACATGTCAACAAATCACTAATTGATTTTCTAAATAGTAAAAGATAATTACATTTGAGTTTTTTCCTTTTTTTTCCAACACATAGTCAAAACTGGGAAAATACAAAAAAAAACTAAGTCAAAATAACAAACAGATAAAAAGGCAACCTCACAGCAAGTTCTTTCTATCTTCCCCTTCTTCTGAAGGCACGTTTAACCTCTCAGCCTCACCTAATTAGAACCTACCACCGGCACCTGCAGGTTATTATAGGGGGAGCTAAACTAAAAGAGCAGCATTAACACTCTGTATTTGTAAATACAATTACATTTAGCTAAACAGTTACTGCTGACATTACTATTTATACATATATGAGCACCCACAACAATAAGCACTCAACATATTGTAAAAATGTCATTCACTGCAAAACTATCTTAGGGGTCCCAGCCACTCTCTGCTGAAAGGACCTAAGTAGGCAAACCTGAGCAGCTGATGTACCCCCCACATCACAGGCCGAACCATAGCAAACACTAATTGGTTAAACTTGTGAAACATATCCTATACGCTATGGCAGCAGCCTTAACAAGCCTTAGCTACACATAGCTCACCTATGGAGCCAGGGAAGGTGTTGTTTTTGTGAGATGTAATGCTCATCCTCACCATGGCAACAGGATAGAGCCCCAATACGTTCCGCTTCACACGAGATACACAAAAGTGGTGGAAGTGCTTCTGAAGAATAACAATGATGTGAGTGTGAATTTTACTTTTCTCAAACATCCAGCATCAACATCTTCTCTCTTCAAATGACTTAGTCAAGTATATCTTTGGGATATGAATGTGTAAATAACTGTTTATTCATAAGACTTTCTTTTATTCTAATTATTATTGTTTCACGTTAACCTTTTAGTATATCCTCTAGTGTATCCTACCCCCATATTTCACTGCACATATTACACATATTGTTTTTTACCCTATAATTAGTACTATTATTATTTTCCTAGGAAACTTTCTCTGAGATTGTAAAGTGTTAAATTGATTTCCCAACATGATAAAGGTCTAAGTGCTGTATCAAGGCCTTCTCCACACTGCCAGGAATTACATTCAGAAATAATAGATCTAAAAAAAATGTAATATACAAAACAAAATGATTTAACTGTAGGATATAGAATGTAAACCCCCCAGATTTATAAAAGCAACAAATTCTAACTTATATTTACTGAAGATGCTTACTCAAAAGCAACGGCAACCCTGCTGTTCTTTCCTAAAGTTACTCTAAACAGCAAAGGGAAACAAAATCAGCATGCAGTCCTAAAACATGAGCTAAAGCCCCAGCAGTCAGAGTCAGACAAATAAAGCAGGTATTTTCCAAAGTTGCACTTTTTGGTATACCTAAATTTCCCTCTTGTATGAAGATAGACTTGAAAAATCCCAAACTATCCTTTTAAATGTATTGACATATGTGCCCTGTTGGTGTTAATAGGGGTTGTAGCGCCTCTTGGTCTAACACCAATGAATCATATTAGCACAAAACACAGCACAGCTGGAAGTTTATTATTCAAAAGAGTGCTCAGGCATAAGCCACAAAAGCTAATCTACTCAGATTTACCAGGCTTGGAACTGAAAGGTGATATGTCAGTATGTGAAAACCAAACAGAGGGGCAGCAGTGGCAAAGAAATATCACATCCCAATTAAATAAAACTGTGGTGTATTTGAAAACATCCCATTTTAAGTGATGCATCCCTCCATCCTTGCTGCTCCTTAGGTTTTATCAGCTAGCTCACTAATATAATTAGCAAACAATTTTTTTTTGGCTGGTAGTGTTTTTTGTTGTTGTTGACTAAAGCGACTTTAAAAAACAGATGTAATAATAATGACTTTGAGTAGTTATGCTCGTGTTAAACAGTTTTACTCCAAACAGGCCTCCAGCACGTTTAGTAAATTATCTTTGCCCATTGTGTGCCTCTCTAAAACTGTAATGAGACAAGCATGGACATTATCTTGATTAAAATCAATCCCTATTGGATTACACTGTGCTACATTCCCTCGCTTCCCTTCACTGATTAGAATACAGCAGAGAAAACAGAAATCAGGAGTGAGGAGACTCATCAAAGCGCCACATGTGCGTACATGCAAGGATAACTTGACAAATAATCCCTGGACTCCCCCCCACCATCCATCACTGTCCTTATTTAGGGTACTTGCTGCTGTCATGCTGCTTTATTATCCAACATGTTTTTTATTCCTGAATTCTTTGTATTGTAAGTGTATAATTGGTTGTTTAACTGAATAGTTAATGTAATGATATTGTAGATAAAGCACACTTTCAGCATATTATTAATTTTTATATATTCATCTTAAATAAGATATCTAACAAGAACAAGAAACATTCACCAAAACGCAATCCGCTGTGCCTGCGCACATACTGTATGCAGAGGCTCAGTCCTCAACGCAGTGGCCGCGGATTAGGTTCCGACCTGCGGGACTTTTTTGCATGTCATTCCCCTTCTCTCTCTCCTTTCATGCCTAGGCTGTCCTGTCCAATAAAGGCCTTAAATGTCACAAAAAAATCTTGAACAAAAGAACACAATCCGCAAAACAGAAACAACACAATTACACAACAAGTAATTCAAAAAAGCTTTTGCAAGAATCATAAAAAAAAAACATTAGATAAAAAATCTTCTAAATCTCTAAGAGGAATGTATGACTCTAGTTTAGGGCATTTTCATTCCATTTATAAGGTGCCAAGATTAGTGTGTACAAATGAGGGATACCCAAGGTTAAGTTACTGGATGGTGTACTAGATTTAAATGACAAAAAAAACATGTTGAGGTAGTTTGGAAGCTTCAACAGTAGGGCTTTAAATGAATAATATGAGATGGCTGTTTGGTCCATCCACAGACAACAGTGATGAGTACTAATTAACACTTCATGGAGAAGTACAAGAAAATTATAGAGTATACTAAAGAAAGGAGGAAAGGAATTAAATAAGGAAAGGAAGGAGGAAAGCAGTGAAGGAGGGAGGGATGGATGGAAAGAAGGATGGGAGCAAGGAAGGAGAAGAGAAAAGGAAAAAAGATAAGTGAGGGAGAAAAGGGAGAAGGAAGGAAGAATAAAAGAAGCAAGAATTAAAGGAAGGTAATAAAAAAAGCAGGAAATAATGAAGCAATAGGAAAATCTGAGCGAAAGGGAGTAAATGATATATAGGAAAAAGGGAGGAAGGAAAGAAGAGAGGAAGGAACCGAAGGAGGAATGAAGAAAGAGAGCGCATTAAGTCACGTCCTGCGTATGCTCTATGCAGACTCGCTGTGCCACGCGAAGGTTGTTGTTAAACTAGGCTTTAGGTGGTAAACCTCATCACACGCGGCAACATTCTTCCACACAGTGAGATTTAACGTTACCTGCGGTCGGTCGCGCGCCTGACACGCAGCGCTTCTTTAACCAGCACCAGACCAGCACTCAGCGGGGCATCACAGGCACCGAGTCCGCCAAAGGGCACCTGAGGAGAGTCGAAAGACGCGCACAGCACCTACAGTACGGCACATACCGATCCAGGACCATGGAGACCGCAGGCAACGGCTCGGACGTGAATTACCGGAGCCAGCTCCCCGTGCTTTTCAACAACAGTAGCTTCTGTGGAAACTTCACCGACCACAACACCACGAGCATCGCGGAGTCGAGATGCGACGGGGATCGGGGACTGACCAACAGTCTGTTAGACGACACCAACCCGGTTATCATAGCCATTGTTATCACCGCTCTCTACTCCATAGTGTGCGTGGTGGGGCTAGTTGGAAACGTGTTGGTCATGTATATCATCGTCAGGTAAGACAGCAAAGTACTTACAAAAACACTGATGTGTGTATGTGTTTTCACAGCTGTGTTGCGTATAATTAGGCCTTTTACACTTTATAAACAGATCCTTCTCTAACATGATTGGAAAGGAGTCAACGGCAACCTGTACCTGTTGCTGTATAAACCATAAAGTTGTGTGTGTGTGTGTGTGTGTTGATGAGGCCGAGTGAGACTGTGTGAATGCGGTGCTGACAATGCTGCCAGGTCGGCTACCGTGCGTAAAATGCCTCCAACTTCGCATCAAGTTGCTCCGGCGCGCAAAAACCGAGCCGATCGAGGGGATGGAGAGGAACTGATTTTATACAGCAATAGCCATAAGCCATAACAACAGAGGAATGCTATATGTGTTTAATATGTACAGACACACCACACACTTTGCTCTCTCTTTGTCTATTTCATCCACAATATCAACTAAACTAGAAAATCGCACCATGCTGCATATCACTCCCATGTGAGTGCTAACCAAAGACATTATGCACCATGAATCCAGTCAGATGCTGCTTTCTTCATTTGCATGGTTGCTTCAGTGGCTTCCTTGTATGGAATTTGTGTGGTCTCTTTATTTAAATGGCAATGTATTTTGCATTGTCAAAATTGTCAATTTTCTCATTCAATTTGACTATATGTATATTATAAATATATATAATATAATATATATAAATATATTAATATTATGCAATTGACAATTCAATATACAAAGTTTCAATGCAATCCTCAATTCAGTTTAAATTATTTTCACTAAACATTAGAATGAAATCTTAATCAATTCCATTTCATTTTACCATGGATTTTTGGTCTCTTAATTCAATTGGCAATGCAAATTTTCAAATGGCCCGCCAAGGCTTCCTTTCAGTTAGGAAGTCACTGACGATTGGATTCCAGTGAAGTGGAAGCCCGGCTGCCAGTCAGTAACCAAGGAAAAGACTTCCTAACTGAACTCCTACCTTGGCGAAATGTTTGACATTTTACATTGCCAATTGAATAAAGACACCAAAACAGACCCAGTAAATGTTAATGCAATAGACTGGGGGCGCTGTTTAGCTGGCACATTGAATAAAGAGACCAAAAATCCATGGCAAAATCAAATGGAATTTATTAAGGTAAGATTATCATTCATTATGGGGAGATAAACATCAATGATGCTTTGCTACAAGCAGGAATTGCAGGGGCTACTTGGATGTGGTGTTTTTGTGATGGTACTCCACAGTAAGCAGGTGGGCCACATTGTTGAGGATCCCTCTGCATCTTCAGGTGCAGGTGTCACAGGTTCACTAGCGTTTCGCCAGAGAGCAGTTAGCCTTCGCCTGCAGAGGGCTTCCAACTGTGGGCTCTCTTCAGCCACTCTTACAATGTTTTGTCAAAATAATTTAAACTGAATTGAGGATTGCATTGAAACTTTGCATATTGAATTGACCATTGCAAAATACAATTTGAATCAAGAGACCAAACAACTTCCATACCCTTGTGCATAGCTGCATTTATTTTACATTTCATGTAAATAAGATGAGCAGATGTCATACAACTGATGTGCTGAAAGGTGTTAACTCCAGGTTGTAAACAAAAGATAAGTTTTATTTAGTCTCTTAAACTTCATCTTAAAGACTTAAACTGTTCCAAAATGCCCCCCACTGCTTCCTCTTCTTTGGTGTTCGCTCAGCTAACATGTCGACATCTCATTAATTGATATTTAAAACTTGGTTTCAAACAAACGTCATACTTTCAAGCTCGTATCACAGGAAGAGCTTTTATTCTCTTTAATAACTTGTCACAAGGAGTAAGAAATACTAATATATGATTAGTGGTGCGCAAATGACACACTTTTCTTTCTTGTGATCTTGCATTTCACAGACTAAATTAACTCTCTTTTTTAACTTAGACAAACCAGTTGGCTAAGGACTCTTGCAGTAAGAAATAACTCAGTACTAGTAAGATTGATTAGTGTAAAAGTCTCAGATTTTTCCCATTTTCATACATTGATATTGATATTAACAATTAAAGTTGCAACTCAGAATATAAATACACTTCGGACAGTTACATCGAACATCACCTATTGTGCTAATTACATCAGCCTACCGAGGTGGATTTTTCAGGTTGTGCCTTTAACACATTTTGAAATGTATGTTGGTCAAATGCTCCCCAGCTTATACTATGTCATTCCAGATGAGCCTGCAAGTAATAAAAGTCATTGTGTAGATGAAAGTTGGAGGAGTGGAATGAGGACAGGTGAACCTGGAAAAAAGCTAGACATGAATGGAGACTTGAGGGAAGAAAGATTGATGGTGAACAATGAGATGAGCTGAGAAGGATTGAGGTAAAGGTGAGAGTGGTTCTTTTTAATTTTTCCACCTTGAAATTACAGACTTCTTCCTATTTTGTGGGTCTAATAGAATCAGTCAAGATTGGCCGTGTGGAGGATTTGCTGCGCTGAACCTGTCAGACAGATGCGTAAATGGCTTGGAAATTGAAAATGTTGTTAAAAGTAGAGAATTTCTCTATTACTGCTATAATATATTATAACTACTTTGTTACACTTATAATTCACCTCACTTATCCACTGTTTCTGGGCAGATGTGAATGTTCATTTGCTCAACTTTCATCCCCTTCAGTCTAAATGCTTCAAGATAAATAGTTGTAATTATGCTACAGAATGCAAACATCAATGCCGGATGTGTTTTACCTCAAATTACTTATAGCAGATCTGTCCATTGGGCCACAGATGAAAAGAGTACTAGAATATTTTACTCAAGTAAAAGCACTGTTACTTCAAAGACATGTCCTTAAGATAAATGTACTCAGATAAAAGTAAAAATAAAAGTAGGTCTGTTGAAATGGACTCAGGACTGGACTCAGAGTAAACATTGCAACGTTACATTTTTAAAACTTTTGGGGAGATGATGTTATATGATAGAGCTATTAAATTTGCAGACTACTAAAATGACATTGCTCAGTTCCCGAGTTTGATATATACAGTACATATTAAATATTTGATGTATTTGAAATTTGAAAACCAGAAATTAGGATACTACATTGCTAGGCAACACACTGACATGTTCTCATCTGAATGAGTTACAAAGAATAACCTAAGTGAATGTAGTGTCGTATTCAGCTGTCTAAACATCTGAGTCTGTTAAATGTTCAACTTCTCTGCTCCTTCATTCTCAAAGCATAACATAACCAGTTAACCCAGCCTCTCTGTCCCACTATAAGCAGTCCACCCAGCCTCTCTGTCCCACTATAAGCAGTCCACCCAGCCTCTCTGTCCCACTATAAGCAGTCCACCCAGCCTCTCTGTCCCACTATAAGCAGTCCACCCAGCCTCTCTGTCCCACTATAAGCAGTCCACCCAGCCTCACTGTCCCACTATAAGCAGTCCACCAAGCCTCTCTGTCCCACTATAAGCAGTCCACCAAGCCTCTCTGTCCCACTATAAGCAGTCCACCCAGCCTCACTGTCCCACTATAAGCAGTCCACCAAGCCTCTCTGTCCCACTATAAGCAGTCCACCCAGCCTCTCTGTCCCACTATAAGCAGTCCACCCATGCATCTTTTCTTTTTAAGAATTCTCAAAAACGTTTGTTACGTTACGTTTCTTACTTCTTGCCAATGGCACTTCCAAAATGAAGTGTTAAAAGCAAAGAGAGAGCACTGGGCATACGGAAGTCAAATCACCTTTTGAAGTATAATCTATGTCTGCAGCTGTCTGGCAAGGGTACAAGAGTGTTCATGATGTATGAGTTGGTACACAAGCTCGCATTATGTATTCCAAAGTAGTATCAACATAGCATATGAAAGATATGAAGGGCATTACTTCACCTTTAGCTTTCTCATCCTTAACTGTTTTGTGACGGATTTAGGATGACATACCCGTCCCCTGCCTTCTCTAGCCAGCTGTGTGTGTTAAGTTTGTAGGCATGCATAGTTGTGCGGGCGGCTGTGGCTCAGTGGTAGAGCGGTTGCCTGCCAATTGGAAGGTTGGTGGTTCAATCCCCGGCCCTGCAGTCCCATGTCAAAGTGTCCTTGGGCAAGACACTGAACCCCGAGTTGCCCCCGATGCTGGGTGCATGTTTATCTGATGAGCAGATGGCACCTTGTACGGCAGCCTCGGCCACAGTGTATGAATGTGTGTGAATGGTGAATGTTTCCTGTACTATGTAAAAGTGCTTTGAGTAGTCGTTCAGACTAGAAAAGCGCTATATAAATACAGCACATTTACATTTAGTTGTGAGCATGTGACCGAGAAAAGTTTAGTGGATTTCGACTTTAGAGTTTTAATGGAATTGGGAGGAAGAAAAGATGTGTCTCATTCCACTGACAACCACAATCCATCAGGGTCATTAACATGCATCAACCTCTTTGTCTTTCTCTCTTTTCTCTGCCTATCTTTTGGTCTTTTCTCTCTGGTGAGAGATAACAGCCTTTTAGCTAATAACACACAGCGGATGTTTTCTGTTAAATGAAAATGCAGTTCTAAACTCTGATGGGAGATGTTTTTTCCCTTAGTGTCTGATAAACCTTAAAGCCATAAAACATTTACTCTCACTCTTTATCTCCCTGTCCTTTTCCTTTTGTTTGTCTGTCCCTCATCTGTTCGCTCCACACTTACATCCGCAAACTTGTGAGCAAACACAACCAGAGATCTGCACGCTCAATCGGAAAAATCAATTGCGGTTGAACAGCAAACCGCTGGGTTCCACAAGGAATATGCTGCCAGTTCAGAGTGCTTCCTGTTTCCATGGAAACACCGGGAGGTATTTTGAGCATGATGATTGCAAAATGACTCCACCACCACCATCCCAAAACCTCTACCTCCATCCACCATCCAGCTATATGAGCATCTGTACCTGGTCGGTCACATTCAGCAGGTGAAGCATTTCTACAACTTTGGATGCTTAAAAAGCTTTTGAACACCAGGATGCTGTAAACTGCTGTTTGTACCACATGGACTGCAGCAGCACAACAAATGTGACCGTATATAACTCTGTTACCTCTTACCAAATTTTCCATGACCGTCCTTTCTGATGTCAAAGTAACTTTCAAACAGCTGTGTCCCTGCTGGTTGTGTGAGAGTTTAAACCCAGTCACATGAAATATGATGTTATGATGAAGAGTCAACGCAATCTACTTCACAAGACAAAACGTCATAGATCCTCACAAATGTTTGTCTTTAACGGGTTTCTTGTGACTCCAGTTCCCCAGCATGACAAATGTTCTCAGGCTGAGTTTTAAACAACTGACCTGCAGTCTTTTAATGTCCTGTCTACAGCCATGCTAACAAAACAATTCAGACAGCTTAAAATCCTTTATAGTGCTTGTATTGATTGCAAGCAAACTACAGTTCTCTGTTTCTCTAGTCCATACTGGCCATTTCTTCAAACAATTTCAATGTAATTAATGGGGATAAAAAAGAAGTGACAGGGGGCACATTAGGAAGGGATTTCTTAAAGACCAGCGTGGAAAAGGGGAGGGAGTAATTACAGCAAACAAAACAGCTAATCCTTTCAATGTACATACTGGCATCAGTATTGTTTTAAAATAGACTTGGGAACCTATCTCTAAAACAGCCACACTTTATGCAAAACAAAAGATCTGTTTTATTTATGTTTTTAGAGTTACTGCATTGTAACAGGAAATGTGTGGGATAAAAGAGAATGGCATCCCCCTTATTAACAGAAATTAGTCACTGGGTATAGTATTTATTTTTACCAAGAAAAGGATCATTGACTTAATTTTAGAGCTTCTTTGTCTGCTGAAAAAGTGTGGATACCTTTCATGTGTATTCATGAACTTTCTCATGCATTATAGATGTGCGTTCTAGATTAATTTAAAAGAAGAGCTGTGAAGGAAAACCCACTGAACCGACAGCAGACATCCGCACCTTCTGCAGCCCTGAAGCTCCTACAAACCCAGAGTAACATCATTATATTAGAGTTGCTTTCCTTTCTGTGTGTTTGTGCCTAGTGCACAGTGCTTGGCACATCCTTCTGTTCTACCTCTTCACAAGCTAAGCATTTTAGGCTGGGCGCTCTGACCTCAGTTTTCTAACAGCTGTACAGCGCTGAACATGCTGTCATTGTATACTCAGTGTTAACTTATGACAAGTGGACAGCTCGATAATTGCCGCTTGCCTATGGATTTTACGCTGCAATTACTCTGTCTGCTTTAGAGCACTATCAAACTCACCTGGCACAAAATGAGTCAAAAATAAAAATTCATGGCCTAACCTTCACCACTGTCAACAATAAAGCTATCAGTGAAGATTAATGAAGATTAATTGGTTGACTTGTGCGCTTACCAAAAAGCTGTCTGAATTTCAATGATCATCAGTATTATCAGTGCAAAAGAGTTTGACAGCTCATTGTAAGACTGAGAGAGAAGAGAATTCTGCGTGCTGCTCTTTTTAATTTTGTGTATCTGCACACAACAAAGAGTCTAATTTCTTTTTCGGGAGACTATTATGAATATATGGTGCACAGAGGTAATTAGGCATTCCTTCCTGTGTCTGGGTGTCTAAGAGTAATGGGCTTCTTAACACCACTGGACATTGCTGGAGAATTAGAGTGCTGTCAAGCTAGGTTAATGGTTGTTGTGGTGTTTACGGCCGAGGTGCGTGAGTCATATGTGACTTTGTTTCCAGCGCAAAGGCTCTGCAAATCCTCACGCACCTCTGAATTTTTGTAATAAGTTACGCGTTGTGCTTTCAGTACAACATGGTCGGCTGGCAAGACTGGCTGAGCAGGTTTGCCTGTACAAATATCTGTATGATGATTCGTCATGAACAGACCACAGGGAGTCAAATGGCCTTAAATATGTGTAAGGGAGACACCACACTGGGAAAGGAAAAGAAAAAGCATTTTGCTGGAGAGTGTGGAAAAACATGAGAGGTCGCTTTGTCAAAGCTAAATAACAGCCCTTATAGAGTGATCGTTACATCAAGAGGCAGATATAATGTAAATGAGCGGCAATGACGTTAATAATTACACAAATACAATGTTTGGCGGTACGTCGGTGTTTATCATTATAAGCTTTCTTCATCTCTACTACTTCTTGCTTATTCACGGATCATTTTGTTTGTATGGCCCCTAATGTTTTGGAGAATACTGCAAAAAAACACGTGTGCACCATCTACGTAGGTAGTGCCACGGTTTCAAGTGTGATTATAACCAAGGCTTCAGTCTTGATACAACAGGAAGTGCTATTTTGAACTTAGGAAATCCCTCATTCATGATCGGTTACATAAGGTCCTAAAACCTCAACGTTTTACAGACCGTGACTGTGGAGACTAAAGAAATCACAGGAAAAAAAATAAAAGAATGTATTTATTAAATAAGTAATTATTCGAGGAATGTAGCGATAGTCACTGTTTTGCACTGAGAAAGTTATGAACCAAATTAAGGCAAGATGATTAACTAAAGATGAGGGAACAAAAAAGACAGATTTTGTCTCTCTCTGCTTCATGATTGATGGATGCTCTTGGCTCTTTTGTCCATCTGTCAATTACAAAGTGACTCACTCACATACCCCAATTCTGCTCTTTATACTCTATGACAGGTAGGGTTAAACATGTCCTTCTTCATCAAAGCTGGCATTTCAAATCACCAGAGGGTATCGCAGATTTCCTCTCCAAATGTTAATGACAATGTTGTTACACCCGCCTACTTGTAACTGTCTGGAGCCATACGTATGTCTTTTCGTACTTTTTTTTGAAACGTGGTTTTCCACAAGAATAGCTCACTGCTGCAAACTGCCATGGATGAGCAAAAAAAACAAACCAATGAGGTAAACTGATGACCTCTTGAAGTTAAAATTGTTGCAGTTTGCAAGCCTTTTCACTGCTGTGTACAACAGTTGCTCACTTAAATGTGGATTTAAGGTCAGGGCCGAGGGCACAGAGAGACCCTTTGTAGAAGATCTTCAGCACATTAGTGTTCCTAAGCAACAAGTCGATAAACTCTTCTTGACGTCCCTGTTTCCATTACCAGCATCTCTGAAGATCAGGCTTTGGCCTAAATTGGATCCGTGTTTCTTTTTGTCATGTTGCCAGTAATAGAAATCCATTATAAGAGTGGATGACAAGATTGTGAAACCCATGAGCAGAACCCCATGCACAGGTTGTTGAATATGTATGGTGATGTACTCATTGTGATCTAGTTTGAAATGTTTTGCAAATTCAGTTTTATTATCTTTTAACAAGACCAACTTTGGATTGGTCTGATTATTATTGCAAAATAAACAACTGTGTCTTAAAACATTCATTTACAGGTCTTTTTTTCCTAATTCAAAACAATTAGCTAAACACCAACACCTCTCAACATAAAGTCATTTTCAGCACAGCAACATTTTAAAAACAATTTCAGCTATCTTAACTGTTTTTTGTGGATGTTTAAGCCTGTTAAATAAACAAATGGACACATTTTACATTACTACTGCCAATCAGATGTATTTGATCGATTTAGTCCTTGGTTTACATTCATTTCACTACATTTGAATCAACGTCCAGGGACATAAAACTAGCTTGAAATGGGGTGATAAAAATATTGTGTGCTACAAATATGGTTTATCACAAAACCTCACACAATAACACAGATTTAATGCTGCAGTTAATATCAGAATATGTTACAGAATGCAAATAAAAAACATGATTTTTCCTTTAATTAAATCAATCAATCAATATTTATTTATATAGCACTTTACAGCAACCAGCAGGTATCCACAGTGCCCTTATAATAAAACAACATAACATACAATAAAAAGATTAAAACATAGAATACAGTAAAATCAGAAAAGGTTACACAAAAACAGGAGGAGGAGAGGGAAAATGTATTAAAAACATTCTTAATAAATATTTTTTGAGTTTGGATCTAAAAAGAGCTACATCTGTAATAGTGTGAATGTCAGGGACTAACCTGACACAGTCTTGGGGCAGCAACTGCGAAAGCGCAATCACCCCACAGTGTGTACCTTTACCTTGGGACCTCTAAAACCAATTGATTTGATGACCGCAATGACCTGTTGTGCTTGTGAATGGTTAAAATCTCAGACAAATACTCCAGGGCCAGACAATTGAATGTCTGTAAAACATACACTAAAACCTTAAAATCAATTCTAAAGCGCACAAGAGAACCAATGGAGGTTGTAGAGAACGGGGGTAATGTGTGCATGTCTAGAAGTATTAGTTAAAAAGCTAGCAGCCGCACGTGTTGAAGGCGAGATGGAGGTTTGATTGAGACATATACTGTAGAAAATTACATTAATCCAGCCGTCAACTAATTAAGGTGTGAATTGCCTTCTCTAGATTGTGCCTGTTAAGTAAGGGCTTAACTTTAGCCAGGAGACAAAGCTGGAAAAAGCAAATTTTAACATTGCTAATCTGCTTGTCAAATTTCATGCTGCAGTCAAATGTCACAACCAGATTTTTGACAGATTGCTTAGCATATGAATCCAGGAAACCCTAACTCAAAACTGGACCATTTGACATCTAAGAAGTACTGAAGATAATACACTATTCATTCAAATTAAGTTAAGTTATGTGGCAGCAATAGCTGAATACCATAAATACAACCAAACAAGGAATTACTCAAATAAGTCCCTCCATAAGACTCTCCAGCTGATCCAGAATGCTGCAGAGCGTCTGCTGACAAGACCTAAGAAAAGAGATCCTCTTTCTCCTATATTAGTTTCTCTGCATTGGCTTCCTGTAAAATCCAGGATTGAATTTAAAATCCTTCTTCTGACTTACAAAGGTCTAAATGGTCAGGTCCATCATATCTTGAATAGCTATAGTGCCTTATTGTCCCACTAGAGCACTGTGCTCCCAGAATTCAGAGTCACTTGTGATTCCTAGAGTCTGTAAAAGTAGAATGGGAGCCAGAGTCTTTAGCTTTCAGGCTCCTCTCTTGTGGAACCAGTCTGGGTTCGGGAAGCAGACACCGTCACCACATTTAAGAGTAAACTTAAAACTCTTCTCTTTGAGAAAGCTTATAGTTAGGGAGTGAGGAGTTACAGCATGTACATGATTATCAATGTGATGAGTACCTTGATTTGTCAGGTATATAATTAACTGAATCAGTCAAAAACAAATAGTCCCGTCTGTTTTTTCCCCATATAATTTGTAAATTGATTTTCTAAAGTACAATATCATGATATTGTACGTATATACAGTATAAATGTTGATATCGTGCTATAAAATTCCATATACTGTGATTGAGAAATGTATTCATATCACAGATGCCTAACATAAATATTACATGCATGCAGTAAAAGCAATAATCTCAGAATCTGCCTGGCAATCAGACGTGCACACAGTTGCACCCTGCAAACCCTAATCCATCATGCTCCGCACAGTGTGCATGGACATTGTTACTGGTTGGAGCCAGAGGCATACAGATTTCTGTTCACATGAGCAGCCTCTGTTTCTGCAAAAAGGCCTTAATGGTTTATCCGCACCCAGCAGCAGCCCATGAATCATGCAGGGCTACACATCCACCGGCCAGCATCGCATCCTAGTGACAAATTATGTTTATCTTGCTGTGTAAGAAAAGCCATGAAAATATATCAGCTTTTGTTCCAAACTGTTGACTGAAAATGTGTAGGGTTCATCTTGTCATTTGTTGAAACATGATGACAAGATTGTTGATTCACTGCAGGCGTGTTCCAAATATAGATACACAAAGCTAACACTGGTGTTTATAGGGACACTTTAAAGGTCCAGCCATGTCTCTTAATATCTGTTAGCATTCCAATATTTTCAATCTGACACATTAAACAGCGTGCCAGGCACAAACTCACAGCAAATGTTTATTTAATCCAACTAACAATGAGCAGGTCATTAGCTGTAAAATCTAATAAATCCTGATCCAGTTTTATTTTTTATAAACATTTGTGTTTTTTCTACCTCACTTCACACAAAGAAATAGTCTCAGCTCTTTTATGTTTTATTACTGTGCCATTAACTGAAGCTGACTAAAACCAAACTAGGTTTCTATAAAGATGTAACATTCTCCTTTAGGGGCTGGTGGAGGTAATATTTAGTGGCTGACGTTGGACCCATTAGACAGCATCTGCTACTGGAGTGAAGAACATCCAAATGTTCGAGCAAACCTTCCCAAAAATACCATGTACATTTTAAAATAAGGCTGAAAAAGGTTTCTCTTGTTGCAGCTAAAGCTGAGCTTTTTATTAACAGAGAAAGATTTAATCCGAGGAATGTTTTAACAAAAATTTATTTTAGCGGCATTATGATCTTATGTTATGTTATTATTTCCACGTTTCAAGATTAATTCATCAATAAAAAATAAGCTAAGCCATTTGAGTAGAGGAGTTCATCCCATTGAATCACCCAGCATAGTGACTGTTGTTGCCATGGTAAAGCACGATCCTGCCATGTGAAAACAGACAATCATCAATTTATTAACAATAAATTCATTAACATTCAGGCACATTTGAACGTCTCCTTGCGGCATTTCCAAATTCATGAACTGTGGAAATTCTATGTGGGCAGAAAATATTTTCTCTAATGTATCTAAACATATATGTGAATAGTGTAAAAAGGGTCTGTTCACTTAAATTATTACAATTCAAATTGTGAGAAAAAGGATGATGAAAAATGTACCCCAGAAAATTCACCACAACTAAATTAAGCTGAAGCAAAAAATAAAAAAAATTAAATTAAAAAAAAAAAGCGGAAAGCTGCAGCCTCACAGCAAGTTCCTACCTCTTCTCAGCTCCTAATCCCATAAAACAAACAAATTAAACAAACTTGTGTTGTGTCAACACAAAACCCAGATTGGACAGATAGTCTTGCTAGTTGTCTGAATTTACCTTGCAGAGATCTGAGAAAAGGTTAACCATAGTCCTCATAAATCAAACAGAGTTTAAGATGCCAAAGGAAGCCCAAGGCAACTGATATCTGGCCTAAATGAGCAACATAGCCCGGAATATGGAACATTAAGGATATAGACTACAATATCAGCAACAGATGAGGCTCATTAGGGAGCCAGGCTAGAGGTTATTGGAATTTTCATTTCAATAATTTCTCACCAAGCATACATAGAAGATTATATTATTATTTGGTGTCTTCAGTCAGAGCAAGGGTAAACCAATTACAATGTTGCCATAATGGCCACATTAATCTGTTGAATTTGTTTACACTAAAACAGCCAATTCTCAACTGCCTAACTTTATGTAAATGTATCAAATGAGGAAATTACATTACACAGTTGTGTTGTGCATTGCATACAGTATGTGTCAATGATTGGATGATTGAATAATGCATGCAAGAGACAACAGCCGGAAGTATCTTCTCTCTTTTGTTTGAGAGAATGGATAATTTACCGTCACTATCAAATCTCATCTCAAAATCTTTGATAGGTTGGTATTTATGCATGGAAGTGTTCAAATGTATTTAACTATTCTCAGGGAGCTTTCAGAGCAGGCTCAGCGTGAAGTGGACACTAGGTTGCAGGAATAGATCGGAATGTGTGAAACTAGTAGAAGTGTGTCACTAATGAGTCATTTTAAAGATAACCCTGTCTCGCAGAAATAGATCAACTAACCGGTGCAGAACAAGAAGACTATAAAAAAACGCAGTTCTTCTGATTCATTGTTCATTCATTGTCCAATTCTGTTTATTGGTCACTTGTGTATAGACATCCGTGTGTGTACAGAGGCAGATGAAAGTTTGTTCATTGTTTGAATAAAGCTGCAAATGATCTGAAATCTTTGGACAAGTCATCTCTGAAGTTTCCGTCATCATTTCCTGATCTCAACCCGAATATCAATCTTCATTTAAGATGAAAAAAAGATGGATGAGAAACAGGAGAGATGAGAAGGTGTCTCACTCCCCAAGGTGGGAACCACAGCTAATGGGTTGATGGAAGCCTATGAATTAAACATGATTTCACTGAACGGACTGTTTTGGATGATTTTAAGGTCCATTACTACATCTTTCTGCAGCCTCTCTGCTTCACTGGTCCAGGAAAACACTGAGTCAAGATAGTTAAGAGGCAGATTGAGCAATTTTTGTTTGTCAAATGTAGTAACAGAAACAGCGTAATGAAGATTTACTCTTTGCAGATGGTTACTTCTGTCTTGTCTCGCTATGGCTTTACAACCCCTTTTCTCTTCCTCTCAAAAATAGGCAGAATAATGGATCTAAACATTTTTATCTGGGACAATATGCTTGTCTTCTGTTTATGTGTAATGAACAGAGCTTCAATTTTCTTGTCTTCCAAAAGCCTCTTTATGAATGATACTTATCAAATGATTACGGCTGGCATGAAAATTAATTAGTAATATTTTGTAACTCTGTGTTGCCAATTAATATAACACAAATCATTCAGGTTCCTAAAAGTGTTTTGAATTTTATGACATACCTGCTCATGGGTAGTAGAGCTGCACAATATATCATTTTGTTTATCGTCATTGCAATATCAATTGGCGCAATATACATATCGCTAAAGGCTGCGACATATCTCAAAAGAGATTATTATATTATTATTATTATACATAAACATATTTATTGGGTTTTGCACAACAGCAGAAAAAAAAACAGAACAAACAGCATTCACAAACAGCGCACACAAATAGAACAATCATACACAGCATATCCACCCCCACCCCAACTCCCCGTAACCAAAGGATCAGTTATTATGTTAAATTAACACAAAACCAAGCAAAAGACATTTTTGAAATGAGTTGAAAGAAAATATCAGTAGAAAACTGCACTTATACACAAGTATTATCATTATCACGATATTCAACAATGTTGTCACATATTTTCCTTTTATCATGCAGCCCCAGTGGGTAGCTCTTTTCCATTACCTGCTTTCAAGAAATTACTTTTATATACTGCTAATTTGAAACAGCAAATATGTTTTAACTGAAATGTAATGCCACCTGAATAACATTCACCAACAATGAGTTTCCTTTTTTATCCATTCATCTCAAGTAAAGCTGTGTTAAGGCTCTCACAGCACTTGCTTAAGGTCAGTAAGAGATCATTTACAACATTAAATGTGACCTTCCAGCAACGTTTATATTATGATGTTGTGAAAAGTTTTTTTTTGTTGCAACAAAATGACCATGTGTTAGTATAGGTGATGATTGAATGAATCCTCAAACAGTTGGGAGGGTCAATGAATGATATGAAGTGATTAGATATAGCTCACAGTCTTGTCTATTTCAATTAACTGACTTCCAAGGATACTCTTACAAGCTAGTTGTGCAAAACATAAAGTTTTTTTTGTGTATTGTCAGTATATTGTCAGCAGTGTGTCAAAACCTCAAGGGCAAAGAATAAATGAAAGCTAAAAACTCATTAATAAAACAACTCATTCAGTTGATTTAGATGAGATGAGGCCATTAGCCTCCACACAGCATGCTGGACATGCGTAAGCCTCAGACTTAGTACAACCCACAGGAGAAACCCAAGCTATCATCTGAAGCCTCGTTAAGAGTTGTCTCAAAGTCAATAAGGGGATGTTGGAAATTACCACCAGCTCCAGCACACTACTTAGTTTAGGGTGACAGCTTCTACTGCATTTCGAGGCATGTCAGTCCCAGTTCAAATAAAGCCTGAAACAACAATCACACTAAGCTGTCAGTGTTAAAGTTTATCAGAATTTAATGAACTCATTGTCTGGTTGTTAAGAAGATTTGGGATTATTGAGGAGAGTGCTGCAACAAAATAGATAAATTACCTCATCACCCAATGAGGGGTGGGGTTTAATAAAATGAAAGCCAGAGGGTGCAATGTATCATTGTCACTTTGTGTATCCAGATTAATTCAATAACATTACGGTAGGGATGTGTCTAAATTGTCTGTTCATGGAATAGTGCAGCAACAGTGCCTTGGAAATTAAATTAAATTAATACCTGTCTGATAAGGCTACAGTCAGCAGCACCTCTAAAGCTCTCTAGTTGAAATTGTATATCACATCTGCTTAATCTGTACAAAAAAGTATAAAAATGTCAGTTCGGTGCTTTACGTGGCTTTATGTGTTTTTTTAGAGAAACAAACTGTTGCGTGTTAATTTGTGAGTTTTGTAGGTGCTTGGGTGGATTTCAAAAGTCAGGTTAACTGTTTCCCCATTTCCAGTCTTTATGCTTAGCTAAGCTAAGCTAAGAAGCTGCTTGATGTAGCTTCATAGTCAATGATCAGAGAGGAGAGTCAATCTTCTCATCGGTCACCTAAACATTTATATCTTTAGTTCAAAATGAATAAGAGAAAGACAGACATCAAACTTTCAGATCAGTGTCAAACTGCAGGCTCTGGCTAAGCTTTGTGCACTTTCACTACATTTTTCTCACAAATACTGTATGTCATGTCAAATGTGTGTTAATCCTCAAAATAACAACTGGGTTATAATTGTTGCTTCATATACTTTCTTTGAGTCTTTGGTTTACAAAGGTTATGACGTACAAGATAGATAGACATTGTATATGTCTTGGCTGACAAGAGCTCTAAACAGTTTTTTCAATTGTCTGGGTTCCATCCTCTGTGCTAATGGATCCATGACCTTTTTCCTGTTTTCTATAAAGACCCCACCATTCTCTCACTCTATGAACTGCCTCTCTTCTTTTCTTCCACCATAATGATTGAAAGCATATTTTTGTAATGTATAAAAGGGACTGTCCTTGAAATCTATTCACTCTTCATTCAGATAGTAAAAGCTACTACAAATTGAGGAGCAGGAGAGGAGACTTTTGTCCTATCAGTCAATATGAAAAGTGGACTCAACCTTTTTATCTGTGTATCTAAAGTCTTTTTTTTTTTTATAATTTCAAAATCGTTCACCATTTTAACAAACATTTTACACAAAATGAGCAGCCTAAGTCATTTCTTTGTGATATATTTTAAAACGTTAAGGAGGGCTTTACTACTGTGGACAACTTCACAAAACATCACAGGATACTCCGCAAAGCTCATGAGGCACCTGAGAGCTACATACCTTTTAATAACAGGGCAAGAATTCTGGCTGTGCATTCAAATTCTGCAAATGGGGCTCAAAATACAGGCGTACAAGGCTCTTTCTGTGCAGAAAAAAACACATTTGAATAATTTCTTGGCACGCTATGTGTGTCCTTGTAGTGTCATCTTCTATATACATGTCTTTAAAGGATAGATCTTTATTGCTACTTTCTGGATAATTTCCAGATTATTGTGAGTGCTGTTCTAGTGTCAGAGACAACATTAACTTAACAAGTAACTTAAAATTTTTACTTGACACACTTGACTCAAAGCAAATACCAATACACTCAAAACGACTGCAGATGATGCAGTCATGTCATTTGTAGTTAGTCTGTGTGTCTTGCTCTCATGTACTGTAGGAGCAGTGGGAGGCGTTACATGTTTGTACACTAGGGGCTTGTTGTTTCATAAGCAAATCCATGTTTTCTGTACAGATACACTAAAATGAAGACCGCCACCAACATCTACATCTTCAACCTTGCTCTGGCCGACGCCTTGGTCACCAGCACACTACCATTCCAGAGCGTGTCAACTACCTGATGGGGACCTGGCCATTTGGAGACATACTGTGCAAGATGGTGATGTCCATTGACTACTACAACATGTTCACCTCTATCTTTACACTCACCACCATGAGCATTGATCGCTACGTCGCTGTGTGCCACCCAGTCAAAGCGCTGGACTTCAGGACACCGCGTAACGCCAAGATTGTCAATGTCTGCAACTGGATTCTCTCCTCGGCCATTGGGCTGCCTGTAATGTTCATGGCCTCCACCGACCTCACTTGTAAGCATGTGCACACTCAAGCACTGTTATACGTACACTGCAGGAGGAATTGTGTTTGGACTACATAAAAGACCCCTAAACATTCAGTATGTGATGCATTATAACACATACTGTATATCCTTTATGACAACAACAGGCTAGAACCAGGTCTCCAGAAAAAAATTATGAGATATAAAAAAGTAACCTCCAACCCTCTAGCAACCATTCACAACAGAGCTCAATTTTTTTCTTAGTCCTTGGCAGATAATGAGTTCAACAAGGTCTCACAAAAAAAGCACAAAACAGGAAGAACACTTTCCGTTCATGCTCTGCATTCCAGCCTTAAAGAGCAATTATATACTCCAGCAGTCTCTATAAAAAGGAAACAATCCAGATGTGTTGCTTAGGTTTTTCTGTGTAATTGCACAGAAGAACAATTGAATGCTACAGTATATGCCTGTTGGTGACTAATATAACTAAAGAGGCTGCGTTAAAGAGGCGACCAAAGCAAAGCTTCTCTGACAGTGTCTCTGTGTAACTGCAAACGTCATGGCGAGACAACTGCCAGTGAAATTGAGTGTGATCGTGTACTGTTTGGAGGAGAGAGGCTAATGAGAGATTTACTGACTCAGTGAAGTCGGAACTCTGCATGGTGATAAAATATGTTTATTGCTTTAGCGCCACAAAATGTTTTTATTGGCATTTTAATGCCTTTATTAGAGTTTTGGACAGAACCAAGATGACAGAAAATGAGCGGAGAGAGATGGGGAATTAAACGCAACAAATGGTCAGAGTCGAATGTTGTGTGTCATGGTTGAAGTATTAACTACTAGGCAACCAGGGCAATATTCATTTGTTCCATCCATTCAAATGACCGGAAGAACGGAGAGGATAATTCACATTACATTAACCTTTTTCTTTTCTTTTTTCGATTTATAGCCACAGCAGCTACCTGTTTCCAGTTAAAAAACAACAAATGTGTACTACCTAACCAGCACCTACCTAACAAAGCAGGCATATAAAGTTAGCAGCTAGTTGGTGAACATAATGAAGCTAAAGAGAAACATATACATATATATATACTATACACACTGTATATATAAAAAGAACTACAAAGTGAAAATAGAATTGATACAAATGCTCGTGTGGAAGTAATACATGTTTGAATCTCTTTTTACTTGTGAACATACAGTATGTGTGCACGTATGTTTCTTCACCCTGCACAGCCTCCAGTATTGTTGACTGCAAGCTGATATTCCCCCACCCCTCCTGGTACTGGGACACCCTGCTGAAGATCTGCGTGTTCATCTTTGCCTTCATCATGCCTGTCCTCATCATCACCGTCTGCTATGGCCTCATGATCCTCCGGCTGAAGAGTGTGCGCATGCTGTCGGGCTCCCAGGTTAAGAAAAATCTGTCTTTCTTCTAAAAACATGGGCCACAACTTATTTAGAAAATTATATTTTGTATATTATTCTTTTAATTAAATGGAAATAAAAATACCTGACCTTGGGTCTACTAACTACATGGCCTACTAATTGATATTATCATTAAGAGTAATGATGCAAAATGCAAGGCTGCCCAGAGCTTGCATGCAAATACGGTGCACTCGTTGCTCTCAAGAAAAAAGCAATATGGGGAAACCTACTTAAGCCTGAGGTTGTTGTTCAGATTTAATTAATTGCAGTAGAAGAAGAAAATGACCCAAAACAGTAAATTTGAAAACATTTACCAAATGTTACCTGCAAAATCATGTGCACATTCTAATGTGGATGTATTTACAGTAGATAAAAATGGAATAAAAGTGGTGGTCCTACTCAAAGCCCTTAAGCCACCACTGCACTTTTCCTTGACCACTTTTCTTCCTTTCCATCTTGCTTTTCTCTCTGCCTTTTGATCCACTCCCCTTTACCTTTCCTCTCATTGCCCTCTAACCACTTTCTGCCATCCTCCATCATCCTTCTCCATCATTATTATCTTCCATACCTTTTCTCATGCTTTCCTCTCTCTTTTTACTTTGTCTTTTGTCCATCACTCATCTTATACTCCCAATTATCCCCAAACATTAAACCTCCTTCACACACACACACGCATGCACATGCATATACTTACACACAGGAGAAGGACAGAAACCTGCGTCGGATCACCCGCATGGTCCTGGTGGTGGTTGCTGTCTTCATCGTATGCTGGACACCAATCCACATCTTTGTCATCATCACAGCTCTGATCAATATCCCCACCTCCACGCTACAGACTATCACCTGGCACTTCTGCATTGCCCTGGGCTACACCAACAGGTATGTATTAGACAAATATTTTCCCTGTAATATTTAAACTGATAGTCCTAACAATTCTGGTATAATAAATGGAGATTAATCATTTAAGCTTGGTTAAGTGCAGATAAAAGGATGCTCATTATAGGACAAATTGTGTTTTACAGATAAGAGCAAATTGCATTGACGTTTTTATAACGTATGTTTGTTGGTACACAGTTTTATGCAATGACTTGAGTTGACTTGAGTCAATGTTATACTGTATATTAAAGGTAAAAATGATATTGGTGAGTTTAGGGGGGAGCTGATTTTCTTGTGTTAACTATAACCTTGTTTTCATCCCCTGCAGTAGTCTGAACCCGGTTCTTTATGGCTACCTTGATGAGAACTTCAAGCGTTGTTTCCGTGAGTTTTGCACCCCGAGTCCCTCAGTGTTAGAGATGCAGAACTCGTCCCGGACCGGAGTCACAAGCCGCAAGCTCCCACAGCGCGAACGCAACACTGGAAACACAGGAGAAAGGTCCAATCAACAGGTAAACATTGTCTGTCTGTATACATACTCGTGCATCTGGGAAGAAATAGTTCAACATTTTTGGAAATGCACTTATTTGCTTTTTTCCCAGAGGTAAATGAAAAGATTGATACAATTCTCATGTCTGTACAGTAAATATGATACCACAGTCAGCAGTCGGTAAGCTTAGCTTAGCATAAGACTTTTCGTCACCACGAAGTTACCAGATAACCATCTGAGACTACACAGAAAACACTTTGCCTGGCTAAGAAAAGGTTTTTGTTTTTGTGGTCGGCTGACTTTCTTTTTTTTTTACCTCAGGACAGAGCAAAGCTAGTTGTTTCCCTTGCTAGTTATCTTCCAGTATTTATGCTAAGCTAAAGACTGAAGCTTCAAATTTACAGTTGACATAAGAGTGCATTAATCTCCAGTTTAGGTACATGGCTGTTAACAGACAGTCATGTAAAAGGTATACATATACTGTATACAACATAACATAAACATACTTTCTCTTCTTTTCCCTCCTCTCTGCAGGTATGACTAGCCTTGGAGGGGTCGTCAGACTCTCGCTCTTGTGGGGGCGTTGCCAACGACGATCTCAACTCAGAGGTCACGCAGGTCACCACAGGTCTCTGACCACATAAACACAAAGTGACACGTACATCAGACAATCTAGGACACGAGTGAGCATTGATAGCAAAGACCATTTAGGCATTGTGCTGCAAGTTTAACTGCAGCTCTGCATCAGGTCAGGCCATTCATCTGCCGAGCAGCGTCACTAGCTGCATGGCTGTGCAAGGCTCTTACTCTGAAACCAATGCAGATGGTTTAAGATAGACTATTAATAATAAACAGACCGTCATTACAATACTCCTCTTAACTGAAGAAGCTGTTGCACTTTTTGTGCATTAACGCTAGTACGGCTTTTAATTTTCATTATTGCTATTATTACTATAAAATACTGTATTATATACAGACTGAATACGTCCAGTAAACACAGATATATACAGATCTATAAAAGCCACTCACAAAAGGCACTTAAATGATTTTTTGTTCTGTATGCTGCAGACAAGTCTGCCTCATTGATCTAAGCCTCTTCTCCTAACCGTCATAACGCTATATATATATATATATATATATATATATATATATATATATATATGTGTGTGTGTGTGTGTGTGTAATGTGGATTTATCAGGAGTACTGGACAATAAAGGATCTAATCTGGTTTTGGACTTTTTTATCTAATGATCAAAGGGTCTGTGGCTCCCTCACCACATGAAGACATCACTGGACAGCAGGTGACAGAAATGTCATTTACAGCACCAAATGTGCTTTTTGTCCAGCTTCTGTATGGATTTCGATCTATTAACCCTGGTTTTCATTGATTGATCTGCACAGCACCATGCTGGCTTTGATCACTTCAGGAAAACTCCCCTCTCAACCCACCTGACCCTTTGTTGGCCCTTCTGTCTTCATTATTTCCTTTTATTCTTCTGTTTTTATGTTGTCTCTGTAAAGATGTCTTCTACCCTTTGCTGGATTTATCATTAAATATACATACAGTAGAGCACTGTATGTTCTCTCTGCTGAATTTGACACACTTCTGAATGTACAGAAAGGAAACCCGATGTGTTACTTACACTGGATCCTTGTACTGATCATCTAAACCAGTACACACAATGCCTGTTTGCACAGCACACATATCGTGCTATTGCGACATACAGTGTGAACACATGGTACTATCAGTGAATGATTAACTACAACTTAACAGCCATTACACCAGGTATGGGTTCTGAAGAAGTTAACAAGTGAGCCAAGCAGGATTGTACATATGTTGTAATCTTTAGAATTGCTTGTGCTTACATGTGTTGCTGTATTCTAAACTTGCCAGTTGCCTTTACTCTAGTAACTTTACTTTAGCCACTTTAGTAGCTCTACTTGATATTATGTGTACCAGTATTTTTTTAACGATCTGTAAAGATGAACCTGATTGTATTTATCTCCCATGTAAAATACTATAACTACTCTATTGCTGAAAATTATTTCTGATGATCATGGTGGACAAGCAAGTTATTGTGCTTCTAAATATAACTTTTGTCATATTGAATCTCAGTTGTTAACTGAAGCGATGTACCATATATTAATCAGAAAACAATGTGCAATGTACAATGTACCTTTTGAATTTGAAAATGTAAAATGTATGCAGAATTTAAAGTGCTCATATTATGCTCATTTTTAGGTTCATAATTGTATTTAGAGGTTGTACCAGAATTGGTTTACAAGGTTTAATTTTCAAAAAACACATTTTTTGTTGTACTGCACATTGCTGCAGCTCCTCTTTTCACACTGTGGGTTGAGCTCTTTGTTTTAGCTGCAAAATGAGAAACCACACCTCTGTTCAATCTTTGTTGTGAGTCGCACATGCGTAATACCGTATGTTCCGTAATATAAGTCACACTTTTTTTCTTTGTTTGGCTGGTCCTGTGAACTATAGTCAGGGGCGACTTAAATATCAAAAATACATTAGTGTTGTCCAACGATTAAAATATTTAATCATGATTAATTGCATTCATTTCATAGTTAATTTGCAATTAATTACACGTTTTTATCTATTCTAAATGTCCCTTGATTTACTTTTTGTCCCATTATTTTTTCTCATTTTATTGCTCTTATCAACATGGAAAAGTGGGTCAGCTTGCTTTGTGCAAATGTTTTTTTTTTATGGAAAACAACATTGGCATATAGCTTACTGTAGTGTTCAGTTTCACACTAACATTCACACTTGGAGCAGGCATTCACATTTGGAGCAAATAATCTCTCACACAAGGTAACACTGCCCGTCAATAAAATGGTGAAATCAATTCTTTGACGAGGGCGGGGGAGAATTTGCATAAGCTGTGTGCTTGGCCATCAAGTGGTATTTCAGACTGGACGTGCCGCGATGATAGCTCAGTTCCAATACCGATATAGAGATGTTCCGATACCGATATCAGTATTGGTATCACCTCCATGCTGTCTAAAACACTAGTATCAGTATGGGAAGTACTGAAGTTTATGCACTAATCCACCACCACATAAAAAAAGCCCTGAAGAAAATCTACATAGTAGTAGGTAAGCACTGTGTGCTAGCTAGGCAGTTGTAGAGTATGAGGGTGTTCCACGCTAGCAGCTAAGCGAGCATTATAACTTGTTACAAAGTGATGCACGTTTGTCACAGAAGTAAAGGCTGGACTCATGGCCACACTGCATCCATCACAATGCTCCACAAGTGGAAAAATTAAAGCAAGCATGAAATCCAAAACCAGGACAAAACTAGGCATGGGTAACACAGGATATAGGCACAAAGCTACAACAATGGTACTGAATAGGCCTACTACAAGCTCATTACTTGGTCTTGTCTCAAATTTACTTTATTTTGGGCTAATGTTAACGTTAATGTCTCAAATCTCTCAAATGTAAGTTAGAGGACTCATGTTTGAATTCTCACAGAATCACAATTGAATTCACATCTTGCTACTCAGTCAGAATCTTATTAACCTGGTGTCCCAGTCTCTGTCACAATAATCATATGTGATGTTTAAGCCTATTGGCAGACATCCATTTAAAATGTAGGCAATGGCATATAAAGAGCCATTTTTCCATGTCCACTGAAATTTCTTAGTGTGCACTCTGTGACGGCTCCTAGGCCTATTACGTCTCTCTGGTTGCTGGGATCTGGGGACTGGCTAATGAGGACTGGTGATTGACACCTGAATGAACTGATTGCTCACATGTCTATGAATAGGAGTGCTTGGGCAGTCATTCTGTCTCTCGCACTCCTCAAAGTTGCTTGGTTTATTTGGACTTTGGGTTTAGTTACTTTTGTGTTCTAGCCTTGATACATCTACACACATCCATACATTACACACATTACCGATTAACAGATTGCACAATTGTTTTGTTTATTTTATTAAATTGGATTTAATTGAACAAACGTGTGTTCTCCACCTTGTGTCATACCTTTAAACCAGGTCATTACAACTTTAGTAACATATATGTGGTCCAGGTAGTTGTGGCTACAAGGCTACTTTTACTTTTATACTTTAAGTAAATTTCCAGGCCAGTACTTTTTTACTTGTACTTGAGTAAAGAAGTTAAATCAGTACTTCTAATTTTATCAGAGGTTTTTTTTTTTAACACATACCAGTACTTCTACTTAAGTACGATAAGTGAGTACTTTTGCCATCTCTGCATTTATATATACTGTATATAATAACCATTTTGCAGCAGGCACTTGGTGCAATATACAGAATACACTCATGAAGGTAAGTTTAAATAAATGTATAAGATGCTGTCCATGATCTTTACCCATGCCACCATTTAACTGTTTTCTGTAATTTGCTTATTTACATGACTTGTGATTCAATCATTACTTAACTTGTAGTCAAGTCTTAAAATGTCATTTTTGTGATCTAATGTACAGAGGATAATTTCTACTCTATGTACAACACTCTATAACACAATACATAAAATATATACTGTTAATCCATGCATTGTCTGTTATAAAACGTAATTCTGAATCTTAATGAATGCCTTTGTGTCTTTTCTTCAAATACACAGATTCCATTCTCAAACTGTAACATGACAGCTTTAAATATCTATACTCATCAATGAGTATTACAAATTACAAACGGATAAAAGTGAATTATGAGGATATCAACCTAAACTTTACTTTGTAAGATTGAGACAGACATGGTTGCTGGATTTGACAATTCAAATCAGTTTTAGGCTGGAGTTTTTTCCCCATCAATCACTTGTTAGCCCCTATAACTAGAATGTACCGCCAAGCGATTTCTCTAATGTATAGACTCATCATTCTGACATTTCTCCATATTTCAGCCATAAGGTGCTGCGTCAGCTCAGTGTGTGTGTCATTTGGCTGTGGATTGAGAGGTCACAGCAGAACGTTTGACTGGACATTGCAGTAAAAGCACTGGTGTAACACATAACATTAACAGAAGCTGTGTTACAATGTATTCCATTGCAGTGAATTAGCATGCACAATAACAGGAACTTGAAATGTGTATGCAAGTGATTTTGGCATGATAAATATCCTCCATGTCTGAGGGAGGTGTAATGTCTTTTTTTTTTGTTTGGCACTTTCCCTCATGGTAAATTCTTTGGAACCCTTTGACAAAAATCTTTGGCAGGTTGTGGGGCTGCCCTTGTCAAGAGAGAACAATTATGTACATTCAAAGGGCATAAATATATATATAAACTTTCATAATTCTTTCTGCACAGCGCATAACGGAGTATGAAGTAATATACTGTATGATTATTTTGAAATTCTGCATTTCATCCTACAAACTTGTTATTCTGTGTTTAAAGACCTATATATGCAAGTGAATCATCTGCCATACGTTATTCCTCCCTGTTTTGAGTATTTAAAAATCAATTATTATTCTCAATTATTAAGCCCGCTTATCAGCAGGTGCGTTTCATTTTTTTAGTCCTCTGCTCTCCTCTGACCCTGCCCCCTCACTCAGCAAGTGGGCACGAGCATGACATATGGTGCTACGTATAACCAAATGTCAAAGGGAAGTAAAAAAAAAAAAAGGGCATCTATACGGACTGAAACTGGTTTCCACACTATTTCATTATTTCACACTGGGATGCTTTGATTGCAGTAAAGCAAGCTTTGATTCTTTCATCACAAAACATAAAGAGTTTCTAAACAGTGAGGAAAGTTCTGTTGTTGAAGAATTTCACATCAGATTTCGTCTGAAATTCAAATGTGTTCAAAAGGTCATGTGTGAATATTATTAACCCAGACAATTTGTGAGGTCACCATGGATTCAATGTGTATGCATGCATGTGAAGTGTGCATGAGGAGCTTACACTAGTTTCTGTTTGAGAAATTGTCATCAGTATGGTCTCAGACGGGCGTGGGCGTATTTACTGCATGTATGTTTGCGCACATGCCTTCAACTCCATCCTGTCATGAATGGGGCTGTCGGGGAGCCAGGCATTATGTTATTGGAGATGGCAGCATGATTAGTCCTGTCATAGCGATTATTATCAAGTGGCGTTGAATGTCTACTCTTCCTGCAGAGACGGTACTCTCATTCAGACGTGATGTTGTGAGGCTGCCCTTGTCTTTACGGAAAGCTAATCAACCAAAACACGAGTTAAATGACCTTAAATTTCAAAGCCTTTGTCTCAAGAAAATTAAAGAACATTTGGTTTTTACAAATCCTACAGAAATGGATCCTGTGGCTCATTCCTTTCCCCTTAACATGCTGTTTTTCATTCAGGTAACAGCTGATTATGTAAATGTACACATTATAGAATGATTTCCATTTATTAGATTAGCCATATTTAATAAGGTGATATATTTAACATAAAGTCATATATTTGACATATTTAATCATCTCATTACAATATTGACATGCCTCTTCAACATTGGGTGGTAGCTTTGGACAGCGCCTAAGGAGTTGCTTCAAAATGGGGGATCAGAGGGTGTGTGCCAATTACAGGGGTCTCACACTTCTCAGACTCCATGGTCTACTACTCCAAGGTGCTGGTAAGGAAGGGTTCAGCTGATAGTCGAACCTCAGATTGAAGAGGAACAATGCAGATTCTGTCCAGCTCTTTTGGGTGAAACTTTTGTGTTTTCCCCTTAACTTTTCACAGGACATGAATTCCGCTCCCCCACTTGAAATCTCTGAGTTTTGGGGCTTGTGGTTATAAATATGTGCAATACATTCGAAATACAGTGTACTCATTTTTGTAGCTATATGTACAAATGGTTCATGAGAGCAGCCTGCAATATATTTATGATCTGATATCATTGATTAAAAGTGCACATTTTCTACACTTTGGAATCATGTTTTTAAAAGGGTTGTCATTTAATATGTAGAATAACACAGTACACTCAACAGGCATGGCCCAAATAAAGACATTCAGCACTGTATCTGTACTTAAAAGAAATGTGATTCCTATTCATCTGACAAAGTGACACAGTGGTTATCCAGTTATCGGCTTCACATTGCTGTTCTGCTTTGAAGGCACCAGGGGAAAAGCCAAAAGCCAGTCTTGTTTTATCGTTGCTACTGCTTGGGGATTTTCTCAGGTCATAACCAACTCCTTGAGGAACAGGCTCTTGACTGATCTTAGCATGTGACCATTGGAAAAATTAATGAGTTTATAACAGAAAATAGACATAAATCCTTCAAGAAACACCAAACAGCAGGTGAAAGAAGGAGGGAGATTGAATGTTCAAGAGGTGTGCCAAATCCGATTTAGGTCCCCCAGGCTTTAATACCTCAACAACTCAGCACTGTCATAGAGCAGTAGTTTCCTCAGGCTATTTCACAACAAGATTAATGTTTAACCAACTCTTATTGTCTGACAGAGAGGAACATTGCATTTAGCTGTTGTGGTCCAAAGCACATCAGGAGGATGAGAAGTGGACTTTGTTGAGAGAATCTCAGGTGTGGTGGGGAAATGGAAGTCATTGATTGTCCCAAGAAAACAGACTGGAAGTAAGCCAGAAAAACGTACCAGTCAGTTGGTCTGACTAATATACCTGTGAGGACCACTGAGTCCTGTAAAGCTGCCATCCACCTCATTACTGTGTCCGCCAATGAAGCAGCCACCCAGCAAATGCCAGTAGTTTGACAACTGACCAATGAGCAACCTCGGTTTGTCCACCGACTAACCAGCCATCGCTGTGACAACCCTACAGGGTGTAGTTTGTTTTTACTTCTTGTCTCTATCTAATTCTAATGCCTGTTGGTTGAAATTGGCTCTTTCTAGGGCAGTTGGTTTAAATCACAGGAGGTTTCGCTGACTACTTTTTTTTTACTAGGCTATCACTCAGCAGGACTGGGGGCATCCTGGGACACATGAACCATCCAGTCAGGCAATAGTCCCATCCATCCACCTGATTTCATTACCCTTTCCTCCTGCTAGTGTATTGCTGTTCCCAGGTCTGCTCACTAAAAGATTGGCTATCAAAGATTGATCATTATGTCCCCGTGACTATTATTTTACCTTAGATGTAGCTATTCAAAAGTGTAATAACAGTACTAATTGTATCTATCTGGCAGAGTACAAAACAAAAAAACTAAAGGAAAAGAATATAGAAAGAATCTATACTCTTATGCACGTATGCATACATGCACATAGAGTAAACACATGAGTGACCTTTCATTGCACTACATGCACTATTTTTCAGCCACTTTGGAGCAGTTACACACTTTACAGAGTACAACGACAAACTCTACACTATCTGGTTTTCATTAACAACCCAATTTCTGCAGACAAGGTATTTCAGTGGTACAATTAAACGTTCTGTGGAGCTAAATTGACACCCACTGGTCTTGTTCATAGGTTGAAAAACATAATATTGCAGTATTACAACTTCCTACCAAGGAGAGCTTTAAGTAGAAAATGTTGAATGTTTTGAACTAAAGCTAACAAACCCTTCTTCTATGCATTTGTCTTAAGGGGCACTCCACCTATTTTACATATGATCAAGAACAATTTATTCATCATGGGGACTACTACTCCAATACTACTTACGCTTGTGATAACACTTTTAAAAAAATAAAGCCTCAGTCACAAAATGGGTTGTGGGTTATGAAAGATATGGGTGTTTACCAGGCAGGAATGGTCTACTATGAGATGCTATTGAGTTGCATTATGGTAATGCTAATTGTAGGATTTTGTGTTTTAGGTGCTTGAGCTCCAAGGTCTGTACTTTCCTAAAACGTTTGCAAGAAAATTTCTGAGAAATAAAATCACAAATATTTAATAATGACTGGAAACTTTTTCCTCCATTTGTTTTTACTTCTAAATGGTCCCATGGAATGACAATTTCACTTCATGAGGTTTTTTAACATTAATATGAGTTCCCCCAGCCTGCCTATGGTCCGCCAGTGGCTAGAAATGGTGATGCCCTGGGTATTCTGCTCTGCCTTTGAGGAAATGAATGCTCAGATGGCTCGACCTGGAATCTTGCCCCTTGAGGGGCAAGGTTACCTCCCCTTTCTCTGCTTTGCCCGCCCAGAGAATTTGGCCCACCCATGAGAGAGAGACATCATGGCTTTCAAACAAGCAAATTGGCAGTTGGTCAAGGCCACACCCCTAGTCTCCACCTTGCCCCCCCATTCTTTCCGCCTCAAAAACTACAGACCCAGAAATGGCACATACTAAGGAAAGCTCATTGTGGGACTGGCTCTAGTGGCTGGAATTCTGCACCAAGGCTGAATTTTGGGAAAGAGACTTCAGATATGATATTAGGGGACCACTGAGGCCTATATAAAAGCATCCAAAGAGCACCATGCCATGGGACCTTTAAAGCTTGCGAACACATTTTTTCATGTTCAGCTGAACAGCTGTGTACAAACTAAAAGACAATTGATAGAAATTAATAACTCAGCAAGTATTTTAGACACTGTCTCCATTTTTTGTCACCAATATTTACACTAGTACTAAAAGTACTAAATTACATTTCCTGGAACCTTCCTATGAATTGAGAGTTACATAGTAGTTCCTTTCTAGGAAATTATAGGAAACAGTTGAACCCATACAAATTTTCCTCCTTCAAGTGAATTTCATTCTGACTTGGCCCGTCCTCCTTTTGTCATTACACAATTTAGTTTCAAAAACCTGCTGGCTAAACTTCTAAAAAACTGTGGCTAGCAATAATGACGCAGTGAATAGTGACGATTCTCTCCGACCAATCAGTAGTCTGCAGGTTTTCATGTCACCTTTTGGTATCACCTCAGGTCGCCTGGAACCTTGACTGAGGTGGTACTAAAAAAAAAGTACCTGGGGACTTTTTTTGTAATGGAAAACTACTTAAGGCGAGTCAAGGAGGTACCATGCAGTGGAAAAACGCCATATGTTACATGGAGTAAAGTACTTGGACATATTAGTCAAGACATCTTAGACATATTATCAAGAAGAAAACAAAATTTTGTACTTAGATGTTGGGGGAAACGGACATTACCATAAAAAAAACAGCAAAATAAAGCATTCCTTGAGTGTCAGTCTGAGGCAAAAAAGCTTAAAAACAGATACAACTATCTTTATTAATCGTTAAACCTGGTACACCTGGTTAGGCAACACTGGCCATGCAAATTTGAATCTAAATTTGAAAGGAACAAAATGTTTCCCCAATTTGTTTCTCTCCGGTTTATTTTACAAGTGGAACCTACCGGAAGTCTACCTAGGGGGTAGCCTCTCCTCTCTAAGCGTAGCTCGCATGGCGCCATTTAATGCTACGAAGCCATCATTTGCAGTTAGCATACCATTGACTGCCATTCATTCTGGCGCCACTTTGACAGCAAATAACTTTACATCTGAAGCGTTTAAAGCCTCGATTTGAAGGTTGTTTATTTCTAAAGAAACACGACAACGTATGAAAGGCTCCATTAACTTGTACTTCACGTTATGGCTCCGTACCAGACGTTTTTGTAAAAATAGGCTAACGATTGCGTCATAACCACACGACTTACAGTCGCATAGTCGACGAATCACCGTATTGTCAGGAGAAACACGCAGTTTGGACTTCCATTAGCTTTTTAGGTTTAATTACTAACGTTAACTTACATGTTTGTTAGCAGTAATTGGCCTGTGCCTATGTTATATCCTTACATATACCTACGCTCTCCGTCTCTGCTGGTTGGGAATGATTCAGATTTCTCTTGGCACAGCTACCAGAAGACTTACAACTTAAAGACACCTTGCCTACGTCACAACTACGTCGTCAAGCTCAGTTGGAGGCTGCGCAGTAAAGCCTAGCCATCACCGGAAAAAGTGCTTCTATTTTCCTTCACTGGTTTCCGCCCAGAACAACAGGATCTGTTGGTCCATTTCTTTAACTGTCTATGATTGCCACGGACAGCGGACGGACAAACATATTATTTACATCTTCTGCGTTCGTTCTTAAATTCTTTACATTTTACCGAGTAAGTATATTTTGCACCCGAAAACTATATTATCATTAAGACACATATATTTTGCAAAAAGAGCAGTTTGTGTTAGGGTTCGAGGAGACCTTTATTGGGCTAACACGAGCTAGCTAACCTCACGCTACTGTTAAAAAAAATCAACATTAGCATGCTAGCTAACTGTTTCTTTGTAAAAGCGAGGGAGCAATTTTTCCGGTACTTACTACGTTACGGTTATATTGAGCAAGTAACTGGATTTATCACAGACACAGTAGCTAGTTCATGATGTAACTGTTTTTATTGTTTTGTTTTATTAGCTAGATAGCAATATAATCGCTTAGCTAACTGTTATATGGTTACTTCCATCTGTGTGGCTCTTGCATGAATTTAAGTTATGCCCTTGCTAGCTACATCATTTATTTTATACGTACTGTGAACCTTTGCACATCCCCTCATCAAGCCGCTTTAAACGTCCCATTTTCTTTTTCTTTCTAAAACACCCATTATGTACATATTTGTTAATTGTCTTTTGTCAAGTGTCGTTTTACGTACTTTTTATTGTAATATATACAGTATATTTATTAGGTGTGAGTATATCTCCCTTATAAGACGATTCCATACGTGGGCTATGATACGGTTTATCGACGATACAATTTAATCTGGAACGACTAAATTCGATTTGATGAAACAATTAGGTGCAATACGATGAGGTACGATTCAATCTGAAAGATACATTTAATATTCGTTTGATGTACACATCTTGATTTCCCATTTATAAATTAAAATAAACCATTTATATCAAAGAAGCGTCCCCTACCTTTAAATAAATAAATATTGTAAAAGGGAACAGGGAATAGTAAAGCTAGGACATGCTAATAGTATGCACACTAACTTCAACTTAATTAGCTAGCCTCTTTAAATCAAATAACATCCACATCAACTCCATGTTAAATGAAACCTCCTAAAGTCGTGAGAGACAGTAACTCAAACACAGGTCCATGTTACACAGCCATTGTGAGCACTCCACTTATAATCATATACAATGTTACAGTGTAACATGAGTACACATGATCACATTGTATATTGTTGTGAGCGTTAGCATGCAGCCAGTAGACTTTTGTGCTAATGTAATCAATGTATTCCTCTGCCACTTTCACCGCCAACTCCAAAAATGAAATTTAGCAATCTGCATGTTTTTTCTGCAAAACCCAAACAAAGGCGCTGATTGGCTGATCCCTGCCATCCCGATCATGAATGACCAAGTCCTCAGTCACACAAATGTTGAGGCTTTTGCACCCGTCTCTATCAACAGCATTGCACACACCGCGGCAGCTTTGTTGGATTGGTAGCAAAGCTTCAGTCAACCCATCAGAAAGGTTAGAAATGGGCCGTTTAGACTATGCATGGGCCGGTATAAGATTCTGACGGTATGATAACCTTCAGCAAAAATGCCACGGTTTCACGGTATTGCGGTATTGCAATTACAGCTCTAAAATGTATTGCTGCCAGAGCTACTGCTGCCCTAAAAAGAAGAAAAATAAAGAGACATGTTCATTTAACTGGAATCTGTAATAACAGTTGTCTCTGGTTAAAAATGTGCCCTTTTGGTAATGTCACACTAGATTAAACATTAATTAAAACAAAATATTTCATGATCTAATTGCTTTTATGTAAAAGATATATCACTACAATTACCCCTACTATAAATAATGTTATGATTCAATTTTTTTTAATGCACACACATTTGGAGAGAGAGAGAGTAAAGTACTAACTTAACAGAAAATGTGTACTTGTCTGCTTAGTAAAGTTCCATTAAGAAGGAAATAGCTGGCGTTAGCCTGTTATCTGTTAGCCTGTTATCTGCCTCGGTAGCAGCCTGAAGTTATTATTTCACTAATGTTAGACATGCTACGTTAACTGTCATAGCTGATTGCAAACATTCATTCAAAGACAGCGTTACGTACCTTGAATCCTCACGCCTAATATTTATCTTCTTGACTGTATCAGTACTTTGTCTTTTTGTGTAATCCCTTTTTAATTTGTTAATGTTTGGAGCTAATGCTCCAAGGTAGATTCATTGCATCCAAGTGCATATGATAATGATTACATTCTGACTTTTGTCCAGAGCCTCTGGGACTCTCATCGCCGCGAGAATGACAGACCGATACAACATTCACAGTCAACTGGAGCATCTTCAGTCAAAGTACATCGGCACAGGACACGCCGACACCAGCAAGTGGGAATGGCTGGTCAACCAGCACCGAGACTCTTACTGCTCCTACATGGGACATTTTGACCTGCTCAACTACTTCTCCGTCGCTGAGAACGAGAGCAAAGCACGTGTCCGCTTCAACCTGATGGAGAAGATGCTTCAACCATGTGGACCACCAGCAGACAAACCTGACGATGCCTAGATTACGCTGGAGTGAGATGTGGGTGTTTTTTTACAGGATGCTTGTGTATGATTCTTTTTGTTTGATGAACATACAACTTGATTTTCTGCTAAACATATTTAATGTTATGCTCTTGTGAAATTTCTGACCATAAAATTAACCTTGTATAACCTGCCAAGTTGGTATCATTGAATATAGTGTCCATTTACACAGTAGAAGATACCTGGACACAGATCTTCACATGCATCTTACATCTGGATCACTGAAAAACCTTGTTTCTTGTCCCATACAGCTCTGCAGCTTTCAGGGAAATTATCTGAGAAGATGGAAAAGTGGCATACTATCATCTTGTATTAACTGATGTAGCTGTATTCTTGATTAAACTTTGTTTTGTTTTAATTAAAATTCATACGCTACCAATTAAAATGTATTTTTTCATCACAAAGTCAATGCCCAAAACTACATACAGATAAGTGACAAATTGAAGTTAGAGCATTCCAAAGTGACTTAGTGCAATGTGTGTGGTCTCTTAAAGGCTGTAGAAGGAATGAACTCCATTCTTGTAAAGGATACTCTCTCATTTGGTATTTTTACAGAAATCTTCCATAGGTTTTAAGTTGAAATTGTCACTGCAAAGGTGCAATTCATTCTCAAATCATTCAGTGACCTCAAATTCCATTCACATTTAAAGTATTGTATATGGTAACTTAGCCCTTTTTCAGATGCATTGTGAGCTAAACCGGGTATCACTATCACTGTCATGACTCAAGAGCCAAAGCATTAAATTAAATTGTTGTAGCAACCAACATAATATCTTAGACAGCACATTTCCTGAAACCCATGGGCGCTTTACACAAGTACAAGGGGACAAGAGATAAGAAAATACACACATGGACTGAAAGGAATAAAATGGCGGCGCTAAATGGAAGGCTACTGGCATACAACCTCTTTGTGCATTGTAAAGTTATTTTATGACAGAAATGGACATGTTACATACCCGAGGGCCAATTTGAGACGTTTTTGAATCATTAACAATCCCATAATTTTCGTCATCTGTTGAAAGCCTGTTGTCTTTCACTGTCCCTTTTAGAATTTAGTTCTTCATTAAATTTCCTTTGTCTACCTGTCGTAAATCATTTGACTGCGGGAAAAATCGGAATTGGAAATCGGAAAGTGGCATTAATAAAAACTATACAAAACTAGCGTTCTTTTCTTGTTTGCTGTTACAGGTCATTTATGATCAACAGATGGAACATAACACAGTTTCAGAATTGTGTAAAAGTTACATATAGTCACTTTAAAAAATATATTTTACTGGAGCACCAGCATCACCAACACAAACAAAAATATTAACTGAAGAACAATGCGGAAAGGGTCACCATTAACATAAACAATTAGTGTTGTATCAAATATATACTGTACATGAGAAAGGACACATAAACAGTATATACATTATATAGACACACACACAGCCATACTCTGCAGAGTAATCAAAGTAAATTCCAAATAGGGCTTAATTGCCCCAAAGTCTGGAATTAAGTTTTGCATTGACATAAGGTTTTTACAAAACTTGAAGTCAGTTTGGAAAATGTAAACTCCAGTCTAGAACATTAACAACATCCACCATAAATCAACTGCATGTACATATAAACTGCATGGCGGTATGTTTTCAACAGTGAGATTTATTTTGTTTGGCCTTGTAGATTCAAAGCCAAACAAATGAAATGTAGGTGGACAAATAAACTAGTGTCCACCTACACAGTCTCTCACATTCTGGCGTACACACATTTGTACCCAATCATCCACCCACACATTGAAGTGCACTGCACACTGATCAGCTATGCATGCCTTAAACATCCTGATACACTGTGTCTCATTATGACTGATTGTCCAGATGTAAATGAATACATTGCTAAATGTTTACCATGTACTGTCTATTTTATAGAGAACAGTATGTCACTCAAGTACAAATTGCCTGGTTTGGTACTTTTCATTTGGATATCTGAAAAGCAAGTACTCTGAAGCGGTGGCCCCGTTTTGGAAACTGCAATGAAAAGGCTCATGGCAGACATTAAGACAACTATTCCAGTGTTGAATTTGAATCAGCGCCTTTGATCAGGACAGTCTGTTTAATTTGCTACTAGAAAATCTTTTTTTAATGTAAATCGTCTGGCTGGTTGAAGTACTGTAGAATAGGTGTTTGAAGCTGCAGTAGGCTCTTGTTTGGACTGAAGTGGGCAGCAGGAAAAGTGAGATGTGTGAGTGACTAGAAAAGAGCAACAGGCGCTGAGATTTCACTTGCTGACTTTAGGGGATTTATGGAAGCATAATAATGCCAGGCAAATTCACACAAGAATACTGACACTTGGTGGGAGAGGATGCTATGCATGACTCATAGTTGGATTGAGAGACTAGTCAGTGGGTGCTAAGGAAGTGTGTGTGTGTGTATATGTGTGTGTGTGTGTGTGTGTTAGAGGGTTACTTAGTGGGGTAAGTCCTCGCCATCTGTCCTCACTGTGAGAGTCGTGAAGACGGTGCTGCCAAGTCAGTCAGGCATGAAAGCAGCGTGAGGTCTGTTGGTGTGCTGTCACACTCACATAAACTGCTTGACTTGTTTCCTCTGAGCACAGGAATAGAAGTCTGCTCCTTAGCTTCCAGTGGCCTGTCCAGTGACATAAGTGGAGATGGAATCTCCTTTTTTAAAGTGAATCCGGATTGCAGGTGGGTGTACTTTGATTACAGGCTCTCAGGTACATCTCCAGTCAATGGTTTTCTCTAAGGAAGACAGCAAGGAACACATTGTGTTGACAGAATTGAGACAATCACCAGCAGATAGGAAAAATGATTCAACAGGCTGCAATTTTCACTTTGAGAAAGGTTTGCCAACAAACCTGCCTGCCAACACACACATACACGCCATAAAGACTTTTAAAGTGCAAGGACATCAAAACATTTTGTATACCTGAGGTGAATATATACTATACAGTATATATATAAAACCTACTAGACCCCTGAGCAGATGGGTGATTCCCAATAATTCTGTAATAAAATATCTTTTGTTTTCTCTAAATCTATACTATTAATGTTTTCTACTTTCATTTCATACCCCACCGGTTTTGAAGGTGTTGATCTAAATCCACAAAAATAAAAAATAAAAAGACATTGCTAAGTAAAGCCCAGCACCTGTGCTATATTATGAGACAGACCTGGAACCAGCAGAAATAGAAATTGGCTAACACACAAAAACAAAATTGTCGTCCTTGTATATTTTCAACATAATATTTTTAGGGTAAGGAACCAAATACAGAATAAGGTTTGATAATGTATCTACTTTTGTGTAGCTGTAGCCTATAAACCTGTGTTACATGCTGGTATAGATGATCACACCAGTGGAATATGTTGCCATTTTAGCCACACTGGTGCAGCTCTAAGGATGGTGTGTCACTTCGAGCCATACTGAAATATTACTATTGGATGGAATGCCATGAAAGCTTATACAAGCATTAAATATGCATCAATAATCATCTTGGACACGCATAACATCTTCCTTCCCACATTTTACTTTTCTAATATCCAGAAGTACTCAAGCTGAAACCTACAGAAAAATAAAGTTCAACTTCATTTGAAGCAGTTTCCCTTTTGATGATGAGGATCCTTCACCCTGGTACTAACATTAGCTTGGACAGCTTGCGAGCTGTCCAAGCTGATGTTGCCCAGAATCAATCTAAATGTTCATTACCTCGTACGTAATGTACGTCACCTCTGCAGCCACTCACACCCTGCAGTGTTTTGATCTAGAGCAAAGATCTTCAATAGGGGGGGGTCCAGGACCCTTAGGTGGGTTTTTTTCTTCCAAAAGTTAATATGTATAAAAATATACATAAATGTGAGTCCAATATATTATTAGCAAAGATACATTGGCCTATGTGTGATTTGTTTTTACATTGTCACAACAATGACAGGCTTATCAGCCTGTAGGTAAGCTAGCCACTAAGGCAGCCATCCACAGATACAGTTCAGCTTAAGGATACACTGTGCTACATGTATGTTTAACATTAAAACACAATACATAAATATATCAATGATTATTATTTTCATAGCTTAGTAATGTATGCATGATGAAAAGGTATATGTATAAAAGCTTTAGGCCTACACGTTATTGTAGGAACAGTTTAATACGCAACTTAATTTGATAGAATATGTAGTGCAGGGGTCCCTGCCCTGTCTCGGTTTCAGCTAAGGCGTCCTTGGTCTTAAAAATTAGACAATTAATCCTATTCCTTCATGACCTTTTAAAAGCTACAGTTAGACTGGGAACTGCATTGACATCTCTGTGTTTACATTTTTAAATAGTTTCTGGCACAGTGTATGGCATCTTCTAATAACCACTTGGCCTTTCAGCGTTGATGCTGATGTGAGCACCTTGTTTGGCTCTCCTCTGATTACACAGGACCTCAGCCAAATGGTTAAAAGGTGCAGGCAGCACACGCGCCCTTGTCAAATATGATTGCTCGCACAATCTAATTATCTTCGCCCTTCTCTGTCACCCACCTGTTCTATCTATCTATCTATCTATCTATCTGCCTTAACCCTCTTTCTCCATTGTTTTCCTCCAGTAAACCTTCTCCAAACCTCATCACTTCTTCCTTTTCCCTCACTTTCTGTTTGTTCTTTCTTTCTCCATCTCTACTGCACAGACAGGCTTACCAGCGGTGTGGAAACATCCAAGATAACCGACACAAAGTAATGACTCGGCACCAAGGAAAAACACTAAGTATTTTCTGTGAAGAAGGCAGCAGTGCGTTTCTGGCATAATTTTCTCTGAATAAATGCGAATAGAAATGGCACCCCTAGGAGGAAAGTAAATTATTTTAGAATAGAGAATAAATAGAGTTTGTCACCCTCGCTTTGTACAGAACAAGATGCTTTTCATGACATGACATGCTTTTTCTGAGCAGAGAACATTGAATGCTGACTTTGTTTTAATATTGTTATTATTTTCACAGCGTTGTTTCTTTCATAACCGTTTACTCATTTTTTGCGAAGACTGCAAGTAATGAATGAATGACGTGGAATGACTGCAATTTGAATGGAAGATCTGAGTGTAATAACATTTTAATAATTACGCTTTTTGTAACATCACATGGTATTATAAGATGATGATTGATAGCCACCATTTTATGTTGAGTATCAGACCTGCATTACAGCCCAGACCTCCAGGCAGTGCCATTCTGCCTGGGAAACTTCATCAATGTGTGTGTGTGAGTGTGTCTGTGTCTGTGTGTGTGTGTGTTTTACAGCTACTGCAACACTGGGGGCTAATAAGTGAAAACCTTTCGGAGAATATTGATTGTTTACACATTAAAAAAGAGCTGAGTTTGGATTTAAGGTTTAGATTTAAAATTCAGGTAGAGAAAAATATAACTGAGGTGAATTTTAGAGTAAAGTTTAACATAAAGTTGAGAATTTAATGGCTGAGTGCGGTCAGGTGTGAGAGGTGTGTGTGCGTGAGACAGAGAGAGCGAGAGAGAGAGAGAGAGTGTGAGAGAGGAAGAGAGAGAGAGAGAGAGAGAGAGAGAGAGAGAGAGAGTGAGAGCGAGCAAGAGGTTTATGACCACTGTGGCCCAGCAGAGCATCTTTCAGATAAAAGTGCCAACTGCTACAATTAACTTGCTGTCCTTCTTTGCTCTATAAAACAGATTATCAGCACTGTCAGAATAGTCGACAAGTGGGCATACATCACAAGCAAATCCAAAACTTGAATCACACGTTTCCTGTCACTGGGGTCAAGCTGTAGCACATCTGTTCTGTAAAATCAATTCCAAAAACTGCAGGTTATCAGAGAAGGTCTTTAATGTTGAAGCCCCACTGGGGATTCACAACGTCTCTCATTTCCTACCATCTCTGTCTTTGCAATCTCTTTCCAAATTGTCTTCGTCCCTACTTCAATCTCTTTAAATTTCTTGTCCTCTTCTTCAGAACAAACTCCACTACGAGCACATCCTCTTTAAAAGCTGGCAGACTCGTACTCGGGCTGGGGATGATGGACAGGGCTGGTATTCCTATGGACCAAAATACACACTCGCTCAAATGTAAAATGTATGCAACATGCATCAAGATGCAATGCACTCTGAGGTGATGAATTCTACATGCAAGCAGGCATGAGATCAAAACAGAGCTTGCACTTAACTGGAATATTAATTGGAAAGCTATTTGGCAAAATGTAGTTTGAATGGCATGGCAGAGTAAAGCCATTCAACTCTCAGTGCTGTTTGTCACATTGTGTATGCAAATTGAAAGGCTGAAGATGCTAATAGAAATGCATGGCTAAAAAAAATACATTGTGTCATCTCACTTTTAGCAACATCGTTTGTCCTTTCAGAACCCAAGCAGAAACTCAGCAAGAGCCAAAAGCACCAGCACGGTTAACTGGAGATTTCTCACGAGCTATTACACTGTCATCCTCAACAATCGTTCAAATTCAAGGCACATGAAGGGGATGAAAAAAGCTGGCAAAGATTTTTTTTCCCAATTTAAAAAGAAAAAAATGTAATAGCCTTGAAAGGCTTAATTGTCACTAATTGCTACACCTTTAAGTGTCTAGGCAGTAAATATCTCTCTTAGCCCATCCTTATGACATCAGTGGAATAACAAATTGGCACTTTATTTTTTTATTATTTCCGGAAGTCTTCCGGAAGAAATTACATAATGTATTTAAAAATACAACCAGAAACTGTCTTTCCATTTCATGTCTCAAGGACAAGGAGACTGAAATATTCCTCCTAAAGCCAGCTCTGAGGAGTGCAGCCAGCAATTTACAATGATATAAAGAGAGAAGGAAACCTTGTTTCCTTACATGCTTGTTGGTCATCTTATCTGGCTCTTCTGTTTACATCCATGTTACTCACAATGTTTTTTAGACTGTGTATTATGCTCAAGTCTACTTATCTACTTCAGATGTATGCTGATCTTATAGAAACAAGAAAAGAAAACTGACAAAAACAGACATTTTTCCATGGTTCTTTATATACAAAACAATATACACATTGTTTAGACGTAACAATAGCTGTTTTTGGGATATATGACAACAATGCATTTCAAAAACTGTCAATGCATTTAAACTTGTAGGGTTTATATTAGGACTGACCGACACTAAATCCCCAGCAAATCACAAACCTTACTGTGGATGTTACATCATTAAGAAAAAAAAAGATTAAAGGCTTTAGGTCAACAACAGCTGATTATGGCTCTGTGATTGGATTTTTTTTTTTTGTAGAAGCCTCAAGCATCATCACAACAGTAGACATCCTCAAATGTAAACATTTTAATGAACTGGTGGAAGCCTCCAGTACTGCAAATGAACAGCAGTGGATGGGAAAAGCATGTGTCTGTGAATGAAACCCATCAACAATACTTGAAATCTAACGGCAGGACATTTTTTAAACTTTACTTTCACATAGTCCAAGTTTTCAGCGGTGCAGAGAAATGTGGGGAGTGTTACAACATTCAGGTCTCAGAAGGTTTATTTAGTTCCATACAAGATGAGATGAAACAGACTGCAGCCATTAGTTTTTACAGGACTCGCTCCTTGTGATTAATACTGACTGGTTAGGACTTAACACCAACTGTCAAGGCTCTTCCACGCTATTAACCGTTTTTTATCTAGATGCTAATTCTGGACTAAAATATGGATTTATGCATCAGTGTGGCAAAAAAAGAAAAATTAACTTCTCAATGCTTCTCATTTTCCTTCTTTTCTCTCTATTTAGCATGTATAAGCAGTTTATAAACACCTAATACATGTTTGTAACACAATAATGTAGTTGTAAGCAATAAGACACATTTTTAAGTGTAATTTGTCACCAATTATACATTTTCTGATTAATAATAGGTGTATAAACAGCTAATGAATAAATGATTGATAGCATAGTATAACAACTAATCCTTAGTTTAACAAAACATTTAACAACTATTCATACACATGTAGAAGTTATTCACAGACAGGTTTAAAACCATTTATAAGTATGCGTCCAAAACTTTAGACATCATTATATATGATTACGGATGTTAATGTTATAATATTTTACAAAATATTCATGTTTATTCAGCTGTTGTGGATGCTAAAGGATACGGAGTTTAAGTTGTTAACAATTACATTATTAAACACTTAAACTTGCAATGACTTGTTAGCAGCGGAAACAAGTTGTGAACACACTACACTATTGACATATTATCAACTTTTAAACTGATATGGTAAACAGTTGCTTATTTACACATTCATCAGATACGGAGCAGCAATATTATTCATTTGGAGTCATGTTTCAGCCCAAAAAGCAAATGTAAATCCAAAATTCACTCCATTTAACTACCAACTCCTGAAGGAAATATCTGTCTCTTCTCCGCTTTGTTCACCAGCTAGTTACTTTGTGTGTCTGATGTTTTGTGCTGAGCAGGTAGTGTTCGGTAGGTTTTTAACAGCTGAAAGCAGCTACATGCTGCGGGTGACAATGACGCTATGAGAGTGGTGAAAGTGAACCAAAACAGTAAAGTTGTGAACCCGGACAGCTAACAATGAACTGAAACCAAATATTGTATAAAATATGGAATAGTCTCTAACAACACCCATAGGTTTCTGAAGAGCCAAAATGCAGTGCTTGACGTCGGCTAATCCAGAAATGGGCAAAGAGGCGGAGCCTGGATGGAGCTGAGGGGGGGCCGAATGAAACCTACAGTTTATACTCGTCTCCTGTGATGGCAGCTACTTGTCAATCAACGGGACACCCTTAATTATGTCTAACTTTGAGCCTTAATATAATTTGAACGGGTGAGCTGTAAAATATATTCACCCCCTATACAGATGTCATGAAGAGGGAACTTAAAGAGGCCAAAATCGTTTTTTGTACAACGCTGTAAAAATGCTTAATTCTGCCGTAAAGTTGTCTGTTTTAGCATGGAGATTTATGGAGATGGGTTCCTTTTTGGAGTGGCCGCCTGGCTGAAACTCACTATAAATCTTGGTAAAGCCGAGGGGAGCTGCAGATTTAGGCGATAAATCTCTGGTTGATCATCATGAGCGACCCTTTTCACATTGTCACTTGACATATTGTCATACAAATATGGTTTATAACCACTTTAAATGTCTTTAAATCTGCTTACACCTACATAACCATTTACTCATTGACTATAAACTGCTTATAAATGCTAAAAAAGGCTGGGTTAAAATAAGTGGTACCAGTTATGCTTCAGAGATAAACTTTTCTTTTCTACAGAGATTCAAGCAGCACATTCATGTTTACTCAGCCATGACAGAATTAAAGCTGTTCCACCAAGACTTCTAATTTGTGCTAACATTTTTATTACAGTATTTGCTGCAGTCTCTTTACTTTCTTAGAAGCTAATTTCACACTATGTGCATCTGATCCGCTGTTTACGTACTTGGAACTGGAAAAAAAAATGGAAAAAAATGGAACTGGATTACATACTGTGCCTAAACCAATGTTTAAACATTTAAATTTCAAGTCACATCTGGTTTGTTTTTTTCTAGTGACGTACTGTCATCTGAAGAAATAAATCAAAAGTGAATTCCAGAAAGGATTAGGTTATAAATTGCTTTTAAACTGAGTCTCCATCCAGGAAATACCTACTGCATTTCACCTGCTAACTTAAGTTAAAGTGAAGGTGGAACAGAAGACAAAATAAGCAGTGAGATATTTACCACTATCTGTAAAGGAGCTTGTCCATGGTTGTGTTTAGGAAACAGGTAGATTTGGAAAAGATGTGACAGTTATTCAACATACTGTGCGCAATATGCTGCCTAGAAACAGCACTGATACATGTACTGGACTGTTCATTTCATTATTAATGTTTGGAGATTATAAAAAAGAACTAAACTAAAATCAGAGCTTAAAATGTTGACATCAAATTTCTATTGTATCATATTGGTAATAAAAGTGATTTCAATATGCACATGCTCGATATACATTATGTACAAAATGATCAATACATATAACCACAGGGCCATGGTCATGAATGAATACTGTTAGTTATTTTCCATCGTTGTACATCATTTCTTGTTACAACCTCCACACATTCAGAAGAAAGCATGACGAGTGTTGTCAAGGTTGGAGGTCTACTGTGAGGACACACACCCTAAGACGTCAGCAAGCTCAATCTGTCAATCACTTTTCAGTCAACGTCTCCTTTATAGTCCAAATATGCAGGGAGGAAAATAAAAACATTGTTGTTTATATCCTATGTGAACATCCATGCCATGTTTCGTTTTTTTTTTTATGTCTCTGTTTTCTATAATAGTCCGAAAATATTTTGGAGAGACAGTTATCAGTTCAGGTCCTCTCTGTCCTGCATTTCACCTGTGACTTTTCTGAGCTATATTTTTTTTGATAGCTCAGCGAAACTATCTGGCATTCATGAAGAAACACATCATTATTAATTGACCCCTTTTACATTTTGCGTAAATGCAAAATGGAAAGCATTGCATTAACATACATCTTGAGTATTAGGAGCACATCGAAGCATAGCATCTATAAATGCACCAAAGATGAATGGCCAACCACTAACATTTCTGTGTATCTGCAAAGTTAAACAAAGGCAAATCTTCTTGAGTGTAGTTAAGTTGTTGTGCAACCAACTGCATTACCTATTTGTATTTACTGTATTCTCCTCCCAAGAAATATCAAGTCAGACTTATGAAAGTCTAAACATCTTCCAGGAGTGCACAAAATATAAGAGCATTGGAGTATAAAATGGACCAAGAAATGCATTGTGCTGCTTCATAACCTTCCTTGTCCCTGCTTTAGTATACACGTATCATAGTTTTAGTTTTGCCTTACATATGATAGTAAAGGAAAAGTTTGACATTTTGTGAAATACTCTTTCACATTTTTGCTGTGAGTTAGATGAGAAGATTGATACCACTCTAATGTCTGCGCTATTTATTGTACTATAACCAGCAGGTGATAAGCTTAGCTTAGCATAAAGAACAGAAACAGGGGGAAACAGCTAGGTGGCTCTGTTCAAAGGATAAAAAGTCTACAGCACCTCTTAATAAACATATTGTCTTTTTAATATGTACAAAAGCCAAAATTTGAAGAGGCAGGCTAGCGAATACCCCCTGCTCCCAGTGTTTATGCTAAGCTAAGCTAATGACCTGCTGGTGGAATTGATCTTCTCAGCTAATACTCAACCAGAAAGTTAATAAGTGCAATTTTGCGCTGCAACTAACGATTATTTTGACTGTAGATTAATCTACTGATTATTTTCTCTATTAATTGATTAATCGTTTTATTTAAAAAAAATGTCAGAAAATAACAGAAAAATCCATTATAACTTCCCAGAGTCAGCATATTAAAACTGCCTGTTGCAGTTGCAATCTGGTCCGAATCACAATAGTATTCAATTTAATGTTGAATATGATGAAAACTGCATTAAATTCCCACCTGTTCAGCAATGTTTTGGACATTTTTGCTAAAAATATATGAAATTATACATTGATTATGAAAATAGTTTAGATTAAGTTTTTGTAAATTGTCTAATTGTTTCAGTTCTAGTTTATTTCCCTTAACATTGATCAATTCCTTTAATTTCTCAGGAACAAAAGAGTGTATGAAACTGTGCTGACATGTTATGGATTCAAGGTGCATGTTAGGGCAAGGTGTAAAAGGATCACTTGTGAGCAAGGTTACAGGCTGACAGATTCAATTGGAAAAGCATGTTCAACGAAATGGGAAAATGAAGTACTTCTCGACTTCCTCGAGAGGCCTTTAGATTGCTTCAGCGGTGACACTCTCAGTGCCTGTTCTCTATTCATAAATCCACCATAGGAAGTTTGCCAAACAAAATCAAAACTTTCAAATAAGAATACCAGCAGACAATCAAAGTCCTGCTTTTTCTTTGGCACCAAGTCTCTCTGAGAAAGAGCTCCAGCCAAAAGCCTAAAATGAAAAGTGAAGTAACCGCAAAATCTAGCACTTTGTGAACAGAGGTTTGCACGTAATAACTCAACACAAGATATATAATAGTACATGATCATTGTGTATCACCAGAAGGAGTGCAGATTACAAATGGCTGTGATGGCAGAGGGATTTTCATTGCACTTCACTATTAAAGCCTCAGGTGTCCACCAATCCTGCAGCTTCAGCAGTTATAAATATAACACTTGCAGATTATTCTTCATCTACATATACAGCTTCATCCTCACAGTCTATAACTCTTATGATATAATGCCCTCTAGTGGCAATTTACTTTAAATATGTCTACAAATGAACTGCAGTATTTCAGATTTAACTCCGAGAGGCACATCGGAGCAGAACAATCTGCCTCTCCTCCCCTCTGATCTATGACACAGGCACTGACATCAGCACACAACCATCCAATTACTCCCATTTCCTGTTCTAGGAGGATGCCCACATATGGCCATTTGGCAGTTTATGACAAGGCATACCTTGGCATGTATGCTAACACTTTAATACAGCTAAGCCACATTCACTACTAAGAAGGGGATTTTGCACATTTTTCCTCCCTGGAACCTCATGACAAGACCTGAAGTAAAACAAATACAAACAAACAAACAAAACACATAAAAAAAACCAGCATGTTCTGGCCATCCTCAATAAATAATCTAATCAGAGTGCTATACACACCACTGTTCCGACTATAGATATGTGCAAAGGTTTCACGGATGGCCAAGGCCTTAAGACACAATTGTAGCTGTCACTTTAGACAGAAATACACATCATGAGGCGCAAGAGGATCCCAAAGCAAAGTTGACTAATCTGTGTACTGAGGATCTGGAGGACTGGGAGACTGCTGGGAGCTGTGACCGGAGAGCTTGTGGTGCTGACGTCCAGCTGACAGTGAGAACGCTTAGGGCCGATGGAATCTAAAAATAGAAACACACAGGCTTAGTTTAGGAAAATACAATACACACACAATATTATAGAATTAATCAATATAAATGGCATTGTTTAGCTCTTCTTGTTGCTGACTGTTGCTCACTGCTGAGACAAACATATACTGTACGTGCATAGCATAGTTTAGGGTTACATGGGTTGCAATCAAATTAGTTTTAACAAATGACGTGTTGGTTCTCATTCGTTCCACCAGTTTTTTAAGTGACATCTCTAAAACAAGAAGGTGCTTAATCAAGCAAGAGATATTCATGGCATAATTAGAATATGCACGCTGTTCATGATCCAGTAATACATTCAATTATCTACTGGTGTGTTCTGATCCGATATGGATCTTCACCAGGAACAAAAACACTCTTCAAACACCAGTCCTTCGAAAATGAATTTATAGTCTCTTTGAGCTGCAGCTAATTGCTTCAGAAAATGATAATCCTTTGGTGTAACAATGTTCATATGATGGATTTAAACGCTGCAGCAATAGCTAAAGGCGCTACTGGTTTCATTAGTTTTTTATAGGAATACAAAACATAAGATACAACTTTATTTATCCAATGGGAAATTAATGAGCAGCAGTTTCAATACAAGGTGGAAGAGGGCTATAACTATAAAAGTCTAAGAGGACAATAACAATAAAGTGCATATCCAAAATAAATACTGTACAGTACAATATATACAATGCCAAAATCAGGTTAAAAGTATGGTTCATAAAGATGTTTAGGGATAAAAGTTTTAAAATAAAATGTGCTTGATTTAAGTGTGCTGATAATATACACTTGTGTGCCTCTAATGCAGCTTGACAACTACTAACTGGAAGTAACAAATATTGAAAAAGTTCTACTTTTGGAAATATATTTAATTAAAAGGTAGTTTGTTACTGGTGGACTTAATCTCTCTGTGTTCTGTACAGCGATACAATATAAAACCATGACCCACAGATGTCATAACTTATGAGAGAGAACCTTGACTTTATTGGCAATCAATGCCTCAGGCTATTGAAATAGAATTGACCCATGTGTGTAATGTCAGTTGAAATGGCTTTGGGGGAACTAATAAACAGCAGGATGTACAGTGATAAATTACAAGCTTGAGTTATCATCAGAATTGGCTATGGGGTGAAGGTCATCAAGTACCTGGTGAACTGTTTGCTGTCTTCATGAACCTCCATCTCTCGGCTCTTAAACTCATTCAGCTCCTTACGGATAGCAGCCTGAGGGGCAGAACACACACACACAGACACACACACACAGACACACACACACAGACACACACACACAGACACACACACACAGACACACACACACAGACACACACACACACAATGATAAAAATGCACATAGCAGGACAAGGCACCTGTTCTCCCAGGGGTTTTGAGTGGAATAACATAACTATGCTGCACAGGAACCTAACATCAACTCCACTAGCTTTTGCGTTTGTTTGTCTTTTGGATGCTCTTGTGGCTTAATGGGAGTAGATCCCTACAGCCAACACTTTGTGGAAAGCTTTCACAAAGGCTGTTATAGCCTCACATGAATGCCTACGTTTTTAGTTACATACATGTGTTTTACAATCACATATGGGTGTAAAGTTCAGGTGTCCTTGTACTTTTGTCAATGCAGTTTGCTTTGACATCCTTTAACCACGATATGAAGCTGAATGTTACAAATTTATACAAGTATGCATAACTGACTAATAATAGGTTGTTAAGTTGAAAACATAATAAAAGAAGAAAAAGTAGTCAACCAATCAAACAATAAAACAAAATCATCAAGATTTCACAATGCAGCATATTAAGTGTAGCACCTTGTCTGCGGGAGTAAGCCGTGTCCAGGGTTTGTCTGCTCGCCGGTCATAATCCTTGGCGTCCGTTACCTCCACATACTCGTTAAAACGCAGGATTCTGCGGGCGACAAGCTCTGCCACTGTAGGCCTCACACTCAGCTACACACACACACACACACACAAAAACACACACACGGTAGTTATATTAAAGTAGTACATACTGTACATGCCTATATGCTTCATTTTATTATTGTACCCTATATTGATTATATAAAAGGTTTCTGGGAAGCAAATGTTATCTATAATCACAAGAGCTAGAGAGACAGAAAGCAGCGAACTTCTCCACTGAAGGACAAGTTGCTATTCCATCTGTGTCCACTAGATGGGCTGATCTCTCCACACAAAACATCTTTTCTGTCTCCTCATGTGATTTATAAGGTGGAGCAAAACATATTAGCAGCTAAATATAGACTCACAGTGTCAGTTTGTTTTTCTGTGTGTGTGGTTGGTGTTTACAGTACCTTTCTTGAGAGTCTCCTTTTAATCTCTTGCTTAGCTTCTTGCTCCTCTGTTTCATTCTTTTCTGCATGCAGAGAACCATGAGAGTCATTTCACACCTACTGTCTGCAACAAGCTTCTGCTTCTAATTATAGCAATTACAGCAAGATATGATCTTGGACACACTTTATGATATTAAAGTGTGTCCATGGTTGTGAAGTAACAGCTAAAGGGGAAGAGTTACATCTGTAATGCCTTTTCTCTTCTGGGGCCATGCTACCATTGCGCACGCACGCACGCAAGTCCAGTGTGAAGAACATGATCAGAAACAATGTTCACATAACTTCAAGTTATTTTGTAGTCATCATATACAGTCGGGTTATGTAACAACTTGTGTTGTGTCCAACTATGTATTAAAATATTTCTATATTGGAATTTCCTGTGTTGTAGTTTCCACTGAATACAAACCGGTGATTGTGGGCTGCTATTTTCTATTTACTTTCCACTAAGCATAAACATAAAGCATATTTACTCAGTCTTTAGTAGGAAAAAAAACTGTTTGAACTGGTTCAGTAAGCCCAGGAGCAAAACTACTCTGAAATTAAAATACATACGGCTTAAATGTTTCTTTTAGGTCTCTAAAATGCAAAGGCAAGCCAGTAAACCCTCCAGCAGAATAATTTAGTCCCTGCTGGGGAGCATTACACACAAATGTCATTGACTATTTACATTTATCGGGGCTAGTCTGTAGTGTGTGTATTGTGAACAATAACGTCCAACTAACTGACCTGAACTAACTGACCTGAACAAACTTTTATTTTGTATGTGGTGTACTGTAAACAAAAGAAAGAAGGACAAAAAAAACTATAAATGTCTATAAACATAATTTTGAGGCAGTCTGTAAAGTAATACAGGCATCCGTGTGATTAAGCACATCAGTTCAGTGTAGGAGACATAAAGTACAGCTTCTAATTGACTGTAACTCATAATTTAAACAGACATATCTGTCTCAGCTATTAGATTAGTGAGACAAAAAAGGTCCTTCCGGGGCAATCTTTTGCTGTCAAAGCTGGAACACTAGCCTAGAAATTTAGATGTACTTTGCAGCTAAAGTCAATCTTACAACTGTCCTTTGGCTTCTGAGCTGGAAAAACCAAATTCTGAGACCAATCAGATTGTGTCTAGAGTCGGTGAGCAGACTTAACATGAGGACGGCAGAGACGGTTCCGCGTAAATTCCCTGTTAATTGAAAAAAGAAGATGGCTGCTGCTAGCAAACAGCGGTCTTTTGAATCGGCTTCGGTCGCGACTCTGGAAAAGTTGGGAGTTAAGCAACTAGCTTTGCTCTGGTTGGTTATAGTGCTATCCTATTGCGTGCAGAGGGAATTTGAGTCACTTTTACTAAAGCCATAATGAACCATGTTCCTAGTTCCTCCCCCACCGTCCCCAAACAGTGCTTCTAAAAATGTGCAATCAGTAAAATATGCATCTTTAGAGAAAAAAATGGTGTTGTACTGCAGGAAACTACTACAACAAATGCAATTTTTTAAGCAAATTCTATCTTGGGATATCATTCGCTAATTTCAAGCTTGAGAGATAAGACCAAGGCTGCATATTGCATCAGTGCTCATTATCTCTTCCTGTGTTGCTACATTTTTCACTGGCATGTAAACACAGTCCCACTACTCCTACTACTGTATGTATCAGATGAGGTTGTGCAACACTGTCAGCATGCTTATCACTTAAAATTTGTTAGGTGTGAATGAAAATGTGGCAAGTTTTAAAAATGTAAGAAGCAGCAAGTGCACACATATTTCCATGCAACCATATTTACTTTTTGTGATATTACTATTCAAGTTTCTAAACATCACATAACCATAAACGTGTATCCCATCACCCCTCAGTTTAATAGTACACTATGTATATGTCAGAAACTTACGCCTGAGGATGTTTCTCTGCTCCAACTCCTCTGTGGTGGGTCTTTGGCTCAGGCGCCTGAAAAGGGAAAACAGTTTTCACATACTTTTCTACAAAGAGCAGATAATATTTGATTTAAACATCACACTGCCTTTAGAAAAACAATTAAAAAAACTCTCTTTTACACCCTTTTCTTCTTGTTAATCCAAAGGCTGTTTGCCACCAGCCTTTCTGCCTTATCTGGTAGAAAAGGTCAAACTAAACTTCAACACAGATTTTTACTGGCATCATTTTTACCAGCACACCACCCACAACTACATCAAAACAGAATTAACAGTCTCTGTTATTATCCCACAGCTCCGCCAAATCTAAAATGAAAATTCACACCCAGCTACATTTTCACAGCATGCTGAGCGTGTGTGATTGTGTACCTGACTAGTTTGGAGCCTATTTTCTGGCGAAGCTCATTTCTCTCCGTCTCAGAGCTCCGCGGCAGAATGTTTTTCTCTTCTAGCTCTCTCTTGCTGGGTCGGTTCCCCAGCTTGATGTTTAGGGTGTCTCGTCGGCGGATCTTAATGGCCAGAGCGCCTGGAAGAGAGACGCAACAGGGAGAACTAGTCACAGGGTTCTTAGGGCTTTGAAACAACCTGAATGGACAATTAAGATGCAACCACAGTAATGGCAGCATGTTTACGTCCACTGACAATCCAGATTAGCCTATAGGTAAAAATGTCAGCTGTTTAGGGGATTCTAGAGCCAGCATGCTTAGCATTTACTATAATGACATCCTCAGTCACTATGGCCTGTTATTAATGTTTCAACGCAGAACTGAACTCAACCCTAAATGATACTTAAGAACATTGGTCGGCCGGATTTATACCACAAACTGCAGGTGCACATGACTATGACTTGTTGGAATGCACAAATTGTGTGAAAGTAAAAGAGCATGCATCCCCATGTCAAATGTAAACAAAAACCTAGAGCTGCTCGTTAAATGCCATGTACAAACACTCATGAGGAGCTTCTGTAAAATGTCAGTATGAGTTCTGCAGGTGACATTGGCGTTTTTCTATAGATCTCCATTATTGTGCGATGTGTTACAAAACAAATGCCATACTGGTTGTGTACTCGTCTTCCTCCTCGTCTTCCTCCTCATCGCGGTACAGGATTGGTCCGTCAGAGTCAGAGTCACTAGTTTGGCTGTCTCTCGGCCTATCAGGGATCACTGTCACCATGCCCTGCTCCGTGTTTACACTGAGGCCCTGTGGCCTTTCAGCGTGGCCTTCTGCAGACCTGCAGGAAAAAACAACAAGACACTGTGAATATTTGTTGAAATAGGACAAATCCTGAGATCTGTGTTATTGCATACGATGAATTAAAATGGGAGATTTAGTGTCAACTATCATGTCCTTACTACATTTTTACCTGCAGCTGTTCTCCACAGCAGGCTCTGTTTCTCCTTTCTTCTTTTCTTGTTCACCTCCCTCCCCTCCCGTTGTCCCCCGTTTCTCCCCATGTGAGCTGCTGTCCGTCCCTCCCTCTGTGAAGGAAGTGTCTTCTGTAGCAGTGTTGATATGGGGAGGCTGGACATCGGGTTCAGGAACCATGCCCTTTTGGGGGTCCTCACTCGCAGTAGAGGCATTGGGATCAGCTTTAGACTCTACAGCAGGTTGAGAAGCAGCCTGAGTTCCATCTGTCTCATTGCCTGAGGCTTTAAATGAGGCTGGCTTGGTGTCTGAGGAAAGGGACGAGGATTTTAACTCCCCAGGCTGGCATGGAGTCTCTGCAGGGGCCTTTTGGGGTACGGAGGAAGAGATGGGAGTGTTTGATTTCCGGTTGCTCCTTGCATTGGTCCCCTCAGTTTGTGCTGCAGAGTCCTTAGATGCACGAGAATGAGGGATGGAGGTGGGAGTGTTTTTTGTTGTGACTCCTGTCTTCTTTGGATGGGAGGATTTGGCTGAGGAGGAGCAGGAGAAAGAAGAAAGGGAAACATTTGAATTTTTCTTTCCTCCAGGTACTCTTGTTTCCTCCCACAGAAGACATGCAGGTTACATTAACAAAAACTCAACTGTCTGCAGTAAAGTCCAGCTCAGGTCACTTTAAGGACATTTTCTTTGCAGTCAAAATATATACACTGTTAATATTTTTTTTATTATCAAAAAGGTAGAAAAAAGGTGTTTGGGGAAATATCAGAAATGCTCCTTTTTATCTCAGCTGTCTGAAGGGGGGTGTCTGTGTGTGTGATTGACAGCAGCCTGAAGGATAGCTCTGGTGGTGGAACAAGAGAAATAGTTGATAAACTGCAGCAAACAAGTCATGGGCAGACAGCATGATGTTTAAAGTATAATTGAAGAGTAAGGACCACATCTAAATCTAATTATGAAACAAAATATAAAATATAAGTTTCTCCTATAAAAAAGGTCTGTAGAGTGTCTTTGTGTACACACTAATGAAACAACTTTTGGCCCACTTCCCCAACAACAACAACAACAATAAAAATGCACAGAGCCCTTCAGGAAAGACTCCATGCTCATCACATGCAATATTCTGGCTGTGGTCTCTGTGCTGCTTAGTTCCAACATGCTGTAAGTTAAAGAAGTACACACACAAACACTGGATGAAGGGTGATGATCATGCTATCAATCAAAACCACATGAGCTTGACGGAGCTCATTTCATGAGGGCCACACACACACACACACACACACACACAAAACTGGGCGTTTACAAATCCATTTTACTTCTGCTTTCCCAGAAACAATCATCAGAAACTAAATCTCTTCAAATCAGGCCGGGACACTATCAAGAGGCACAGTCAGGGGAATACTATTTTGTATCCACTTGACAGAAGCCTGACTTGACTAACGCTTCATTACATGAGAGAGTGTACATGATGCTGTCGTTTATAGGTGCAGACAGCTTTATAGTGAATCTTCACACCCTTCAAACATTCAAAAATACAAGCATATTTTCCATGCAGAGAGGCACGCATGCAAACTGACTTCAGTCCCAACTAGCTGAACTTACCAATCCCCCGACTAGTGTTGTTAGTGCTCCGCGGGTTAGCTTTAGCTTGAGTGGATGAGACTGTCTTGCCTGTGGTTTTAGCAGTCTTTTTATTCCCCGAAGCAGCGTCTTTGTGCTTGGTTGTGGCTGAAGTGCCACCCAAAGGTTTGGAAGAGGCGGGCAGAGTGGCACTTTGCTGTTTTTTAGCTTGAACGTCTCGGGGTCGCACCTGTTTTGCCCGGGCAAGGGATTTAGTATCGCACCTCTCTGAGCAGATAAGTGGAAGCAGGAAGGTATTTAGAGGTTAAAATAGGGATCGAAAGCAAGATAAAAGACACACTTCTGTGCAAACAGATGCACAAATGGACATGCAGACGAGCAAAGAAAGAGATACTGAAAGATAAGAGATGAACTGGACAGAGCTGTTGATAATGAGAGGCAATGTTTGATGTGAGGTAATGTTTGATCTGTTAGTCCTTTTATTTTGGAAAGTATCAAATGAATAATGTATAAGGCTGGGAATATGATTGAAAAAACACCCATTAATCTTCCCCGTCCTGCACTGTGAAGGCATGTGTGTTTAGCTACAGTATTTGTAGTGCTTGTTGCCTGTGCCTTTCTGATTATTGACATGAACAAACAAATGGCTCTGAGTTCAATGCTAACATGGTTGAGATGAGAACAGCACAACACTTAAGCAGCATCAGGCAGAAGAACAGTAGCCTGTCTCCTGTGGGGAGAGGGAGGCATTAGGAGATGGCTACTGCTCTGTTCAGACAGTGAATGTCTTCTACAGGCTGATATAATGGGAGTATCTATTTGAACACATTAGACCCTGCCAGAGATCCCACAGAGGATTTAACGTCAGTCAGAAAACTGCTGCAGATACAAATGCATTCCATGGACACATTTATACCAATGTGGATACAGAATAACTCCATGTTCCAGAAAAAAAATCTAGAAACTTGGAGCATATAACCCGGTTTTATGCTTGAGGCGTAAAATATTTTCATGTTCATTCTTGGGAAAACTGGAGAGAAACAGCCTCTTTGTAACTCTTTTTTTTCTCATCCTCTGATTTTTCCACCTTCTCTGTAGGTTCGCCACAAAGATTGTGGCAATATCCATATCTCTGTGGTGGCTTTCACATTGTATAATTAATAATTAATCCAATCCTTGGGATACATTTGCCTGTATTCACACAGTAACAATTCTAATTTTGAAAATGAAAGTTTGTCAAATTCAAGAAGAAGACAAACCCCTGGATAAAGTAATTTCTCATTGACGTTCATAACATGCCAGTGAGAAACTATTACTCCAGGTCTAATAGTGCATTCCATTTGTACTCGGAACACGGATTTTCCGAGGTCAAAGCCGGAAACATGCCCCCCTGACCATAGATTTCCGAGCTCGGAACTTGGACAATGTCGCATTAGCCCGAGTTCAAAATCCGACATGGCTGCCCCCTGTATCAACAGTAGAAGCTGCAGTAAGTGATAACCACTTCTGTCTTATTTGTGTCTCACTAATGCAGTCGTTCACACATGCATCTTCAACTTCTACCTGGACATGTTACGCTGTTTGTATGCACAAAAAAACGGCGTAATGCAATGTTATCAACCGGTATTGCTAACAGTAGCTAACCTAGAGCTAATGAAAACAATGAAAATCCGACTTTTAAATGAAACACATTCAACTCGGGTGTGACGTCATTCCCAGCTCCAGCTTCCGAGTTCCAAGGTAAATGGAACGCACTAAAACGTCTCGACTAGTACAGAGATCCAAAAGTTAAGGACACCAAGAAGGCAAAGATTACAGATCGCAGAAAGACAAAAGCTTATGTTAGACACAGTAACTCATCCAGAAGTTACCCGTTTTGTCTTCAGTGTTGACGGGCCCGGTGGCCTGCTCCTCCAGTGCTGTTTCTGGAGACTCAATGTCCACCTTGACCTCCTCTGACGACACACTAGATGTGGCATGGCCATTCAGATTTTCACTGCTGATTGTTTCATCTAGAAGAGATAAAAAAACAGTTAACAGCATAACTGAAATCCTTACTGAAAGCAGATAAAAGCAGAGATCAAACCTTTCAGATCTGCATTTACTGGCAACAGGCAAATGTAATCACATTTAACAAAGCTGGATCTAAAGTGTAAAGGACAGTGAAAAACAGGAAGAAAAACTGTATTTTTTTATGCATTTTCAGTTTGTGTAATGTGGAGGGAGCTGCAACTGCATTTCATTGTGTAATCCTGCATTGTTTAATGACAATAAAGTTGAACTTTGAACCTTGGATAAGTGTAAATGAAAAAAGAAACATGAAAATAATGATCAGACAAACCTTGGTCAGGGATGAGAACTCCTTTCTTGATGAGCTCCTCCCTCGTTTGTCTGGTGGAGATTTTTCTCTCAAGAACTGAAAGGTTAACAAAATCAAGGCCTTTTATCTAGTCTTTTAGCTACAGTAGTCAATTGACACAGAATTCTACAAAAAACATTGCTCAACAGCTACTATCCTCTTCTTATTGCTAAATTGTCACTGCACGTGACAGCACACCACCACATATTGAGTCATAGATGAGGAACTGAGTCAGGAAACCAAGCCAATTTAGCCGTTTTTCTATATAACCTCTTGAAAATAGGATCATACAGAATCAATCTGTTTTGTACACAAGTGAGACACAGAATGCTCAGAGTTACACAATTAGAGCTATAATAATTATTACTGAATTAATCAATTAGTCGATCATCAAACAAATAATCTGCAACTTCTCAAATGTGAAAATGTTGTGCTTTTCTTCAGCATACAGTATGTGACATTGAACTGAATATCTTTGTGTTTTAGACAGACACAACAAGAAATCGGAAGAAACCACCACCCTCTGGGAAATAAAATGGGCATCTTTTTTGACATTTGCTTGAAAGTCAGAAAAGAATAATTAGATGCAGCTCTACATACCAAGCTTATATTGGTTTTGCTCACTCCATAAATACAAATAAGACTGAACAATGTTACTTTTAGATTAGTGCTGTCAATTAAATGTGTTATTAACAGCGTTAACGCAAACCCATTTTAACAGCGTACAATTATTATTATTATTATTGCAAGATTAATGTTCTTTTTGGCCTAGCAAACTTTGTAGTTTACTGGATCTAGCCAGAAAGGAAACAAAACAACAAGCACACCGCACACACTTGTTTGGGCTTGCGAGCCAGCCAAAGAGTAGTAACATTACGTTTTGAGTGGATGGCGAGCACGAGACGCCGAAAGTGATGCCAACAAGATTCTGAATGGAAAGTTTACTTTTTAAAAGTTGTCAAATAGTTCAGTTGACAATACCAAAGTGATCTGTGTGTTATGTCGTTGTGAACTGAGCTATCATCGCAGCACGTCCAGTCTGAAATACCACTTAACGGCCAAGCACACAGCAAAGTATTTCTTTCACCTTTTATTGATGGACAGTGTTACATTGTGTGAGAGATTAAGTGAGAATGTTACGTGTGAAACTGAACACTATAGGAGGCTATATGCCAATGTTGTTTTCAATAAAAAAAAAAACACAAGCTGAACCACTTTTCCATGTTGATAGGAGCATTAAAATGAAAAAAAAATAATGGGACAAAGAGAAATTAAGGGACATTTAGAATAGATAAAAATGTGCGATTAATTGTGAACTATGACATTGAAGCGATAATCGTTTAATTTTAATCATTTGACAGCACTAATTTAGATGTCCATGTTTGTTTTCACTTCCAAATACATGATTTAAATAACAGAGTTTAAACATTTTAATAAATACATAATGAAAAAGGCTACACCTGGAAGCCATGAAGAAAAAGAGGGTCTGCTTTTTGTATGTACTTCTGTCCATTTTTATTTCCCAGACAATAATTTAAGAATGAATCAGTGAGAGCTACAAATAAACCGTGAACACTGATCCTGATCATACTAAATCCAAAAATGAAAGCCATGATGTTGTTGACTGAGGAGCCATCATTTGTTTATACGTCACAAAAATATGCACACAAATGCAATCACACACACACACACACACACACACACAAACACACACACACCTTTGGAAAGATCCTGGAACTTGTCGCTGGTCTTCTTCTTCCTCCACTTCCAGGGTTTGAACAGTTTTCCTAGTGATGACAGCTTGCCTCGTGGCTGCCGTGATGCAGGGGCATTCTGGGTATTGCCGGCGCTGTCCACCACTACGTCACAGCTGGCCAGTGATGATGATTTCTCCAACCCATCAACTGCAAGACACACATGCAAAAATGAAACAAACATCGAGTACAGTTACCTATATGAACCAGGTGAAGGTCTGGTGGTGTATTATACACCACATCATATAAATAAACAACATACTGTAATGTATTCTTGGATGTGTTCAGAAACACTAGGTCCAGATTAATATTAAGCAAACAAAGCCTTCTTTTCACTCTCTCATACGGTAAATACCTGACTAGTTTCATTATTATCCCTGTCCATGAAATATGGGAAAATCACAGGGTAACTCATGATACACTAGTATCGGGATATCTTGCCCACATTACTATTCAGGTCCCAATGTCTCTTTTATGTACTACAAGAGTTAATTTAGCCTACAGGATTCAAGATATTTAACAAGATATGAAACAATAGTGTGTGTGTCTATGTATGTATGTGCTCGTTTGTGTCTGTTTCTGCATGTGTTGTTTTGCCTCCCTCCCTCCCAGCTTTCCTCTGTGTATTTGTTTTTCGCATTCTGATGTCTCAGTGTATTTTTTGTAGTTGTTTGTATCTGTAGATAGTCTCAAACACACACACACACACACACACACACACACACACACACACACACACACACACACACACACACACACACACACACACACACACACACACACACACACACACACACACACACACACACACACAAAAAGTATTTGATCCCCTGCTGATGTTGTACATTTGCCCACTGACAAGGAAATGATCAGTCTATAATTTTAATGGTAGATTTATTTGAACAGTAAGAGACAGTATAACAAAAAAGAAATCCATCGTCCCTTTGATGCGGTGAAGTAAAACACCCTTAAAGCATAATGTTTCCACCTCCATGTTTGACAGTGGGGATGGTGTTCTTGGGGTTAAGGGCAGCATTCCTCCTCCTCCAAATACGGCGAGTTGAATTGATGCCAAAGAGCTCCATATTTGTCTCATCTGACCACAACACTTTCACCCAGTTGTCCTCTGAGTCATTCAGATGTTCATTGGCAAACTTCAGACAGGCATGTATATGTACTTTCTTGAGCAAGGGGACCTTGCTGGCGCTGCAGGATTTCAGTCCTTCACGGCGTAGTGTGTTACCAATTGTCTTCTTGGTGACTATGGTCCCAGCTGCCTTCAGATCATTGAGAAGATCCTCCCGTGTAGTTCTGGGCTGATCCCTCACTGTTCTCATGATCATTGCAACTCCACGTGGTGGGATCTTGCATGGAGCCCCAGGCCGAGGGAGATTGACAGTTCTTTTGTGTTTCTTCAATTTGCGAATAATCGCACCAACGGTTGTCACCTTCTCACCAAGCTGCTTGGCAATGGTTTTGTAGCCCATTCCAGACTTGTGCAGGTCTACAATCACGTCCCTGACATCCTTGGAGAGCTCTTTGGTCTTGGCCATGGTGGAGAGTTTGGAATATGATTGATTGATTGCTTCTGTGGACAGGTGTCTTTTATACAGGTAACAAACTGAGATTAGGAGCACTCCCTTTAAGAGATTCTTTGTCAGTGGGCAAAAGTACAAAATCAGCAAGGGATCAAATACGTTTTTCCCTCACTGTATAAAATTTTTTTAAAAATGTGATTACAAAAAAAGATCGGAAACAATAGGAAAAAATGGCTACACAAAATCCTGCTTTTCATCTAATATGTATTGCGTTTGTCATTCAAAATACTGGAAATAATTATCTCTGTATGCCCCTTAAATGAATAAACTGAATTTGAGAAGACCCATCTTTGGTTTAACTGCTCAATGCTCATAGATGGATGCACTCAATGATTTGATTTAAAGGATTATGGTAAGCAAAAGAACTAAAAGACTTGTCATTGACTATATTACCCTGCATTGCTGCATTAATCACTTGTTTTACTCAGCTTTCAACAGCTACATACTGCAGGAATACTATTTCTAACTCTTAGCAGTATTTGCTGTGTGTGTGTGTGTGTGTGTGTGTGTGTGTGTGTGTGTGTGTGTGTGTGTGTGTGTGTGTGTGTCTGGGCTAGATCCCTGTCCTTCCACAACTCCTCCTCTTCCTGTTGAAAGATTAGAAGTCCTGTGAACTTTCTGGAAGACTGCAGACACTGCGGCTGGTGTGTGTTTGCGTGTGTGTGTGTGTGTGTGTGTGTGTGAGTGTGCCGGAACCTTACAGAGGAAAGAGAGGTGGTGTGTGATCCCTCAGATTGAAGCAGAGGAAGGTTTTTGTTTTTCCAGCTACATAACAGCCACTGCTAAATCGCCCAAGCCTCCTGACTGTAGGGATCCCAGCAGGCTTTAACAGTTTATAATCTCTGCATAAACAGAACTGTGTTTCAGTGTACAGGTGCCCTCAAATGACTGAATTAAAAGAGCAATGCAATAGTCATCCTACAAATACAGGATTTAAAAATGGGATGTCTCATTTTGCACAAACCTATGGGATTTGTTGGATGTCAGCTTCATTTCTACTGATCAATCTATCAAAACATACTTGCCCCTACCATACTGCACTAACTGGCTTCTTCTGTCTGATGTATTTGTATGTGTGTGTTCACGTTAATGTTCAAGATTTAATTTGGCAGTTTTAACAAGTACTAGACATTCAATTCCAATTAAATTAAATTGTTATACTTTTTGGAACAATAACTACAACACTGTGAGGAATGTGGTGTGTGTGTAATTATCTTTGTGAATGTAGTCGTTGTAATGTGTAATATTTCTTTGAAATGCTGACCTGCCCTCATCTCTTCTACAAACACACAGACACAATATTTGACTGAATCATTTATTTGCTGTAGCTGCTGTTGATGGATAAAGATGTGACAGTCAAATATCAGAAAACCAACTGATCTCAGCTCATGTCCATCTTAATATCCACTTACAGAAACATAATAAAAGGTTGTCTGAAAACGCGAGAGTGCAGTGTTTTCTCAATTCTACTCTAAAGCCTTAAGCAGCAACATAGTCAGCAGAAGAACAGCTGACAACACACTCAGCAAAATTGGCTGGATGATCCAGATGTTCAGCACATTTATAGGGAATTATTAGTTAGGTAGCCATTGCCCAACAGCACCAAAGCCAGTGTTCAAAGGGCAAATAAAAAGAAAGCAGTTGAACACATCTGATGGAGCTAATCCGTAGTCTAGCCTTCAGCTCAATTGAAAACAATCAATACCGTTTTGATTGGTTGGCTCACACCAGCACCGACAGGCTGTTGATGCCGATGCTAGATGTTGTTCGGCAATCTGGTGCTTAATACGCTTTACTGATGGACATGAGCTGAAAATGAGTAAAAACAATTGCCTCTGCTCTGACTGCTGCTTACTGGAGATGGTAGATCAATAAATCGTTTCAGTAAGATCACCCTATATTACATCAAATGTAAAGATAAGGTTTAAAGCATTTGGTGGTTACGTTATTAAGAAACAGATGTCTCATCAGCCTAAATTATAAAGTGGGGCTCAAATAATGAAAATAAATATAATGCAATTACTGCAGCATATTCCTTTCAACAAAGTGCATGCTGTAAAATCATTATGCTGTGCAGGTATGATTACTCTCAACAGGATTTAACTCACTTTATGACCCTGACTGTTGAGGGATGTAGCAAAAAAACATTTACATACACAACAATACAATTAAAAGCACAAAAACCAAGAGTGAAGACATGGAAAAGTGCAGTGCAGAGCCCAGTACACTCTCCCCTGACACCAATTTAATTCTCTCTCTCTATACATCCACACACACTCATTTCCTGTTCCTGTGTTGATATCAAATCACAACAATAGGTGCATTTCAGCAGCTGCATTGTGCAGCTAATGATGGGAAAATCAGTAACAGCGATTATTATCACCATTAGCCCAACTATTAAATCTCTAGTGGGAACCAAATAGGGACAATGGACAGACATTACTTGCAGAGCAGCGAAGAAAGAAAGAAAGAAAACACTGTATATGAGTATAAGAAACATAAAATAGGAAGAGAGAGATAAAGATAGTGAACTAAATATATTGAAGATCATAGGTGGTTTACAGAAAGTAATCAACAGAGGCCTTTGCTGCGTGTCATCCCCCATCTCTCTCCCCCTTTCACGTCTGTCTGTCTGTCTGTCTGTCTCTCTATCTAAGGGGGGGGAATAAATAAATAATCCCCCCAAAAAAGTAAAGCCAGCACGCTACAGCTGTAATGTTAGTACAGCCATGAAAGCAGCAAACAAAACGAACGGGATCCAACAAAAACGGCATGTTTCTACAACGTTACAAACCCAGGTAAATATTGGAGATATATTTGAAAGATGGAGACAGATGAGAGCCCTAAAGGACACTGAATTGGCTAATTTCCTCCTGAACAGGTAAGCATTAGCTTCAGCTTAATAAGGACATATAAAGATTAAGACAAATTAATCCATATCCTTTCTTAGTCCCACAAGGGGAAATTACAATTTACACTGTTATTACACATTACTGAAAGGAATGAATTACTCAGTACCTAAAGCACACTGCCACCCCAACATGCATAAATCAACTGTCAGATACAAAAGAAATTGACAGCATGAACCACTATCAGTAAACGGACAGCTAAAGAATACAATAGCTTGACCTCAAAGCCTAAGAAAGACAAACTTGTACTTTACAATATGTCAAATGAAATTTGACAAAGGCTACTTCAAACTGCATGTCCTCATCAATCGGGAAACAAAAAACGATTAAATGAAGGCAATTCAGGGCTTCACAACACAAGGGGGGGGTGGAGTCTGATTTAACCCAGCCACCTACAGGTGTGTGGAGATGATTCAGGAGATGGGTTGATTCAGAAAGCAGCAGCACGCGACAGGCGGACAGCTGCAAACCACACACTTCCACACGGAGAACACTACTGAAGACAAAGACTCTGATAGACTTTTTTTTTGCATTAGTGTAACACGACTTTTTAGAAAATACAGATTATATGGGCAGCCTCTAGCTCACCCAGTAAGAGTCTTCACCCCTTGTTGGCTAAGTCCTGCAGTGACCCGGGTTTGAGTCCGACCTGTGGCCATTTGCCGCGTGTCAACCCCATCTCTCTTCCCCTGTCGTGTCTATCCACTGTCACTATAGTAAAGGGAAAAGCCCCCCAAAAAGGAAAATACACATTGTAAAACCTGAACTACAACAGGGAGTCCCGATGTTGACAAAGTAGTCACACACAGGCCTGGTTCCAGAGCGCGAATGGAATGGGGGCTAGGTGAGTCAGTTTAACACAGCACAACCCCTCTAAGGTAGGGAAGTATACTCTCAAGCACAAGCACAGGTCTCATTCTCACATTAAATGTATCACACAGGGAAAAGAGACCAATAAAGTTACGAGCTAGGTTAGCCTAGAGTAGCTATGTTCCTTTGTTCTACAGGCCCAGGTTAGCTTAGCCTTGTAACACATACAAGAACTGCAAACATTCACAATGTTAAAGTAATCCTGCATTTCAGACAAGACAAATCCATCCAAGAAAAGCTAAATAATGCAGCAAAGATAATAAAGCTTTTTAATTGCAGGAGTGTGGCTCCAATCCACTTCAGGTTAACTCAAAGATGTTAGTATGTTAGTATGTATGCATGTGTACATATATATCTCACACAGAGGCGTTTTATTTTGAAACAGATGACTTATGATGTCATGCTAGAAGGGTGAGTCAGGATTTGGATAACAGCTGTGGAAATGACCGGGATAATCAAAAACACAACTTGAGACATGACAGACATTTCTTTTAAGTAATCACACACAATGTATTTAGTGAACTGTTTAACCTCAGTTAAATAATGGTAAAAAAGATGTATTGTTAGGGTTAAAGTGTTGATGTATTGTGACAAAGCCAGCATGTTTTATTTTAGACGTTACAGCAGGAACATGTGTTGAGGAGGAGGGGAAAGGGAGAGGCTTCCTTCCTTCACTGCAAGTAACCCGGGAGGGAAGAACCAAACGTCACGAACAGAGGAAGAGGGATGGAGGGGGTAAGAGAGGCAAACAGAGACAAAAGAGAGGAAAAGATGAAGAAAGAAGAGGAGAGGTGGAAACTGAGGTGGAGCAAAAGAAAATGTGGTAAAGAGGAGGGCAGAAACAGGGAAGGAAAGAAGAGGAAAATCCAAAAAAAAAAAGGTGTGGGATGAGAGTGTAGGGAGGGGCGACACTTGGCATTAGCTGATGTTTTAACACTTGGGTCATTTCTTCCAAATCTTTCTCCAAAGCAGGCCAGAGAAGCACAGTACTGTTTAACTCATGATACTCACAGGACCTACTGTAGCAGCGTGGATTGAGAGTCAGGAGTAACAGACCGAAAAAAAATCAAACAGGAAACTGCAGCTTTACAGTTTAAACGCATAACTCATTAAGGCTCAGAGTATATCAGTTTTATCTTAATGATCCCTCAATAAGACCCTGACAGAATCACTTCCCTTTCCAGCTATTAGAACTGTAGATTCAGCACTTATAGTACAACACAGCATCATAATGCTATCCATAATGCAGCCACGCAGAGCATATAGATCATTAGTATAGCCTTAGGTTCCTATGCATGTTGGCTTAAGTGTGCTACAAAACAGTTTGGTTTTCACTTTAAATGCTGACAGTGGCATAAAAGAGGTCAGTTTTGTTTTCATCCGGGAGCCCTTCGTCCCTTCCTGTGTCTTACTGCCTTAAAGCGTTCCTATAAAAATGTGAACAAATGTGAAATGTTTACTTTATGGCTCATGGAAAGACAAAGTTGAAAAAGCTAAAAGGCTATGATAACAACTCGGGAACAACTTGAATTCAGTGTTAAATGTTGTCTTAACACAAAACATTAGTCCAACAACTTTAAAATGTCTTGATATTTAAAGTTAATTTCTTGGAAACATCATCAGACAAGGAAAATCTCACCACCAGTCCAATTGCAGTAAATCACATGACATCATGACACAACATTCCTCTGCAGGTGGAGTCATGAATATGGCAGGTGGAGTATGGTATGGTAGTGGGTAACTACAGTAATAAGACATATAGTGTTCATCTTTTTGAGACCTGGAGAATCTAATCCAAGCACTATTGAAGATGACACTTGTTTTTGTTTCCTTCATTTAGTCAACAATCTCCATAATAAATTGGTTGCAGTGGTTCAAATTGTTGTGATGGATATTGAACAACTGCTGGTTTATTATCACATCAGGTGGTAAATTGCAGCCCTCGACAGTGAGAATTAAACCTGCATGGGGGTCACAGACGCTGAGATTAAGAATTATGTGCACATGGTAGATTTACAAGCTTTATAAAACTGTGACAACCTGACCAGAATTGATGACTCTAGAGCTGAAACAATTTGTCGATTTATCCATTAGTCATAAATCAACAGAAAAATTATTTGACATTCGATAGTTCATGTAAGGATTTGCTGCTTTTCTCTCTCATGTGATTATTTAATGTCTTTACATTTTGGACTTTTGGTCGGACAAAACATTTGACAGGTCCCATGGCATGAAAATGTCATTTTATAAGGTTTTTTAACATTAATATGAGTTCCCCAGTCTGCCTATGGTTCCCCAGTGGCTAGAAATGGCAATAGGTGTAAACAGAGCCCTGGGTATCCTGCTCGGCCTTTGACAAAATGAAAGCTCAGATGGGCAGATCTGGAATCTTGCTCCTTATGATGTCATAAGGGGCAAGGTTACCTCCCCTTTGTCTGCTTTGCCCGCCCAGAGAATTTGGCCCACCCATGAGAGAGAGACATCATGGCTTTCAAACAAGCATAGTGGCAGTTGGTGTTGGTCAAACCCCCCCCCGAGCTACAGACTCAGAAATGGCACATCCTAAGGAAAGCTCATTTCCAGTGGGAAATTTCCGGTGGGAAATGAACTTTTGAGATTTAAAATCAGTGGGACTGGCTCTAGTGGCTGTAATTCTGCACCAAGGCAGAATTTTGGGAAAGAGACTTCAGATATGGTATTAGGGGACAACAAAGGTCTATATGAAAGCATCCAAAGAGCACCATGTCATGGGACCTTTAAGACGTCACCTAGGGCTGCCCAAATTGTGATGTTTCACTATTTTCTGACATTTTACATGGGCTAAACGATCAACTGCAACTGTCAAACTTAAACTAATAGTTGAAATTTATTTGAAGCCTTTACAAAAATAAGCAGCCCCACTTGTTGACATTGACATGATGTTGTCTTGGTTAGGGTCCTGCATGTGAATTAAAGTCCACCTAGATGGCATTGAGCTGGAGAGGCTTCAGATAATCCTCTGGGCAATCCAAGTAAAAAACTAAGCTGTTCATCTGGACTCATGTCAAACTGGTTGCTAAATACATAGGCCTACTACTCACATAAACTAAACAGTGCACTTCATTACCAAGCAGAAACATGCAACTCTTTGGTTACACAACACATAGCCTGCTTTAACACTGGCCATTTCACCAGTTTTACAGTTTTACACAACCAGCGAGTTAGCGACCAGGAGTTAGAAACAGAGAGGATGCAAGAGTACAATTATTACAATTACTACAACAACTAAGTTAGCTAACTTCCTATTAGCATGGAACCATTTAGCGCTTTGTTTGGGTTGAGCTGTGAAGAAATATCGATAAATTACCCGACAGAAATGTGAAAAGAAACAAAGCAGAAGTGAGCAGACATCCTTAGAAAAATAGCGAATGTGTGTGAGACAAGGGGGAGGCACGTACACACACACATGTACACACTCACTCACCGCTCGCAGGCTGTGATACGGCAGACACAGCAGTCTGACCCATAATCAGATCCTCCGGGCCGGACAAGCCAACCCAAAGAACCAGCCAAGATCACGGTCTTCTACTGCCGCTTAAATCCCCTCCGCAGCCACCGAGTTTGTTCATTTCAAAAAAGAGTTTCAGACCGTGATGGCTGAGTCGCTGGAAACTTCACTGACTGACTGAGTCGCTACTACGTCGTTACTTCCCCTCCCACCTCCTGTGAGCAGCTGAAGAATGCCTCTCATTCCTCGGTGCAGATTAGAGGCGCTACTGGGGTCACAGGGTGAAGAGGTCTGACACCTTCAGCCACTAGTTTACACTGGCCTAGACACAGTGATGGAGAAAATATTAAAATACTTTAGCCTGCTTAAGTAAAACTACCAATACAACAATGGAAAAGTACTTGTCTACAAGTAAAAGTCATGCATTCAAAATACTGTTAAGTATTTTACTAAATCTACTAAGTAAAAGTAGCCTACTCCACTAGTAAAAGTTCTGCATTTAAAATCAGTGTTGAAAAGTAACTAGGTAGGCCTACGTTTGCTCAAGTAATGTGAGTAACGCCTACTTTATTTGAATATTTCAATTCTCTTCGACTTTATACGTCTACTCCATTAGCCTACATTTCAAAAGGAAATATTGGAGGTACTTTACTTTTTACTCCACTTAATTTATTTGACTACTAGCCTACTACTTTACAGATTAAGATTTGACATCATGTTAATTCATATGATGATCTTAAATAGATATAACCATTTGGCTTGTGAGCCTTTTGCAAAAGCCGTCTGGGTGGGGTCCTTTGCCACGTTTCAGATGTCTGTAAGTGACTTCCCCTCTAAACTTCTCAGATGGTTTCATTTAAACAGTCTGAGGTCCTAAGATTTCCAATAATCAATTATTTAACAAAAAGACATAAATTGGAGAATATTCAAAATATTGAAAACAGAACAGATTTGTGTTTTTTCTTCTTTCCTCTGGCATGAATCATCTCACGACCCCTCACATTTTACTATAAAGAACTGAAAAGAAAGAAAGAGGAACTTCTATAGTTTTGGTTTTAGTGTCACTTACTTTATATCAGTCACTGGGGACATTTTATAGCAGAACAGCAGAAGTAGTACTTTTATTTTTACTTTACAGTAAGTTCATGCTGTTGATAATACTTACTATAATAAACTAATACAAAATAACACTCACTCCTTTTTCCTTGAAGCAGGGATGTAATATGAGAAACAATTCATTATGTTTTCAATTAATCTTTTGGTCGATACACTTTCAGTATAAGATAGAAACATGCATATCACAATTTCCTAAAGCCCAAGATAATGCCATTACATTGCTTGTTTTGTTCTTACACCACTCCAAAAACCTAAAAAAACTAGTTTGAACAATAAAAACAGCTCATCCTCAATATGTCTTATGAAGAAGAAGAAGAAAAAGATAATTGGTGTCAGTGTCACTGTGCCTCACTGTTGGTTAACAGTCATTGCACCAAGACAAGGCTTTAAAATTAAACATTTAAAGACATTTGTGGGATCAGGGTTGGGACACGACAAACCCCAGTGTGGCACAATAAAATAAAATCAGTTAATGATGAATAAATTAGTTTAGCGCCTGCACAGTGTCTGTGGATCCAGAGGAGGGTCAGTACAAAAAATACCAAAAAAGAGATGACATGAACCCTGAATTCAGCTTTGATTGGGTCAAAAGGGAGCAAAGACAGACATGTGTCAAGGTTTTGTGAGCAAGGCCTTTGAATCCTTTGACGGTCAGAAAGAAATAATGTCTGTTTAATGTTGGACTTATGAGCTCTCACCACTCACTGATGACTGTGGAAAACCAAGCCAAACACTCCTGCACCAGACTCTCAATATGGGAGCCAACTAGAGTGGGATGTGTGTGTGTGTGTGTGTGTGTGTGTGTGTGTGTGTGAGAGAGAGAGAGAGAGGGAGAGAAGGAGAGAGGGAGAGAAATCCACCATCACTGTCAACAAAGTGTCAGTTGAGGCCTTTCAGAACTCAGCTTGACAGAATTGGGTAGCCAGACAGCAGTCAGTGCACAAACACCCACACCCTAGTTACACAAACACAAACACACACAGCGTGACATCACAAAATATGAGGGGGGAGGGGATTTTCTTTTACATAAATAAAGACATTTGTGCTATAAATTGATGCAGAAAAGGCACACATTGTTGCAGAAAAATTCACCACAATTCAGAAAATGAAGCGTTTGATGACCAAACTTTCAATTTTGCTCAAAAGTGGAGATCTCAATGTTGAACATAAAAATATACCCTTGCATGACACTACCAACTCAAACTTGCCTGAGCTGCAAGTGAAATGATTTTCCATTGAGGACAATACTGCCATCTAGTGTTAACAGCACAACTCAAATGACTCAAGATGATTTGACATGACTTTTAATAATTCGTATTGTAAAACCTTTGTTTCTGCTTCTCCTTGTCACTGTTGTACACCCCTTATTTTCTCCCCTATAAGTCATCAAAGCATAAGAAGCCACATACAGTAACATAAGCATGTATAATCACATAAAAGAGGACAGTCTTGCTATGAATTGCTTTAATAGGTAAAATGAAGCCAGACCAACAGCGAACTCTAAACAAAAACAATTTGGTAAATTCACACAGGAAAAAACGGTGCTATCAAAACAAAGCAGCCATTTGGGCAGACCAAGGTTGTTACAATGTTTGCACAGCCTTATTCATCATTTCTTAATACAGTCACTCGACTCATATGCAATCAATATGATATGATTGGCTGCACCTTTTTTCTACATGTGCACATTAAGTGTGGCTGATTTAAATTTTCTGATTCCAATTGGACTCACATTACCATTAAACATAAATATCTTGAGTATATGAAGCATGGTGTTTGACTGCAGTTTGAGAGCCTTTGCAAAGACTCCAAATCTACTTTAGTTTGTAGTACACAATAATGTAAGCCTTACACACATTCACACCTGGGAGCTCCCATGACGGCCGCAGTCTGTCATTAGTGAATAAGATGGAAGTGGATAATTGAGACAGGAAGGAAGTCAGGACAGGGGGATGGAAGTACTTAGTAAAGTTAATAGAAAAAACTCTGACTGTGTTAGTATTGACTCCGAGGTAATGTCATTAACTTGATGTATCAGCAACATGTACTGAATTCGTTGGAGGCTACACATGTTAAAGGTGCTAAGTTCTCAGGATGATTCAGCTCATGATGTGTCTTCCATATACTGTAATATCAGTGAGTTAATAATAATCATAAATAATGATAATCAATGGTTAACTGATGATTGAGTTGGATGCAGTCCAAGTTCAATACTATGCTTTCATGTCAGCTTGTGTATAGAGATGATACCACTTTTTGCTTCCCGATCCCGATTCTGATACCTAAAATTGCGCATTGGCTGATACCAAGTACTGATCCGATACCAGTGGGTCATATATTTTATTATGTTTTAACAGCAGTTTACTACTATCCCTGTATGGATGTGATATGATTTCTCCCTTTCTTGTCGGTCTGGCTCAGGTTAAACTCTTTGTGAAACATGAACAAACACAAACAATGAATGCCACAGAACTTTCTTTTAATATCCAGTTTGACAGTCAGATATCTATCATAAATAATGTTGGCATGGCAAGATGTCCAGATTAGTGCAACAGTAATTTTCATTTTTGGCATCCTGCATATGCGTCGACAATGGCCTCAGGTGAGAGCTACCTGTCACTTGTCACGTATACCCAGAGCCCTGAAAAAATATATTTTTTACTAAAGGAGTATTTGAAATTAGATGTATTACCCATCCCCATCTTCTCACTGTATAAATCTAGGAACTATATTCTCAGAACGGCAAAGCATTGCTACTCTCTGCTCGGAGTTCTCAGGTGCTGCAAGCATATCACTCCGCTTGAGTAGCAGAAGAAGCACTGCTGAGAATATAGTTCCCAGTTTTTATACGGTTAGAATATGGCTGTATCTCATGTGACCTTGTTATTTGTACACTCTGTGACTATACAAATTACAACATGTAAATAGTAACATGTTGGTGTTATTTTGTCAGTTATTTGGAGCAGTAGGCTAGTTGGAACCGATTACCTCCAGGATCTGTGCTAGACTAAGCTACCGGTGGCGCTCAGACTGAGTTACGCACGAAGATGAGAAGGGTATGTATGGACTCATCTAACTCAGGGTAACGGTGAAAAAGTCTCAATAAGTCGGCATGTTCCTTTAACAACAGAAAACCCAAAGATTCTCTGGAAAACCTCAGGTCATAAACTCACTATTGACCTTTCTGGCTTCTACTGCTTCACACTCTTTAATCCTCTGTGTCAAGTACCGATCAAACAAGTGCATGGAAAAACTCCCTGTGGATTGCACTTAGATCAATCTGATGCTTTTACTGTAAATCTGTGCAAGAATACAATATCCAAAATGGAGATCTTTAGAGATATACTCAAAGTCAAGAGGACAGCCGCTTTGAGCATCGGAATTTCTACATAAAAATGACATTTTTCAGGAACTGAGTCCTGTTTTTCCTGACACTAAATAACAGAGATCAACTGAGGAAGGCTGACCTTTTCATTGACAGAAACAGCAAACGGGAAGACAGGAGAGGGGAAGAAGGAGGAGAAGGGCCAGAAGAAAGAAAGGAGTCATCAAATATTAAGTAGTAGCCTCAGCGGAACAAGAGGGTAATAATTGTTTAAGTGCTACTTTTCAGAGCCTTTCTCCCCTCCCCTTAATTTATTTATTAAACTCAGTTTTGCCAAGGTACAGTCTCATAATATTGTCATAGCCAAAGGACAGGGAATCTATCTGTGTGTCATTTGGGCTGATTTGCTAAAATAATTTTGTGCATTTAGTGGTTGCCTAAAAAACGAAAAGGCTGTTGCCGGTCAAAAATCCAAACTGCAATTAAGGGTTACACCGGTGTCGCTTCCATGTTATGGAACAAGCTAACCTCTTCAAGAGTCAGGGACTGGACATCTTTGCACCATTACAGTCTGTACTAATCTGTCATAACAGTCAAGTGTGACTCAGCAAGGACCAGGCTTTGTTATACAAGCAAACCAACCTGAGCTGAGAGGGACTACTTCTTCATTCTTGAATGGTCCCAGTGAACAACCAGTTAAATCTAATCATACAGTAGCACTGTGATGCTTCATTTAATACATATGATTTGCAAAATGGGTCAAAATGTCTTTTGTAGGATTGCTAATGAACTGTGCTTTCTGCATTCAGAGTGTATAAGGATTCTCTATCATTTGGTGTTGCTCCAATATTAAGCATTAACCTTTTTTATTATATAAAAAAGGTTAATACTTCAGTATACTGAAAATGTATATTTCCAATCAGCTTCTAGTTTCCATTCAAAATATAAAACAGAAAATGTAAATTAATGATAATTTCCATACATTTCTATAATGCAAATTTTAAGAGTTGGGTGGATTGAGATAAATAGTTTATGGCTCTAATTTTCCAGTTGAGTGCCAAAATGACCTCTGACTTCTAGGCAATTGCAGCGTAGCCACCAAATATAAATCACTGACTGAAATGTATCACTCCATGCTTGTGGCTGTGGCTGCTGATAATCAGCTAAAACTGTGACTTAATATTATATATATATATATATAATTGGATATATAGTTCCTACACATTATCCAACTCCACACAGTGAAAGGAAGCCTATATACAGTACATAAAACCAACCAATATAATCATTCCTCCTCACAAACATGACCCCTCTTCATAACCTGTACATCCCTATTAAAATATCCCTATTAAAAGGGTATTTACTTTATAATATTAACTGTGCAGTCTTGTATTGCAATGATACAGTAGTGGTTACTGTCATTTTGCTTCCTCTTCAAATATGCCAGCCAGCTTGTCTGAAACCCGATCTCCTGTTTGTTGTATTCTGTTTGGCACAACCCATCATCTGCCAGCATTGCTAAAATGTTGCCTGTGTAAATCAATAGTTGACATCCTGCCAGACAGGCAGCGAGAGAGCTTGAGATGCAGTGAGCTCCAGAGAGACAAATGGAGAAAGAGACAAGAGGAAAAGCAGGAGGAAAGATTGATACTGTAGTGTGGGGTCTTTTATAAAAAACACAGAATAAAGGCCACAGCAGAGGGAAATATAAATACCAACATCAGATCACAGACACCATGTTTCATAAAGAAAACACAAGCCAAGGCTTCACTCTAGAAGTCTGATTTGAGGACATAAGAGGACAGCAAATGGGGAGCATAAACAAACAGCAGCAGGCATTTCTCTTTACACCTTCATATTCCAACTATATAAGGCCATATCAGATTTACTTGGGTAAATCACAAAAACAGATGTCCAAAGCATGTCGGTCATGTTTGCCCAGCTGTGTTGTGTGGATATTAGTCATGACATTATTACTCTTATGGAGACATGGTTTGTTTTAAATTAGTCCGCCGCTGGTTGATGACAGTTGCTTGGGCCAACATCCAGCTAGCTTTTATTGTTACTGTTAGTGTTATTCAAGAGGTCTGGGGCAGCACTGCAGCCTAACCTTTCTTGGTTTTATAGTCTTTGGTTTTGACACATTCATCCTATGTTCACAACAGCTGTACAACTCTCAACAAGAACCAGCAATGAAAAAAGCAATCTTATTAATGTAATAATCTGATGTGCATCCGATCCCAGCCAAGATGAAATACATTTAGACTAAGATTATAATTTCTAGCTATTAAGCCATTCAGTAAATAAAGATTATATGAGAAAAAACAAGTGAGTTGGACAGACCTACCTATCAAACAAGCAGATCCTTCTGTCAAGCTAGAAGTATGTTGTTTTATCAGGGCACGTGTGTAATTTAAATGTGGGAGAAAAAGACAGCACTTCTCACTTTAACTTAAGTTCCGAAGAGGGTAACTTCAGTCGCCCTAGAGGTGGATGTGCAGAGAGTTAAAGAGCTGCTATTAGACTGTACTCATGAAAAATGTGTCCAATGTCTCCAGTTTGTGCAGGCTACAATGGTAAATCACTTTGGCCACATGCAAATACGTACATTGTGTCACATACAATCAACACCACAGACACACACACACACACACACACACACACACACACACACACGTCACATACATTTTACAGATGCTGCTTTGCCTTGCAAAAGGCTGTTTCTCAAATTCACAACAAGGATAATTTGTGTATCCGTTGCGACAACATCTCCATCAACACAGACACACACACAAAGGAGCACGGGTTAAAGTGGATTTATTGCTGTAAAGCTTACCTGACACAACAGCAGAGAAAAAACAACTGCAGTCTAAACATCATCTCTGCCCTACATTTCTGGCTTTCTTTATTAACACATGGCAACAGGGCATTTGCCTTTTGCACACTGTGATATGTTATGACAACCTCTGCAAACACTAATTAAACTATATTAGATAACATAAGCCCGATATAGTCTGCCTGCCTCCTTCAGCTGAGTGTAACACCAACCGATGCACCGGCATATCAATGTCATTTAGTCAAGATAGCTGCCGGTCGAGCCCACCTGGAATAATCAGCCTTCTCTCTCATCTGTAGAAATATTGACAAAAAATGTCATTGTGTTGTCTTAGTCTTCGTATTTACTTTTTGTCAAAGGATTGATTTCAAATTAATACTGTTGGTTTATAAAGCACATTTCTGATCTTCTGCTACATTATGAACCATCCTGACCTCTCAAATCGTCTGGGACCCGTCTGCTTTCTGTCCCCAGAGTCAGAACTTTTTATGCACCACATATCTGGAACAAGCTCCCAGAAAATGTCCTGCAACTCCCAGTTCTTTTAAATCAAGACTGAAGACTTTTCTGTTCATTTCTTAAACTGCATTCTAACATTTATTCTTGTATTATATTCTTGTATTTTATACCTGCCTTATTCTATTTTTGCTTGTTTATGTTTTCTATAGTCATTAATGTCTTTTATTGGTTTTACGTAAAGAACTTTAAATTGCCTTGTTGTTGAAATGTCCTATATAAATAAAGTTGCCCTGCCTTGCCTTAGTCATATAAGAAACTATAATGCAACTGTGGGCAGACTTGCAAAACCAATAATGGCTTTTGAAATTACACGCATAATCATCTTTGCCCTTCAAGCATTGCCAAAGTGTCATCAGCAAAACTGGCCCTCACAGCACACCAGAAGCCTGGTTAAGTGAGGATATAGTCAACCTTAATGTTATTAAGTGTTCTACTTGCAGCATTACCATCTTATTAATAATTGCACAGTGTTGTTGCTTGTGTCTTTAAAGTAGTTCCTGTACATAATGCATGACCGTGTGTTGTTGTCATTGATATGTGGAACATGTTTATTTTAGATTCATGAAATGAGGCAAAGGAGTATAAGGAAAACCCGCTCTCAGATACAGCGACAGCTAAATGATCTCTGACAGCAATGGTCAGATGCTCTTACAAATAAGCTTATGTTGCAATAGTCAAAGCCACCAATGACTTATGTACACGTTTAAATGCGTTATGACCCCCTTTTTAATTTGTTTAAATGAGTGGTCTTTACAAAGCTAACTTCAAACTAAACACTGTAAGCAAGCTAATTTGTATAGGCTGAGGATTTACAGCCAGTGTGTACACTTTACACGTCAAACAATCACCGGCTAACAGGTGACATATAAATAAGGACAGTGAAGAGAAGAAGAGCAAGTGGTGGTAATAATCTCTTTCTGTGTCCACTATGCCTTCTGTTACAATAACACAGACACAGCAAGTCAATGAGACCCATGCACATGTAGAAAGAGAAAGATCCAGCTGATTATATAAGAAGAAAACTCACCGTCATGTTCCATGACTTGACCCAGGGAATATTATCAGCAATGTGAATTGATCCTTGCCTCTTCCCGACACACCACCTCTACAGCGCCCTCCCTCCCCCCACTGACTCCCCCTCGTCCCTTTCTCACTGTCTCCCTTCTACTCCCCTCCCTTTTCTCTTTCCCTCGCTGTCTACTTCCTCTCTCTTCACTGTCTGCTCCTCACTCGCACCTCCCCCCCCCCTTGCTTCTATAAAGAGCATTAAAAGTTAATGTTTGTTTCCATCTGAGTTTGTCGTTCCCCCTTCCAATCTGTCTCTCCTCCTGCATTTATCTCCATCTCCCTGCTTGTCAAGTTTTTATTCCTTCCTCTGGCTGCTGTCTGGCTCCATCTCACCCATTTTTTTCACTCTCCCTCCTGTCTTGAGGTCCCACAGTGACGTAGGGAAAAAGGAGAGGAAGGGAGAGGAGAGAAAGAAAAAGGGTAAATAGAAAGGTGATGCATCACATAAGCAGGTAATGTGCTGTACAGGGGCGATTCTAAGATTTTTTAAGTGGGGTGGCACGGGGCGGACCAATAATTAGTTGGGGGGAATTTTATCAGACTACAGAATAGTAACAAGTCTGATTGGAAACATAGGAAATATTGGATAGGATAGATATTTTCATTTTAAACTTAAATTGTATATTTGATAAATAATACACATTTTCTATAGTCTGCCACCCCCCAACCCCCTTCTAACCCCACCCCTGGTGCTATATGTTTACTTTTCTTCATCTATATGTTTATTCATAGATTAAGATGACGTCACATTATCAACAGGATAGTAAAGTGGTAAACAGAAGACATGTTTGTTATATACAAGTCTTATATGCAGATTCTACCAATCCAGGGACAGTGACATGTCTACCTACTGTAATTTTTTGAATGCTATAGTTTTCTTAAGGCCAAGGCAACTCATGATGCACACCTCGTGATATTCCAACAAAGCACGTAAACTAATCCACAACATCAGTTTTATTTTGAAGTCTGTTTTAACCTTATTTGATTTAATTTCAACTAGGGCTTGAATGAATAATGTCATTATCACTAAATGTGTTGATTATATTTTAATATAATCTTTTATTCTACACAAAATTTCCCAGAGTTCAAGGTGAATTCTTTAAATTGCATGTTTTATCCAAACAAGAGCCAGAAACCAAGAACATTCAATTTACAATGATTTAAAACAGCAAACAATCTGTCTATTTGAGGTGCTGGAAGCAGAACAATAATCTATAATAATAATAATAATAATTATTATTATTATTATTATTATTATTATTATCAAAATGGTTAACTTTAACTGACCAACTGATTCAGCCTTCACTAATGAAAACATAATTTCAATCTTCACAATAATACATCAGCTTTTTTCTTTCATTAAAGGTCCTGAAAACTATTTAAAAACTAATCAGCTTCTTACAATGAGTGATGAGATTTTACATACAAATAAACAAAGCAAAATATTTTGGTTATTTCACATTTGAGATTTCTGCATTATTATCTAGGCGCTGGATTCTGGTTTAAAGCGGGCCATAGGCTGCTTTGAAGAAGCACATTAGTTGGGTTTTTAAGTGTTAAACTGCCAATAAATGATACCTAAAATAGTTTTTAGTTTTTTACCTTAACTGTTCTTTTACCTTAAGTTTTTCAAGGGTTTTAAATCCGACTGTTGAATGGATAACACATCTGACGACCATGGCGCCACAGTGACTGTGCCGTGAAAAAAACAATGAAGATATTAAACCCATGGATCATAAGTCAGGAGAGATAGAAAGAAATCAACGAGATAGAGCGTGCAAGAGGGCACAGAGGAAGACAGATGGTCATTTTCTTTCTGTTCTGTCACACACGCTTGTGGTGCCTTAAGTGTAGCAAAGAGCCACTCAACATCTTAAATATGTCATCTGTAGCCCAGTGACTGGTAGATGCTGGATGCCATAGCTCGCTCCATAGCACCAGATTGCTATTTTAGTATGTGCGTGTATATGTGTCAAACGCTGTTGATTTTTAGTTTTATGTTCATTGTGTAAACATATTTTTTTGATAGGACTAAAGTTCCACCTGTGAAAAGAATAATTGGAGCAGGACAAAAAAAAAATGACTGATGGACTGAACACATGTATGTATGCCAATGTAATGTAATGGTGCTTTTCCATTGCGTGGTATCTACTCTACTCGCCTCGACTCTACCCGCATTTTTGGGTTTTCCATTACGAAAAAAAGTCCCTGGGACCTGCTACCAGGTACTTTTTTTCGTACTACCTCAGTCGAGGTTCTAAGCGAGCTGATGCGATACTAAAAGGTGACGTGGAAACCTGCAGACTGCTGGTTGGTCGGATCGCTGCGTTTTTAGCAGACAAGAGTGCGGAGTGTGTGTCCGGAACGGGACATTTAAAAAAAAAATCTAGCCAGACACCGATAGATTATCTACTCTCTGCACTATTCTCACTTTAACTGTTCAATATTAAGGGCTATATATTAGGGATTTATGTTGCTTCCAATATTGCACACTGTTACTTTAAAAAAAAAACAAGACAATATATCAAAGAAAAGTTTTTATTTAGCTATTCAAGTAGCGCATCAAACCCTCCCGTCCATCCCGGTCTTCTTCCCCTGCACCCTGTGACAGTGTCCCCCCCGGCTCTGCTGGCCCAGATGCATCCCAGTCGTTGTCATAAGCCATGACTCTCATAAAGATTATATGAAGCCCAGCAGGTCAGAACCAGAGATTTCACCCGTCGGACATCGCCCACCAGACGGTCTGCGCGTAGCTATGGTAACCAGCCACGCTGAGGCGTTACTCAATCTGCAATGGAAAACCGACCGAAAATGGGCCGAACCGAGTAAAGGCGAGTCAAACCGTGTCGAGCCGAGTTGTTACCATCAGTGGAAAAACGCCATAAGTGAATTGGACTGAGAACCGACATAATGTTCACACAGCCATCACATTATTGGCTGCATTAGGAGCAGCTACTATCAGGCCGTATGGTATGGTGCTCCTTTCCTCTCCTATCTATTTTGTTGTAGTTTTTCTGTTTTATTCCTTCTAATTTCCTTTTGTCCCTTTTAGCTTACCCTCTTTTATCCTTTTTTTCTGACTGGCTAATGTGTAAAAAATATATGGAATATTGTCACAATGTCTCTGTTTCACTGGCTTTTTTAATTAACCATGCATATCTTTATTGCATTTCCATCACGCACATACACTTACTGTATACACAGCATTTTTTTAAGCTGTGCAGCGTAATGTCATCCTGTTCGAGGCGTTTGAACAAATATTAATAGAGTTAAAGGCTTAGCAAGTAACCACACAGAGTTACTGATAGACAGAGGGGAGAGAAACGGAGAAAGTGATACTTTAACTATCAATGCAGGCCAATCAAATGGCTCACAACAAGCAAGAAGAAAAACAACTGGCTCATCAACTCCAACAACACCCCCCCCCACCCCCACCCCCACCCCCACCCTCTATAAAAACGCCAGTACCTCACGAGGTCACCTACATGCAGGCTAACTCTCTTTTCTCGCCGTTTAATGTGAGAACAACACTAGAGGTCTAATAGTCCACCCAAAACAGGCACAGACAACACAGCTGTGTGTCAGCATGCAATCTCCTTAATTGTTGGATTACAATCACCTGTTGTTTGCCTTCCAGAAGTTTGGTGGTTCAATCCCTGGCCCTGCCGTCCCATGTCGAAGTGTCCTTGGGCAAGACGCTGAACCCCGAGTTGAGTGTGAATGTGTGTGAGTGTTTATCTGATGAGCAGGTGGCACCTTGTACGGCAGCGTCGGCCACAGTGTATGAATGTGTGTGAATGGTGAATGGTTCCTGTATGATGTAAAAGTGCTTTGAGTAATTGTTAAGACTTGAAAAGTGCTATACATTTACAGTGTATATATACATATTTTTATATATATAATATTAGCTAGATAACATGCTAAACTAAGATGTGTTACATGTGTTACATTAACATTATAGGTCTGCATCGCAACATCAGCGCAGTAGAATTGTAACTGAGCGTATTCTCATGCTGATGTTAGCATTTAGTTTAAAGCACCTCCATGCACAGGTCTGTTTATCTTCAGCTTTACAAACTGGGCCATCTGCAATACTTCAATATTTGAGATTTTACTTTAGAAGCAACAGCTGAAGGCTGTCAAAATGTGTGAACACAATTATAGATAGAAAGGGTCTTTAATTACTGAGGAACTAATGTCAAACGTATGTCGGTGGCTGTTACAGCAGCTAAAACAGCGGCTGAGGACAGGCTGTGTGTGGGCAGTGAAGTGGAAAGGGCTGCTCTCTGCACTCCAGAACATTTTAACAAGTAGTTATTGCAGACTAAAAGGGTCTGTAATCAATGTTATTTCGAGGAGAGTACCCACAAGGAGCATAGTGTACCAGCAAGCTGACACTCCTCTGTTGTCTTCTTGTTTTCTTCAGCCTATCAGCGGTCCTCTCCTCCTCCTTAATCAGCCTGTCCCTCTGTCCCTGTATTCCTTTTTGCCTCCTCTCTCCCCTCATCACTGTTTTCATCATTGCACCTTGTGCCCACCAACTGTCCTCTTTAATTTCCAGTCCTTGACTCTTTTTCCTCTCCTCTTTTTGTTCCTTATTATTCTATTTTGTCTTAATATATCACTTCTTCGCCTTCCTTTCCATTTTCTCCTCTCTTTTTCACCTTTTTCTCTCTTTTTCCCTTTCACCCCTTTCTTCTCTTCTTTCTTCTTGTGTCTGCCTGTGTAATTACATAAGCAAATACACAAATACATACACAAATGCACTTGTGCGAGAGCACAATTTCATATGCTGAGCTGCAATAACGTACCATATTCTTATACACATTACGATAGTAATAGAAAATAGCATTAGCATCACTACTTTAACACATATGTGGCTATTCAAATAATAATGTTCTTTTTTTAAACGCTTCAATTTACAAAATACATCTCATCACACGGTCAATCAGTAGCTGTTCTGGAGCTTTCCACCATATCACACGATCTTCTGCTGCAGATGGTGCCATTGTAATGAGATTTTTTTTGTCAACTGGTGCTTTGAAAAGGTCAAAAATTGTTAAAAAAAAGTTGTGATGGCAAATTATTTGATTTGATTAGATTTGAGGGGAGATATCCTCCTCTACACACTTTTGTGTAAAAAAAACCTGCTGATATATTGTTGATAATCACTGCACCAAAAGAATGAAGTGGACAAAAAGAAAGACTAAATGATTCAAGCTGGGTTGGATTGTTGATGCTCATCAAAGAGTTCTAAGAGTTCACTTTTACAGAAAATGGCCTACATATATATACTGTATTTCTTTATGCTTCCTGTTACATGGACATGAACAAGACACCCCTTCCTTTAGACAATTATTTCTTTGTCCACTGGGACATTTTTCACTGGGTAAGATACATTTCTCATCAGAAGGGTCAACTACACCACTTTAAGTTTTTTAAAAAAGAGTACTGTAATTCATTTGCTTTTTTCCCCGAGAGAACAGTTTAGATCCTCATGTGAGATTGTATCAACGTTTTAGATAATTTCAGACATGTAGCCAAATAAACCCAGCATGCTCTCCCTTTGTCCTTTACCCTATGGGGTGGATGGGAAAAATATAAAGTCACATACAGAAGTTATTGACCACAGCATGATTAAACTGGAAATGTGCAATCATTATCAAAATAAAGTGAAATACGAGGGGAAGGATGTGTTGTTTGTTTCTCTTCTGTTCTTCTGGGATTGTGAGGAAAGGTAGGGGGGTATTGTGTGAGGTTATTAGATGTTCAGTGATGCATTGGATGAGATCATGTATGATTATGTTTCTATTTAACTGTATGTTTATTGTGTGTTTATGCACAATTTGTCGCCATTTTGTTTCTCTTGAATGCCCAAGATGAATTTCTCCTATAAGAAACAATAAAGGCGTATCTTATCTTATCTTATTATCTTATCATATGTGTGAGGTGCAATTTTCAGGATCACTGTAAAAAAGGGGAATTAGCTCCCCCTGTTGCTTGATTTACAAACAGTTCATTTTACTGTACATTACAACAAAGTGATTTTTAGTGAATTTAGTTCCACTGTTAAATTTAAAATTGTGTTCAATCCATACCACATCACATATATGTTATGATGTATGATATATATTAAAACAGATTTTGAAAAAAAAAGATAATTTGAGGATTGTATATGAAGTATCTAACAAAGTATCAATGGAGTTTATTTTTCAGGCTAAGCCAAGTTACTCAGTTTGAACCATGAAGCTCAAAATCTAAACTGACATTAGAGATAAACATCTTTGGACATCTCAATTCCTGTTAGTAAAACTTAATCAGACACAGAACGCTTCCTGTAGCTGAAGTCGAGCAGAATAACTGCAACTTTTGATAGAAGTATTATAAGACTGCAGAGCATGTCGCTCTCATGGAACAGCAGAAGGCTATATTAATAAACTATGCCTACAGTACATAGTGTAGGCGTCGGGCAGAGAGCACCGCTGCAGGCTGAGTTTGAGGCTATAAAACACTGAAGATGGGCTGATAGGAAGTGGTTCAAACCACTGAAACAATATTTCCATGTCAAGGTTTAGCAGCCAAGGGTTTCAAGCAGAAAAACTGTGACACTGACATTTAAGTAAGACGCTGACAATGCATGGTTAACACGGTGGCCAAAGTCTTCAAATGCCTGTGAAAATGTTGCATTGTTTTACAACGCTTTGATGCTTAACCTACAGAAAAAACTCTCAATGTCAAAGTTGAATCTATGATTCATACACATTGATGCAAACTGAGTACAAATATGACACTGGGTTATTGATTGCATACTAAGTGTATTAGTATTTAAAGCAGGGTTATTGATTGCATACTAAGTGTATTAGCATTTAAAGCAGGTTTTGGCAGCATTTTGAACTTTTCAGTATTATGAATTTGTTTGAAATGTTGTTTGTACTTCTTGCCAGGATATCCACAAACCAGTCGCTGGTAATTTCAGCTACTGGTGTATTCAACCTAAAATCACTATACCTAACTACCTACAGTACATGCCATCTCCATCCAACCCATTGTGTGCCTTCTGTGGGTGCACCAGTGATGATTTTGGTGTGTCATAGTGACAGAGTAAATATGTATGCAATTAAGTATTACTTGTTATATTAAAAAGAACTAACTCCACTGACAATCAGTACTGTACAAGAACAAATCATGAAAAAGTAGGAGACAATCCTTTACAGACATTGTAAATACAGTAAAGAAACAGAAAGATATTTTGTAATTTAACCTAATTGTGGCACCCAGAGCAAAATGTGAAAGAAAGAGAGGGAGGAAGTTTCTCTGTGTGGAAGAGATCTGCTGCTTTAATTAGTCATATAGAGATTCTGTTTAGACAAGAGCCACTAGTAGGTCTAGGGTCTATAACTTGCTACAAGAATAAGAGTCATTTTATAGTGGTGATGACAGACAGAAGCAGTTTAGTTCTGATGTCTTAGGAAAATCAAACAGCACCATATGGTAAGTTATAGGTTGGATTATCCTACCTGAGCAGGCTCCCCCGGAGTCTGAACAGCATTCTGGAGCGAAATCCAGAGGTGTCACTATGGGAGCGGAACCTGGGATGAGGCCAAGGCAGAGAAAAAGGCTTCATCTGCAGGTGGGTGTCCCCCTCCTCCTCTTCCATGGTCGCCTCCTCTGTCAGTCGGCAGGATGTCAAGAATAACAGCAGCAGTGAGCCTATCACCCCTCCGCTTCAATTCACTCAAACTTTTTTCCTGCAGCAGACAAACTGCGAGTGTTTCTGTGTTTGTTACCGCCCATCACCGCTGAAAGATTGGTTGCCTAAATGGTTTTTAGGTTTGAAATTTGATCTGACTACAAAGTGAAGACTTGTGAAAGGTAATGGTGGCTGCATGTCCATTATCTGACTGACTGCTTAATCAGTTCTTACATCAATGTTTGAGTGGATCAGTCTAAAATGACACATTGGCTAATGCACAGCAGGATATTTGCATAAACATAAATAGGCTATAGGCTAAGCTAGCCTATATGGTTAACCGTCTGTATTTGCCTCATTGTCCATTGATGCCATTTTTGTTTTGCTTGGATGAAAAAAGTAATATCTTTAGTATGTAGAATGTAGCTCACATGTAGCCTGTAGGTCTGTATTCTCTGTTGGAATCCCCGTCCTTGAAATGAAACAGAAGAACAGCATTAACGGGATGATCTTGTTGTTGTATAGATCAGATGTGCCAATATTATTTCATATGAAGGACCAAAATGTATCTGAATGGAAGGCCATGGGCCATAATAAATGTTGATGTTTAAGAATACTGTAATTTTTGCAATTCTCCATAGACAAAACGTATGTTTGTAATTTAAATGGGAACTTTACCAGCACTGTGCTTAGCACTGCCGTTAAACTCAGATTATGTAGGCTACTTTTTAATTGAACAAAAATGTACGTTTCGTAATAATTACGTTTAAAATTAGAGGAGAATAAGCATGAGCATGTCAGATCCACAGTGGGCCAAAACAAGGATAGCATGGACCAAACTTGGCCCGCAGGGCCCCAAATTGGGCGGTTTTGGTAACGATAGACTAAATAACGTGCGTTTGCTTGAAGGAAGAGGTCATTTTTAAATTGGATTACCAAAGTCGATGTAACATTAAAAATAGACAGACCAAACGTTAGATGTCACTAAATCACCACTCTGGTAGAGTGACTGAAGAAAAAAAGAAAAGAAAAAAAAGGTAGAGACACTCTGTTGACACCCAATGCTTGTCTCATACTTTACATCTAAAGGTGGTAAAAAAAAAATTAGGGGTCTCACTCAGATCGTCTTTCCGTGCACCAGAACTTTTTGATGTTTGAATGGGGCAGATTGCAAAAACTAACTGGCTAACAAACAGCTGTTAATATTTGTGGTCTCCTTCAACATAAAAATATGTGCATGAAATAGAAGAAGCAAAACAATTTGGTAGTTGAGTCCCTGGGTCCCATTACATGGATGTTACTGAATAAACTGCCATTATTTCCTATTTACATATTGTGTAAAATAAACAAATTACACATTAGTAATGAAAATAAAATGAGTTAGCTTAGCTACATTGCAATGTTTAACTATAACTTAAAGGTGTGTCAACATGCAGCGGGTGTGCAAAAAGGAAACGAGATGAATGAGGACATAAACATCAACATACACCTTCCCAAAGAAGCCATTTGCCGTGTCTCACTTCACCTTCAACAGAAATGTTCAGTTTAATTGTGTCAATTCCCGCAGTGATTAAAACAGCAGCTGGGTAATTTGTCCACCACGGCAGCACCCTACCAAAGCCAGTAAGGTGGTGTTGAGTAATAGACAAAGGGTTGCATTAAACAGCTACAGAGTTACATTGCTATGGATACAGGATTCCAACCGTGGAGACGGAACAATTTCCTTTAGTGGAAGCAATACAATCATATTTAAATTAATAAACTCATTTATTAGGGATAATGTAGAGCTAGGCGGTTGATATAGCGAATACAACCACTTCAGGCTGATTCAAGACCACACTGATCACTCTGTCAGTGTTATATTCGCTATAACAACCACCTCGCTCTACATTATCCCTAACATAATGTTGTGTTATATTAATAATTCTTTATTTATCCCAGCACCATTTGGACTTTTGCATTGTTATATTAGCCTATTGTTTACAATCCTCATTGAGCTGTTTAGCTGTGTGTATGTAGGTTTGTGTCTAATGTATGTAGCTTTGTACTTTGATACTACAAATAAAATGTAATTGAATTTAATTGAATTTGAGAAAAATGATAAATAATAAATAAAGTCCTTACTTTGCAATTAAAGCTGATTCTAATTCTGAAGCTGGGCTTCCTAGTGAGGTGGTAAACTACTATCGTCCACATTTTGTTTGACCTTTTAACCACAGAGTGATCATCTTCATTATATACAATCTACGCTCCACACTCACTAGTAGCAGCAGCAGCAGCGGTCGACGCCGCAGCCGCCCTGTCTGTACTGGATCAGTGGAGATGGGCTGAGGCAACACTGAGACCAACGGCCGTTGAGAGTAGCTAGCAGTTACAGAAGGGAACACCCGGGTAAGCTGATACGACACGTCTACCAAAATTAGTTAACAATAATTGTCGTAGCTTTTGTTGTTTCTTACAGCTAAAGTTGTCAGTTAGCTATATGTTTTACAGGACTGGCTAAGACGTTAGCTAGGTTAACTTAGGTTGTCGTGTAACGTTATGACAACATTTATTTGCCATAACGTCAGATACCATTAACCCAGCTTCGTCTTGTTGTTAACAGGTTCAATAAAACAGGAGTGTCAGTTTTTAGGTGGTAAATGAATATAATGTAAGAATGTTTGTGATTCGTTTTACAAGTTTGTGTGCAAGCTAACCTCAGCCATATCTCCATGTTAACTTCAGGCCAGAGTCACTGATGTTGTCAGCGTGTTGTGGTAATCTGGCGCTAGCTGCAACGTTACATTAGTTAGCTAGCTAGCTGTTTGTCATTACAACGCTAAATGCTATTTTAACGTTGCGTGGGATTTGGTAGCTCCTTGGTTAATGATAAGTCGTTTGTTTTAGTAACTCAAGACACAGTCACTCGTGTGACACTAGTTATCATGTAGGACCATGGATGTATTAGCTAGATAGAACGAGTAGGGCTGGGTACCGATACTTTTAGTCACGACCGAATTGTCTATAATATCGAGTATCAAAAAAATGCATTGTCATTCACAACCACATTTGAATACCTAATGAGTAAGGTTAAATCATCAGCGTTAGTGAGCCAATAAACATGCAGAATGGTTGTACCAAGTTTTAATAATGCTTGTGATTGGCCATCTAATGTTACATGTTGGGGCATGCAGGAAAAGTCTATGGGCTTATGTGGGTGGTATGTGGGTATTTTGAGAGGCTTGACCAAATAATCTCTATAAATAAAGATAGCACATTGCAGGCATGGATGTATTATATAAAACATTACAAGCTGCACCATTGGTAGGATATAAAGCTCAACAGTCCCACCCACAGCGGGTTCAGGAAGTAAAAATACAATGCAATTTCTCCATTGACAATTGAAGTATAAGCCATAAAATCGTAACGTCGATGGTAGACTTAAAGTCAGCTACCACATAACTAAGCGATTGTATTTGCACATATAGATGCCAAAAGTTCATGGGGCACCAAACTTGTTTTGAGATAAATGCGTTTTATTCGCGATGTCTTGGATAAGTACTTCATTACCCACAGTCCCGAACAATCCCACAATCCCACAGTGATGCCTCTGATTGGTGGAACTCAAGCTTGTGAGGAGGGGGAGTTGTCGGTACTAAATCTGTGTGCATGCGCAAGATGTTAAACCTGTTTTACGAAGATTTACGACACTGCACGAATCACGATCTGTTCCCACACTAATGCCATTAGCCTCCACCGGAAAGCTAATGTTAATTTAGCTAACAGTTAATTCAGCTAACCGCTAGATGACCGCTTGATTCAGTCTAAAATAATGTTAACTCAAACTAAACTGGGAAAAACAGGCTATAGCTGACGTAACAGCTGTTATATATTTTAACGGTTATTTTCTCTTGGAAGAGGGACTGTTGAGCTCTATACCAGGTATACGTTTCCTGTCTCCAAAATGGGAGGGCCCTCATTTGAAAGTCACAAGTGTAATGACCGTCATTTGGATGAAAAGTTATATTTGCATAATTTATTAGTATTTTCTTTTTGCTAACATTGGATATTTACACAGTTAAAAGCCATATTTAGTATAACGGAAATTTGTTTTGTTAGGGAGTCTTCTGAACTTTAGTTGACATAAGCTTATCTGATTTTCGAATCATGAGACAGTTTGCTCCTGAGACAGAAACGTATTTCCTCTGGATTTTTCCATTTCATAGTCAAAATGTTCTGGAGGTATATGAGAAATGATGAGGAGATATACTGTATGTGAAAAATGTGTCCCATATTTACATTTTTGACTATGGGGCAAAAAAATCTGTCATCACATTCACATTCCTATTGGAATCAATAGACTCAGGACCTGCCGCTAGTGTAATAAAGAGGCAAGGCAGTTGCGAAACTCACCTGACACAGGTATAGGTAATTACTCAGAGTTGGCATGTCTCAGTTCTTAATGTCCTCTGGCGTGGCTACAGTGTTCGTAAAGGAGCTCAAAAAAATGTGCACCTTAATGTTTATTGTAATTCTTTCGGAATTTCATTAAATTTGTATTGAAAAAAATATTGTTAAGGAACCTGTATTGAAAAAGTTTGAACAATACCCAGCACTATTAACCATGGCTGTATTATAAGTACCGGATACAGCATTCCAGGCGGAGCCTCGTTCTTTCCTACTATGTTCAATTTGCATCAAAGCCCGGCACACTTTCTGTAGGCCTGCTATTACCTAGTGAGCATCTACATTTTCTCCTGCTCTGCAAATACAAAAACCCACACTAGCATATAGCCGTGATACACGGGACCCTGCCTGACCGAGTAGCGTTAATTGTGAAGGCCAAAGTATGTCAAACCTGCTGGCCTTATCTGCTTCTTTCAGAGCCAGACTCTGACCAAAAATTACTCTTTTTCAGCTGAACCGGGAATAACCTTTTTGTGCATGTTATAGATTTACAAAGTGAAAAAGCCCAAACTCGTGTGTAACACGTTATAATGCTCGCCTAGCTGGTAGCATGGCATGCCCTCATACTCTGCTTCTGACTGGCTAGTAGTGCTGACCTAGGTACTGCGCTTGTGTGACTCCCAACAAAGATAACATAGAAGTGAAAACGGAGAGCTCAACACAGGGTGAAAAGAGGAGCTGCAGCAATGTGCAGTACAACACAAATATGGTGTTTTTTGAAAATTACACCATGTAAATCTATTCTGGTTTAACCTCTACATACAATTATGAACCTGAAAATGAGCATAATATGAGCACTTTAAGTCCCTAAATTGCCTCTGGTCCGCTTGCATTTGTTCCTCAATTCTTTTTCTCATAGAGGATTTCTTTTATTGGTCATATGCATAACTACGACTGTAGTGCACAATGACATTAGTTCTGTTCAACATCCTGGTTAGTGATTGGTACATAGGCATGAAAACAACACAAGCCTTCTTCTCCACAGGTATTCACAGCTGTTGTTTGGCTTTCGATGACACAGCAGTACTCTAAAATCGTGAAAAGAAAATATTGACCCTCTTGGGTTATCCAGTTGTTACATACTATTGTTTTATGACTTGTCCTGTGTGACCAGTTGGCTGCCATATGACGTGGACAAAGCCTTGCTGCAAATGCAAAGAGTGAGTTTACCGTGGGAATGTTTGACATAGAAAGAAGTCAATAATATCATGCTGCCTCTGTCCTTCTTCAGAGTTGGACCTTTAAACTTGCTTGTCTTTGCTGTCTTGTGGTTATCATTTATTTTGTTAGTGTGTCCCCAGGGCTTGACATTAACTTTTTCAGGCACTTGTCCTTTGGACAAGTACATTTACCTTTCACTTCTCCATGCTCAAAAGTCACTTGTCCGTCTTTTTGTCTTGTGTGTTTTGCGAATGCAGAATTTAAACACTTTGCACGCCGGTGTGCAGTGTATCACCAGAGGTAGTAGGGACTTGAACTTATACTATATCTAAAATAATTTTGTAGACATAACAATGGATTGTTAACTTTTTTTTTCTTTTTTCTACAATTTCACTTTCTACCAGGCAGAGGCTGATTTACCAAGGGATCCTTTAAAAGGTGTAGCTACTTTACAGTTGATTATAGCTGATATTTAATTTTACATTAACTTCATGTTTCATCCACACAAACCACATTGCTATTGCCACGAGTGACATCTGTTTTTGGCTCGCTTTCTGTCAACGATGTGGCGACGGGATAACGTTAGCCAACTAACACCAGCTGGCTGGTTCCACTGTGCTTTTATGCTGCATCACGTACAGCAAATGAGTTGAACAGCGGGCTGGGTCTAACGTTAGCGGTCCACTGATCCACTGCTGCTGGGTCTAACGTTAGCGGTCCACTGATCCACTGCTGCTGGGTCTAACATTAAACATCTACTGATCCACTGCTGCTGGGTCTAACGTTAGCCATCCACTGCTGCTGGGTCTAACGTTAGCCATCCACTGCTGCTGAGTCTAAAGTTAGCCGTCCGCTGCCCCGGATTGTGGGAAAAACATTTATTTGTTTCAAATCAGTAACATGGACGTAATGAGTGGCACATAACGTTAAGTAACATGGCATTTTATTTTTTTGAATTCGTGGTAGCCCAGAGTGGTCAACCATGGTCAAAACAATAATACTAAAAATAACTGAGCGTGTTGAACGATGTCGTAATCTTATGTAATAACCCACCAAGAATTAGCTAGTTAACGTTATAGACCCAGCATTAAGATAATCTTTAGTGTTGGATCAATCAATATTGAAATCAATCAATATCATTAAATAAGGTCTCTGTTGTATTTAAGTGTTGCAAAGTGGGATGTGTAATCAATGACAAAACTTGGTTAGCTTATACTATTAGTAGTAATAGTTGCCTGTTCACCTTGTTGGGAAGTTGTTACATTATCTTTATCTATTATCTTCACATCTTTTCTGCATCACTGCAATACATGAGGATGTATGTGCACCTTATTTACAGGATCACTAAACTCAACAGAGACGTCTCTCATTTCACATAACAATCACTATTTGTGTAGTATTTGGATAGTTGCTTCTCAACAATGTTGCTCCATTCTCGTGCCTGTGATGACTTGGCTGGATGCAAGGCTAACTGAGATGCTCTCAGCTTAGAGTCCATGCACAACAACTAGGCCTTTTGTCCCGGCTTTGCCCCCATCCGCCCACATAGTGCTCATAATGTCTCGGAGAAAGAAGGTCTTTATCTTTGCTTTCCAAAGGCTCATCTCAATCACATATTTTAGTCTTAGTCCAAAAAGACAGCAGCTTAAACAGGCTAATGCGACAATATGCCTTCAGTAATGCTGCACCCACCCACACAGGGTTTGACATTGACATGCATGCGTTCATAGTCATACTCGTAGGACTAAGCAGCTGTACTGTAATCATTTACTTTTTTGTTGATTTTCAGAGAGCTGTAGGTTTATGGGATGTGTCAGACCTCAACAGCTTAAATATTGCACCACCTCTCCCGTACAGCTCCCGAGGGTATTTGTGTTGTTTCTTTGTGTCGTACATGACTGAGCTCGGTGGCATTTATTATTTTTGACCGTGCTCAAGTTGGTGCTCAGCTGTGGAGGGAGGGTTTAAAAGGGGCTGGCCAGAGGCTTGCCAAATCGGATGAGAGTACAGTTGGGACAAGATAGGAGAGGACTGCAAAAAAAAAGAGGGAGAACGAGAGCAAGCTAGGGTGGCTGAAGAAGAGAGAGTGACAGTGTGCAGTGAGTGTAACAAGAGGATAAAAGAGAGAGTGGGTGAGGCTGATATAAAAGGATAAAGGCGGGGTTGTGGTTTGTGTCACGTGATCCCTTGGCAGGCTGTAGCCTAGTGAGCTCCAGGTGGCAGAGAGACCAGAGATACAGAGAGAAAAAGAAAGCAGGAGTGGGTCACGCTAGCAAGGCTCGCCACAAAGACAACTGAAATTCTACATTTATTCCCTCCCTCCTCACACTTTTCACTTTCCACTCTTTCTCTCTGTCCTTAAGGAATTATTCCTGATCCCGCTTGCCCCCTCTCCTCCCCGGCCCCAGCAGGCCAGGGAATGTCCCGGCAGCAAGATGCCTTATGTGGACCGACAGAACCGCATCTGTGGCTTCCTGGACATAGAGGAGTTCGAAAGCAGTGGCAAGTTCCTGCGTCGTTACTTCATACTGGACACACAGCAGGGAAGCTTGGTGTGGTTTATGGACAACCCACAGGTAATTACAGAGGGCTGTGTTAGCTTAGCTTTAAGCTTTATTTTCGGGAACAACTCCTCCAGGTACTGTAACCACACAGGCTAATGTTTAATTTGTCGAGTGAAAATTCGGACTATTTACAGGCATCTGCATGCCAGCTAACGTTAGTTAGTAAACAGTGTGGATGATCAGCTCTCATGTAGGCCACTTCTAGTTAAGCTGTCATCATGCATTATGAACACAAAACTAAGTACAAGCTAAATGGAAAAAGGTTAATTGCATAATATATATAATATAATATAGCTGATGGCAGTTAGGCACATTACAGGCACAGGAGTAGGTCAGGGCTAATGCTGTGTTTGTGTTTTAGCTATTGGCAGACATTTGTAAAAATCGTTGCAATGAACTCTGGTTAAACTCTAAACCTTGCATTAGTTATTAGTTGTCATCTAGATTAATCCATGTAGTGAGCACTGATATTTGGAACAGTGGTCATGGTTTTCTGCTCCATGACCCTCAGGGTTATTACAGTGTAACTCCTCTTGGTTTGTCGTGCTGGTTTGAAAACGCTATATTTTGAAGTGCACTGTTACATGAAGTATTCATAAATCACGTAGTGCAGGAGAAATTTTTAATAATTTAGTAAGTCTCTTTTCTTTTTATAGATTGAAAAAGCTTACATTTTAATGATGTTAAATCTGGATCTCGTAGTTTAAGAAGCACAGCAGGAAACTAAAATGAACGATCATGGAGTGCATTCAAAGTATACTGTACTTACTCTGTAAAATTGACTTGCACTGCAGAACTTGTCTTCATTCCCCCACCACATTATGCTCTGTCATAATCCACAGCTAACTGTCTTTTAAAAATTGGTCAATGATCATTTTTAGCTTTCACTTTTTGCATTCATTGTTCTTTTTACCATCCTCCTACAGAACCTGCCTGTTGGTACAGACTGTGTTGGCTCCCTCAAGCTCACCTACATCTCTAAGGTAAAAAGAAAGATTACCACGGAAGCATTTCTGAAACTAACATGGTATGATTATGCATAAATAGAACCCATTTACAGTACTTGGTTAAATTGGTAAACTAACAATTGTGAGCTTTGTTCTCCTTTAGGTCAGTGATGCCACTAAGCAGAGACCGAAGGCTGAATTCTGCTTCGGTAAGAAAACACAGTTAATCACAATCTTGCTATCGGTTTTTAATGTCTCAGCATTAAAAATACTAATTTGATAGTTAACTGTAGGAGTCGAAAAATATAGACCTATTTAGAAATAATTCAGCGATTTTTTTTCTTTTCTTTTTTTTTCCCTAACCTTTTACAGCTGAAATCCTTTTATTTGTACTGGCATGGTGTAGCTTATGTGTCTTGGACATTATTATTGACAGTATGAATGAATGAATGAATGAAAATAAATGGTAACCCAACTTGTCAAATAAACTTGCATCTTGTTAAAGAAGAGAACTTGCATGCACTGCTTTGCAAACATCTGCAGTGATGGTGTGATTAATTAGCTGGGTACACTTAATACAATCAAAGGGAGGAATGTTTGCTGTCCTTCTCTGCCCTCTAAACTTGGTCAAGCACTGCTCTCTGTGTACTTTCACCACCATGGCCCAGGCAGCCGTGTTTAACATTGTCTGTTTAGCCAACACATCAAGATGCAGGAGGCCACAGCAGTTGATGGTCTGAGTTTGTGTTGATCAGGTTGAACTATTTTATGATTGTTTGTGCCTTTTTTTTAGATTTCTTAACCCTAATCAACGAGGTGATTGTGTTGGCACCTGATACTTTTTCTTAGATCATGTTTTTAAATGTAATAAATTCAGAGACTCAGATATTGGACTTTGCTCCCAAGAGTCCTGTCTTTATCAGAATCAGAATCAGCTTTATTTGCCAGGTATGAGGACACATACGAGGAATTTTTCTTTGGAGCATCGTTACTCACAATGTGCTTACACATACAAAACAACCAAAACAAAAATATACACACTAATATATACATACTCTAAACAGAAACAATATAGAGGCATGAGTGCAATGAAGATATCAATAAAATTATTTAAATGTGGAGCATAGTGCAAAGGATACGGGGATAAATAGTATTATGTTATTATATTACAGTATGAACAGTATTAACATATGAACAGTTATGTATTAGGAAATGAGAATGATGAATAAATAATAAGTGAGATGTGAGAATGGGAATGATGAATAATACTAAATGGAACCAGTAAACGGGTGCTATAGAGACAGTGTTACTGGGTTATTGACCAGAATTGAACCTGACACTGTGGGTCAGAAGTCAGCTGTTTATCAGAGAGATGGCTTGTGGGTAGAAACTGTTCCTGAGTCTCTTGGTTTTGGCGTACAGTGCTCTGTAGCGCTTACCAGAGGGGAGAAGCTGGAACAGGTTGTGTCCGGGGTGAGATGGATCTGCAGTTATGGTTCCTGCCCGTTTTCTGACTCTGGAGGAGTATAAGTCATAAATGGTGGGCAGGTTGGCACCGATGATCTTTTCTGCAGTCCTAACTGTCCGTTGTAGTCTGCTCCTGTCCTTTTTGGTGGCAGATCCAAACCAGACAGTGATGGACGTGCAGAGGACAGACTGGACAATTGCTGTGTAGAAGTGGACCAGCAGCTCCTCAGGCAGGTTGAGCTTCCTGAGCTGGTGCAGGAAGTACATCCTCTGCTGAGCCTTTTTGATGATGGTGTCTGTGTTGGTCTCCCACTTCAGGTCCTGGGATATAGTGGATCCCAGAAACCTAAAGGATTCCACAGCAGACACAGGGCTGTTGAGTATGGTGATGGGGGGAAGAGTGGGGGGTCTCTTCCTGAAGTCCACGATCATCTCCACAGTTTTGTGCGTGTTGAGCTCAAGGTTGTTCTGACCGCACCAGAGAGCCAGCTGATCCACCTCCCGTGGAGTTTAACAGATGGGTCTCCTGAGGTGCAGTCATTGGTGTAGAGGGAGAAAAGAAGTGGGGAGAGCACACACCCCTGGGGGGCACCAGTGCTGATAGTCGGTGTGCTGGATGTGATGTTCCCCAGCCTCACCTGCTGACTCCTGTCAGTCAGGAAGTTTGTGATCCACTGACAAGTGGAGGCTGGCACAGTGAGCTGGGAGAGTTTGGTGGTGAGGATGTCCGGGATGATGGTGTTAAACGCCGAGCTGAAGTCCACGAACAGGATCCTTGCATAAGCCCCTGAGGAGTCGAGGTGTTGCAGGATGTAATGCAGTCCCAAGTTGACTGCATCATCTACCGACCTTTTAGCCCTGTAGGCAAACTGCAGGGGGTCCAGCAAGGGGACTGTGATGTTCTTCAGACTGGGCCAACACCAGTCTTTCTTTTATAATTGCAGTCCATATTGTACTGCAGAAAGCATGATATATATATATATATATATATATATATATATATATATATATATATATATATATATATATATATATATATATATATATATATATATATATATATATATTTTCCCCACACCACAAGACATTTTTAAACCTTCATTGTTTACATCAGCTTGTGGTCATTTCTGTTATACTGGTGCTGTGTGCATTTCTAGCTTTTAAGGTACATTACTGCCAACTAATGTTGATACACATGCTCTGCAAAATTTTGAATGTTGAGGGTCGGGTTATGCTTGAAAATAATGAGTTTGGAAAAGTCGACTTTGGATATCATTGGACCCAATTAAGACATCAGAAAGGTGTGAGGAAGGGGAGTTTCGGAAAGCTTTTCAACCATCCAAGTTTAGCCCTTATCCTACTAGTGAATCTTTGGCAACAAATGGTGCTTACCCATTGCTAGTACCAGCTCGGCTCGACTCGACCATGGTGTCCCATCCTCTTTTTTCCATTGCAGATTTAATACTGCATCATGCGTGAGGCGAGCGTGGCTGGTCGTCATAGCAACGCCGCAGGAAACTGCCTGTGACTTAACACCACACACACACACACTGAATGTCGAAGGTGTGTTGTTTTAGAAGTACCATGTAATGGAAAATGCCAAAATATATTGTTTTATCTTGACATTTGTCTTTTTCTCTTTAACATGTGTGGAATGAAACATGTTGCATACATATGAACCATCATCAGGTTATTTAGCAGTAAACCTCTGTTCCCTGTTATTGTTTACTAGCCCCTCTCCTCCTCTTCCATCTGTTTCCATAGCAGGAAATACTAATGTGTTGACCACCATGACTGTGAGTGAGTCTGGCGGTGTTTGCACAGCCTTGTTGCCTTGTTGAGGTTTTGACAGGATGCCGGCATCCTAATCGGAACTTGATTCAAAGATGCATAAAGTTATTTTCAAACTGCTGTTTGTGTGCCACATGCTTTTCTAATATCTATAAACCCTGCTGCTTCCCCTCTTCCTGTATCTAGAAAGTAGAAACATAGGGTGATGAAGTATTTAGAAATGTTGGATGTCACATTTACAGATCTTCTTACAGTAAGAAAGTAGAGACCAGGGAACGGTATCCTTAGGATTTTATTGATACTACTACTACTGCTCTTATCAATACTCCTAATCGGTTTGGTTCTTTAGCGATACTATTGATTTATTTTTTCATTTCAAAATAATTGCTTAGTAAAAGTTATCTATTTTTGTAAAATGCTGCCACACTGCCGATGTCTTTGACATGGCAGAGGTGGACTGACTGTAAATTAAACACTCACAATTAAATAAATATTCAGCAAACCACTAAACCAAGGCTTTCTAGTTCTTTCTTCAATCTGTCCCGAGTGGGTTGGGCTAATCCAAAACAAGGGGGGTGTTCTAAAGACAGACTGTTACCTGTGAAAGAGGGGTGCTTTGAAAACACCCCCATTAGCAATTAGTGCTTTCCTCCCATAGACCGTAACGGTCCATGCTTCCACCTGATGAAATTAACACGGCAAAAAATCGACCAATCCGAATTTTGGTCGAGCCAGAACGTATTGACCAATAAATCGACTAGTTGACTGGGAGATTACAGCCCTATTATTCACAGGGAAGAGGGACAGAGAGAGTGAGGTCTTGCATGTGTCTTAAGACCTGGACCAAACACAAGAGAACAAGGAAGAATGATCCTCATTGTGCCAGTTTGACTCCCAGTGCCTTTTACAGCTCGCCCCCACCAGATTTACCCGTCCAGCTTTATTGTAATCCATTCCCATGGTTCCCGAAAGGAACTAGAGGAGACACAAGGGTGGTTTGAACTGCAGAATTGAAGGATTTATGGCAGAGAGAGAATGAGAGACTTGAGTTTTTTCAGATTCTAAATCCTGATCCATAGATGATTAGTATTTGACCCAAAAATGTCTTTGTGATTGAAAATGGGTCTTGCTAATGTTCACATGTGTGTCAGAAGAGTTGATGGTTGGTAGTTTTTAAAAAAAAAAAAAAAACATTTTTTTCTCCGTCATGATTAGAAATGAGTAGGACAGTAGTGGCAGACTGAAGCAGCTGGGTCATCATCCACATGGAGAGGGAATGCTGCTGGTAGTGTGTAGGAGAGTCCCTTGGCTCTGTTTTTCACTTCCAGAGAAATCTGTTGCAGTGGATCTGTTCTGATTATATTTTCTGTAAAAGAAAGTCCATTAGTCAAGCGCAATTAGTCAACACCCACTTCATAGTATTTCTTGGTACATGTAATGCTCATAAAAAAACACATCATGAATCATATGGCGTAGTGTAGATAATGAAGTCTGCTCTCTTCTGCTCTTTTATTGTTCCCACTTTTTTATGATCTGTTAGTCATCAATGCTGGAATGAGGAAGTTCTTCCTGCAGGCCAACGATCAGCAGGACCTCGTGGACTGGGTCGATGCTCTCAATAAAGCCACCAAGATCACTGTAAGTCAAACACACACTGTGAAATGAATGAGTGGACTGACAAAAAATGAGATAGAAGTTAGTCAGAGCATGACTAATAGGATGTTGTGTTGTTGCAGTGAGGGCTGGGATAAAGGACAATGTCCATTGTTCTCCAAGATGTGTTGAAGGCTTTTCTACTTCTACATACATAGAAGTTACAAACTGTATTTTAACTATAGAGAAAAGGAGTATTTTCAAGCCTACATATTATTTTTCACACCAGCCACAACACCTATTTCTATTTCTGCAATTTGTGTGTTTAAGTTAAAATTTCAAGCTTCTGAAATTTGATCTGTGTCTTCTTAAGGTGCCAAAGTTGTCTGATGGACAGCAGAATGCAGAGCACCAGAAAGCTTTACCCGATCTAATAGGGCCCAAGAAACAAGTCTCCTATAAGACAGAGATCATTGGAGGAGTGCCCATTGTCACTCAGACACAAGTAAACATGACACGCATGCATGCACATAAAGCGCACGCACACACACACACACACACACAGACATAAATGTATTTGACTCAAAACCTTTCAAATGAACAGTGACAAACTGTAGGCCGAACACGTCATACTGATTTTACTTCAATACTGTCTTTAATGAAAGTAAGCAAAATCTACATTATTTGAAAAAAACATAATTTTAGCTACAAATACACATTTGAATTGTAACTTAATTCCGACAGTCCTTCTTTTATATTGTCACACAACGTTTAGAGCTGAAATGATTGCAACTATTTTGATAACCCATTTTCAGTTATTTATCAAGGAAAAATTCACCAAAGTTGCTGGTTCCAGCTTCACAAATATTATAATTTGCTGCTTTACTAGTTTATCATTTTAAACAGAATATTGGTTTGGGACTGTTGAGTGGAAAAATTAAGCAATTTAAAAACATCACCTTGGTCTCTGAGAAAGTGTGATGGACTATTTTCCCAACTTAGATTGGCCCTCAGACTATACAAAAATCTTTGTCTGTTTTTTTGAAATGTTGTTTCTTGCATTTACAATATTTTGCGTCCTTTACCCTAAAGCATGATGGGGGTGATGGTGCAGACAGAGTGGAGCGTGAGGCCATGCATCGCTCCCACAGCCAGCTGCCGTACTTCCTGGGCAGGCCGACTCAGGAGCACGCCGCCATCAAGTCAGGCTACTGCGTCAAGCAAGGAGCTGTGGTGGGTACCTGTCGCTCTATTGGGTTGAGTTGGTTTCACTTAGACTGCAGGTACTGTTTAGAGAAGTTCATCAATACACTAGGAATTGTGTGACTCTTACAACACCTTTCAAATGAGGCATGTCGTGTTGACCTGCATCACTGGCTGGCTGCATATAGTGCAACAACACACTTTCTGAAATGCACTGCATTTAGCAAGCCTCCCCATGGACACGCAACAACATTTATGATTAATGGCACCGGTACAATTAAAGTGACATTCACAAAAATATCACCTCCATCTAGGAGGGAATGTAAAGTCTTTTAACTTGTGGAATGTCAGATGATGAGATTTTAGCTTGGTTGTGATAAAAACATATACACACACACACACACACTGTATATAGACGTTGTAAAAATGTGTAGAGGGATAACTACAATTAAAACTGTGCTGTCATTGTAGCAATTTAGCATTATGGCATATTTAACAATTTTGCCTTGAAATTATACAAAAGATCTGAAATTTTTTTCTTTTTTCTTCCCCAGATGAGGAACTGGAAACGGCGATATTTCCTACTGGAAGAAAACTCAATGAGTTACTTCAAGTCAGATTTGGTAATTAACTAGGGATGGGCATTCGATTGAATTTTCTCAGTCCATTGTTGTCCAATCGACTATCGATTAATCATTAATATTTTTTATATTAAAATTCATTATTTATTTAACTTTTTATAAATTGAAAATGCAAAATGCAATGTTTTTTTTGTCGATGAGATCCTTATTACAATAAGAGCAACTTGTTGCAGTTAAACTGGACGTTTGGTTAAGCTAAACTTGAAGATATGTGATGCAGTGCTCTAAAGCAGCGGAACCTACAGCTGCAAGCACGCGTTTTTAAATGGAGACCCTTGTTTGTTCCAAAATAATTAATAATAAAAAAAAATCATGTCATATTAAGCAATAACTTAACCAAAAACATAATACTTAAATCTGGCAGCTTTTGTCAAATGTAACTCAAAACTATCCAAGGCACGGAGTTGAGAAAGAAGGTGAGAGTGATAAGCTAATCTAACCATTAATTAGTCTACTTAACAAAGCCTCATAAAAATAACTAGTAACTCTAATACAACTTCTGCACCAGTCTACTGATTTTTGTAGAGAAAGATAAGCATGTTGACATGATCTGGGGTCAGAAGTGACCACAACCTGGTGACCGTCAGTCCACCCACTCTGAGGGGACTGACGCTGCCGGGATATAGACTTAGTCTATCTATAGCTAACTTAGAGTTACGCTAACAGTGTGTGCTCCCTTCGTCCGTGGGAGAATGTTTAATTGCTGCCACACAGTGAAATTCATTTCATTGCTTCAAGACTCACACTACACAACGCAACCTGCATTAATCGACCTGTTTAATCGAAATTAAATTAACGTGATCGACAAAATTCTTAACAATCAATTATCAATCAATAATTAACTTTGATTTAGCTATGTGAAGCCTTTTAGGGAATATTTTTTATGAATGATATATGTTGATTAGATTCACCCCCACAGTCTGAGGCAGAGTAACCGCAAATACACAGTCCCGAGTTCTAACATGTTTTATCTGCAGTCTGTGGAATTCAATGCTTTCACTTCACATGTGCTATCATGCCTTGTCCTCTCTCTCTCTTTATTTCTCACACACACACACACACACACACACACACACACACACACACACACAGATGGGATAATCCTGCACGTCCCATACCCTGTCCTTGTCCGGGTCTGCCCTTATTTGACAGCTCTATCTGTCTATTTGGCTATCAACAAGCCCCAAGGACAAAAACTATGTCTGCTGTATCAAATGGCCGGGTCAAGAAAGTTACAACTTTCAGGGTTTTTAGTTTGCAGTCTGCTAACTCTCTGTTGTCCTTATAAAACAGAAAAATCACGCAAGACAGCTTCTTTTTTTAGACAACCTATTAAGAAAAGTATTTATAATTCACATGCAAATGTTAATATTTACCCTGTGTATTTCAATTGTTGATCTTTGTCAACAATTGTTATGAACGGTTATTATCTTGCCTTTAGGAGAAAGAGCCTCTGAGAATGATCCCACTGAAGGAAGTTCACAAAGTCCAGGAGTGCAAACAGAGGTATTTAACATGTCCCAGCATTTTCACATTGTGCAAAAAATTCATTTTGTCCAGTAGGTTTGTGTTTACCTTTCCTGATTTAGATACAGATATAGATGAGGTTTTTATGATGTGACTTACTGACGGAAATACTTTTTTTTTGTCGTAGTGACATTCTGATGAGAGATAATCTGTTTGAAGTCGTCACCACATCAAGGACGTTTTACATACAGGTAGGGTGTTTTCTGTAGTAAAAAAAAAGTACACTTGTGCTCTTGTTTGTGTCCATGTCTACCAACAGTCCATACCGTCACACTCCCCTCTTTGTCTCGCTGTCCTCTTTTTTTATGTCTCCACTAGGCGGACAGCCCAGAGGAGATGCACAGCTGGATCAAGGCTGTCTCAGGGGCCATTGTGGCCCAGCGGGGGCCTGGGAGGTCTGCTGCCACAGTATGTATCTACACTACAGCATACTACACTACAGCTCTACTTATTATCACAATAGTAGGGATTCAAGTTATAAGTAGACTTGAGTCTGACTGGAGTCGGATTGAAATTTAGAAACCTCGAATGTACCAGGGGACAAGGGAAATGACTCCAGACTCAACCTGCATGTGCAGAACGTCACAAGATGTATTTGTGTTGTTTCACTCATGTGATTTATTGATTGTGGTTCGCTGTTCTTGCTCTCACAAGATCTCATACAGCAGCACGCTACAGAGAGGCAAATTCAACATCCTTTTTGACTTCATCTCAAACAGATTCAGAGTAGCAAAAATGGTAGTTTGGCAATGTTTTAAATGAGTTGCCCCTTGAACTTATTATTGTATTTTAAATATATTAAGCCCAGCTGCTCTAGTTCTGGTTGTATCATACAAAAACAAGATTGATGAACCTAAATTCTGCTCTGTCTGCACCAGTAGTTTCAAACTCCCAGTATTTGCACTATAATTGGCACAGCCTGTTTCGTCATCCCTCCTCGTCACCACCCAAAAGCAAAATATATATTTATAAGTTTTTGGCCATACTGTGATATTAGATAATCGACAGATGACAGGAAATGTAGGGGAGAGAAACAAAGAGCCCTAGCAGGACAAAAACTAGGGACGTTGCGGTTCATATTTAGCGCCTTAACCCCTAAACCACCAGCCACCCCTATGCTATCATCTTTTTTAACTAAAATAGATAATCTGAACATTAGATACTCACTCAGATCACCAAATCTGTCTGAGAACAGTACCTGGGTTTTAGAAACCCATTAAATAATCAGCAACCTATGTAGAACATAGCAAAGAGACAGACGGCCAGACTTGAGCAGGTGACAAGAGAAGTAAACCACTTCTAGCCCTGACTGCCGAGGAGTGAGTGTCCTCTGATGCAGGTCCCCTCTGGCTAGACTGGAATCATTCTCAACACCTCTGCGCTGTCTGAGTCTCTAAAATTCCATGTTTCGTCCCTCCTGTGTCCTCTCTCTTGCTTGTATTTCACCCCCCTTTTCCTCTACTTCTCTCTACCTTCTCTTTTTCCATTTCTTTCTTTGTCACATTCTCTCCACCTCCTCCTCTCCCTGTGGGCAGACAGCCCATCTGCTCTAATACTGCTTTGCACTGTGTTGTTACAGATGCGGCAGGCCAGACGGCTGTCGAACCCCTGTATACAGAGGTATACGTCTCGAATCGGGGAGTGCAGCAGCACGTATGTCAGCTCGTCTAAATCCCCCCCTTTTAAACTACAAGTTTACCTTTTTTAATACTGTTTTCCACTCACTGGCTGGCCCTCTGTGGTAGATATTATAAGAGTAGATCAGATCTGACGTCACATCTGATGCTCCTTTATTTCTAGGAGCCAACCACAACCTCAATATGACTGTAATAACCCAACAAGCGCTCCTCCCTTCACGCCCTTGTACTCGCTGCTTCTTTCATCCATCTCTCGCTCTCTTTTGCTTTCCTTTTGCTTTTTGCCGCACTGTCACTATAAGCTCAGTGTTAAAGTTTGAGCTCATTTTTTTCAGTGCGGTCAAACAGTTCCCAGTTTAAAAATATCTTGTTCAGACTTTGTGTGCTTGATTTAAGTTCTCTAGCATGTAATGACTGTCGCCACGAGCATGGCAGCTAAACTCCAGACCACCTTATTCAAATGCTAATAAGTACAATTTTTGTAATATGACCATCTAATTATCAGAAAGACCTGCAGTCACTTCTTGCCTCCCTTCCTCCCTTATAACTTTACTTGCGCAGCTTTTACCTGTCCTCGCCAATATTGATGATGCTTCAGTGTAAAAAAATACAAATATACATAATTTCATGCACAAACATACACTCTGCATGACCTACCTGATCAACTTAGCTATGAATACCTTAAGTATATTTCTATCTCTGTCTTTATTACTGTCTTTCACACCTTGTGTTTCTCTTCCCTTCATGCTCTGTTATCTCTGCAGTCTGCTGCAGCTGTGTACCTGTCTTAGATGTGTGACATCCTGCTTGTCTCTCCTCCTCCCTCCTGTTCGCTGCCTGTATGTTTTTTCTCTTTCTCATACACACAATGATACTTGTGTCCATGTTGACTTCCTACCTTTTGTGTGCTAAATGTTTTAAACCGCTTTAAAATGAGGACTCGTGAATGCTGAATCCACATGTCCATAGTTTTATAGTGGTGTGTTGATTCATATGTGAATATTTGGGTTTTTAAAGGCTATCAAAGTGTACGAGGGGCTCATGTGATGTCTTCAGTGTGGTACATTTTCAGATTTTCTGTTGAACTGCCTCTAAATTTCAGCATGAGCTTGAGTTTGGACCTTTTGAATTCAGCATACAATGCAAATCATCTATCAACATGTGTGGCTCTCCCTATGATTTTTAGACATGTTTTTGTGATGCTTAAATGATACTTTTGTGGACTTACTGATCAGAATTTTCACAAGCCTATAAAGTTACAGGGTATGACTGAGGTGCTGTGGGAGAAACTTTTTCTTAAAATTGACACCGATCTTTGTATTGGAGTCTTGATGTTTCATAGTTGGGATTTTTTTCTAACCAACATTTCACCAGCTGCTCAGTTACCCTTTCACTACCTCTGCTTTGTTTTTTTCTATCTTCCCATACCTCTGTTTTGTGTTTCAGAGATTGAAATTTGACAATGAAAAGCTGTGAAATAATGAGCAACAACCGTCACTGCTTCCTAAGGCACTCTGCTCCTCCACTGTAACCTGTCAGACTACCAAATCTAAACATGCTGACACTACTACCACGTCTCTGCTACTTCTACTACTACTATTATAACTTCTTCTACTGCTACTACTTCTACTACTACTGCTACTACCACCATCTCCTGTTTCTAGCCATGCTACATTCTTCAGCACCTACAACCTCCAATACCAACTCTGCTAAGGCTGCATCAGGCTCCACATGCTGGTGCTAATTCCAAGTCTGTAACTCACTTTTGGTCTCCTAATAAACTGCAGGATATCCGGATTTCATGTTGCTTACTAACAACCACTTTTGTTTTTTCTCGCTTTCTCTGTTTCCTCCTGCTGTTTCTGCTACAGGAACACAGCGCCCGTTCCACTTTCTACCGCAGCCCCGCGGGTCCCCCCGTCCCTCGCTCGCCCATATCTGCCATGCCACCATGCTACCCAGAGTGGGGGGCTGCTGTCACGTGTGACACACGCTCGCAGCCTGGCATGGGACAGCGAGCACTTCATGAGCCTGCTGCCACGGCCCATTCACAGCCACACGCCAGCACGCCTGTCCCTGCAGGAGACGCGCCTGGCAAAGTGACCTGCGTGCCACCTATGACCAACATTACTAACTCTGAGGAGTCACCGTGGCGACGGCGGAGCAGCTTTGAGCCCGACATGCCTGAACCACCCCTGGACTTGGATGACGCTGACCTGCCAGTGAGCCAGGTCTGAGCTGTTAAACTGCACATTAAAACTTGCTTTTCTGGTTGGATGTTAAGAGAGATTTAGAGAGGAAACCATGCACAACAGGTGTTGGGGGGAAGAGGGGAGGGGAAGGGCAGACATTGGTTTTCAAACCAAAGCTGTAGACGGATGAAAATGTACTACGTCAAAAACTCATGTTTATGAGCTCCTCCGTCAGCGTGCTAAAGAAACAAGTTGGGTGACCACTGAACTGCACTCACGTGCCAAAGACGACCCAGTCTTCTCTTACACCCCCTCTGCCTGCCTGCTGTCACATTCACAATAGTATATTTATTTACTAAAATGATGATTAGAATTCAATGACAGAGCTTCATTTTAAACAGGATGGGCACAAAGATATGACGGAGGAGTTTTGTAAAAAAAACAATTTGTGCCAAGAAAATAAGGGAGCTTTCAAGGGTGCAAACTATTTCCTCTTGTCTGAAAAGTGTGTTCAAACTGAGGACTGGCTTTTCTTCACCTCTCTAATCTACTACTATTAACTGTGTGGTCCATTCATACACTCAGTGTTCATTCACCCTGGATTTGTCTACTATTGTTAGCCAGCCATATAGCTCGGGGTCAAGCCTAGTCTGAGATCAAATCCTCGAATAAGGATGCAAGTCCTAATTCAGAGATTCTGGACTGGTCTATGACTAAATGCACAAAATATCTCTAGATTTGTATATGATTCATTGTGTATGATAATGCTAGACCAATTGTTTTGCAGCCAGATTTAGTCAACTTTTTTTTAACCGTTATTAAGCCTTTGACTTAAATTTCTCGTTCATTTTTTCAATATATGGTAGGGATAAAGTCAATGAGATTTTAGTTAACTGTTACTGACCACAAGCAGAAGTAGCTTACATGTAAATCTACAGTGACTAGTTTTTAAAGTTAATCCCAGATAATGGTATGAAAGTGAGAGTACTGTGCAAAAGAAAAACAAATGTCTACGCTATCACAGTACATGCATTGCTTCACAGCCTGAATCAGCTTTTTTTCCGGAAATACTTTTTAGCACAGACTTTATGGACTCCCGTTTGACACTGGGTGACGTAGGAACTAAACAAGAAGTACAGGGAGTACGCTTGTATACATTTTGTAATTCATAGTAATAAAAACTTCAGCAATAGGGCTGGGTCAGTTAAATAAGCTTCATGTCCTGACTGGGTAATAACCAGCTCAACCAGAGTTAACTAAACGTGCAGTTCATTGTTTGAAGATGAGTATACTGTATAAACACCATGCAAACATTTTGAATCATGGGTTTAACAGAAAAAAGCATTCAAGCTCAGACACTTCGGTTGCATGTTAACATTTTATTGATTCCTTAGTTTTTCTGTTTTCAGATTTTATCTACGGCCTCTCTGTGTATTGTGTATGTGCAGAATAGAAATGTGTGCAGCAGATTTATTTTTTTATATGCTTTTAGATGTGATATTATTCTGTTCCTGTGTTGCCAACCCAGCAGCAGGCAGCTGCCTCATGGTTTTATTTTAAAATGCCTCACTGTAGTCCTGCTAAATAATACACACTAATCTTTTCTTTTTTAAGTGCCTGCTTCATTTAAGCCCAACCAAGTCTAGCTGTATTACCCCTTTTCTGTCTAGTGTAATTGGTTTGAATTGTCTCTATTTATTACATGGATGACTTGAATCAAATAAACACTGAAAATGTGCACAGGTTTCCTTCATTATTGTGCTCATCTATCTGAACAGCAAAATTAGTCTGGGAGAGCTTTGCAGTGATGCTAGAAAGGAAAATTCTCTATTCATTAAGGCGCCCTCTGCCCTCTTGTGGTGAGAGAAAAAAAAAACTTCTCTCTGGTTCACTTCCATTATCAGGCTATGGACTCGATGAAAACACAGTGCTGTACAAGTTATGTGTTCATCAAGTGGAAATGAATGTTAGTAGTAGAAAACACCACCTACAAGAATGGAAGCAATAAACAAAATAAATACATGTGAAGCATTAGATTTACTGTAAGCATGCAAACAATTAGTGTAGGCGGGACACACCAAGCTAGTAAGTAAATAAAAGTGTATGTGTGTACTTGTGAGGACCAGTTTAGTCTTGACAAAGGATCTGTTGATGGTTTCAGACTTAAAGTCTGTGTATACAATCAATCATGGGAAGATAAAAGTAAAGGTCAAGGTAAATGATTTATAAAGTATTTATTTGTGAGGTTTATTGCCAGGGTTACGGGTCTGTAAATCAGTGTCTCACCCACAGATGAACTGTGTATAATCAAATCATCAAAATATGATTCCACTTAAAGCAGAAAAACAAATGTTTCTCTGTGTTATAAATGTATTTACAACACTATAACAAACCATGTTGATCAAAATAACTGGCACACTTCAACAATTTGTCACGATCAGTAGGAAATATCTTTATCAGCATATAAACCGTAATGGAAGACATATTAGATCCTTTATTCAAATTAAAGTAACAATACCATACTGTGAATGAACGACATTGAATGTCTAGCAAAATGTACTTGATGATTCGCCCCAGTTAGCATTAATCAGTAGTATTTTCGAATGACCGTGCTTCCCCTCCCTCATGTCCCCCTGAGACGAGAGATCTCTAAATTGTGTTTGGAAAAAAACTCCAATGACAAAAAAATTGTCATTTTGTGTCATCTGAAGCATTTTTGCCCAGAGCTAGTGAACTACAAGCATAGACTGTTAATATTAATCAATCAATATATATACAGTCTATGCAAGCCAGCTAGTTCCACATGTTTTCAACCAACCCATAGGCGGTTGGAACCAAAGCGAACCGAAGTGAGTCGAGTGTCACAGTGATGATCCATATGTCCGTGCAACGCTTCTGCCGGGCCGCGCTCCACTCATAGACTGTATATTATTGATATTAATATTAACTGTCTATGGCTCCACTCTATTCCTATGGGTGACGTCAAGCGACTTCAACGTGCATGCAAAGCATTCCGAGAAGGCGGTGCTGCATTTGAAAAATGCTGCGCGTCACAAAGCTGGCTGTTGCCCATTTTTATGCAAATTAATCTGTTGATCGTGACGCGACTATCCAGTAGAAGTAGACGGAAATCTTTCAAACTAACCTTTGTTGTTCTAAAATGAAGACAGAGTCACTAACTGTATTTTTTTTTCTCCCATTGTCCATTATAAATGCCGATACTGCTAGATCGGGAAATGCCTAATATCGGTCGGGCTCTAGTTTAAATGACAATGAAACACATTATATATCAGTAAATGGTAGACTTGGTAGTGGAGTCTTTGAGCAGTGAAGCAAGTGCATTCTGGGATTTGATGTTTAGGATTTTCTGGATTTTCTTTGCCTAGAAGGTGCCAATTTAAAAATTAAAAAATCACATTTATACTACATAAGTGACCCAATTTATATTATATATATATAATATTCATCTTTCCAACGGTGAAATATCTTTTTAAAGTGTCAAATGTATTAAAAATAGCCCCTGCAAATACTATTATATAAATCATAGTATTGGATTATTATTACTGAGTTTATCATATGTTTTGTAGGTAAAATGTTAATCTGCACTAGTAACTGAAGCTAAGTTGCAATAAGTTGTAGTGGGGTAGGAGTATAAAGTATGTAGTACCAAAAGGAAATAAAGTAAAGAACAAGTACTACACATTTTTATAATTAAATGTATGCAGTTAGTTTCTACCATTGCACATACAGTACAATATGAATTTCCTGTATGTAGGAGTATCCTTCATGAGCTCTTCATGAGGTGCTAGTTACATAAGCAGCCTCTGGCTTTGGGTGTAGATGGATTTACAGCGTGAGGTCATGGAGCAACACTAAATATGCAAAGCTTAACCCTACCCCTTTTAATCAGTCAGATAACCAGCTGTGACATATTCTAGGCTTCAGTCTTGAAGGATGATGTCAAATGATTCATAGTAAGAGGAAAAAACAACATATACGCCATAGCTGGCTGGTGTCTTGTAGGAAGTAGTGTATACTGCAAGTTCTCCTGACAGCATCTTCTCATAGAACATCTCAGCTCCTTATTGGGGGATGTGAGACTTAGGTGTGGCTGAAAACATGGAAATTAAGCCCCATTTGGACTCTCAGAGCCTCACAACCAGAAACATCATTGCAGACTGGAGTGGAGAGATCACACAGACCTCAATGGAGTCCATCCTTGGTTAAACTCACTGGCCTTGGTTGGAGGAATGCATGGGTGTTTCTCATAGATGAGGTTGTTTTCATCTGCGGATTTTCCCACCATTTCTCGCCTACATCCTCATGCTCCACGAGTGTTGCCACATAATGGGTCTGATGATGCTGTGAAGTCTTATAACTGCTGCAGGAGTTTCATTCAGTCAACAGTGTATGCCGTTATGCATCTAAATAACACGGTGCCCTCATTTAGCTAAAAACAATTAGTCTACTTTGAATTCTGGGTTACAAGTCTAAATTGTGCACTCTCACTGTTTCCAATGCTGCACAACGTGGTCCAGTCTTAAAGAACATATATGACTGCCTTCCATCCCTTTAGCCCCTTTCTAATTGCCTTTTGGATACAGAGGCTTGTGTTACCTAGAGCTCCGGCACACCGCAAGGGGCTTTGTCCCTCAACCCTCTCCAAGCAGCAGTTTTGTGATGTGCTCCCTGGCATCCAGCTACACCAATTAAACCAAGAACCATTAATACAACCCTGTTCCCATAATCAATCACATTATATTGAGTTGTTTTATGACACTGATTCATTGCCTGAATGTTAACTGGATTCTTTTACAACTCACCGCAGACATCTAAACCTAACAGAGATTTTTTTGTTCGTCACCACTAAAGTTTGGTCCCTTGATACTTGAAATGTAGTGTTAGATTGAGTGTGCGGCACAAATGGTTATTGTAAGAAATCTTTAGATTACTCTTTGATTGATTTACAATTGAACTTGGATGCAAAAATATTATTTGGATATCCCCATCAGATGTTGTTTATTTCCCTCTTAAGTGCATATAACCCATCGAGCTGGGATACGACCATACATGATGTTCTCTTGCAATTTTCCAATCAGACCACATTTGGCTGTTTATAAAGTGCTGCATTAAGTGCACAAATCCCACAATACAACCAACTTTTTTCCACCACTGATTATCAGCCATAGGGCTTGTTTGGATGCCAGAAGTGACTAATTCATAAAGGGAGTAGTCAAGAAAAAAGCAGGAAATAGGCCTACTGGCTGTGTGGAGGGCTATGCAGCATAAAAACATCTGGGCTGGCTGCCTGGCTCCTTTCACTACTTTTTATATATATATTTGTTTGTAAATAACTAAATCAGGGTAAATGCCAATATCAGCAAACTTCACCTGGGCTGAAATGTCCTAAAGCCTTTCTCTTAGGTGGCCTTGACCTTCCCAATCCCCCTTGGATGGAACCAACAGAAAGGAGAAGTTACACACAACTTGGTTACCTTTTAACAATGCTATTACTTTAACTATTTACAGTTAGTGTCACAGCTCTTAGATAAATACACATCTACATACTACATCAATTCCCATTGTGGTGGAAGTTTCTGTTACAGCGAGGGAGGAATTTGAGTGGCAGAAGAGACCTTGTTGAAACAAATAAAGACAGGCTGCAAACTGGATTAAAAGTTTAGGTATTCGGTGGAAGGGTTTCATTATTTTCTCGAGAGAACAATCAAAAATGACAAGAACCGCAATTCACAATGAATCAGAGTTACAAAGTGACCCACAGTTCTGAGCCTCGCGTAACATATGACAGTTCCTTATATCCCGTTTGCCCCAGCAGAAACCACGGCCATGTTTGGAAAACATTCTAATCTTAAACAAAACACTTCATCTTCTTCCTCAGACTTCTGGGAGCCAACCATGTCCCCCGATCTGTCTAGTGCGTCAAAAAATGACTGTAGCCGTCATTCAATCCTAGAAGTCAGAGATTCATCTCGTCTAAAGCTTGCTCCACGGCTCCAACCTTATAGCTCGGGCATGGTGACCCCATCATATCTGTTTTTCGTTACCATTTGCTTACAGTAGTGAAATGCAGAGTCATAACATTTTTAGCTGTCTCCAACACTGGAGGACTTTCTTTAGGAGATATCTTTAGGAATAACACATGTTTCATAGGCCTATTTGAATGATTTACTTATAATTAATAATCACTTAATAAATGAACAATTATTGAAAGAAAATCATTGTCTATGTAATTTTCCCATTACACCATGCAGGCTTTTTTTTCCTGCTCTTTCCTCTGTTTTTTTTTTTTTAATTTTATCCTCATGTTTTTTGAGACACATCAATAACGCAGCACTTCCGTTCAATACGTCACGAAACGCACCAATCACCAATCGTGTTGTGATTGTCTAGAAAGAGAGTTGCGTCTTTGATGCGGTGCCAGCAAAAAACGTCAACTCGCGTAATTGGTTGCGCAGTGAAGTTTCTGTTAAATGCCTCTCCAGCTGAAGTGACCTCCCCCTCATTACTACTGAACTCTCTCATCCCATTACACAACAAGCAGAGAGCGAGCATTTGGAACTCTTTAGAACTTTCTATTTCACTTTTAAAACTTATTTTAGTTTAGTTTGAGAATCATGTTTTGGTCACTATTGTGCGTAATCGTAACATTTGCGTCTGCAGATGCGCAAATGTCCAACCGGTATGTTATCGGATGTCCTGCTCGGTGTGACAAGTCGATGTGTCCTCGGCTACCAGCGGACTGCCAGGCGGGACAAAGCCTCGACGCCTGCCACTGCTGCCCGGTGTGCGCGTCCAGCGAGGGCGAAGCTTGCGGTGGCATGGGAAAGCTAGGGGACCCGGTGTGCGGAGAGGGGCTGGAGTGCTCTGTTCCTGGCGGCGTGGCATACACTGTCACGGTGCGGAGGAGAAGCAAGAGTGGGACTTGCGTGTGCAAAGCCACCGACCCGGTTTGTGGAAGCGATGGGGTGTCTTACCGGAATATCTGCGAGCTGAAGAGGGTCAGCCGCCGGGCGCAGAAGCTGCAGCAGCCACCTGTTCTTTTCATTCAGCGGGGATCCTGTGGGAAAGGTAACACTCAGGTTGTTTTTGATCAGGACAGAGACTCCAACACAAGCTGAGATTTTTTAGTAACATTTTTCGTATTTCGAGTATTTTCTGCTGAGTTAAACTATTGTGAAACAAACACCTTACTTTAAGATGCCAGTCACAGCATGTCCAGAGTGGTTAAAGTAAATCTGTACATTTTCTTTATTTTGTGTCATTTTACCTTCACTCTTCACATCACCCCTCAAATTACTGGACATCTGTGGTTTGAACTTCACACCGATGTTAGAGGATAAAGTTGCATTCAGTGTGGCACACAATCCCCAATGTGTCTAGGATAACAAGAGCCACCATTCAACTTTGTTTCTCTCTTGTTCCTGCATTACAATAAGACTTTATTACTATTACCCGGTTGAATGAAGTCATGAGCTTTTGCCTGATATAAAGCCTGGTGTGAGCAGTCACACAACTATTATCCGTTTTATTGTTATACCATACAGTTCATGACACTGCAGTCTGCATTAGCTGACCAGAAAGGAATTTTCAGTAGGATAGGTAGGTAGTTATTAAACAGTACTGAAGTTATACATTTGTAATAACTGGTTTAAGTGAGTGTTTTAGTATGGACCTGAACTTTATCAGAGTGTTATGTGAAAATTATTTCATCCTAATGAGTCGAGACCAATAATAAACAGACATCTTTCTCCACATTTGCTGCTCTATGAAAAAGCTCAACTGAAAATGCAAATTCTGAACAATTTAATCAGTGAGTCATTCATCATCATTGAAATATTTGGAAAATGAATAAATCTTGCACACGTGAGGTTGCAAGGTGTTAAAGACATTTTATCAGTTTTTTGTGTGAGTGCGTGCGTGCGTGTCTGTGAGCGTGCGTGTGTGCGAGCGTGCATGTGTGCGTGTGTGTGTGTGTCTTACATATGTCCATCTGAAGTGTGCACCACATCTGCAGTTGAAAAACGCTGAATGAAGTGCTTCAACACCTGTGGCCTCAAAGACCTATAACTTACCTCATAGCTTGGAACCTCCCCCCCATCTCCTTCCACTCTTTTCTTTTTCTCTATAGACGTCTCTTTCCCTCTCTGTCTTTCTGTTGTCACTCATAAATCACACTCAGCAGTTACATGAAGGAATGCCTGGCACTGATTCAAACCCATAATTCTTCCTCTGTTGAAGACAGTTTCAAACAGGCAGGAGACACGAGGAATACACAAAATTAGCAACCCATATTTTTGGGAAAGGTTCACATGTACATCATCAACTGTGTGGGCACGGTGCTAGGGCAGACTGCTTAGCCAACATTTGTTTGTCAGTCATGTAATCAACTTAAATAGTTAAATCATGCCCGGGAACCATGTCTGAAACAGAGCAAGGATGTGGCAAGACTGTGGTGAGTCCTATTGATTTCCCCAGGCACTCAGTGAAAATTTCCATAGCTGCAATAAAAGGATTCACATCCAAGCTGTTGGTAAATAATTCTGCCCACATAGCATATCTCCTGTTTTAAATAAACTGAATGGATGTGATCAAGGCTGTAGAACTATAGTATTGCAGGACAAATAGAGAATCAACCCCCTCTGAGCCTACCCTGCAACTTGCCCCCATGTTATAAAAACATATGCAAGTACAATTTACATGATGTCATTTTGTGTCTCGACTGTAAAGTTGAAGATTATGTAAGTTATTTGTTTTGGCATAGAATATTTGGGCAACTATTTCTGTGACCTCCGGGTTGTATTTGTTTAAAATTTCCCAATTTTCTTATGTTTTTATGCCATTTTTAAGCCTTTATTCATAGTGAAAATGGAGAGACTGACAGGAAAAATGTTGAGGGATAGAAAGGGATGACTTGCAACTTACATGGTGTGCATGGTGTGCTCTACTAGACTACAAGGACGCCCCAAATTACCCATATATGACGCAGAACTGTATCCAGGGGCTACTTAAACAATCTTAAAGTGTGTAAAAAGGTGGATCTAGATGAATAAAGTTGTGAGCATGCAGATATTGCCTGCAAAACCTTCTTAATAATGTATTCAGTTTTCAATCCAACTGTAAAACCCAATGCAGTGTGTAGCTGCTGAGTGTTACTGCTGAAGCAGATGTTGCAGAATGCACTCTGACTCCGACTAGTGACATGTGCTGAATGTGCACATTCTTTCTTGACTTGTCTCATAATATTAAAAGATCATATTCGTGCATGTCTTTTCCTTTTTTTAATGTTTTTTTTTACCTCTGCATGTCAGTCAGTCTGTTTTCCTCATCTATCTCTTCCTGTTCATGATGCCTGTAATTCTATTATTCATTATTTCTTTATTTCTCTTTCCACACGACCATTTTTGCTGCAGCTGCTTTATTAGGAATCATTCACTGTTATGCTCTTGTGTATCTCATCTTATTCTGACCACATGTTTGTATGTTACCTGATGCGACTTCTGAAGCCCACCATATAATTTGCCAGTATTGTCACTGTTGGACTGTAGTCAAATCTGACTAAATGTTGCATTGAGTGTTGCATAGGTGCTACAATCCCTGATCTTATCTTTATATTGATATACAAAGTTTAAGGTTATTAAATTAATATAATTTTCTAACAACAAAATGTGAAATAGTTTGCATTGGATTCTAACCTTACTGTTACTATGCTGCTAAAACTGTATTTATGTGTTGTTTTGGTCAATTGTGTGCTGACACCCTTGGGTGAAGTCCCTTATTTCCCTAAGTTCTTTGAGTTAAATTTAATTCAAATGGGACAAATTGAAGCTTAGAAATGGAAAAATTAGGTTAGTTGGAGTTACTCACACAGTGGGTTACCTTAAAATGTTGCCAATGTGTCACTGTCATTATAATAATAGCAGCAAAGTTCTGCCGTATATGTCTTAACTGCAGAAAAGAAACATCCACATCTGTTGAGTCTTAAAGATGTGTATTGAGCCAACAAGTCAATGACTTACTGGAAATGATTTGCTGTAGTAGTATACACGTTATTACTAAGTGACTGTGGGTCCCATGATGTTCAAAGCTTTACATTTTTACCAAAAGAAGGATTTGCTTCCTTTTCACACATTAGCATATATGCTTGGTTCTGGTGGGCCTCAGTTTGCCCAACAGTAGAGAACCAGTGTGTGTGTAAGTGAGTGTCAGTGCATGAAGAGGAGCTGATCTTACTGTATTCACATAGTTTTGGTCTAGTCTAGTGGATCAGAAAAAACTGCTTCCGCCTGCAGGCGCCAATAAAACAGTGGGTATTATGTATGGGAAAAATTGAAAAAGAAAAGAAGCTGAGATCTTAAGCAGGGAACCGTGTGGTGAAGGCCAATGTGTAGAAAGAGGAAGGGGGTAATGGGTACATAGGGTAATATGTGTGTGTGTGTGTGTCTGTCTGTGTGCATGTGTGCGTGCATGCTTTTGTGAGAGAGAGAGAGAGAGAGATGGCAAGAAAAGGAGAGCGCCTTTATATGAACTTTCTTATTTTAAATGTTGTTTGAAAAGTTTCCCGTAATTGAATGCTTGATTTGACTCTAGAAATAATCCTTTATACATCTGATTATTTTTAACTGATACTATTCTAACACAGAAATATTCTAATAAAGTTAGGATCTAACCTTAATATGTCTTCCCTGTGGGTGGATTTTCCCTTTATTTGACTATAAATTACTTAAATTACTGCAGAGTAGGAATTAATTAAGTAAGTAATTATCTCCCACACAAGTCTTATAATATTTCTTTCATCTTTCCGCTATATAACACCTCTGTGCCATGGTATAGTGTTCTTAAAAATTGACTCACCATCACAGATCATTAGTCAATATCTACTGCTCTGCCTCCTAGTAGAGCTGGTGATGACATCCCAGGGATTTGTTGTTAGGCTTTGTAAGGGATTGATCTGTTTTCCTTTGCACGACTTTCAGATTCAGATTTCAGTATTGATCCAGCTTAATGTTACTAAATTTGCTGGTTGACAAGTAGCTAATTTAAGTTTAAGTAAAAGTAGAAATATCCCTCTATAAATACTCCATTACAAGTAAAAGTCCTGGATTTAAAATATTACTCAAGAAAAAGTAAAGAAGTATTATCAGAAAGTAGCCCTCAATATTTTTATTGACTTGTTAAGCGCTTAGTGACCTTTGCTCTTAAAACGTGCTACAGTATATGAGAAATGTTAAGCTTTCTTACTTAATGTCCAAACTTAAACTTAAAATCCACATTAGCTTAAATATATATTTTTTGCATACAGTGGAAAAGCCAATCATCTGTTTACTTATGCAACTACAGACCTTCTAGAGTCAGCTTCTGACAATAATTTAGTATTGAGAAATGTTACAAAGCTCTACATGCTGACTATCTCTCCACACTTCAGCAAGATTCAGGACTTCATAGATAAGGATCAATTAGCAGTTTTTTGGCATATAAGAAGACAGCTGTACTTAAGCCAACTTAATTCTATAACAATAAAGCCTTTCTATGCTCAGTTCAGCAGTAAAATAATCTCCCACAGTGTATAAATCAGACAACAATGGCTTGGCCAGACTCTTTACTGTAATGTAACTGAACTGTGCACAACATCTGATTCATGATTTCCCAACTTTAACAATTTGCCACCTTTGGGCCTTTTATTCTACTATCATGAAAGGGCGTTGCAGTTATAGCGTTGTGTCTCTGGAGGTACAATTTCCCATGTGTGTGAAGAGGCAGCACTCATTGTAACATGGTGAAGTGGAAAAGACTGAGAGCCTGTATGGAAGCTCCAGAAACAACAGATTCTGGACACTGGGCCTGCTATCTCTAACCATGATCCTATCAGAGCTGACCTCCAACCTCCCCAGGTGTGAAGCTAGCATGGTAAAAATGACTTCAATCTTTCTATTGCTTCTCTTTCTGACTGTGGTGAGAAATCTATGCAACATTATCATATTTAATGTTTAAATTTAACTTTGAATTCAACAGGGAAATATATGTGGAGGTTAGGAGAACCTCTCTTCTTTTTTGCTAGGGCTCTAGGGATATTAGTCCACCCCTTCTGCCTAACTATTAGATGGATTTTAATGAATTTTATACAGACATTCATGTTACCCAGATGATGGAACCTACTGACTTTGGTGATCCCCTAACTTTTTATCTAGTGCCACCATGAGGTTAACCATGACATTTTTGGCTTTTTGTGAAATGTCTTGACAACTATTAGCTGGAATTTGGTACAAATATCCAGAGGATGAAACGAATGAACCAAAACCAAATAGCAGAATTTCCCCCCATTGACAAATGTTTTCATAATGTATAATTTTGTTGCACTACGGCGAGACAGTGCTTATTCCATGCTTGTGTCAGCTTAAATGCACCTCAGGCGGAAAGTCTCATTCTCTTTTCTTAACCCTTCGTGCAATCAATGTTATCACAGGGCTTATGGGTGCCTTTGAATTTTACAAATTCCACTAGGTGCGATTCTCTAGGAGTATGTAATGACTGAAAATTGTCCTTGTGGGACAAAATGGTTTGAGGTATGTGGCAAAATAAAGGTTTAAGCATTAAAGGATGTAAAGCGCACAGGAAAAGGTCTAGGGAGTCTTGATTCATGGCTTTGGTTAAACAGTCTTCTGGGTAGACCTTAATTACCAGGTAAATCAGTCAACATTTCCTGACTTGCCCAACACTGTATAGATGGTGGGATGGGTGAGTCAGTGAATTTGGCAGTCCTCATACATAAAGTGCCAGACTTTGTGTGTGTGTGTGTGTGTGTGTGTGTGTGTGTGTGTGTGTGTGTGTGAGATAGAGAGAGTAGTATTATACTTGTGAGGACCAGTTTAGTCTTGACTAAGGATCTGTTGATGGTTTAAGACTTAAAGTCTGTGTATACAATCAATCATGGGACAATAAAGGCAAAGGTCAAGGTAAATTATTTATAGTATTAATATTATTATTAAGTATTTATTTGTGAGGGTTATAACCAAGGTTACGAGTCTGTAAATCAGTGTGTCAGACCTGCCTAGACAGTCTAAACCACAGATGAACTGTCATCTTTCCTTTTCTCCTCTGTGTTATGATAAAGGGCAGTTTTATTGTTGGTATTCTCACACAGCTCTTACATCATTCAGTATTTCAGTGCATCTTTTGTTTGCTTTTACTCATATGACATCCTGACGTATGTGTGTGTGTGTGTGTGCGCTGTATTTCCAGCTCAGGACAACCCAGACAGCCCAAGACACAAATATAACTTCATCGCCGACGTGGTGGAGAAAATTGCTCCGTCTGTGGTTCACATTGAACTTTACCGCAAGTAAGAGCCATGCACCTGTGTGTGTCTGTGACTGTGTGTGTGTGCGACAGACTGAAGCACACTAGAATTTACAACCCACCTGTGTACTAGACCACACCAGCTGGTAGTGCACCTAACCCTCCACTTCTGTCTTTCAACGTCTTTTCTTTACGTCTCACCAGCTTTTAATGCTCTTTTATCCCTTCTTCTTATTCTTCTTTGACACCTTGATTCTTCTGTCTGTGTTGCCTCCATCGTGTCTGTAACTGTGGCTTGTAAAGTGGTTCTTTGAATGTCTGCTGCTCTCTGATTTCTACGTCTCCATCTTTTCCTCAGATCTGTCTCTTGTCTTTTTCTTACCTCCTTTGCTGTTGCTGCCTCAGTTTGACTTGAAAGTAGCTTTTGATTAAGGGTGTGCTGAATTCTGATGCAGCTGTGTGTTTGTTTCCTACTCTGTTTTTAGGTATGCCTTATATTGCCAGCTTACCTATACCTTCCTGCCTACTGTTTATATATAGTTTTTAAGTGTACAGACACTCAAATGCTTTGAACTTGGGTTGCTTTCAACTTATAAGTCTTACACTGCTGTCACATCATGCATGGTATATAAATTATCGGTTGAAAGAGTGAAGTGAATAAAAAATACTCTGATCCCCTCCCACCATCCTCTCCTCTCCCCCATAGGATGACCTATTCCAAGCGGGAAGTGGCAGTGGCCAGTGGCTCTGGCTTTGTTGTGGCAGAAGATGGCCAGATTGTGACCAATGCCCACGTTGTGGCCAATAAGCACCGGGTGAAAGTGGAGCTGAAGAGCGGTGGCTTCTATGATGCCAAAATCAAAGACGTGGACGAGAAATCGGACATCGCCCTCATCAAGATCGAAGCACCGGTCAGTCAGAAGCCCACAAAGTAAAACATATACAATATATATATTATAGTGGTTATTAGAGACATCTAGAAAGTTGAAATGTTGATAAAGTGCTTGAACACGTTTTCTGCTTGCTTATATTGCCAAAGCCAGGTCTCCTTTAAAGGAAAAGTTTGACATTTTGGGAAATATGTGTTTTCACTTTCTTCCCAAGAGTGAAATGAAAAGATCAATACTCTTGTATCTTTTCTCTACTTTCATTTCTCACTCATGACCCAAAGATTGACATTGACTCATGTCTAATCACAACCACCACAGCACGTCAATGCAAAACCATGCTTTTGCCCGACTGTTTTGTAATTAAACTTTTGGGAAATTTGAAGTCTGGGGGATTGAAGACTAGCATGAAAGTGTTCTAAATCTAGGAGATTATTCAGCATGCAAGTGAAGTAAAGTGAGAATGCACATGCATTGCTTGGCACTCGATCCAGATCCTGTTGGTGTTCAGACAAAACTCTTCTCATGACCAACTTGCAGAGACAATCACAAATGCATAGCCAGTTGATATTTAAAGAAAAAAGAGTTAAATATCTTTCTATACTTTGCTGCACAGGACGTATGTCTGTATTATATAATGTGTACTGGACTAGAGGTTTTCCACGTTACCTGGGAATCATTGTCAACAGTCATGTGAAGGAATATGTGTCAGAGATCCCAGGCCTATTGACTGGGAGTCATAGCAGAGCAGAGTGCATTATGGAACTCACTCTCATGGCTGTGTGTGTGACACAGCTGAATAGATGTCCATGACAGCAACACAAGGTGTATTACAAAGACCTCCAATTTTGAAAAGAGATTGAAAATTCAGGTTTCAATTGGGGGGCTTTTGGTTGCATCTCATATTCAATGGGTACAGCCTTGTTGATGCTGCAGACTCAAGAATGCCTGAGGCTTTATATTGTAGAAGCATGACAAATAATGTTTCATCTTAGTGACATTGAAGTGGATCATCCAGGCCATGAGTCAGTGATAAAGCCCCAGAGGACATGTGGTCCTTCTGGAAAGGACGCATGATTTACATGGAACTGGCATTTCTGCTAATTAGGTGGTTGGCATATATGTTTGTGTGTGTGTGTGTGTGTGTGTGTGTGTGTGTGTGTGTGTGCACGCGTTTGCATGCGTGTGCGTGTGCGTGCATGTGTTTGCGCGTGCGTTCCAAGGGAAAGTTGATACAAGGCGAAATTAGAGGATGAGTTAGTTATAATTAGAGGGTCGTAGGGCAAGCAAACTTGTCATTTTGGATTACATTTGAACTGGTAAGTATAGTCACCCAAACCTATAGCTACTGTGTGTTTAATTTCAGTCCCTTAGTAATAACTGTAAATTCCTGCTTTAAAATATATTCTTCCTTTCTTCAAGGAAAGTTCACTGATGGTATAGATAATGGAGTGCTGTCAAAGCAAGTCTCAGACTAAATCTGGAGTAATTGAGAGCAAGTTTAAAGTAAACTTTAGAGTCAAGTTAACTTAAAATGACAGTTGACAAAGCAATCTTCACTCAAGGTCCACCTACTTGCTTGAAACAGTGCTTCTGACAGTATCACGCAGTCTTCTTGAGGGAAGATAAAGTCCTAAAAGTGCTCAGAGTAATAAAGAATTTGAAGATCTACACTTAATGAAAACTAAGCAAAACTCATCTGCAGGTGAAGGCTGTGTGATGTGGTCAAAAGTTCTAAAAATAAGCGAGTAAGTCAACGTTGAAGATTAATTTGTTTTCTCTTCTAAACCTGAAGTAACAGTGAATGCAGCACTGCACACTGGCTCCATTGAGAATGAAAGACGAATGGAAGCTGTAGTGTTAGCACTATCAATATGACGCTCATCAAGATTTAAAATTAAGTCAGCCTACACATTAGCCACCAGAGCCAGTCCCACAATGAGCTTTCCTTAGTATGTGCCATTTCTGAGTCTGTAGCTTTTGAGGAGGAGGGGGGGCAAGGTGGAGGCTGGGGGAGACTTGGCCAACTCCCACTTTGCTCGTTTGAAAGCCATGATGTCTCTCTCTCATGGGTGGGCCAAATTCTCTGGGTGGGCAAAGCAGAGAAAGGGGAGGTAACCTTGCCCCTTATGACCTCATAAGTAGCAGGATTCCAGATCTGCCCATCTGAGCATTCATTTTCTCAAAGGCCGAGCAGGATACCCAGAGCTTGTTTTACACCTATTGCCATTTCTAGCCACTGGGGAACCATAGGAAGGCTGGGGAACTTATATTAATGTTAAAAACCTTATAAAGTGACATTTTCATGCCATGGGACCTTTAAACAGTTTTTTGAGAAATCTCAGCGTCCTCAAGCATGAATTGAGCTGTTTTGTAGCAGTTTTCTGTCAGTTTATAAAGTCATATCCTAACTGCAGGATATATCTCTCCAATCTTCCATCGTCTTCTCCCTCATTCCCGCCTGCATTTGCTCTCTGCTCTCTACTCCTTTCATCTTAGTGTTCTCTTTGTTCAATTAAAGCTAAATGTCAACATCAGCACTCCAGAAGCAGCCACAAATAATCAATAAACAATTGTACCAGTTTACGAGTGAGAAAGTTTAAAGTTAGGTTTTCTCTGAGTCTAAAGACTTTTCTTTTGCTACCCTTTCTACGTGAAATGGCAGTTTATTGGTAGCAAGATCCAGGCTGTACTGGGGCTGTGGTCCACCCGTCAGCTCTGGGGAATACATTAGTCGGTCTACGACAGCTGGAACTTCAGAAGGGAAGGGAAGGGGGTAAAGTGCTGTACTCACTTATCCCTTGTGTAGAGAGTGTAGGGGGAAAGAGAAAGCAAGAGGGAGCAATGTGGTCAAGGCCTGGAAAATGGATCCATATGTCTGGAGGACAATGTGAGCTAATATGCTAAACTATGCATTATGTGACGTGGCAACTGCACAATATTGATATAAATCCTTGGCTTCAGCTTTTTCAAGGCCTTTCATTACCCTAATTCTTTTACTCAAGACTTGGGCATGGTCACATTCACTTGGAAGTGCTTGCAATGATTTGGACGTGTTCAGATATACCTGCTTTCACTCTGACTTGAAAGCTTGCTGACTTGGATGAAAATTTCATTAACCTTGGGTTTGAGTGATTTGGACTGCAAATGCAGCTGAATGCAGTTCATGCATTGCTCCGTGGCTTTGTTCATGCTACAGCTCAAAAGTTATTTTACGAATAAGCATGGCCAGGCCTGTCAAGCTTTGGATTTTTTGACAAGAACTGAATAAATGCCATGCTAGAATGAAAAGCTTCCTCTTCCTATTTTCAACACCAGTGGCAGAGTAATGACAAGTTTCCTCAAAAAGAATTACATCCCACTGACCAAAACTGTTGGATATAACCTTACTATAAATAAATTAGCCATTAACTCAACACTTATGCTAAAATCAGCTTTACAAAATGTTGCAGTGCAGCAGGGAAAGAGAAAGAATGTGCCTCTGTGTAGCCATGTGTTCCTGAATTTATCAGTTTATCAGCAACATTGGGTAAATGTTTCCCCAGGAAGTAAGATATGTCTACATTTCCCTAGATGAACAATACTGAGAGACAAACACAAGGGTGCAATCAATTATTCAAATGTGTGTGTTTGTGTGTGCACATGGATAGTTTTCCAAACCTGCTGGACAGGCAGCAGCCTTACCCAAAAGGATAAGTTTGGGGTTACCAGCCGATGCCATCACTTTAGATGTGTATGAGGCATGATAGAGAAGTTAATACGGCCAGCCAGATGGTTGATAACAGGAGACATTTACTGACTATCAATGATTGGTGTTAGAGACAAGGCTATGATGTGGGCCCAAAACCTCTTAAAGGTTATGGGGAAAGATTATGTTCTTGGACTCTCCCTTTAAGGGTTAGATTACACAAAATTATGAAAAAACACATTTTCAAACTTGCTCTTATTGACACAAGCAGATAATATTTGTTTTATTTGGCCAGGTTTTGTAATGCTCTAAAATCCAATGCTCTTGAGGTGAATGGAGTTTTGTTTGTGGTCCTCACATTATTAATAGGGGTGTGCAAAAAAATTGATTCACATTCATGAATCAATTCAAGCTCTACCGATTAAAAATCTATTCATAGAATTCCAAATATCTATTTCATTTTTCTTCTTCTTTTTGTAATGGCGTGTATACTATCACATGGAAAAAGTAACTACATTTACATACTGTGAATCATTTTTTAATTGAGAATCATTTTTGAATCGAATTTTTAGCCTAAAAATCTCCAATGAAATCATTTTCTGAATTGTGCACCCCTAATTATTAATATTTAGAAAAATAAATATTCAGCAGCAACATCTTTCCCGAAATAAGTTTACTCTGCACAATCCACAGATTGGAATGGGAACTTTGTTTTCAATGTAATACTTTCTACTGTAGAAATTGTGCCTGTAAACTTGTCTCAGTGTGTTCTCCTTATCATCCAGAGTAAAAAGAGATGTTGCTTTTGAATCTTTAAAATATTTTTAATACTGTGGGCCCCATGGACAAAATTCCATTAACCTCCACTATACTATATCTCAAAACATGGACACATTTCAACTTTCCTCATAGCTAGATATCACTAACAAATATGTTTTCTGTAAATAATTAAAGTTGTGCCTTTTATGATCTTGTAACTCATTTATTACAGGTCAACTCCACAATTTGGGTGTAGGCATAGTGCATCACATAGAGGCAGGGCTATAAGCCTCTGATTTGATCCAGGGTCCCTCTGAGTAACTTAAGCAGATTCCAGTGTGGTCCCCCAGCCATAAACAGAATAGACTAGACTACAATATAACTCCCCTAGACATATAAAACCTACAGGAATTACAAATACCGGCATAGTTTTCACTCTTGGCACTATAGTCTCTGCATGCACAGTGTCTGCAGTGAAACGTCCATCTATTATCTAAATCTGTTCTCCCGTTCAAGGTCAGGGCAGGACCGTATCCTGATATAAATGAAAATACAAGTATGACCTAATACTTTAGGTAAAAGAGAGTTGTAGGTCATATACTATAGACAGTCTTCTTGGAGCAAATGAAGACCTCATCTCCTCTCATCACTGGGATCTGTGCAGTTCAAAGTTTTTGTGGTGTCTAGCCAGAGTCAAGACGCCCTCAAGTCCTCTGAGCTCTCATGCAAAACTACGTAGAGTGGAACATACACACGGAACTCACAGACATATGTTTGATCTTACTCAGACTAAAAAACTTCCCAACAACATATGGGAACCATAGTGGTTTCCCATACTGGTGTCAGCAAGGATATGGTTTAGCCAGTGTGATTTGAACATGTTGATGTTACCTACTCTGCAAGGAATGGCCCAGTGGAGTAACAAGTTTATGTGATGACTATGGCTTTGTGTGTAAAATTTATGGTCGCAACATTCACCTAGCACATATCTTTTTTTCCGTCTAGCAAACATGCACAAACATGCATTCATGCACACATAAATTACTATTGTACACACCATACACACACACACACACACACACACACACACACTTGGTGTCCCCTCTCTCAAATCAGTCTAATCTTGTGATCCTCTGACTTGATGTTATTTATACGCGTGCTGAATCCTGCCCCATTTTGATCTGAATCAGCACAACCCTGATGGCACACGTTCAGATGTCAGTTCAACCCTAAACTTAGTATACTTAAGAATGTTGCAGGGTGGAACTTATACAAGTATGCTCTTTGCTTTTAAGTCACCTGTATGAAATGAACAGGAAAGTGTGAAGTGAGCTCAAATAGTCTACAGTTCACTGAAGCAGCTTCCTAGTGTGTATTTTTATAAAATAAGTGGTCTTGCTGTATATCTAAGCATTGCCAGGTGTGTGGGTTTTAATTTACAGACTTGAGTTTGTGAGGGTTCATGCCCTGGCAACCTGTGTGTGTGTGTGTGTGTGTGTGTGTGTGTGTGTGTATACCATCCCATATACATACATGTGCCTATGTGCCTCAGAAACTATTTAGCAGCAGTCCATCCAATCTTGACTGGAGTTCAAGTTTGCACCTGGTCCTCGAGTCATAAAACAGTAGTTAGTGTAATGGTTTCTAAATGAGCCTCCAAACGACCAAGGCTGTAACATTACACAATGACACATCTCTATAGCAACTCTGCTGCTATTTTCAAAGCGATCTGTTTGCTTGGCTGCCAGCTTATCTGTCTCACTGTCCCTTCGCCATGGTGTCCCCAATAACTTAAATGTGACGAAACCTGTCTGTGTGCAGGAGGCTCAATTAAAACTCAGCTCAGCGACAAAAGATGGAGAAAAAAAAGATTCCCTTGGTCAAAGCTGTTTAGTCCTCCCTCCTTTTAATCTGCTGCCCCACTTTTCTTTTATCTAAACACAGAGAACTTGGAAAACATGGTTTCCCTTGTGAAAGCTTTCATTTTCAGAAAGTAGATGCTATCCCACGTAGACTTTTTCAAAAACTCGGTAGCACGTTTGGTTTATTTTTTTTCTGAGATTTTCCTAAATTGATGATGCTCTTCTGGGTCCAAAACCAAAATATTTATTTGGTCATAAACTGGTTTCTGCCAATGCGCGCTACATTACATAATATCAAACAAATCTGCTTTTGACTCATTCACCTCACATTCTCAGACTGTCTTCCCGTGGTTTGTGGTGTTTGTTGTTCCCCTCTTCCACCTTGCCTCCTTCCTTTAAGTGTGGCTATAGCGTCTTTGGGTGAAGTACGAGTGCAATTGTAACCTTCGTCTGAAAATAGCAAAATGAATCACTTGGGTGGTCAGGAGAGGCAGACTCACATGGCGAGATGATTTTCCAAAACCCATTCCAGATTGCTGACTAGTCACAATTAGTAAGTGATATGTAAGCAAAGGGTCTTTTAAGAAGTTTGTCAGTCTGCGTGTTGAGTGTTTGTGCTCCCTTCTCACCTAGGCACTGTTTGGCCGTCAGCACACCGATGTATTTTGAACTCTTTGTACATGGTTTTTCTGAATGCATTGTGATTTTGTGTGGGTTTGTGAGAACTCTGCGGTTATTACTGTAAACTCTTTCAGATCACCTTAGAAATGACTGCAGTCAAGCTTAAAATAAAGCTGCTCCTCAAAGTTGACATTTTGGAGTTGTATGGTTTTCACCTGATAGCAACAGTTGCTATGGCACCACCAGTATCACTAACTGTTATCATAATCATGGTGTCCGGCTGGGGCAGACTCCTGAATGTCATGGCAGTGACTCACATCCACCTGACGTCCCTCTCTCAGCTGTGTATGTTTCTCTTGCTTCCTCTCTCCATCTGGTTATATTCTTATCTCACATGGAGTGTGGAGGGAGAGGGGCAGCGGGGGGGTGATTATACAGACTGCTACTCCTGTGTCAGGTGTCTGTGTGTGTGTGTGTTTGCACCCGCCAAATGCACGTTTTCTGGTTTACGTACACACTTGCCTGTGTGTGTCTGTGTGTGTCTGTGTGTGTGTGTGTGTGTGTGTGTGTGTGTGTGTGTGTGTGTGTGTGTGTGTGTGTGTGTGTGTGTGTGTGTGTGTGTGTGTGCCATGTTTACCTTTAACATCCCCACAATGTTCAAACAAGCCACACATGAATCAAATCAGGAACATGTCTTCGAACCTGTGTGTGTGTGTGTGTGTGTGTGTTTGTGTGTGTGTGTGTGTGTGTGTGTGTGTGTGTGTGTGTGTGTGTGGTAAGGTGAAAAGTAGAGTTGAAAGGTTCTCTTCCTCAGTTACTGGCTATCAATATCTTTGTCATCTTCTATTAATAACTTCTCCATAAGGGTCGGTATAGTTTACAGCAAAGTCGCCTATAATACGCTGGTGACTGAATCAAAAGTGTTAAAAGGTTCTAATTTAATTTACACTAGTTTATAAATCAGGTGTCTGCTGTCAGTTTTTCCTTTCCTTTTCATCCACAGACTTCCATAAACATAGAGTGTGCGTATGTATGCATGCGTTGGCAGCAAGGTGTCATGTTTTATGACTGATGATAATAGGATTTGTGATTTTCCTGGTATGTCTGAGTGTTTGAGTGGGTGTGCATAATTCTCATTGATCCTTTTGTCTGTGTGTGCCAACTTGTGTTGCTGTCTGTTACCTTTGAGCCTCCTGTGGCTCCTATTTATAACCCTGAGTAAACAAAATGGCTAGTAGGAGCACTCAGGACAGGTCCTTTAGTCTAAGATAGTGCTTCCCTGCCGTCAGAGCGCACAGTCTCAGCATGATGTGGCGGCGCGTGGGTTTTGACTGCGGACTTCCTAGGAAAAAGAGATGATTTCACTGCGTTATATAAATATATCCTGTCTGTCTGTAGAGGCCAGCTCTCAGTAGCCTGGTTTCCAGTGCCCAGTGTAACAGGGATAACCAGAACTTAAATTACTCATTATTTACCGTATATCCTTACATTTTCCAGCATGGCCTTTATTAGATAGTACAGCTGAGGGCAAAAAAGGGGGTAGGGATGGGGGGGATGACATGCAGCAAAGGGCCACGGGCCGGATTTGAACCTGGGCCACTGCAATTATAGCTGAGTCTCAGTATATGGGGCGCATGCTTAACCAGGTGAGTTACCAGGGTGCACTTTCAGGTAAACAAAGAAGCTTTTGATTATTAGCATTTTGGGATGTGGTGTTTTGCGTATATGTCACTTCTTACTGCAGTGGAAAATGAGTAATTGTTTTTGTGTGGGAGCATTGCCATGAAGCATTGAGTGGGTTATGTTTAGAAGACTGTTAGTGGTTTTGCTGTTATTATTTTCCTGCTGTCCACTCATAAAACACATGAACATGAGAAGTCCTAAAAGCCCAGTAGAGTAATTGCAGTTAAAGCAATGCTGAGTTTGTGATTTTCTTTTAGAGCTGTACTCATTTGAAAATGCCTTATGTGATGCCAGTTTATCAGTCACCAGCACATATTAATAGTATATGAATTTCCCATTAAACAGGTTAACAATCTCACAAAACATGCTTTTTTCACATTCCGAATGTAGCCAAATGAACTCCATTCGTTGTTCCACAGTTGATCTTATTGATCTCAGCCCTTCAACTAACAGGACAAGTTAGAGCTATACATACATTTTCCTGAGGGAAATTTGTCTTGGAAAAATAAAGAGTATCTGCTGATTAGAGAATTAAACACAACATAGTACGTACATACATACATACATACATACATACATACATACATACATGCATGCATGCATGTATGTTCTATCCTGCAAGCCTCATGAATTGTTCTTTAGTCTCAGTTACTTTTCCAGTAATGTAAACCTTCTGTGTTTCTCATTTGCAGACCAAGCTTCCTGTATTGTTGCTGGGCCGTTCATCAGACCTGAGACCAGGGGAGTTTGTGGTTGCTATTGGAAGCCCGTTTTCCCTCCAGAACACAGTTACTACGGGAATTGTCAGCACCACTCAGCGAGGGGGCAGAGAGCTGGGCCTTCGCAACTCCGATATGGAGTACATACAGACTGATGCCATCATAAATGTATGTGAATAAAGATGCATGCATATGCTTTCTTTTTATTACAAACAATAACAAATAATAAGTGATGTTTCTTTTTGGTTCACAGTACGGCAACTCCGGAGGACCTCTAGTAAATCTGGTAAGTCATTTTATATTTCCGTGGCAGACCCATTTTTACATTACCATCACATAATGTTAAAAACCATAAAAGACATTGCAGTTGTTTGTTACCTGACACTAAGTTGAGGTCTGCTGTTTTAGGATGGCGAGGTGATTGGGATCAACACGTTGAAAGTGACGGCTGGCATCTCCTTTGCCATACCCTCAGACAAAATTCGAGAGTTCCTGGCAGAGTCCTACGACAGGCAGTCCAGAGGTATCAGCTCTCACTGACACAGCTTATTATGTTTTCATTTTATTGCTTCTTTTCAATCACCAAGACAAACTGTAAGAGTCACATTTTGAAATTGGCTACAAGAGTTGGACCAAGATCCAAAGTGCACATACGGTAAAGGAGCATATAATTCAGCATGCCATTTGGTTATTTTTCATCTCTGTGTGCTCTCTTGAGATATATTGATTACATTTCTAGATTTATGAATCTGTGCCCAGCATTACCTAACAGGATTATGACATTTCAAATAAACCACTAAGAAGAAAATGCCAATACATGACAGGATGTAATTATATTTTATTGCTTTTCACCCTTACATAGTGTTTTTGAACAATTAAATAAAATTTTCTATTCAATTGAATTGAATTCAATTCAGTGTTATTTACAGTATTAAATCATAACAAGTTATCTCGAGACACTTTACAGACAGAGTAGATCTAGACCACACAATAATTTGCAAAGACCCAACAATTCCAGTAATTCCCCCAAGAGCAAGCATTTAGTGTGACAGTAGTGAGGAAAAACTCCCTTTTAGGCAGAAACCTTGGACAGACTCTTGCTCTTGGTAGGCGGTGTCTGGCGGTGCTGGTTGGGGGTATGATGAACTGTGGCAATTATTGTCAGAGAATGGAACTATGAATAGAAGTAGTAGTGGTAGTAATGGCATAGTAGGGCACTGCAGGGTGTAGCAGGGTGTAGCCGGGCACTGCATGGCGTAGCAGGGCACTGCAGGGCATAGCAGGGCATAGCAGGATGTAGCAGGACATAGCAGTGCACTGCATGGCATAAAAGGGTGTAGCAGGGCATAACAGGACCATGGCAACAACTGCAACCATGATTTAGGTGTCACCTTAATCTCCCCAATAAACTCCCCAGCACACACATGTATTTTATATATTTGACTGCCAACATGGGTTTCGTGATTGATCATATTTATTTGTCTATATGATGAAATAACCAAGGTGCTAAAACACATGGAAGATGGGGTATGTAGACATGTACATGTGCACACTGTCCTGCTAGATAAGTCAGACGATCTGTGATCCACCGTCTGCTTTAGAGTAATATTTCTTGGCTCACATACAGAAGATAATACCCTGGAGCAAAACTGTTGCAGGTGGGAGGATGGATGATTGTATCTGCATTGTGTTGTTGTCTATCTCTAGGGAGTGCAGCTGCTAAGAAGAAGTATATTGGTGTGAGGATGATGACTCTCACTCCAGCGTAAGTTGCCAGTGAATAGCACCAGTACAACCTTCATTATGTTGAGACAATGCAACATTTATATTTCTTTTTTTTCTGTTAGATAAAAATGGCCGTTGATAGCTAAACTCTCTGTCCCATTTTCTATCTCTAGGCTGGCCAAAGAGCTGAAGGCTCAACTCCGTGACTTCCCTGACATCACCTCTGGAGCTTATGTCATGGAGGTCATTGCAAAGACGCCAGCTGCAACGTAAGGCAAATATTTAGCCTATATGGCTCCATATATGGCTCCATACACCAAACTAAGTTGCTTATAACTTCATGGTTTTCATAAGTGCAAATGCAAGTTGTCTCTGACTCTTTTGTTTGTATTTATCTTACGTTAAATATTTATTGTTTTATTGACCTGCCAAGGGGCTACGGGCGGAAAATAGCACTTGTGCTACAACTGGGTACAATGCATCTCTCCTTGTTCTTATACAAGGACATTGTTAACTTTTGCATTGTCCCTGTTGAAAATAAAAAAAAATAACATATATACAAATAACAAATTTCTCAGTTATGGGATGTGGTCTTTGGCACTTTATTCTACACATGTGCACTTCACTCTCATCACTCTCCATGCAGCTCCTGCTCCCCTCTGGCAATGCAAATAGAGTATATTTTATTTCTCTCCTCAAACTGTGCACATAGACACACACTCAAAACACACACACATACATGTACACACACACTAAGCCTTCTACACAACTGTCTTAGTAGAACTTAAATTCATGGCTCACTCTGGCATGCCTGGAGTACTTGGCCCTCGAAAAAAAATATCCCCCCCTCCTCCCAATCGCAGCCCACTCCAATCAGCCACCTCCACAACTCGAGCAGAGTGGGGCTCGGGAGACGCTGAGGTCAGCCATTTCCTTCAAACCTCAGGCAGGGAGGTTACTAGCTGCACTGTGGTTTTCCTGTGCCTGCTCACCCAGCTGCCTCCAGAGTGATGTCCCCTACAGGCCCTCGTCAGTTTACTCATTGCTTGAATCACCCTGCTTTTTGCATAAGAACATTTCTGTGGTTCCTGTTATATTCTAGCCTGCGCTTTCATGCTTTTGATCTCACTCTGTTTTGTGTTGCTTTATGGCCTTTTGAAATCTTGACCCTGCTATCCATTTTCTCTGTTGAAAGTGTAAAAGCAAGTTAAGCTTTACTGAGCTGAAGTTGTTTTTATGGATGCTGTTGCAAGTGAAGGTGTGGTGGTCTGTGTTTACATGTGGCTGTGATTAAGCAGCTGTGTTGAGAGTCCACTTTTGATATCAGTGCTGGTTACTGCCTTGGTCTGCGTGTGATTTCAGGTTTACAAGTTATTTTTTTCATTATGGCTGTATGTGTGGGCAACATGTTTAAATTTGCTTAACGGTGCCTCGCTGTGCTATCATTCCCATCGTGATTGTTCCATCGTTAAAAGTCTTGCAACAGATGTTGATTCAGATTGTGCTCACGGACTTTATGGCCAAACTACAAGTTTGATATGTTTGTATAAAACACTAGAGACACGTTAGGATAACTTTATTTTAACTCATGTGATTGATGTTGGGTTTGTGATCCTTTACATCTGTAGGCCTTTACATTAATAATAATAATAATAATAATAATAATAATAATAATAATACATTTTATTTGTATTGCACTTTACATTTCAGCAATCTCAAAGTGCTACAGAGCATATAATAATATAATTCATTAAAACATGTATCTGCTGGTTTGATTGTTTCTACTAAAATCTGAAAAGGAAATTATAGTTGCACGTTATGCAAAGAGAGGGAAATATAGTCATGAAACCAACAGAATGTATTGTTAAAGGATAAGGTTGTTGTGTATTGTTTTTTTATTATTGTCAACAAATGAAAAGACCAAAACTAATAATGTGTTACTCTTCTCTCAATATGCTCAGCTGCAAGCCCATTGGTTCCCACTGAAGATGTAAAAGTGGTTCATGAATAATTGAAAACAGCGGGGCACTGTATTTTTATTTTTTTTTTACCAAACATTACTTAAACAGAAGCAAATAGTGCATTTGCTGGGGACTATTTCTAGTGGTAGAAAAAATCATGTTTGGGATTCTAGTGATTATTTCCAGCACCAAGACAGAGTCTGTAGCATAGTCTCAAAATCAACTAAAATGCCCATGTCACCAATTGCAACGGTAAGGCTCATTGATGTGTTTTTAATCATTTTTTGACAACAATGGAAGAATAAGAACAGAGAAATGCCATAGGTCAGACTTTACACTCACAAATAACACTATAGTTATAATTTTAGGACAAATTCATAGATGGTTTTGGTATTTTCGTGGAATTTGTTGACAATAGGAAAATATAACATATCACCAAACTTAAACTTTATGTTCAAGTATACTTATGCCACATGCAGAACAGCATTAACAATTTTTGTGGATTCTTTGCATTTATTAGATAGTACACAAGGTAGAGCTGACAGGAAATGAGGTTTGATGAGTGATGGGTGGTGACATACAACAGACGGACTTAAACTGGTGACGTCGGTATCAGATGGTCAACATCTTAAACCAGCCAACCAGGATGCCCTCATCACTAGCCTTCCAGTCCAAAATTCCAATACGCCTTCTTAATGGCTAAAACTGTGCCAGAATATCACATCGCTTTACTAAAAAAAAATCAGAAAACAAAAAGTCTCTTATTTGTTGCACATGTACTTGCTATTTATGAGGCCGTCAACTCTTTTTCTTCTCTCCCACAGTGCTGGACTCAAAGAGCACGACGTCATCACCTCAATCAACGGCCAGAGGATTTTATCCGCGAATGATGTCAGTGCTGCCATCAAGCGGGAGGGAACTTTGAAAGTGGTTGTGCGCCGTGGAAATGAAGACGCTATCCTCACAGTTGTTCCCATGGAGATTGACCCTTAACCCTCCACAAATCACACCACAGGAGCTGGAGCTAGGTTTTACTTATCACCAGTGGACCTTATATTTAAGAGGGGCTTCTACTGACACACCCTCTCCCTGTGGCCGAAGGCCAGTGGCGCCACGCATTCAGGAAAATTCTGGCTTTGCCTTGAAAGGATTGGCTTTACAGATGCTCTAAAATGAGCACTTTGTTCGAAGTGTGTGTTTTCACTTTTAGTCTTCAATGCTTTGATCAACGCTACTACTGTTTGGTCACAAACATAAGCAAATTGTTTTTATCTGCTTTCTCTTGTTTTTTGTCATTTTTAATATGGACTTCTGCTCAGTCAGGTCTTCCACTGCAATTGTAAGCAATTCAGAGATGGCTGGGCAAATCTGATTTATATAATTGTTGTTTTCTAACTCCTTTTTCAAAGTACTGTAAAATGTTTTTGTTGGTATTGTGATGTGTACTGAAAATAAAGGGTTCACCTTCTTTTGTTTTGACATTCACTGTGCTGGCTTTCTTATTTTCTTTCCATCTCTCTTGCACTCAATTTCACACACATTTAAATACACTCACATTTTGAGATGGATTACACCCAGGTTGACATTACAATATTTTCTTTGTGTGTGTACAGAGTTTGCTCAAAGGGGACATAAAACCAATTGAAATCCGGTGTAAATTGGAGTTTATTGCCTTCATATGGGCTTGCTAGCAGCATGGTGTGATTTTTGGGCCAGAGGTCTGCTGGCTAACCTCAGAGACAAGAGTGCGAGCCAAACAGAGATCCGACCCACAATGCAGTGGCCACAGATGTGGAGCACTCGCATGAATACACTTAATGTTTTGGTAGAGATTTTTGTTTACCACATACATTTTAGATGAAGATGATCAAGTAGACCTCACAAGAACTAGAGAAACCAACACACACTATAAGAACAGCTTCAAGACTCACAAGGTCTCCAACCAAAAACCTTCACTACATGCAAAATCTGCAGTGGAATCTTTATTGTAGCCCACCAAAACACAAATGTAAGATCTGCTATGCTGCACTGTCTACAGCTATATTAAATCCAACTTCAACAGCTTTACAAGACAGAGGGACATATTTTGTGATTCAGCAGTGCAGCTACTCAGTTTTTACATAATGCATTTCAGGCCACGCCTCTAATAACCAGTAATGTATGCTTCACACCCAATTTTCCATTCCCATACACCACAAGGAAGCTATGTTACGGATGCCTTCCCATGATGTTAAGCAGCCCACAGGCATGCATCATAACCACACAATATTTTCAGGATAAACTGGTAATTCAAAAATATTTTGACTTGATGACATACTGAACACCCAGTTGATAGATATACATTCCCGGTCAAAGGCCAAAGGTGCATTTTTGAAAAACAAACAAGCAAACAAAAAGTACAAAGACAGAAGTGTGACAGCGAGTGTTGCTGCCATCTCATGGTTCTGTGTCAGTGTTGCAATATCTTTTTAATTTAACCCATCCGCTTATGTTGCAAATATTCCAGGCAGATGTCACACACAACATTGAATTTCTATGTTTTTAATTTCACTTGGCAACAGCACAGATTCCTGATTCATTTATTCTGAGACTGCAACACTTTCAAAGGGATTGTAACACTGGATTTAGATGTAAAGATGGCCTGTTGAGATAATTAATTCCAGCTAAACTGCCAAGACCTGAGCTCAAAACCATCATTCACCCAGGGCATGTCCATATTACCTCACCAACTCTGAGCCTTGAGGTGGAGTGACGGTCTCTCCATCAGCCGAAATACATGCAGATCCCAAAGAATGTTTAACACCGACTGAAAATTGTGTGTTTTTCATACTCTTCTTTGGGTGAGATAGAGAATTTTAAATGCCTCCCATGGGAAATTAGTATGCCTCTTTCTCTGAACTGAGACCAGCCATTTCCACAGAGCTGACCCCATATCGCATCTCTTTAAGGATTTCATGCTTTTAAACAGATGTTTGTCTAGGCTGAGTAATGGTCATTTCGGTGTGGACACAGTTGGGACCTCTTTGCCCTGCAGACCTGAGCCTATAACACACTATTCATTTGTTTGACACCATCTGCGCCCCCAGACCAGTACCAGTGTTTGTGATCTATATGCTTTCTGTTTCCAGCATGCTGCAGGTGTTTGAACATTCAGTCCAGTAAGCACAATGATCACATTTGGCTGTATATAATTGTTTTTCTATTGAATCTATAAGATATGCTTTATTACATTTTATTGAGAGTACGGGGAGGGATTATTGGCAGACCAATTCAACCCATAAATGCTGCTCATGCACATTTGGGATTTAACGGTTTGATTCACTTAAATTACTGGAAAAACAACAACAAGTGTATTTTATCCTTTTACAGTCTATGATTTTCATATAGTATGTCTTGTGGTATCTAGCCATGATTTGTTTTACTTAGTGTTAATTGTCCATGGTTTTGAGATATTAGTAGCAGCCTACTCCCAACACAATGGAGGTGAATAGAAATGTGAGCACACAAGATCACATAAAAAATAAATATACAAAATGGAAAATATGTCCTGGTTACATGTGAATAGAATGACATTTTGCTGAACAAATACTCCCTATGAAAACTTGTTTTGAGTTAACCAAGCCTTTAAACATTGATTTAGTTAATTTACTCTAACATTATTAGACTAAGTAAATATTAAGAAATAGGCCTATAAATCCATAATGTATGTCCCTTATATTTTAAACCGTGCATAGTTTAAAGAAAATAAAATCATTTTGAACTAAACGATTTTTTATAAATTATCTGAAAAATTATCTATTTAATTTAGATAAACTGATCCCATGATTTTACTGTTTCCCTTTGGCACGTCTTCAAGTTTAAATCAACTAATGTGGACCTCCAGCGCCCCCTATCATTTATTATGGTTTCACTTTTTAACCAATCAGAGCCACGTTTGCTGAAAGAGTCTCAAAGCACAAGAGAACCTACCTGCCGCTGATTGGCCATTTCCCTTCATGCGGCGCACTACAGAGGGGTCTTGCCAGGGAACGAAGAGGGAGGGCATATTTTAATGGCCGTCAGTAGCACTACCAAATGCAAAAAGTCCGGATTATCCACTATATTTAAACAATTCTAGCTACGGATGTGTTTTGTCCGTTTTTTTTGGTTACGAACATTACTCTTGGGGGTTGGAGATGTGTTTCTAGTGTTGTTTCTACTGCAGTAAACGGACTTTACCCGCTTGATTCGTGCGCGAGACGGAGATCAGGCCCAACCGGCTGGCTAAAACACAAGCGGACGTTTAGCTAGTCGCCGGAGTTCAAAGGTAACAGTGTGTGCTGCTATTTTTTTGTACTCACAATGATATTTAAACCTTAATCTCTGTATTAAACTGTGTATGTTAAATCACTTGATCATATTGAAACACAATATTGTATACATTTAATGCAGAAGTGTGAAATGTAAACAGGGGACCAACGTTAGCATAGTTTAGCAATGTCGAAGCTAATGGCTAACTTTATAGCAACTTTACAAGCAGGAGCAGGCCTAGCTAGAGTTAACAGACGTATGTAATATTTACAGCCCTGTCACTGTGACATTAGGTAATGCAATTAATTCAAAGTTTTACTGTAGTTAATCCATCTGATAACCGTATTGCACATATACGATTGATAATGTTATTATGCTGTATTCACGTGCTCCTCGGGCTGGTCCCTTTTCGAACTCGTTCTTCCGAGTTCGGTGTTATTTGTTGTGTTTTATTGCTCAGAGCGGTTAAACAATAACGTTAGCGGTTTCCATTATACATTTCACTTTGAATCTTTTATAATTGTGATCTTGTCCCAAACTTAGTGCTGCATCAGTACATTCCCTAAAACCACTAAAATATTGCTTTAACGTTACCTGACTTGTTATCAGGGTTAATGCTTATAAACTCAACACACAAGGCCACTCTACGTGGACAGCAACTAACGGTTACACCCTGATACCATATTACAAATATTTGATGTGAACAATCGTATGTGCAATGTTTCCTGTGACATACTATACTTGTCTTACTATACTTGTCTTACTATACTTGTCTTACACTTACTTTCGTCCACCATGTTGCTGCGTACTATGATGCCAAGTCGTGTAGCCTACCAGACAATTCTCTCTGGCTGTTTTGTAATTGTAGGCTCAAAGATGTACAAAATAGGTTGTCACCTGGTATCCTTATCCTTAGTGAATAAAGATTGATTAAAAAAAGTGTATCAGACATTTTACCCACTTTCCGAGGTGTTCCAATTTGAGCGAGTGAATTCTCCCAGACTGGGAGAATTCCCGATTATTCCGACATTACCTGAATGCAGCATTCTAAGCGAGCTTACATTTTGAGCTAGCGAGCTATGTCATTCAACTTGGTGTTCTATCAACCAGAACAAGCCAAGGTAATTCATCCAACTTTGTCAGTGTGATCGTGGATTAATGCTCGTTATTAAACGTTGTGTAATCGTGCGTGTTGCACCTTTCAAGACACATTGGTCGAGCTGTACGTTGCCTGACGTTTGAACCTGACGTTTTTGTATATTTATTAAGGTTACCAGTTTTACCTTGCAAGACATTTGCGTTGGTTTATTTGGTGCATACAAAAACATGTTAAACACGGAATAATTCAGTAAGGCAAAGTACTGCAACAATCAAAAAGCACAATTAACTAGACGCTTGTGTGATATGTTAAATGTTTTATTTGCTCTGCTTTTATTCACAGGGAATATGTAACATAAAGCAACCGACATGACATCCAGATTTGGTAAAACATACAACCGCAAGGGAGGGGAGGCCAATTCTAAATTTGATGAGGTCTTCTCCAATAAAAAGCCAACACTGACCACCAAATGGGGGGAGACCACTTACAAGGCTCAGTTGGGTGGCAAGAGGCCTATTTTGAAACCTGACGTTTCTGAGCTTTCCAAGAGGCCCAGGCTTGAGGACAGTGACAGCGACAGTGATGGAGACCCATTTGGGTTTGACAGCGATGAGGAGTCCAAAACTGTAACCTCTCACGTGTCCCAGTCGAAAGTCAATGAAGGGGCTGTTACAAAGTCGACCGCAGTGCAGGGAGGTGGGACAGCCACTGTTACTTCTGCACAGGGCTCTGCTAGCTCAACAGCCACGCTCACAAGTAAGTAATCAATACTTAATAAAGTAACATTGCCCCTGATTGTCTTGACAGTTAATTTACTATCTGTAACTAACCTGTCACACCATTTCTTTTTTATCTACACTTGTTTGATAGTGTCTGCAATCCATTTTGTGGCAATGTCTGTGTTTTCATATAACCATCTGTTATTATCTTCTCCATTCACAGCCAAGCAAACATCTGAAGAGAGGGTTGTTAAAAATAACCAGACCTGGTACAAAAGTACATCAGATAGCAACCAGAAACCTGCATGCAAGGCCCCTTTGTCAGACACAGTCCTCTCAAATGATCAGAACCTCTCAGCGCCCAAGATGCCCTTCTCCTCCTCTCCGAATATAGTCACATCCCTTAAACTTTTCACTGATGCACCAGGTGGTAGCAGAGACTTCCAAACCTCTTCCTGTTGCGACGAACTGCCTTTAGAAGAAATCAAAGGTGCTGAGCTGGAGCCTCCCTCAGAGCCTCCACCAGAACCAGTGGACAACATCCCCCCTTCCCCATTTACCCTAAGAGCCTCAAACTGCAAGAAATACCAGCGACCCACCAGGTCAAGCAAAACGTCTTCTGAACCAGTGGAAAACAACAGCAACAAGCCCACTGAAACAGCGAGTGCCCAAGATAAGCCCAACAGTGTCCTTTCTGCTAGCGCAAGTAGTACGGCTGCCAATGCTAAAACGGCAGCCAAGCCCGTAGGCCGGGGCGGCGGGAGGGTACGGGACTACACGGTTCTGCACCCGTCCTGTCTGTCGGTGTGCAATGTCACCATCCAAGACTCAATTGAGCGAGGCATTGATGATCTGGTCACCCCAGCTGTCCCTGCTGACCTTGGAGATGCAGGCCAGATGAAGAAGAAGTCAGACGCTCCTCCCCCCAAACCTACCAGGTGAGTCATTGTCATGTCTTAACAATCTTTCTTGATTTTGGGGATATGGACAAAACATCCCAATTTTCTTAGTTTAACAAAATTGACTAGTTAAGTAATTTGTGATATGTGTCAGCTTCCATAAATTGTAAGTCATTCAGGATTTTGTAGTATTGACATTAATAGTATCTTGTATTCAAAGTAAAATGAGTCAGACATAATAATGAACATTACTTTTGTGTTGCACTTCATTGTGCATTGTGCACTTATTCACACACACTTTATAACAATAGGGCTTTGAACATCATATCTTCAACGTCACTGGTTCCACAATTAGGACTTGAGTATATAATTTGTTCAGCCCCTGAGGAGCAAAATACACATTATTATATTTAAAGACCTTAATATTGATGTCTCAAGAGGTATAATCACTTGCTGCAAGGCCTATATTCTACAGATTTGTCATGTACACTGGTGGTTTGACATACTGTATCTGTACACAATGTTTTTGTTGGGAGGATCAGTTTGAAATATTACAGAACAACAGAATTGCAGAGGATAGCACAAAGATACTCTATACATCATCAATTTGACTGTCTGTCCGCTCTTTGGAGACACTGCCATTTGTGTATGTGGTCTATTGTTATAATATGCATCATGTTTGAGTGGTTACATTGTGGTGTCTTCACTGTGAACAGTTGTCCAACATTAAGACATTTTATCTTCATTGAGTTGTACACAAATGTGGACCCCTATTTTTTTGTTTTTGTTTGTTCAGCTTCAATGGCTACTTTTAATTTTTTGTTTTGCTCTGTCCTGCTCCAGTTTCCCTCTCTTTCCCACATCCTCAGTAAAAAAGCAATACAAACAAACATGAAACAAGTCCTCTCACTGTATCTTCCCAGGTTTAGACCCACCCAGACAAAGACCAAGAAAACCAAGACTGAGACCAAGCTAGAGTTTTTTGGCTTTGAGGACAAAGAGGACCAGGGGGGTGAGGAGGGTCCAGAAGGTGGCATGGGAGGAAAGAGTAGCTACAAGATCAAGTACTTTGGTTTTGATGACCTGAGCGAGAGTGACAGCGATGAAGAGAGCTCTCAGACCAAAGAGAAAAAGGCCAAGAAAGCGGCTGCAGCCTTAGCTGCCCTGAGCTCTGCTGTGGACAGCCCTCATACCAGTGACTCTCAGGATAGCCAGGCCAGCAGCAATACAGGTGAGCAGATCCTTAATTTATAGATACATGGCCTTTGAATCCCTTTTTAATTAGTCTCGCTTTGACCTTCCTGAACAGCCCTGTGGAGGAGGGTCTGGCGAGTCGAAACAAAATTCTGAGATTGGGGGGGGGGATGGGTTGTGGTTTATTGGCATTTCTTTAAACAAATCCCAACCGTCTTGGGCAGCGCTAAGTGCCGGACGGAGCCACTTTGCCGCGGCAAATTAGCCTCGGTTTTGGTGGAACGGTCAGTTTGTTTTAGTCATGCAACAGCTAACTAGACTATTTTTGTCCAATCTGAGTTTTCTGACTGGGTCTACCCTGCAGAGATCTAAGGAGCAGTTAACCATAGATCTCATAAATCCACCGGAGTTTAAAATAACGGACATCCGGCCCAAATGAGGGACTTTCGTCAGAATTTCCGGCGGCACCTGAACAATCCCGGAAGTGAAGCGTCGTGGATTTAGACTACTTTTAATTAACCTCTATGCAGTTTGGGTGATTTTGTGATTAAGATATTTGTAGCCTGAAGAGAAGCTTATAAAACATGCACTTTTCCCCAAAAACTTAAATAATTGATAAAGCATCAGTCCATTCGTACTTTGTTTCTCGTCATCAACAATCTGGTTTATCCAACAGATGCTTTTGACTTCTCCGATGACTCCAGTCCTGGCATCGCTGAGGGGCAGAAAGGACGCTCAGAGAAGCCAAGTGACAAATCCAAGGACATTGGCAGTGGACTCAAAAAGATCTTCAGTGGACCCAAAAAGGTATATGAGCATGTTTTTCTGCCTACTCTTGCGTACTCAAAAGTAACTTTGTCATCTAACCTGCTGTCATGACTTTCCTCCTGGCCAGGGTTGATCTTGGGTCTGACGCTGCTTGGCTTTGGACAAGCATTTCTTTTAATGTTAGAGATGTTTAAATTACATTTACATGACAGAATACCCAGCTTGTCTAAAAATAGACTGAGATAATATGAGCTCATGGCTAATATGCCATATCAGAATAAACTTTGATTTGGGATATTTTCTGTAAGGCCCATATTTGCTCTGCTTATCTTGATCATGTTTTGCAGTAGCTTTAGGATATTTGCGGTCTGTCTTCCTAATTCTTTTTGTTTACTGCTTCTACATCAACGAAAAATCTATTCACCGTGTTGTCTTTGCAATATATAATTGAGTCGCACAATCTGTCATTTTTAAGAAATGTTTTGGGACTATTTATACTCTATTCCGAGGCTGCTGTTGTCTCCGTCCATTGTCCTGATTGCTGCTTGCAGTGTTTGTGTGTTGAGTTGTGCTAATTCACAACCACAACTTCGACATCGTCTATTGTTCATGTATGGGTGGCGATGCTTATGGCGCTTCGAGCTTTACGTGTCTGAACATTTCCATCACTAAATGAATGAATGACATGTACATTGTCCACCTATATCAGGTGTTATGCTTTGTCTGTTTAGATAAATAACCAATTCTTACTGGATTCCAGTCTCCTGCTAAAGCTGTGTACAACGCTCGCCACTGGAATCAGCCTGAGCCTGAAGAGATCCCTGTGCCTCCGCTTTCTCGATCTCAAACTGCTCCGGTAAGAAATCGCTCTGACTGGTTATTGTTATTGAGTTTAGCTATTACTTTAGTGTGTGAAAAGAATACATTTGTGATGTTTAAAGTTCACATTTGAAACCATTAAATGAATTCATTTTGACACATTTGTAAAACAAAAAAAATTACACGGTATTATGTTAAACAAATAAGAATAACTAATAGCACTTATTTACAGAATGTCTCATTCCCTACTGTCCACAACCCAGGATATTGTTTATTGGTCTCTTAGTAGTCAACAGTTAATTGCTCTAATCAGTCTCATTCTGTTCACAGACAATTGAACCTGGGTTTTTGTGTATATTGCTGAATTTGCCCTGTGGAAATAAATGTTGCTTCATACACAATCTAAGCTGGCAACTGGGATTTATTTGAAGTAGTTTTTAACTAAGCACTAACTCATCTGACATCTGTTAACACTTATTAAAGACTTGTGTGCTTAACAGACTATTCGGCTATGGTAAATCTTGCGGACATGTCGTTAAACAGATTTTTTTACTTTGGTATGAGCCCCATTTCTCCGCCTCTTTTCTTCCTCAGGCGGTTTTATCGTGCAGCAGCAAGGACAGCAACTCCCATAAAGATGATGGCTTGTTCAAAGCCCCCCCACCACCGCCCAAAGTCATTAAGTCAGAGACTCTCCCCACGCGACTCAACCAGGATATTGTCACTGCGCTGAAATGCAGGAAGGAGCACAAGGAGGTGAGCCCAGAGCACACTGAGATTTTTTTAGACATCTGCTGAGGCCTTAACAGTGTAATGCTTATTTGTGTTCAGTTTTTACTACATTTGTTGTATGTAGCAAGGAATTTAATTCTAAGATTAATTTAAAAGCTCAAAAGCAGCACAACTCATTTCACATATGTAAAGAATATTCGGGAGACCTTGATCAATTACACAGAAGCATTTAATGCACACTCAATTGAGGAGAAATTAGGATCACACAGTGCAACTTGGGTGCCATCCCATCTTCTCAAGTTCCTGTCTTCCTGTAAGTGCATTTAAACTCATTCTGGATCTCTCTCTCTCTCTCTCTCTCGCTCTCTCTCTCTCTCGCTCGCTCGCTCTCTCTCTCTCTCTCTCTCTCTCTCTCTCTCTCTCTCTCTCTCTCTCTCTCTCTCTCTCTCTCTCTCTCTCTCTCTCTCTCTCTCTCTCTCTCTCTCTCTCTCTCTCTCTAACCTCTTTTCACCGAGCTCTAAAAGGAAACAAAACATTCCCTTATCATGCAGCTGCCTACTTTCCCTGAATCTGCATAGACACAAACATATTTATTCAATACACATGGCTTAGTTATTAGAGACTGACCTTATACTCTCGTGCCCTGACCTGTGACCAATGAATGACCTGATGTTGTCTAAGCTTATTTTTGTCTCTTTATACCACAACATGGTGTTTCTGGAAATTCCATCATATCTCTCTTACATACTCAGCCAAGCTGCTTTTACCCATTTGACGCAGGTTATACAGTACAAGAATAGCATTGATTTGATGCATGTCAAGCTCACTGTATGAGCCCCTTTGTAGATTGGATGTAGCAATGATGACTGTAGCTGTTTTAATTTGAACTGCCCTACAGTGCCTACACACAGTATGACTGTCGATACTGGCCCTATTTTAACAATCTAAGTGCACGGTGTGAAGCGCTTTGCGCAGCTGTGTTTAGTGCGCGTCCAATAAGCCAATCAGTGTCATCTCCCATTCTCTTTAAATGCCAGGCGCATTTGTACCTTGGAGCATTGCTATTATGATGGCGAATTTGCTAAGCAGGAATGAGAGAAGAAGCTGATCTGCGCGAAGTGAAAGCGCGCGAGCAGTTCATATCATACTATTTCTGTTAGTTGTATCAAAGTTCATTTTTACTTGTGAACACAAGGAGACCGTTTCCACACTACAGAATAGTACAGAAAATGCCCAACTAGAAGCTCTCTACAGCCACTTATTTATACAAAGTGGATGTTACTATAAAGTCATAACAAAGTCGATGTCAGTTTATCTCATTCGGTCTGGGGATCTCCTCTTCCTGCTCTGCCCCCAGAAACACCCTGTGGCTTTCACAAGGACAGATGATTGCTCCATGGTTATCTTGTTTAGAGTGATTGGTATAATATGGTATTCTTATGCAAACAGTTTTAATAATAATCAGTTCAATCAATTTCATTTTTAATCTTTTGCATGTTCACGAGTCTAGGCACATCTTAATAATGCGCTGTTAAAATAGCAATGAAATGCTGCACTATTAACTTTAGACAAGACCTGAAGACACCACCCTGTAAGTCCAGTACGCCCATGGGCACAACTATGGGCGCAGGGCGCTGTATGGTCTTAAAATAGCAAAGACACAGGCCCTAACTCCACAGGCTGAGCTATTATTAGGCTCGTTCGAGATGAGCCAGGTCTGCTCAGAATCGATCACCGCCGATCGGCGGCCGTTGCATGCCGGTTAGATTTGTGTCCGACTTGATCCCGACTTGCTCATGCACACATAGGCAACGATAATCTTACGAGAGCAAGGCGGCCGCAGTTCTGAGACGTAGGCGGAACAGTTGCTTTTCACCGACTGCAAGACCCAGGCGGACCCAGAGCATGCTGGGAAACTCCAGCCTCTCAGCTGATTTAACAGCTGATTGGTTCACAATCGACTCAACATGATGACGCTTTTATATAAACTTTTTATTGTTTTTGAATCGGAGGGATCTTAACTGCTATTTGTCTGATTTAAAGACTTATTCTGTACAGAACACATGTTGTGTGGCTGATAGACGTTTAGAAGTCAGAGAGACCAAATCGGATAACGGATCATCTACAGTCTGTTAATTAAAATCAGCAACAGATTGCATGTAGAACATTTTGAGAGTTACTCTGTCATAATTAAAACAACTAGAGACTGTGTTCCAGCTGATATGTGGGTCTGATTATATTTTATTAAATCGGAATCTTACCAAAGTGTTTTTGTTACCTCCTGTTCAGTCTGATGGCGTCAGGAATCGGCTGAAAACTGTCCGACTTTACCGCAGCTTTTTATCCCCGGCCCCGGCTGCTGCCACCTGCTCTTGTCCACTTTACAGGCGAGGCGCAGTTCATCTCGAACGAGCCTATTGATGATGGGTATTAGCACAGTCAGCTATTGCTGGTAATGGAACCAATAGTGGGGACTTGAGAGCAATTCTATCACTGTGTTTGTGCAAGTTGATTGTGACTCTGGGTAGATGAACCTGTACCAATTACCTGTCATATGCCCCATTCCCCTTCCACCAGCTGTACACTGTGGTGCAGCATGTGAAGCACTTCAATGACGTGGTGGAGTTTGGAGAGAATCAAGAGTTCACAGATGATTTTGAGTACCTGGAGACAGGGCTGAAGAGCAGTCAGCCACTCAACACAAGATGCCTTAGGTAAGTTGAATAAACACTTAGTGCTGCCTTTTCTGTGCAGTTCTACAGAGGAGGTAGTAGAGGAAATTCTGATGCTCTGATATATTTATTTTCTAGTGGCATCTTGATGGTACTGATTTGTATGGGTACCAAATACCTCACTAAGTTGATGATTGAATGGTACAAGCACCTGTTACCTAACATTTACCTAGTATTAGCCTAGCCTATTCATAAAGCAATTACAGGAACAGCTGCTTTATTTGATCAAAGCTTTTGAAATTCTTAAATTAAACAAAACTGATAAATATTCTAACCAAGAGCAGCTGGAGGTAGCAATACAAATTAAATATGTTTTAAAGAGACCACAGAAAATGCAGTTGTTTTTACTCAAATCCCTTGTTCACATGCAATATACATTGTTTTAGCAATTCTTAATGACAAATCATCCACTACATTCATCCATGCTTTTTTAGTTGAAAGTTTTGGTTTTTTTAAATTAACACAAAAATAATAAGCCCTATAGCGGTAGTATGTGTACCTATATTTAGCTTTGCACTCTGCCCTCCACATTTCCACCATGTTGGGGTAATGTGCTGAGATTAAGCTTGTTTTTTTTCTTTTGTGAAAAAGAAATCACAAAAAGACAACCGTGAATGTGTTTCTGTTCCTCTCTCACTGCTGCAGTATAATCAGCCTGGCCACACGGTGTGCCATGCCTGGTTTCAGGATGCACCTGCGGGCCAGAGGGAAAGTGGCGCAGGTCTTCAAAATGCTCAGTGATGCTCCACAACACTCGGTCAGTAAAACTCTTTTCTGTCACCTGCTTTTTCAATTTCACGATGTCATCTCTCTCAAAACGTTTTTTTTAACTAGTGACTGGTGATATGTTTTACCACTTTTGAATAATTGCTGCTTTAGTTGTTTACTTAGTACTTTGTAAATATGTACTCTAAAGTTTCCATTCCAAACTTTGTAATGATTGTGTTTTATTAGAGTTTGAACCATGAACCATAGCTGCTGCTTGTGTCAGGGTTAGACAAGAAATAGATGGACTCATCTGATTCAACAAGTACAAATCAGAAACTAATGCCAAGTTTGTCAATGCCATTTTAATGTAGTTGTTTTCTTTTAGTTATATCTTAAAAATGCAAAGTCATTGCATTGTTTGTCTGTACTGTCAACATTGTTGTTAAAATGTCTCAAGCCTCAAGCAGTGGCAGTATGATCTGCATGTTTAGAGCAGCTTTACAGTATGAAAATGTTACATTTAAACTGAAGAGAGTGAAGTTTGTTTTAGTATCTTGATTAACACCTCTGCAATATTTGCTAATGAAGATGGTGTTAAATGTCTACATACTGCAGCTATTTAAAATTCATAACTTATTAAATTCAGTAGACTCAGGTTGTCATTACAGTTTCAGTTATCCTTGAAGTGTAACCTTTTTTTAGTGTGCTGTATTTCTTCACACTTAAGATTTTTCTCTGTTGCACAGACGCAAATACATGTGTTTGAAGCTACGTTTCCTAATTTAGAGAATGCTGTATTGATAATGGACAGGTTTCTGATTTTACCAGCTGGTCCAGCCAGGGTGTTCAAATCATCTGTATGCTCTGCACCACTTTTGTAATAGCCTTTCTCTACCATTCTATCAGAACCTTGGTCTGTGCACGGCTGCTCTGATGTACATTCTGAGTCGGGATCGTCTTAACATGGATCTAGACAGGGCCTGTCTGGAGCTTATGATCAAGTTGCTAGAACTGGACCAGGACTACTCAGCTCACCAGGATCAACTCACTGCAAAGGAGGTGGAAAAAGTCAAGGAGAAGATCAGGAAGCTGTGCGAGACTGTGCACAACAAGCACCTTGACTTGGAAAACATCACGGTGTGTTATCAAATAGCTATAAATAGCTGTTAGTTAATTAAAATGGGCTCATGTCCTCATTACACTGTCAGATGTCTAGCTTTCCCAGTAGGACAAATGTGTCATGCCAAGTAAAAGTGGATGCTTGATATTTCAGATTTGACATTGTTTTTTCTGTGTAGACCGGCCACCTTGCCATGGAGACATTGCTCTCTCTTACCTCCAAGAGAGCCGGAGATTGGTTCAAAGAAGAACTGCGACTACTGGGCGGTTTGGACCATATTGTAGACAAAGGTAGGTGTGTAAGATGAATTGTACAGTATGTAGGTGAGCGGTTTGCAAGTCTCTAGTTGTCTGTGTATAAGGTTTGCTTTCCAAGTTCAGGGCTCCAGGCTAACTTTGTGCCTTGGTTGCACTGGTGCGCCTAATGTTTTTATTTAAAAGGTGCACCCAAATTTTTCCTTGCGTCATTGTTAACGCCACAATTTTAAGGTCACCTTATTGTCACAATCCATGTATATATATTCATGTATATTATGTAAAAGATTTTATACAAGAATAAGGTGTAGGTAAATACTTGTATTTATTTGAGGCACAATTACGCTTATACAAAAATGTAAATTTACTTTATTTTAAAGTAAGTATTATTTTAAAAATACTTACTTTAAAAATAAAATGTTTAAAGTGCATCACTGAGCTTCCAAAATTAAACATTTTAAGCTAAATAGAAAGTGCTACTGTTTAAAAGTGCTTCCCTGAACTGAGACCTAACATTTCATGGCTCAGTCTTATAGCGGGTCCTCCTTGCTGGCGCATGCCCTTCACATGGCCAACACTTGTAATTTGACCTTCTTCCCCTTTTGGCCTTGGCTAAACCAGCTTGCCACACTCCCTAACATCAAATTCCTTCCCAGACTGAAAATATACAGCTGCAAATTAATTGAAAAAAATAGCCTAGGATATATTAAAAAAATGATATCTCTGCAAAAGCTCCTTCACTTGTTTTCAACAACAATAACAGACTGATCAAAAGAGAGAGAGGGTGCCTGGATAACTCAGTTGGTTGATATATAGATGTGTAGTCCTCGATGCAGCAGGCTCAGGTTTGACTCCGACCTGCGGCCCTTTCCTGCATGTCACCCCCCCCCCTCCTCTTTCATGTCTTTCCTATCAAAATAAAGGCTGAAAATGAAAAAAGAAGAACAGACATAGGGTGGAGTGCGATGGACTGAAGCGTATGCTACTCACAGAGTGATGGCTGACTCATGATGAATGGGTCCAGCACGGGTCGAATGGCGGGTCAGAGTTACACCAGCCTGTGTATAAAATGTCTGTATCGTCACTGCACTTCATTTTTATTAACTATAATATTCTGGCCATGGGTCACATCTCTCACCCAGGTCCAGCAGGATCCGTCTCACACGCTATTGGCCTATTGCTCAAAGAACTTAAGTTAGATGATTTCAATAACTTCTTCTGTTTTGCCCCGTGGCGGCCACAGTAATCAGCAGTTATCAGCAGAAACACTGGTACAAATACAGGTTACCCTCTCATGCTAAACAGCTGTGTTAATAACAAAACAAATGTTAGCAGTGTGGACCGGCACTGTCGCTGCCGTGGAGCGGTGTGTGTGTGTGTGTGAGTTAATGGGGGCGAGGCTGCGCTGAGATCCAAACACCAAATTGGTCGCACTCTAGAGCCCCGTCAAGTTTCACACCGGTTGACTTTCACGTGTCTGTCAGGATGTGTAATGTGCCTTTTGTGTTTTATTGTACCACAGTTAAAGAGTGTGTGCAGAACCTGAGCCAAGAGGATGACAAGGAGAACCTTGTAGCGTCTTTATGGGGGGCTGAGAGGTGTCTGAGAGTACTTGAAAGTGTAAGTACTGCTCTGTTAAATTGCGTTTCTTCTTTCACCAAAGTCATACACTCAAGGACAAGAGTAATGGCAACTTTGGCAACTTTTTATTGTTACCTTTTATTAAAAGGTTTTGTTTAAAACAAACTATTTCTTATCAACTATTTGACATGAAATGAATGATCAAAGGTCTGAACCAAACAAAGTTGTTTCCCCTCATTTTCTGTTTCTTTCAATGTAGTTTTCCCTTCCTATTGATTTTATTTCTTTCATCTTCTGCCAACAGGTGACCGTGCAGAACCCAGAAAACCAGGGTTACTTGATTGCCTACAAAGACTCACAACTCATTGTCTCTTCTGCCAGGTGAGCACCAGATACAGCTTGGAGCTATTATTGACTGGACACGGACACTTGCTGAGACACTGACTAAAATACCATCAGTTTACCTTTGTACTTTTGTAACCATCACATTTTAGGTTGCCCTCAGGGATGTTGAGGGTCTTTTTACTTGCGTGTCTGTTAATGAAAGCATTTTCACCTTATTGAAGTAAAGGAAAAAGTATTAAAGTTCAAACCTTACAGTAATGTGAGCCAATAAAGATGTATCAGCAAATTCTGAGCTGACAAAAATTGGTTACTATTTCTGTATTGGTGGACACTAAATTGTCATATAAAGGGAATTTAAGTGTTAAAATGATCTTTTAATGTTAATCTCTTTCCGTCACCCTTAGGCTTGTTTTATTCACCCTTATGCGTTTCCTTCACCCTTATGCTTGTTTTCTTTAAAATGGGCCTAATTTCAGCCAAATAACTTGGTTCTTCCTTTCACCAGAGCTTTGCGGTACTGTGAGGATATGATTCAGCGATACAGCAGGGCGTTAAACAACAGCTCTCTGTCATCGTCGGGTGCAGCGCTGCCCCACTGCAGCTTCAGTAACGTGGGCAAGGCTGTGGAGGACTGCATGAGGGCCATCATAGGAGTGCTGCTCAACCTTACCCATGACAATGGTATTCTCTTTTGCTACTTTATATATTTTTTGCTTTTGTTTTGCCTTTGTTCTGTGTTTGATGCTTTTATCTGGCATTTGTGGATCTTAAGCACTGGAGAATGACTCAGTATTATGGCTTATTGTTTGTCTGATGTGATGCATAACAATGAAGCACAGTTTATTACATTAAACGGCAGTTTCATTATGTTATACTTTATGTGATATTGCATTATTTTTCAATATTGTGATGTATAGTACAGGTATTGGACTTTATTCTTATTATTGAGCTTATATAAATCCTATTACTCAGGCTTCAGTTGCTTAGTAGGGTATTGACTAGTATGAGCAGAGGTTAATAATTTATTATGTTCATCTGCAGAGTGGGGAAGCACTAAGACAGGTGAGCAGGAACAGCTGACCGTAACTGCTCTGAATTGTGTTCTCCGAGTTCCACGCTACATCCCACAAGAGCAGCGCTTTGACGTGCGAGTACTGGTAAGGCGCTCTTGGACAAAACATCACATAATTGTTCAAAGGATCCGTGTTTGTTCTATGTACGTCTGTGCCCGCATATATGCATCTTATTTGTGTATTTTGTTCTGTATACCAGGGTCTGGGTTTACTAATTAACCTTGTGGAGTATAGCTCCAGAAACCGCCACTGTCTGGTGGACATGGAGTACACAGTCGACGACACCTGTCTGGAAGACAGCCTAATGCAGCCTGCTGACCAAACCCAACCTGACACAGCGGCAGTGTCGGCACCGCCAAGCACAGCTGAGACTCAGGGAGACGGAGCTGTCAGACCAAAGGCCTGTGGTGCTTTGGCTGCCCTGGTGCAGGTAGGAATTGTGCCAAGACTCATTAATAAATATTTCAACAGTCAGTGTTTCTTTTGTCTTGGCTACAGGGTTTTTCCGCATCATTTCTTTTGAAGTAAGGATGTGAGAAGAAACGGTTAGTTAGTGATGAGCAGTCATGAGGAAAAGGTCGATGTCTTTTACCGTTCAAAGACAACTTTGTATTGTATAAATAGGTGTGACAGTTTTTCACGTGTTCTCTCAGGGAGACAGTTGAAAGTTGAAACATTACTCTACTGTGCTACATGCCCTACTACACAACCATAAGCTGTACTGTTGACTGCATTTTAAGTAAAGTCTGAAGTTGCATACATTTTACAGAACGCTAGTGGCCTAGTAATAGGCAAATCGATGCACACTGATTTGTGGATTTGAAATTCAAGATAAAAAGGTGAATTAATATTTTAGCTTTTATTATTGATATCGCCTTAACCAACTCCTTTCCCAACTGACTAGTTAGGTTTTCTAAACAGTGACCGTTGAGAGCAAAGTAGTGATTTACTTTAAAATAACCTTTCACTGTCAAGAACGTTTTTTGCATTCCCAGTTGCTTTCTCTCCTCATCTTGACAAAATGCATATTTAACTGCTATCTCTTTTGTTCCCTTTTAAATTGTGAAAAATCTGCTGTTACTTGGCTCCAAATAAAAAGTTTGTTTGGAGTTCACTGTTTATTTCTCTCTACATTGCAGCTCTTCCTGGAGAGGGAGCGCGCCGCCATCCTGGCTGAGGCTAAGACTGACGACCTCATCAGTGAGGCACCCAAGCCGGCACTGGACCAAAGCGGAGAGTGGCAGGAGACGTCGGGAGAGATCCAGTGGGTGGCAGCCGAAACCAACGACAGCCAATCTGAAACAAAAGAGGAGAAGAAAGAAGAGGAGGATGAAGAGTTGGACCTAAATAAAGGTAGATGTTTGTGTTTGAAGTTGTGCGTATGAAAGAGGAGCTGTTTTTCGCTGCAGCTAAAATCATAATCTAGATAAATGTGGTTAATGTTGCAGTAATGATTACTACATGGCCTTAACCTTTTTGCTTCTCAACTAATGAAGGAGCAAGAGTTTGGAGACTGCCGGATGGGGTTTCTTTCTCTTCCACCAAACTGCAGTATACCACTGGATTACTAAGTGATTAGTTCACTAATCAATTAGTGATGGGTGGAAATTCAATTAAATTCAACTGACTTTTTTCAACCATTTTATGATATTGTAAAGAGCAAATGATGAATCAAGAAGGTAATCAGCAGATTATCCTATTTTGAAAATAATCATTAGTTGCAGCCCTAATACCCACAGTATTTCTCTGTAATTGAATGGTTTTCTGTTGTATAGAGAACTGTGGCACAAGGACATCACTCCATCGCAACCAGTGAATGCACACCATTTGTGTGTTCACAGTATACAGCTCATGTACTGCATTGCTATTAGGGCTGAACGATATTGTGTTTTATCATCGGAATCGTGATGTGTGCAATGGTCACAACGCAGGACATTGCGATGTTACGCTTATCCTTTTTTGCTGCTTGATAGAAAATCTCAACTTTCACCGTTCTCCTTTTACATGATTTTTACCGGCCAACCCTTCCCCCTTTAAGACAGGTAGCCATGTGGGCAACGTGTGTATGTGACGTTAGTCCGAATGGGTTTATTGTTATGGGAAGTGAAGCTCTCCGTGTGTAGAAAAGTAGCGTAGGCTGCCGCTGACACAGTGATGCACGTAGTTTTCGATGGGTAGTCAGTGAAGCTACAGGAGTCTGTGTTTTATGTTTGCTACAAATACAGACTAGGTCACCTGATTAATGCAACACAATCACAACGTCTCCTGGCCATTTTCCCCTGCAGAAAGCTGCTACCAGCCAGGCAAAAACTAATATAGTTAGCCTAAAGAAACAAGGGGTCCGTCTGTCCCAACTAACGTTACGGTTCGGAGCTACTACAGACATCGGTGTCTGATCTAACGTCATTTACACTGATTTAATTGTTCTTGAATACAGTTTGTTGCTAGTGCACGTGAATTTATCAAACTAACGAGATGGTCCCGCTAGACCACAACCTGGAATTTAGAGGAAGCAACATGCAGTCACTGTCATTCACTTTAGCCTGGATTGATTATTATATGAATACAATGGTGTCATGCTAGTCAACCAGCGTATTTCTACCTAATTTCCCTCTCCAAAATCAGTTCAGATGAGAAACGTTGGTCACAGCACTTGCTTTGGTGTTTGTAAAGCATTAAAGTTCAACAAAGAATAGTTCACATTAGAAAAGATCATTTTTTTCATTTTTTTCTTCTATGTAAATGCCCCTACAGTAGTCTAGAATGATTTATTTCTAAATAGAGCTATTTATGTCATCTTTTAAAAATTACTTTTTCTTTTTTCATATTGCATATATATCGCAGGGGGAAAAATATCACAATGTAAGAGTTTTCCAATATCGTGCAGGCCTAATTGCTATGTTGTTCATATGGCTGAGTCACAAGTAGTGAAATGCAATCTAGTGCTTTACCTTTTTGCTGTTCCACTGAATGTGGCCACCAGTAAGCACAGTAAAACAATTAGGTCATAATGGCACTGTTAGTGACTTCCCCTGAATGTTTTAGCCTTAGTACCTGGTGGGTTACTGAGCAGTGAATTACAGCCACAAAGTCCTTCTCACTGGGATGTTTCCAGCCAACTTTCTATTCTCACCATGAAACTTGAAACTTTCTTCCCCTAAAAGAATATGTATCTGTAATTGTGCATCTTTTTCTTTCTCCCTTGTGTTTGCTGTAGCTCTGCAGCATGCAGGCAAGCATATGGAGGACAGCATTGTTGCCTCCTACACTGCTCTGCTGCTGGGCTGCCTCTGCCAAGGAAGCCAGGTGAGAATATCAGACGCAGATATACGCAATATGATTTAAGATTATTTTTCCTTGTCAAACATATTCATGTCTTTGCTCACCTACCTTTCTGTCCCTCTCAGACAAATGCGACTACTGTGAGAGAGCATCTCCCCAAAGGGGATTTCTCCATCATGACGGAAATGCTGAAGAAGTTCTTGAGTTTCATGAATCTCACTGTGAGTATGACTGCCAAGACGGACCTTCTGACCTCAGCATTGCATGATGATGCTATCACTGTTACGATAAAGAAACAAGTCATATACATTAGAATGAAATCATAGTGTGGTGCTATAGTGAAACGTTGAAGATAAGCCATCATTTTCATGCCGACATCAGAGGACCCTTTTGTAAGCACCCAAAAATATTCATGCAATCCTAGCTCAAGGCATATTATATTGAAGTTACCAAAGTCTGTGAGAGCCAATAATTCAACATTTCCTTTTAGTTTAGAATATAGTTGCAGGGTTTGATCTTCTTTTTCTCAGCACATCAAGTGGCGCCTTCTTGAGTAAATACAAGAATTTAGATGAAAATGGAATTTTTTTTTTCTGTGACGCAGAGATTGAATACATAATGCCTGTAAAAATCAATATATGAAAAGGCTCTCTAACTTTTGTCTCATTTCAAATATCTCAATACCTTCTTAGCTAGTCAAAAATCACTTGCACAGTCTCTAGTGGCACTTGTTTTTTGGCAGTAATGTGCCATTATAATACACAGTGTGACAAAATAAATTATTATCAGTTAAAAATGATTAGTGTGTATCCAAGCAGCATAATTCAAGTAGTATTACGGATAATTTAAAAATAAGTTGAGCATTAATATTAAGCTGAACACAGTCACAGATGTGCATTTTGCGGCAGCTTTGAAAGTGACGCATCCTGTCAGAGCTGAAGACGGGAAACATCTGTTTCATAAATATCGCCTTTTCAAGTGAACAGAAGCTCAAACATCCTTCAAAGACCACCACTGTGCCTGGAGACCTCACAAGTACAGCAGTACATTTTAGCAAACTCACACTCTTTGTTTTTTCTTTTGTCTCTGCACACAGTGTGCGATGGGCACCACAGGACAGAAGTCCATCTCACGGGTCATCGATTACCTAGAGCACTGTTAACAGACGGGGAACTCTGTCCGCACATTAAAAGGATCCCAGGCGATACTGGTGCCCCCTACCCGACAGGAGCCACAAGATGTCATTGGAGACTCTGCAGCATTCCTTTGACTTCACCAGGTCACCCAATGCTGTGATCACTCTGAATTGTTACAGATAAACCCCTGTCTGGAGCACAGACTGAACCAAAGCCCTGCTAGCTGACAGACATGCAGATTTATTCCGTTCCACTCAACTAACGCCACATTCAAAGTCAGCAGATTCATCCTCAGTTACTGGGAATCAGGCAGGGGCTAGGCTAAAGTTTAAAAATACTCTGTGCAATGTCAAACATGAAGACGGACTCAAAGAAGACCTCTTCTTATAACGTCCCAAAAGGTTTGACAATCACAGGCCACTGAGGTGTGAGTCTCCTGTCCCACTGCAGTGTTTCCCACACATTCGAAAGCAATTTGTGGGGGGGGGGTTACGCTCATTTGCATATTTGTGCTGTCATTACGCAAGCAGGGTAGATAGAAAGAAATCTTTAGCCAAATAATCACAAATTCAATCCAGGAATTTATTTAACCTTCTAATTATCACTTAGCTAGCCTATTTTTGAAGTAAAGAAATTCTACAAAGGGAGGGAAAAAGATCAATAAAGAATTCTCAAAGAAGGCCAGCTTGCCCAGGGCCAGGCCAGCTCAGCTGCGTCTTTCTCCCGTCATGTCCCGCTGTCTCTCCAACTTACACTGGCCCCCGCACCCTGTCCCTTCTCTCCTTTCTACCCGACAAGTTGCTGCTCCTCTGCTCCTCACTAAACAGATTCAGAGAGGTGACTATTTGGCGGCCACAGGAGAGAAATACCTTGCATGCTCGCTGGACAATACTGGTGACTTTTTTGTTTTTTACAGAAAGTGGCCAGAATTGTTGCTAGTCGCTTTTGTGTGGAGAGCAGGAAAGGAAATGCAGCTGAACAAATACCATACAAAAGAATAATAACAAAACACAATGTGTGGCGGCCGGTGTTGATTGTCTGGCGCACCGCGACAAATTAGTCTATGTGGGAAACACTGCCTGTTCTCGAGTCCTGGTAGCTTAGCTAGAGTGTGAACCTCTCAGTCAAGTTTTATGGATCATTACATTTTAATCTTTACTCATCCACATCAAAGCAATGGGTGAACTCTATGATTAGCATGAAGAAGAATATCAAACAAAATCAGTTTCATGGATGCTAGAATGATATCTACGTGTAAACGTAGATTGTAAATTGTGTGGATTGATTTTTTTTTTTATGCATATTTTCATTTACCTACATTTTTGAGGTTGGTTTGAATGTTTAAGGGAAAGAGAGGTTTCTTTTAATCTTTGATTTTTATGTTCTCATTCTGCACATTTTATTTAGTGAACTGTGCGAGTTTGCAACTTGCATAGGCGTTTTCTTATGTTTTTAGATGTTTCTTTTTTCCTTGGGCATTTTTTCCACCCTAATTGAATGAAATACTTGGAAAGAAATCAGGACTGTGTGACATAACAACTTTGATAGGATGTCCTTTATTTGACTCATAAAGGCACTTGGAAATTACACGCTTTTGTGAATTTTAATTTCCTTCTCACCCATTATCATTTTGGTCAGATTTTTTACCTAATACTTTTGTTTAGCTTATCTAAAGTCCAAATAATTCAAGAGTATGTAATTACAGTATGCATTGAAACTCACATGTATAACAGATGTGATGAATTACTCAAAATTGATGGCTGTGCTTCCTCTTTGAATTTGTAATGAAGTTAATATTTTCTTTTTTTTAAATGTATTTAATTTAATGCTTTCTCCTTTGTAAATGCAAAGTCTTTGCCTAGTGAGATGCCATTTGTGTTTATAGTTTCACACCATGATTCATTAAAAGGTATCCTATGTGACACAGCTCAGTGGTTGGACATGATTACATGTATGTTACAGAATTTGCTTGATTATGGATTTGGCTTAAATGTGCAACATTTCAACAAAACTTGCATTTAATAAAACAGGAAGTGCTTTTTATTCTCATGTTAATTGCCATGGGGGAGTCCTGATGGTTTCTGTATGTCCAGCCACTTGTAGCTCCATGTTTTTACTCTCATTTTGTCATGATGTGTCAGCATTAGACAACGTTCATTAAGCTCCCATTTATTTATTCTTTTATGGTGTCATTTTACCTGTAATGATGATGCACATGATCCTTCTAAACTGTCTTGTACTGCTCACATGTACGATCACTGATTTGAATGACAGCCATACCCGTATAAGCAGATTAGTTTGATCTGGTTTGTAGGGCTGCAGTTAACATGGTTGAAACTGTGTTTACTGTTAATTACTTTGCAAAACTCTGGTCTGAATAGAATTTAAAGTGTAAATACTTCTGTACATAGTGGTTAATGGACATTTAAAAAATGAGTAGACTACTTTTTTTTTTTCCCTGAAGCTATTTTTATTTTATACAATATTTCTGAGTTGTCATTTGAAAAAACAAAAATTGCAGGATGAGGAAAAAAATGTTTGTACCCATTTCAAGGACATTGTCTTTGGTTACATGTAAAAAGTTGTATCTCAAAAAGAAAAAAAAACAGTTGCTACTTTCAGTACATCCCTTATGTGTTTTCTTCCTTGAGCTGTTTGGACAACAGGAATCCTTTTCTTTCATGTCCAGACTTATTGGTTGGACTTTTTTTTTTTATGCATTCAGTGCATGCGTGCAATCAATCCCTGTTTCTTACCCATCCCTGACAAAGTGGCTGGGATGGAGCGAGAGTCCACAGCCAGGGTGGATATACTTAACACATTCAGCGGTGAGTTTGTGAACACGGCCCCTCAACTTAACTGACTGCTGCATAATAGAAACAAAAGATTTGTGCTGAAGTTGCTAGCGGAGAGACAAACTTACAAATAGCTTTGGGAGCCTGGGTATTGTAGTGAAAAACTATCTGGCAACACTGATTCAACTCAGGCAACAGGTGTGTAAACTACAATACAAAAAGCGGGGACAAATGCAGGCTTTAAATTTAAAAAGCCAGGGATTGTTTGGTATCACGTTTGTTAAACGGTGCACAAAAACATGTAATTATGTCTGGTTGCACCACATGCATGTATATGATTACAGGCACCGCTGCCTTTCATCTGCCCACACGTTATACATGATGGTTCTTCAGTTGTAAGGCAGAGCAGTAGCAAGTAGGTGGATGAGGGTAAAGACTTGGAGGAAAAAACAGTGCTTCCTATATGTTTACAAGATTGATAAAATATCCTCCACTGAGAGAGAATACGAGGGAGGGGAGAATGAGGAGAGAAAAGGATGCAGAACACCAGATTAATGTTTCCCACCAGCCAATCAAAAGCCTTAGTTAAGCTGCACAGCCTTAAGGGGAGAACTACAACTAAATGATGCAGCATTCATCCTTTCATCTCTGGACCTATTTTTCTCTTGCTCGACTCGTTTGTTTTTTCAGCCTTGCCTCTCCCCTGAGCACATGCTGTTTTACTTTTTCATAACCTGTTTTCTTGTTTCTATGGTGTTTATTGCAAGATTTACTGCAGCAAAAAATGCTTTCTTACTCTTCAACTCCTTTTTGATGTCCAATCTCATCCTTTCTTTGTTGTTAGTGTGAAGTTTGAATGGGTGATGAGCCTACAGGTGTAAACATGTCTTTTTATCTTTGCTTTTTCCTCTGAAGGCAGAATGCTACAAGTCCTCAGTGCATCACTAGGTGGTGTGAGTTCTCAGCCTCTGACCGCAGTGCCCGAACAGCTGAAGTGGAGTGCACACACCCACATATCTTTTTGTGTACTAGCACGCACACAGAAGTATCTACTCATCATTGGTGTTTCTTACTGATTTCCCCTCAAGCTGAAGAATTTTGCTGTCTTTAGAAAGATAAACGGCCTTGCTGATGCAGTCCCACTTGTGCACACGCTGCAGAGTGGTGAGACATTTATGAAGAGACTCAAGAGTTACTTTGCTGACCATCGATACCCTTATTCAGTCAATTTAAACAATTCGGTCACCGCCTGTCCACCAACGCATGAAACCGACTAGAATGTGCACAAGGCTGAGTGCTTTCGATGATAGTTATGTGGCTGAAGATCTTTGCTTTTAGAAAACTTCAATTCATATCACAGCATATCTAATGTGTCTATATGTTATTCTTCAAGGATAGCTCTTAAAAGATCAGCTGGAGCATTTAGGAACACAGAAAATCTGTTTTTTAAACAGTACTGGAAGAGGTATTGTGAAAGTAGATATGGCACAATGTAACCTTTAAAAGTCCTGCATTCAAATATACAAAAGTATTGTAAGCAAAATGTAAATAAAGTATAAGGCTGGCAATATATACAGTAAATATTTCATAATCTCAACATATCCCATAAAAAGGCCTAAACCAACAGTGTGCAACTTTTCAATACTTTAAGACTTCCCCAGTCTGTTGCTCTAAAGCCGCATATTCACGTTGGATGGATGGGAAAGGTTCCCATGGTAACGACTTGCCTCATAGAACAACTCAGTTAAAAATAGTGTATATTAATAATTTAATACTATAGGCCTATTCACTGAAGTTTGGTTTAATCACATTGAACAAGACACGCTGGCTGATGTGAGGTGTCTGCGTGCACTTCCATATAAGTACGTTCCCAGTTGCATATTATTGGAGCTTTCCCAGTCAGAGCAACAACTTTGAAGTTGACGCGTTTACAATTCTGAAGCTTATGATAACTCCGATATGGCACAAACACAGCATAAGCCCCAAGCCCAATGGTCTCTACTATAAAAAGCTACCCACAAATTATTATTTTAAAATGTGTTTCCTAAACAACCTGGGTTTTTATAAATGTTATTTAAACATAGCGGCCCTCATTTATCAACCTAAACGTAGAAACCAGCACAGAAATTATCTTATAGGCTTCACATGGGATTCATGAAACGTATCACACCAATCAGAGCCTAAGAATGGTCGTGCGTTGATAAATGCAGTGGCTGGACGATCGTAGGCTAATTTAAATATCACATCCCAATATATGGTTGGTTTGGAGGCCTCGCCCATACTATTTACGACATGGCCAGACATAATCCGGCTGAGGTGGAGATTGAAACCCTGATATCTCAGTTTAATTTGCAGTAACTTGTGTCCTATAAAGCAGCCTATTAGGGTATACCTGGTGAGATTTTTTTGCAGCCTACACTACCGTTCAATTTGTTAAATGCCGAGCTTTGCGTAGGAATTGGCGTATGGCCGTCCTACGTCTGTTTTACAAGGTGTCAAAGCTCAACTCAAATTGAAAGCCAACGAATAATAGTGGGTCTCAAGCAAGGACTATGTTTCACCGGTCCGAGATGTTCTGATATGAATATGTAAACTATTCCAGAGGTTTGGAGCAGCCACTGCAAAGGCTTGGTCACCTTTATTTTTCAACCAGGATCTGGGCACATTGAGGAACATCTGATTGGAAGACCTCAGTGCTGTGGACGTGTAAAAGCTCCGGTAAATAAGAAGGCGACAACCCATTAAAACTCTTGAAAACAAGCAATACAATTTTAAAATCAATCCTGAAACAGACAGGAAGCCAGTGGAGCGAGGCCTAATCTGGTATAATGTGGTCACGCTTTTTGGTCCCGGTTAAAGTCGAGCTGTTGCGTTCTGGACTAACTGTAACCAATGAAGGGATGACTGATCCAATCCTACATACAAAGAGAGGATCAATTCATGGTTGGTTTTGCTCTTTTCTTGGAATTTTTGACAATAAGAAAAATATAGAAAATCACTTCTGTATATTTAAAAGTACTCACACAGACTATCTTCTTACAGTGTTATATTATTACCTTATTGGATTATTAATACTGATGCATTAAAATTAATGTACTAGATGTTCAGGATGGATCTAATTAAGCAACTGTTCTCTGGGCGTTTATAACTATTTTCTTCTGTCCTAATAGCTGTCAAATAAATGTGTGTAGTGGAGTAGGAAGTGCAATACTTACCTCTGAAATGTACTGTAACCAGGTAGTGTATAAAATCGCATTTCTTATTTTTTGAACTGTACTTAACAGTTTTTTGTACTTTACTATTACTGTTACTTTCCACCACTGCTGTTCAGACCAAGAGCAACTCTTTCCCCTCTAACTCCTGCTCTTCAATTTGTATGTTAAAACAGATTAAGTCTGAGGGTAAACAGTGAGGCTGAACTGAGTGTATTATCTTGAAACTGCAGGATAACCTAGAGCCAACCCCGAGTCAACACACTGTCAACTGAATGAAGAACTTTGCACTTGACCACACTGCACAGAGGTGATTGACCTGGGATTCACTGACTTGTGTACAAGTCTGGGATTATTTTGCTTTTTCTATAAAAGATTTACTCAAACAAACTGGCTTTGGCTGTCCACCAGTGCTGCCCTATTCTGCTGCCACAGCACACTGTGCTATGCAGCCTAAATAGATGTTTTCACTGGTGTCTTGGTTATTCACATACGTACACATTTTCAGGCATACACAGTGATTCAAGCGAATGGAAAAACACACACAGGCCAGCAAACACCTTGCAATGATAGCGGCAAACAGAAGCACAACAGGAAGTACATGAGCGCTGCTTCAAATGTGTAAACACACTGACACTAATGCATTTACATCCTAACAAAACTAAGCCAGTGCACATCCCTCTCTGCTTATACATGTTCAGGTAGCTCCTCTTGTGTAATCTCACACCTAGAATCATTGAGTGGCAGGACTGAAAGACTTAAGCAGCCCATCTGTATTCCTGGGTGTGCGTGACCTGCACTCTAACGGATGGGCTCTGTCCACGGGCAAGCCAGATGAAGAGTAGAGCACAGTGGTAGTCTCACAACCCCACACGGCCTCTGCCTTTTGCTATTCTCCACCTCCAGGCTTAGTCTGCCTTCGTTCTTTCTGTGGCAGCAGGGTGGAGGCTGATGAGTGTTGTGTGGGGTCTTCTGGGTTGCTGTTGCTGTGTGCGTTTGTGTGTGTGTGTGTCTCCTGACTTTAGCTACCTTTGGGGACACATTTCAGTCTAAAAACCAGTTAATTGGTGACAGCTTGTCCAATTGGGGACATAATCTGTGTCTCCAATTGAGAGGGGGGGGACTCTTCAGTTGGTACACATCACAAACATATTATGTATATATTCACAAGAAATTCCCATAACATACCCAAACACCCTCAAGATACACAAATCTGCAGCTGGATAATAACCCATTTCTGATTTGCTCTAGTGTACAGGAATATTCTTTTTTCCTCCTTTTTTTAACACAGCTGAATCGGAGGCTGGTTGCTGTGTGAAAGCAGGCTAAGTGTGTGGGTTGGGTTGTAAGAGTGTTATGTGGAGCTCAGGGACACTTGCTCATTCAAAGCATCTGTGCCTGTGCGTTGGTCCTTACAGTCTATGGTTGCTCCTAATATCATAAGATCAAGATAATTGTGCAACACAGGGAATAAATGAATAGCAATGAATGAGAAATGTAAAGATGTATCCTGCTGTGAAAAACATAAAAAATGCTGCAAAACTGAAGCAAACCTAATGATGCCTTAAGAACGTTTGCTTGTACTTAATGTTTTGGCATTTTGTTATTTAAAGCACAATCGTGGAGCCTAAGAAAGAGGTGGATGATTGAAAATGACTGAAATTTGAATGAGGCAGTTTCAGTGTATCTTTTCTTAGATCATTATGATTGTGATTATTTTCACAGTATTTTAGATCCCCAGCCCTCCATGGTGCCTGCCTGTACTTATAATTTTTCCTGCCAATTTTTCCTGCGATGTTTAACTCTTTGCTTAATTCTTTAATTTCACAGTAGATATTAGAAAATTGGGTTCAGCACAGTTCAACGTTCTCTTCAGTGGATGCTCATTTTTGTCTACTGGAGCTTTTATTTTTTTAAAGGGACACTTCAGTAATTAGTATTGAACTTCTATAACGTTGAGGGACTTAAAAGAGTTTTTAAAAAAGAGAAGTAAAAATCAATGCAATAGAGGCCGAGATATCTTGACCTTGAGTCCCTATGTATCAAGCCTTAAAAGGATACTACACTTACCAAAGTGCAACCAATAGTGCAATCAGAGATGACTCATGTGAGGTCCAAACATTTGTCAGACTTGACATAGCTCCTCAAGAGGCATTAGAATTTAGTTGCGTCAGACAACAAGCTCGTTAGCTTAGTCGCTAATGTTAAAAACCAATTTCACAAGCTGATAGTTAACAAGTTTGTATCTCAGTTGCAAACGCAGGACAAAGAAGTTTGCAAACTCAATAGCTTAGTTGGCAACAGTACAATATGGTTCGCAAGCTCGTTTGCTTGGTCGCTAACGGGACAGTAAACCTACTTTTACATAGGAACTCCAGACAATGTTTGGAGAATCAGTTCCCAACATAGTTCCTAGTTTCCCTTTCACATATGTAGGTCACAACAGGAGAGTCTCCGTGTCAGATGCATTATCACTGTAAATGCACCTTTTGGTTAGGACGAAGGGTGGCGCTGGGTACAGCGTGCACCAGACAGGACATGGCGCTGATTACACATCACGGAAAAGCCGGTTCATAATTTGGTCATAAACAACCAAGTCTCTTGCTGTTCCTTGAATTTGTCTGATGATTTTGGCCCATACAGACAGAAGCCAATAGAAATGTCATCAACACTAATATATACAGTATAGTGTATATAAATTATATATATATATCTTTTTTCCTACCATGAAACTACATAATGTCCCAGTGAGTGTCAGTGTTCACACATTAGAGTTAGAGAGCATTAGGGAGCTAACCTAAGGATAACAAGCTGCAATTTCCAAGGTGTCAGTAAACATATCGTCAAGTTGTGAAGCCTCTCAGTTATTTTAGCTATCTAGGAGGATGTGTTCTGTGAGATTGGTTACAGAGTAACAGAGTTACATAGATAGAAAAAGTTGTTGTTTTTCCTGCTTGTTCACAGAACATTCATGAGTCTAAATGCAGGTATCTAAACACGGAGCCTTTGTATTGTTAACTAATGAAGTTGTAATTGTAAGTGACACCTAATCCATGTGTCTATCTCTCCCCTACAATCCTCTGTCATGGGCTTTCCTCTCCCTTATATATGTCTTTCTCACTTGACCTGGCTGTTTTTATTTTTATTTTGTGTTGTTGTTGCTGGATATCTAAGTGATTTACTGCCAGTGTGAAGCATTTGAGGGCATGCCAGCCAACTAGCAAAGACTCCTGTGGATTCAGAAAAGCAAACAGAACATCAGCAGCACAAACCTCTAAACAGCATTTGAAGATCTCCTTTTTTCCGATCTAATGGTCCCTGTGATACTTCCCCTGAGGCTGGCGTTCAGCAAAACATTCAGTGCAGCATTGAGAGATGACAAGGCGAAAAGGGCTTTTGATACTGAAGCTGCATTTGTGGGCAAATTTTTGGTGGCGTTATCAGTGGCAACATTTCCTAGAAATCATTACCCTTACACCTAGATATTTTACCAACACAGAAACGAAGGCAGCTCACTACAGGTACATTGTCTGTGTCAGACAATGCTACTCTAATTGGCAATTTATTTTCTTTCTTTTGTGTGTGTGTGTGTAGGAAGTAAGTCAAAACTGAAAGACTCAGTATTTGCATTACCTTGCATAATTGAATCTCTGAGTAATTTGGAAGGAATTAATATTAATCCTTTCCAGTGGCAGGGTGCCCTTAAAGGCTGTAGTGTCTGTTGGCTTACAGCGAGACATACTCTGGGAAGAACATGCCATTACCATTTACAAGTAAAACATTTAGCATCATAGGACAGATGTCTAAAAGGTGCTTTGCAATGTTTGATTTAAAAGCCCTTGAGCAAGTGCTCCTCCAAATCCAGAGAATTTTTAGGTTAATACGTATGACTGTTTCACGACATGAGCCATAAGTGTGAGTTGCCACATAACAGGGAATCATACAGTGAGGAAAATAAGTATTTGAACACCCTGCTATGTTGCAAGTTCTCCTACTTAGAAATCATGGAGGGGTCTGAAATTGTCATCGTAGGTGCATGTCCACTGTGAGAGACATAATCAAAAAAAAAATCCAAAAATCACAATGTATGATTTTTTAACTATTTATTTGTATGATACAGCTGCAAATAAGTATTTGAACACCTGAGAAGATCAATGTTAATATTTTGCAATTACAGAGGTCAGACGTTTCCTGTAGTTTTTCACCAGGTTTGCACACACTGCAGAAGGGATTTTGGCCCACTCCTCCACACAGATCTTCTCTAGATCTGTCAGGTTTCTGGGCTGTTGCTGAGAAACACGGAGTTTGAGCTTCCTCGAAAGATTCTCTATTGGGTTTAGGTCTGGAGACTGGCTAGTCCACGCAAGAACCTTGATATGCTTCTTACAGAGCCACTCCTTGGTTATCCTGGCTGTGTGCTTTGGGTCATTGTCATGTTGGAGGACCCATCCTCGACCCATCTTCAATGCTCTAACTGAGGGAAGGAGGTTGTTCCCCAAAATCTCGCAATACATGGCCCCGGTCATCCTCTCCTTAATACAGTGCAGTCGCCCTGTCCCACGTGCAGAAAAACACCCCCAAAGCATGATGCTACCACCCCATGCTTCACAGTAGGGATGGTGTTCTTGGGATGGTACTCATCATTCTTCTTCCTCCAAACAAGTTAGTGGAATTATGACCAAAAAGTTCTATTTTGGTCTCATCTGACCAGTTGACTTTCTCCCATGACTCCTCTGGATCATCCAAATGGTCATTGGCAAACTTAAGACGGGCCTTGACATGTGCTGGTTTAAGCAGGGGAACCTTCCGTGCCATGCATGATTTCATACCATGACGTCTTGGTGCATTACCAACAGTAACCTTTCTAAACGGTGGTCCCAGCTCTTTTCAGGTCATTGACCAGCTCCTCCCGTGTAGTTCTGGGCTGATAGGTGATTTCTCACCTTTCTTAGGATCATTGAGACCCCACGAGGTGAGATCTTGCATGGAGCCCCAGTCCGAGGGAGATTGACAGTCATGTTTAGCTTCTTCCATTTTCTAATGATTGCTCCAACAGTGGACCTTTTTTCACCAAGCTGCTTGGCAATTTCCCCGTAGCCCTTTCCAGCCTTGTGGAGGTGTACAATTTTGTCTCTAGTGTCTTTGGACAGCTCTTTGGTCTTGGCCATGTTAGTAGTTGGATTCTTATTGATTATATGGGGTGGACAGGTGTCTTTATGCAGCTAACTACCTCAAACAGGTGCATCTAATTTAGGATAATAAATGGAGTGGAGGTGGACATTTTGAAGGCAGACTAACAGGTCTTTGAGGGTCAGAATTCTAGCTGATAGACAGGTGTTCAAATATTTATTTGCAGCTGTATCATACAAATAAATAGTTAAGAAATCATACATTGTGATTTCTGGACTTTTTGGATTGTCTCTCCCAGTGGACATGCACCTACGATGACAATTTCAGACCCCTCCATGATTTCTAAGTGGGAGAACTTGCAAAATAGCAGGGTGTTCAAATACTTATTTTCCTCACTGTATATACATGGGCTGTGAAATGAAGGCTACAGATTTGTTTTGTTACACTACACTTCTGGGATAATTCATTTAGCACTTTACACTGCATCTGCAGAGGGAATATGATTTCCTGGAAGATTTGCTTAATCAATGTAAAATGTGTAAAGGAAATAAAAGGGAGCCATTATCACAAGCCTAGGGGCTCATTTCTTTTTCTTTTCTTTTCTTTTTTTACTTTCTATTAAGATCAGTTAAAACTTTTTAGGTAACACTTAATTTAACCTTGCTATTTAGCATTTCTAAGCAGTCTATAAATCTTTAATACATTGTTAATGACACACTATGATCTACTTGTAAACAGATATAAGGACAGTTCAAAGTGTTTATTAATGTTGTTCTCAGCAATTGTAACTTAACAACCAAGATGTTTGTGTGAATAACTTGTGTATAAACAGTTGATGAATCATAACAGATGTAATCATGTTATGCATTGATTACACACATAAACAAATCCTTACAGTGTATTATAAAACATGTATTAACTGTTTATATATGCGCAAGTATTTAACAGACAGGTGTATAACTGTTTATGGATATGTTTTAAACTCATACTGGAATGTTGAGCTTGAGGGTTCATTTTTTTACCTTCAAAAAAGTAGTTTGACAAACATTTTTTTATTTCAACAGTAGAGTTCTCCTTAGAGCTTTTAGCAGCTTCTCCTGACCTCAAGAGCAGATGGAGTGTGACCAGTTGTGATAACAATATTTATAAATAGTGTTTATACATGTTAAAGGTGCAATATGTAATACTGACAACTAGTGTTTAAAATAGTTACTGCAGTACAAATTGAAAATACTGGAGATAGATAGTGAAAACACAACAACCTCGCTGTCCTTTTCACCCGAGTGAAATACACACTTTATTGACTTAGAATTACGGCAACAATCGCTAATCACACTGCTAACTCACGATCCTCTCTTCACGATTTACAGCCCCCTCTCTTGGCTTAAAATAACTCACCGCTGTCTGCTACATCCACTGAAAAGGCTTCATGTTATAAACAGCTGTGGCCCGCCGGACTGGTCCTCTGGTAATGTTAGCAGTTAGCAAGGTTAGCATGGTGGCGTTAGCCAGGACCAGTCGGGATCACTTTACTGGCTGCGTATCAATTGTTTTTGAGAGTAAGTAAACAACTCAGGTACTATAGCTATATAATTCAATGTGAGTATGCAAATGTTGAAATGACATAACATGCCCATCACTAGTAGCCGTGATAAATAAACCTGAAGCTAATGCTGTTCAGGAGGAAATCAGCCAACTCAGCGTCCTTTAGGGCTCTAAACTGTCTCAATTTCTCAAATACAGCTCCAATATTTACCCGGGTTTGTTATGTCGAAATATGACGTATTTTGAAATGAAATATGCCGTTTTCTATAGGTCAGGTAGAATCTATCTCCGTTATCCCGTTTGTTTGTTTGCTGCTTTCATGGCTGTACTAACGTTACAGCTGTAGTGCAGCTTTACGTTTTTACACGTAGATCTGGCCGCGCGGCCTGGCTGTCAAACTGGACAGCTGATAACACACAGGCCAAAACAATAACAGAAATTCCGTTATGGAACGGAAAATACAAAAGGAGAAAATACTGGCATTAGCATTGTTGTCAGAACATTTTTCAACTTAGCATGTTTCTTTAAATCCGATGATGCATACATTTTTTTGATTTATTACAGTAAATATTTTACATAGTGGACCTTTAAATAGGTGGGGTTAAAATAAAGTCAGGTTTGGTAAATACCTGCATCAAATAATTAATTAATGGTGAATGCAGCATTACATTGAAGGAATTGTTCCAAAGATGTTTGTGTGAAACTGTTAACTTTATGGATGGTGGAAATATAGGTAAACCTATTCCTTATTGGTGGAGGACAGCAACACTCCTGAGATGCATATTGTCGGCTACAAAGGTAGAGGAACAAGGAAGAGGGGAAAATAAGGGGGAAAAAAAAGAACTTTGAAACTTTTAGTTGAGAAATAAAATATAAACAGTTTAGCCCCAGGGGGTGAGGAAAAGTTTGTGGTTATGCTTTCAACAAAGGAAAACATTGGTCTGGGATTATTTTGTCTCCTCTGTCGCTAAGTGAAATATGTTTTGAATTGTATTTTGCCTGAATGGGTTTGTGGCTGGACCGCTTAGGATTTTCTTAACACTCTAAACTGAACTAACCTGCAGAAAGCTTTTACTCAGAGAAACTTTTTATTTCAGGACCTTGGATTTCCCTTTAAGCTGATGACACTTGCACACAAGCAGTTAATTCCCTGTGAGAGTGATAACAGTTTATAGCGAAGCAAACTTTCAGGCCAGTATCTCCCAAGTGTGGTATTTAGCTTATAGCCTTACTAGCTTCATGACAACACAAGAACTTATTCAGTGTTTGTAACCCCACTCCTTATCACTCCATTTAAATTCCTGCAAACAAAATTGATGTCTTTGCATGCATCATCAGAAATCCAAATGTGTATTATTTGTATAAAAAGAAATCCAGGGAAAAGGTGCAGTGTTTCTTTTTTTTTTTAAATTAGCCCAGTTGTTGTGCTTATTGTACATTGACAGCGCATACACGTGTAAAATATTGGTGTGTTTACCTGAGCTTGAATGGAGTGAAAAGATGATTAACACCCTCAAGGCATGTTATACTCCTCAGTTCAGCTTTGTAACCTTCTGTAGCTTAAGGTAACTAATTTTCCAGTCTTCAGTGCATGGTCTGGAACACATTATGAGGGCATTTAAAATTCAAGCTGGAGCGTGCTCCCTGCTATCAAAAGTAAAGCACAGATCCATTGTAAAATGTCTATTGTATGACCTTGGACAGCTGTAATTCAAATTTGTAAAAATGACTTCTGTCGGGGCTATCAAAGATATGCAATCATAATCTGTGATTGAAAATAGACAACAAACAGAAATTGTTATGGTAAATTGTTATTTCCCCACTGAGCATCAATAAAAAGTCTTTTTTTAAATCTTCTCCACTCATGTGATTATTGTATAGATTTAACACATAATTATTCATATTTTTAAGCCATGGTAGTGTTTAAATTTTAAACAGCAAAACATGCCCATGCAGTATATATTGAAAAAAACATTGACATTAATATTGAACTTGTTAAGCACAAACATTGTTCATGAGCATAGAAATAGCAAAATAAATTTCACAAAATGTGTACTTAGAGGAAAATCTTCGTAATAACTATTGGCCATGTGTTTGTCGTTCTAAGTCCATTTGTACTGTGTTTTAACTTGATTTTGACTTTCTGTTTGTAACTGTACTGCTGACAAAAATGCATTTTCAGTCATCTATAGCAACATCAGTGTAAGGTTTCTTTTTAAACACAATTTCTTCGTTAGACTCAACAGTTTGCACCAACAGTCAACATTCATGCAGGGAGAAATGTATCACCACCACCGACTGTGTATAATGGATCATAACTGAAGCAGAGATGCCAGTTTCTCCTCCAGCAGTAGCTGTAACAGACCATGATGCAATTGAGAAGACATGCATTGTTTGAGTACAACAAGTCTCACTTTTTTTACCTGTCACTCTCTTGGTCTCATTACTGTACCTGTCTGTCTCTCTCCACTTTGTAACCCACAGCTAAATTCTACAATTTTGCAAATTTTTTTGGAAGTCTGAAGTGGAAATGTAGACAAGAATTTTTTAAGGAATATGAGCAAAAATTCATCCTAGAATATACCGAGCACCACATATCTGTGGCATGTGGTACTCTCTGCATGCTGTCATCCTCTGCAGTGGTGAGATAATTGAAATAATGTTCACACTATAATGGAGGAGCTCTTGTGGATGATTGAGGAGACGGCTATCATTTTGGATGTGCAGAAATACAAACATGATTTGTTTTTTCAGTTTGTTGACTGTACTACACACTTTATTGGCATCATACGTATGTTATCAAAAATAATGAACTGTGGTAAATGTGCTGGTTGCTGTGTTCTTTTCATACTCCACCATGCAGATAAATATATATTTACCAATAACAGACACCAGCTTTTAAGAACATCCAGGGCTGGACTTGTCTTTGGATATTTGAACTGCATAGTACAGTGTGTTACAACTTTGAGCTAAATGCTCACGTTCACCATTATCACTGTTATTATCACTAAACTCACAGCTGAGGCTAATGGGAATGTCAGTAGATTTGCAGGTACTTTGGTCGTGAATAAAAGTATTGCACAAATTGAAATTTGTCCTTGATGATCGCCTTATATGAACAGTTATTTCAGTTCCTCTTGAGGGGGCCGCGGATGTCTAAACCAAAATTAATGGCAATCATTTCATTAATTGTCCAGTCAAGATATTTCACTCAAATCCACAAATGTGAATTTGTGAACATGACTGTTTGTACAGAATGTCATGGCAATCTGTCCCAATAGTTGATATATGTCAATCTGGACCAAAGTTGTGGACTTACTGGTGCCATCCCTAGAGGCATGCTGATAGTGTGGCTTAAAACGGGCTTCATGCCTGTTGGCCTGCAAGTCATTGTGAGCTAATCATATTAAATAAAGATGGCCTGGTCAACCCAATACAAGGAAACATATCACAATGTTTTTATAATGTGATGCAACACATGCAAAGAAACCATTGTGTGACAAACTGACAAATGCTGAGGGCTGAAACACATTTGTTTTTGGTTGCTGCTGTGCAGTTTAAAAGTATGGAGTGATGAACAATCAACCGCAGCTGTGTCATATACAAAGCTCTTTTCAAACTGTAATGCACACATGCTAATTTTTAATACAGACTTTCTGTGCATTATATCTTAAATTCACTATATCGGGTTCTTTAACAAATGTATGTATAAAGCCTGGAACACTGGAGGTGATTAGTGGAAAGTTTCTGGTCACCTTGTAGCAAGAAATGAACATTAAAAACATTAACTTGCTCTGCTCCACTGTTGCACAACTCCATACAGACAACAGCTCTGGGGATCTTGAGCCTTAGTAATGAACGCTTTGAATGATACATCATTTGGGTCTGAGCCATAAGACCCCAAGGGTTGACAAAAGAATGACAAGTGAGTCTACTTAACATCCCGAACACATCTCATAAAAAAAAATCAAAACCTAGAAGGGCACTCAGAGAGTACAGAATGGAGTACAGAGATGGGGACTAGAGTTTAAGACTCTGACTCGAGTCACACTTGTGTCACACTGTGTCACACTGTGTCACACTGTGTGTGCGACTCGCGGGTCGCACACACAGTGTGACACAGTGTGACTCTGGCAGTGACTTCAGCTTGTCTTGAAACTTGTCCTCAAAAGACAAGCATTGGCCATCTAACGTTAGCTTGCTTCTTGCTATTAGACCTACGGGAGGTTATCTCTAACTGTCTAGATGTTTTGAAAGGATGAATGAGCGTTTGTTTTGTTTGGGCCTTCATCATTCATGTCCCGCTGGCTGCAATGCTTTGAATTCTTTATAATAGCTATGCAGTGTTCTAAGCAGCCTGGAAGGAATGCAGCAGGTGATAAAACACTCATTATAACTACAACCACGAGATTTGAGACTTGACTTGGACTCTAGCCCAGAGACTTAAGACTTGAATTGGTCTGGAGTTTAGAGACTTGTGAGCATCTCTGGCGCAGATCTTCGCCAATGCCAAATGTCCTATCTCAAAAAAGAATTGTGTTTCAAAGTCACGGCACTATTTTATATTCTTTGGCCCATGCTACACCTTCCCACCAAGTTTCATTTAAATAAGGCCAGTAGTGTTTCCTTAAAGGGGTACTTTGCCAACCATCTTTGTATCATAACATTGTGGCTAGTACTGTGTGCAAATCAACTACTAACTAGATTGTTTGTTACCAGCCGGCTGCCATATTGATTCTGTGACATGCTTTCATTACGTCACAGTACGTAAATTTCTTTTTTAATCTTGCTAATAAACAAGCAAACCCAACCAAAAACATTACCTCCTTGGCAAAGGTAAAAACGTTGCTTTTGGTGAATCATTTATGTGAAAGGAAACTTTAATATGTACTCTTCCTTTCACACAATGAATGTCAATCATGAGTAGGTCTTATCTGCTTGTAAGGGTAAACCTATCCATCTTCAGAGTGTTTCCATCATTGATCAACACAGGGCAACATGATCGTTGCTGACACTTTGCCGTACCTTTTTTAGGAGTCGAGGAGAGTCTGCCAGGCATGAAAACATTATTATACTGAGGTTGACGGTGTTAAAGTGGTTTTGTTGTTCTGACCCATGCATGACTAAAACATTTGCATGGTAAATCTAGAACAACAATGCATGTCTCCCTTGCTCTCCATAAGCTCCCTGTATTAAAAAAGCCTGGTAGAATTTGCAAAGTTCACTTAGAGTTTCTGCATCTCTGCACACTTGTGCAGGCAGAGCTACACCTGAACCCAAACTGTTAGCATGTCTTCCTATGTGAGCTTCTTTTGTCTGTTTTGTTTCCCCTTCATATTCCTTTGACTGACCCTTCTGATCTGTTCTTCACAAGTATGGTTTATGAAAAGTTGTCTAAGTGTACTTCAAAGTGTAAAGTCTGTTGTATGTTCATTTTGGACAGAAAGAAATAATGTGTTAACGATTACTATACACCTCTGCCCTCCTTTTAACATGCACACACACACACACACACACATACACACATACACACACACACACACACACACACACACAGTCTCATGCACTATTAATGCTGTCATCACTTTTAATTACCCTCTCCATCAGAGAGCATCAGCTCAGCAATCAGCCAGGGGAACACATGCCTCAGGGGATCACCGGCCCTGCCTCTTGCTGGGATGCTGCACTTAATTCCTGGCCTGCCATACTGCTCGGTTGTTGGTGCGCAACAATGTTGACTGTGCACAGTGCATAGACTCACACTGTAACAGCAATAGTGACAGAAATGCTGTTGACCAATGAATGGTGTTGCGAGTCCTTCAAATCAGATATTGTATGTTCTGTCGTTGTGTAAAGGACCAAACCGATTTGGATTTTATATTTGCGGGTAACACCTGGGGAGGATATGCACAAGTCCTCTGGTTTGGTGCAACAGTCGATTCATTAACTTTTTGAAAGAGACAGAAACAGAATGTTCTCTGCACTGCGTAGAATCCCTAATCAAACAGGTAATTTCATTAAGGTTGCTTCAGGAATATCATAATCTTCCCTGCAAATAAAAAAAATTATTAGATCTGATTTACTTTGCTCAAATGTGAGCATTAATGGAATATTGTAATTAAGGTGTTCAAAACACTTTCATACAAAAGCAAAAGCATACAAAAGGCCAGCTTTAATCAATAGATCCCCATGCATTCTTAAACTCATTTTTCTTTAAAGCTGTTATCCAGGATCCAATAAATAGCTGCCTTACATTTTGAGGAACTGCAAGCAGTTTGAAGTTTATAATTTTTTCCACATTATACCATTTAAAAACAAGCTGCAACCTCCGGTGCTGAAAAATAAATCTGCCATGGAAGTGCCATAAGTTGCAGTTCATTGAGTGGCCACTTGAGGCTGGCTACAAAAGGGGGTCAATCCCCTGGACCCCCATGTTAAAATGACAATTTCCCATTTCATGATAACTCTGTTATATTAAGGCTTAAAGTTCTGCTTTGAAGTGACAGGTGGGCTGCTGTCACAGGAAGTGAGCATAGAATGTAGGGGTCATTTGCATATACTGTATATATCAATAATAAGGTACTTGAGAACAGACTATTAGACAATTCAGATAATAAATCAATTTTTATCCTAAATCTTCTGATCATTTTCTAAATTAATCATTCGTAATTAGCTCTGACTCAGCTGCTTAGTAACACACAAGGAATAATCAATCATGACTTCCTTATTGCGCACAAATCATTTTAAAATTATTTCCATGCCGTGCCGTGTCAAATGAAGCAATGCATCACGTTTAGTTTTTAAGCAAAGCATCATTACTGTACGGTTATCTCACCATTACTAAACATCTCTGTATCCCCCCCAGAAGTGCATCATCAAACCGACTAATTAGTTCCTGATTAGTTTTTCTTTGTCTTGACTGCTCAGGATTTAGTTTACTCTATTTTTTATTGTGTTACCAAATCTCTCTTGCCGAGTTCAATACTAACTGCTCCCTATCAAGATGGATTGCTGGATTTGTCTGTGTGATTGTTATTTTTGGCTGCATGCCTTTTCTTCATGTTTACAATTTAATTTTAAACCTCTTATTAATTTTCTCTTTCTCCCTATCTGTCTCCTTCTGTTTTATTGCTGAGCTGTCACTCAGTATGGCAATCACACCAACGCTCAGTCTGGGCCTTACCTGAAGCCATGCTACACTGTAAGACCAACAAAGTGTTCAACCTCACATGGCCTTTGAAATACATGAAATATGTGAAAATCCAATGACCAGCAGTGATGAAAAGAAACTTGAGCTTTAATGTTTAGGATTGAAGCTGTGATAATAATTTCTACCCTGTGGTAAACTCAGATTTGATTGAGAAGAGACAGAAAAAAGCTCACTTAATGTTAAAGTGAAGAATCAGGGTATGGGTGGGGGACATTCGGTGATCAAGAAGCTTTAGGAAGTTCAATCAAGCACCAACTCAATTCTGATGAATCTATCATGAAATCGTCATGGATGTGTTGCGTTCTTTGATGCTGTGACAGCAGTGTACCTGTGCACACAAGCACCTGCCTCACTGCTATTTGAACTCCTACTTCTGCTAAATTAATTAGCTCACCTGTTGTGCTACTGTTGCAATAGAATAATAAAAATGACCAAAAGGCATGTGATGTGGTTGAAAATAATTTAAAATTAGTGTGAATTATTTATCATTACAAAAATCCCTTTATCAATTTATTCAAATATATCTATTGTAATAAATAGAATGGTCCAATGCACTATAACATTGTTGTGCCTGTTTCTGTTTCTGTTCCGCTAGCTTTCATTTCTCACTGTAAATGAGTTTCATTTTCAAACATGTTTTTTGTTCATAATAATGGAAACTGCTACTCCTAGTGACTACTGATTTGTGAAATTTGAAGATTTTCTATGACTGGTACAGGCAGTTATAGCAGATATCTATATATTTCTTTTTTTAATCCCAGAAAGTGGTCAGAAAACCATACTTATGTTTCAGCTAATTATCAGCTAAGGAGAAAATAAAATCTATTTTCTTGGACAAAGTGGACGTCATTTTATATTCTAGGATTAGACATTTAATTATTTACAAAAACAATGTTCTATTTTAGGTGAGTAGCTCTTGTTTAAGCACGGGTTTATTACAGAGTGTGTTATTTTAAAGGAACATGGCAACTTATTGAGACTTATTCACTGTATCCACCAGGATGAGTTTGATGAGTCCATACATACCCTTCTTATCTCCATGTGTCGTCACTCTGTCTGACCAGCCCAGTCTCATGGCAGTTAGCGAAATGGTGACGTTATTTAATCTCTTGATTCGTGTACAGGGACATGATTTTCTTGTTTTTTTTCTAATGTTAAACTAATGTATTTCAACGGGGAGCATCTTTCATGAGTAGTATTGAAAAGCCAAAAATCTGCATAAGGAGGTTTGGTTGGACTTTCACCCTGGAGATCGGGGATCGATTCCCATGTAACTATACAAATCACAACATATAAATAGAAAAATTTTATTTTGTCACTTATTAGGAGCAGTAGGCTAGTTGGAGCCGATTACTTCCAGCATCTGTGGTAAGCTAGGCTAGTGGTGGGTGCACCAGCCAGAGTTACAACGCACGGAGATGAGAAGGGTATGTTGAATCATGGGTACATCCGTTTGCTGCTTGAGTTAGTAAGCCCAACATGTGTTCAATCAACTCCTCCCAAAGTTAACACAGAAATGTCATCCTAGAGGATGGTTAAAGATTCAAAACGCTAATAGTTACAGAAAATCTTTCAATAGCCAGAAACAGGTGAGTTGTATACTTTATTTCAAATAACTTACATGACAAAAGGCTTCACGGATGAGCACAATCCAGGAAGTGTAAACATTTCCACTTTCAAAAGCAGGATAAAGTTGACACTATAGTCATTGGGGGAAAAGTAGTTAAATCTACTGGTCAGTGGTGGTCCTCTGAAAGGGTAAAATGGACACACACACACACACACACACACACACACACACACACACACACACACACACACACACACACACACACAGAGGTTACTCTGGCTGATTAGACCTCTGCTCAAGTTAAGTAATAACACCTGTAAGGTTGAAATATGGATGTGTACCAGCTTTAACAGTTGTTAAGTATGGCATGCCTGCTTATCTTATTTCTTATTTATCCTTGACAAGCTTTTATCCAAAAAGGGACAGTGTATCCTCTGCAATATCTGGACAAGTGAAATAGAACGCAGGGCTCTCTGTGTTTCTTTCTGAAGGTGTTACATGCTCTCTCTACCATTAGAGTACATCTGTTGAACAGAGATTCACACAGTTAAAATGTTGCACATCTTTATCTTCCACTGCAGCTTAACTGTCTTGACTAAACTCACAATGCAGTGCTGTTCTCAATGGAGTATTTCTTGAAATATGTGTTGTGTTGGTAGGCTAGGTGATTCTTGCTTACCTCCCAACATCCATGTGAACCCAGCTATGAATACTCTCATGCGTCATTTGCAAGTATGATTTGGAGAAGGCCTTCGCTGCCTATGTGATTTGCATAAATTCTGTTGAAACAGGAGAGAGGATACAGTGTGTTTCTCGCGAACTGTTATGTTGCTGCTAATATTCAACGCACGTCAGGGGCTAGATGTAGAAGATGTAGAAGCAGGTAGCCATATCCTCGTCTAAAACGTCTGTTTGTTTTACTTCTCATTCCGAGGCTTTGCCTCTCCACTCACACGCTCAGATCCCGAGCTCCCAAAGTGATAGCGGCACAGCAATCTCTGGGCTCATTGACTGTGGGGCCTGAGGGGCTTTGTGGTAAAAGTCTAGGCACGTATTAGCTCTGCAGTGCTGGCTGCCCCAGACTGGTCCCTGGCCACGTCGGTAACCACAATCTCATGTCTACTCAAAGGGCCTCTGTGTTAGAATGTGTCGACACGGAGCCTGGCCCCTCTGGAACATCATCAATGGGACATGCTGAGCTGGCAGGTTGACAGACAGGTATGTAGGCACAAGGTGGCTGGAATGCTGTCCCACTGCCATTTTGGATCAAGTTTAAGAGGCCTTCATGTTTTTTTTTAATTCCCCTCCATCGCTCCCTCAATCCAGTCTCATTATTGGTCTTTTTATGTGCAAATTTCTTCTTTCTTCTTTTTTCTTCTTTTTGTGCATGCATACATGTTTTGTTTCTGTGTGTCTGCCCTACTCTCCTCACCACAGTGGCTCCTTTGCTGCATGCTATTCCTATGATTGTCTCTAGTTGCTGTTGCATTATAATTAATTGATAAGTCCCCAGTCTTCCTGTCATCTTCCGCAGTTTTTTCCTTCCGTCTTTCCCCTTTTCCCACCTCTTTCCTGTTATTTGCTTCCTCGCTCTTCATTCCCCAGTCAGCCTTCTCCTCCACGCTTCCTCACTCTCATCCCGTCATCCACTTGCACAGTTGTGCCTGTTTCCTTACCTAATTAGAAATCCCCTGTAGGTTTTAGTTACAAAGCAGAATATTTACTGTGAGCAGTTCAGCCACAGGTTTCTTGGTCATGTAAGGGGACAGGGACAATGATCAACCTGAAGATTTAGGCTTAACATCAACAATGTATTACTAAGTAACACAATGTGATTTAAATTACCTTCCTTACTAATAAAGTACTGTAATGCAGTATAGTTTACTTTTTTCATGTTGTGTTAAAGTACTGAGCGAAAGCAACTGGCCTTACATATAGAATTTCCTAATTTAATGGTTGATTCATTGCACACTGAATATTGTTTCCATACAAAACCTAATATGTACATGCAGTCTTGAACTGTTACCTAGCAACAGCTGCTGTAAGTGGGTGAAGACAGATGAGTGCTGGGAGGACATGCGCTGGAGTTGGCAAATTTAAGACTGACTGAGGATATTGGGTGCTTCCAAATGTGGAGATACGGCCATTATTTTGAATTGACTTCCTAGAGACACAGTCATTTTAGTTGGAAGTTGTACAATGTAAGTTATTACCAAGTTTGGAAGCCTTGTGGTAGTTATTAGCAGTTACTTTTTTTTTTAAGACTATTTTTTGGGACATTTTTAAGCCTTTATTGAAAGAACAGCTGAATAAATGAAAGGGGAGAGAGAGGGGGAATGACATGCGGCAAAAGGCTGCAGGCCAGAGTCGAACCCAGGCCCATTGTGTCAAAGAGTAAACCTCTATATATGGGCGCCCGTGCTACCAACTGAGCTTTCCACGTTTAACTTTATCATAATATGTACTTCATTGAAATATCTGAGTTTGAGTGTGTTTCAAGGGTAATGATATATAAATATTATTTATACTTCAGATGTTCTCCTGACTTGAAATTATTGATGTCCTTCAGGTATTTTCATTAAAATGTAAGTCTGCAAATAGCTATTGTCGCTCAGCAAAGTACACACTGTGAGCATAACTTTTATTCTATTTTTCACTGGACTTCTCGTCCATGTTGGTATCAATTTTGTTCAAAGGGTTTTTAGGAAATATTCAAATGTAATTTAAAAATGCAAAGTGAAATCACATTAATTGTTGTTGTTGTTAACTTAAAGTTGAAGAATTTTTTATTAGTAGTGTACCAATAGGTTACTACCTTCCACTGTGTTTCCCAATGTAAGGCAATGTAATGGCAGTTGAAAGTGCTTTACAAACTGCATAATAGAATGAATAAATAAAACAATAAAAACCTGGATGGCCAAGGTATGAAAACCCGACTCAACTTGGTGTAAGTCAGCTAAGAATCATTGAGCAATGCAAATCATCACCAACTTGTTGAATGATGAAACCTCTATATTGATTATGTACATTTTTTCAAACAATTACATATCACAACAGTAACACATACTGGTGCTAACTGTACAGGTGAGAATGCCGCAAATAACCATCATTGCAAATTGTTAACACAATAGATCCCTTGTCTGCATTCCTCATCACTCCCAATGTTTAATCAAATGAGTGACAGGTGACAGAGGTTAAGCACAACAAATTTGATTGACACAAATAGAAAGAAACACTCTTCTTCCCGAAGGGATCAGAGTGTGTCATGATTGCAGAGTGATGCAATTAAAGGATTCCCAGCAGAGGACTTAACTGCTGTGCTGGTAGCACTTTACAAGAACTGCTTCAGGAGCAGCAGCTCAAAGGGAATGGCAGATTAGAAGCAGCTCATTTTCATGTCATAGGTGTCTTGCAGCATGCCTGTCATACCTGAAAATAAGCAGTCGTTAGATGTTTGGCAAAATTATAAAGAAAAGAGATTTCACATAAAAGAATCAGATGGCAGGCACTCGTGTGTGACATGTTAGCTTCAAGCTGTTTGGCATGTATTTGGTGAAGTACTTGCATTTTTAATACTTACAAGCCTAATAACTTAATAATAATAATAACTCCTTGGCCCATGCTACAGCTTTTGAAGTTTCATGAAAATAAGGCCAATAGTTTTTCTGTAATCCTCCTGACCAACAAACGACGTGCAACAATAGACAGCCAATCACATGAATTATTAGATCTTGGTAGAAGCATTCCTTAGATACTGATATTTAGTATTGAATGACGAGGCATTTTTTGATACTTGATATTAAGGAGGCAATTTCATCGGCGCCTAAAAAGTATTGAATTCGGTAGCCAGCCCTACTTGTGTGTATAGAGAAAGAGAAAAAGGATTTTCACTTGAGTAGTATAATAATAATAATAATAATAATAATAATAATAATAATAATAATACCTATAATTAGTACTTGTGATGTTTAATATTAACATATGCTTGTTAGTTGTAATTATTCAGATAAGACTAACTGCAAAATTAAATCTGCATTCTTAATAGTAGAGCTGTAACTCACATTTATTTTTACTATCCGTCAATTAATGATCAATCCATCAATCCGGTCCTTGGGTGCTCAACCTTTATTGCACTGTGGACTCTTTGTCAATATAGTTAGGTCAGTTACAGTAGGGATGACCGGGGATGGTTGTAACACTTTTTGACTCAGCTCCTATAACTTTCAGAATGTTTGTGGTAGGACACTCAAATTTTGACACAAAGTACCCTCATTTGCCTACTACAAATAGCAATGTTTTTAACTTCTCCAACTATATCACAGAATTCATTATTTGACGTCAAATGCAAGGAGTGCCATTGTCACCACTAAAGCATCTTCCTGTGCTTCACTAAGAACAAAAATAACTCCTCACTGATGGATAAATGAAGAACAGTGTCAGTGGTATGGACACTAACATTAGAAGAGCTTTCTTAAAGAACTTATTCTGATAATACCTATACATGTTACACATACAAATGAAAACTTTCAGGAGGAGGTCAGAAGTAGCTCATAATCCACATAAAATTACAGGAAGACAATTACAAAAACAACAAACATGTATTTTCTTATACAGTATGGTTTTCCAACCATCCCCACCCCTGTCAGCCAATATTTAGCTAGCTGTATCAGCATGGTGGTTTGAAATTAAAGTAGATGAAATGACTCACATTTTACGTAAGAACCTACTCTCTTAAGTTACCTAATTCAAACTTCAACAGTGTCAGTACTAATCAAAATATAGACTTGGTCCCAAAAATTATATTCTTACCTGAAAATTGATGTTTTGGCTGTAAAATCTGCACACTTCTTCTCACAGCCGTGCAAATTCACATGCAAGACCAGGGAGTGAGTGGTTATACATGAAATTTATCACATGACAATTATGTTATCCCAAATTGGTGAAAGTGGAGTTATCAACAAGAAGAGTTGGCAGAGAAACAGCAAAAGAGGAAAAGGATAGAATACAAATTTAAAAAGAAGGTTGATGACCGGATAAGGAGGAAGAGCCTTGTTACTATCAATGAGGCATTTTCAGACAAACTGGGAGCTATATTCTCAGAAGCCGAAGCACTGCAACTTCAACACTTGGGCGGAGTGATTTGCTCAAAGCACACGAGAAGCCCAGTGGTGAGGAGCAGAGAGTAACAACGGTGCTTTTCAGGTGTTCCGCTAATCAGTCTGCCCAAGTAGCCGTGCTTGGCTTCTGAGAATATAGTTTCCAGTTTGTATACGGTTAGAAGATGGCTGTGTCCCATGTCAACTTTAATACCAGACAATTTCTTTTTAATTTGGGCCATGGTCTGACCTCTGAGGCTGTGGCATTAATTGTGTCTGCAACATGTTGTCACTCTACAGCTTTTTTTGGCATCAGTAATGTCAACATTGTGCCCTCCAAACATACAACAGTTTTATAAATCCAAATATATCTGTGTGTACTCATATCCTATGTATTGACCGTACACCACTTCTGACGCAAATTCGCCGCACAGTTTTATAAATGAGGCCCCTGGTGACCAATCATGGCATGAAGTGGCGGTAAATGTCAGATCGACAGTTTTAGAAATTTCTTGTGTTTGATGTATGGTAGTATATAGGTCTTTATAGTTTGCCCTCAGTCAATACACACTGTCTCTTTCACAAAGCACTTCGATTTTTAATTTGTCATCTCAATGTAAAAGCTTCCGTGCTGACAAAAAAGAGAAAAAAAGTGAGGAATGAAACAAGTATATTTTATGGAAACATCATTTCAGTTTTCCATACAGTGTTTTTATTACATACAGTATTTTCCATGATTATTCTCATCATAATGAGCTGATTTATACATTCATGTGTGTTACTGCTGTGAACATTTGCACAACACATGCGTGCCTGTAACATTGGTTGAGAATACAGATTTGTTTTTTATAGAAAGGCAGCCAGAGCTGAAGGATGGGGGTAGGTGTATCATGTCAGATTTATACCTTGTCTGTTGGATGGGAGGGTGTTTTCATGTTGTTCACCAAACCCCACAGCAGACTATCTCGTGAATAATGCAGTGCCTTAGGTGGAAAATACAGCCTCAGGCCTTTTTATTTCCCTTGCAATATAATTCCTCAGAGAATTTGTATTTAGGACAGTTTGTAGTGGATTGGGAGTAATACTACAAATTAAAGTACTCCAGTGTGCTTTGTAAGGTGTTTGTTTTAAATTTCACAAATCATTTTTACATGCATTTTGCACATTTACAGTACTGACTAGTAATACATTTAAGTGCTAAATACAAGCTGAAACATAGATTTAAAGTTAAGGCACGAAAAGTCTTTGCTACTGTGGAAAAGGCATCTGCTCTAAAATAGTTCAATCACAAGTCTAACAATGAGAGACAGGATTCAAATCAAAAGATCATGAAGTCCTCTCATCTTTTGTGTACTGGCCAACTCTATCCGAGTCTGCATCTAAAAAAATAAAAAGATGTTTTTTTTCCTTTTTGTTTTTCTTCTTCTGATGCAGTAAAGAACATGCCGGCAGCGCTTCCTCAGAATTCAGAAGAGATTTCCGCTGAGTACTCGACCTCACAGCCTAATCACCAGATCTAAACTCCATCAGAGCTCTAGGCCACACCAAGATGCATACAACTCCTTCCTGTCCTTGCCTCCTACAGCCCCACATGCAAGCACACAATTAATTCATAGTGTTAGAATCCTTGAATTGTCCCAATAGTACAACTCTCATTTTCTGTCCATATTTGCATAATATCAATTTAGTTTGTTGTGGCCTATTGGGAAACACAATCTGCAAGTTTGCATAAATTTAAGGAAAATAAAGCACATTCAGCACGTATTCTTCAAGTGATATATAAAACTACACATTCTGTGTAGTCTTTCACTGAACTTGATATAAGGGAAGTTTTGTATGTGAAGCTATTTCTAACAGAGAGTTGCTATCAGTGGTTTGTCTCACTTAGGAGAGTCGTGTGTGTAGAAGAAGGGTGTTGATGAATGTAATCACAGTTAGGCAAACTGGATGTGGGCTGAGTAGGTGAGTAAGTGGCAAAAGCTCTCTGCTTTTCCCTGGATGAAAACAGTCCTGCCACACTTTTCCTCCGCTGGCTGCTTCTGAGGACCACAAAAAAACGAGGGAGTCACAGTCAAGAGTAACAGAGACATAGACAGAGAGAGATGAGAAATAGAGCGAGAATGATGAGATGGGATGAAACAGTGCAACAGTGCAGAGGAGAAGATTAGGTGAGAGCCAAACTAAATCTAGAAAGCAATCTTCCCGGCAGGCATTTACAGTGGAGGCAGAATCTGTATTACCAAAGCTTGTACGAATGAGTACTGATAAAATCATAGTACATTGCATGACTAAATCGACAGCTCGGTTCAAATGTCATTAATACCAATAGGAGACAGACAAGAGGAAGTGGGACAAAGAGATGTTAGATTCTCTCCACTCTTTTTTATCTTTTTCAGACCAAAACTCGAGGATCTGTGTTCCAAGTGGAAGTGTGGATTGTGTGTGTGTGTGGCTCATGATGAAACTGATCCCCCTTGGGATTCTCTCTGCAGACGGAGTAATGAAACCATCTTCGCATGACTGATGAGTGCTCATGTGCACAGAGCATATACTTGTATAGCAATGGGATGTGTTTCTGCAGTCGCGTGTTGTCTCACCCACCTCCACAGGGAGGTCAGGAATCAAGACTGGCTTTAAGAGGATCATCACTTGAGCTTAAAAAAAATTCTGTTTCCTGCTCACACTTTTTTAGATTCTCTACTCACTAAGTCAGTGGTTTCAAACCTTTTTTCGACCCCTACAGCACCGCCACATACGCCAAATTTACCCCTTTCTTCACACCACCTCACATGTTCCACTTGTTGATTGTATGTTTCTGTACTGTGGGTTTTTGTTTCCTGTATGTATATGATTCAGGGATTATTTTGTATATATTGTGTATCTGTTCCCTGTTATTTGTTCTGTTTACTGTTTCATGTCCTAGTTTCCTCCCTTGTCTTGTCTAGTTGTATTTTCTGTCTTGTGTTTTCCAGTAAGTGTAGGTTCTGTTTCCTGTTTGATTTGGAGGTCTCTGTTATCGCCTCTTGTCCTGTCTAGTTTTACTTCCTGTGTTCCCCCTCTTGTCTGACTGCCCTGCCCTGATGTGTTTCACCTGTTGTATCACTTGTTTGCGCGTTACTTCTTGTATGTAACCTCTGTGTTCCCATTGTCTCGTGTCAGATCTTTTTGTGTGGGTATCCTGTCAGTCGGTGTGCCTGTGTTTGGAATCTTCCCTGTGTTTTTTTTGTTACTGTGAGTTTTTGCATTCTTCCTTTTGCCACCTTGTGTTAGCCTACTGCTTTTGGATCCCTAGTTTGGTTGGTAGTCTGCTTTTTGTTAATACATCCTCAAGCTCAAACCCCTCCTGCCTGGTCCCTGCATTTGGGTCCACAATTCCCTGAACTGTGCCACATTTGCTTTTATTGTTGTTCTACTGACAACTTTGCTTTGCCAGACCCTCTTCCAAAGAGCTCTGAAGGAGGGTCTGGCTACTCCACATAGCATTAGGGGATGGGAGAAAACGTGCTCTGGTTTAAGTCTTTATACCAATCAGAATCTTCATGGGTGGTGCTAATCTCCGCACAGAGCCGCTGCAATATAGTCGTGCAAGAGAAAACTCAAAGATGACAGTCTAGTTAGCCGTCTCAATTTACCATGCAGAGATCTGAGGAGCAGTCAACAATAGTCCTCATTATTCCACTGAATTTAAATTTCTAACATAAAGAAAGCAGAAGAAAATGGAAAATACATGCATCCGGCGAAATTTCCTACAGCACCAGATTGAAGTTGACTGCAAAGAATATAGACTGACAGCTGACTCTGGATGTTGGGATTCATAATTTCAAATTTTCCACAATCTTTCCAGCCCCCCACCTGGCAACTGTGGAAACCTACTTCTGGTTGGGAATCACTGCACTAGATCAACCTATGACATATTTCCTCTCATTGTTTGTTTGCAGGAGCGTTATTGAAAACATTCTTGCAGTTATTTCACCTCAAAGTTGAATTAGTATTTACAGCTTTCCCACTGAGCTGCTGATTAGCTTCTTCATCCCCTTGTTGAAAGTAGACTCACACTTCCTAATCAAACATTTGTAGCAGCTTCCAAATACAGTTACGGAAAGATCACTTGCATATTCTAATTATGTAAATAAGAACAGTGTGGTGGTGCATTTCAATATGAGAATTTGCCCGGGCTAATTCAATTATACACATGTCTGCAGCTAAACTACTGATGGTTAAATTAATTAAAAAGTTAGAAAATATTACATTTAAAGACATCTCATTTTTTTAAATTGTTTATAAATAAAACATAACAAATAAAACAACTTGGATGTTTACATTTTGTTTATCAAAGAAGATCAACTATACATTTTTTAGGTAGAATATGTACAAATTTGATTTCTACATATCTTTAAAATGTTTTACCTACAGCATTGTAGGCTGTTTATTTAGAAGCCATAGTTTAATATTTTGATGTGCCTGTAAATGCTAGTACTTGGGGGCAACCTCTATCTCACCCAGTAAGAGCGTGTGCCCCGTGTAGGTTGAGTCCTTTGCAGCGGCCCGGGTTTGAGTCCGACCTGCGGTCCTTTGCTGCGTGTCATCACCCAACTATCCTGTCATTATCTAATAAAGGGAAAAATGCTCCAAAAAATAATCTTAAAAAAAATAATGCTAGTACTTGGTAAAGATTCCCATGATGGAATTAGACATGCAGGAGTGTACTACTAACTAAGCTCAAAAATCCAGCTGTTCCACTTAACGCTCCCTCTAGAGGCCTGGAGAATATTTTTTCTTTTTTTGTTGCATCTGCTTTCGGGGTTTGTTTGCTTTTAGTTTTTGCGTTGCTTCTTTTTTTTCTTTTCTTTTTATTTGCAGCATGTTTATGTATTTTGTTGTGTTGTGTGCATTTGCAGCGCGTTCGCTGAATGCTGTGCATGTGTTGTCAAATTATTGAAGTTTTCCTAATTTGATTGCGTTTTGTCTATTTGCATGTGTTTTAAGTTGCAGGGCATTCGTCCCTGTCGGCCACCGTACAAAAAGCATTGTTACCACAGAGAAATTATCTACCAAACACAAATTTCCTTACTTTTTATGTTAAGTTTACTTTCAAGGTTGCAACTTATGAAAAGTATTCTAAAGCTTTCAATTTTCTAACTACTGCTTGTAAATCTGGTATGTGGAATCTTTTGAATAGTCAAATCAAAAACAAAAACTGAGTCGTGCAGGAGATCAGAGAGTAGTAATTTATGCGAGACAACTCACCATGAATACAAGTGAAAATATGAAGTAACAAAGCTTATCAACACATACAAGTAGGACTATGGGAGACAAAAATGTCAAAAAAGAAAAAATACAGAAGACATAAAGCTCATTAAAATACAACTCCAGATATTTTGCTTACTTTTTTGTGTGTTGTCTTTGTAAGAAATAACCCAATTGCATACTAATAAATTAAAAATATATAGTGTTTTATGTTGGTCCAGTAAGTTGATGCATTGTTTTTAGTGAAGCTAGCAGCATGGCTCTGTGGATGGCAATGTCAGTCTGTCAGTTGGTCTACTGCTTTGGTCCAGACTGAAGTATAGCAACAACATTTTAATGGATTGGCATTCAATTTCATTCATAAATGCTTTTTGCCCACTACTTAAGTTTATGGTCAAATTCCAGCAAAACTTTTGACATTCACATCAGCCTCAGCTGTACTTTGTGTTATGCTAAAAGATGGTGAACATTATACTTGCTAAACATCAGCATGTTAGCATGCTGATCAGCATATAGCTCACTACAGCCTCTCAGAGCCTTTTAGCCTTATTACAAAATAAATGTAAGTTAAAAAACAACAGGGCTTCAAAAACGTCTTTGCATCCAGCAGGGACCATGTATACACCTTACATTGTCCAATACCACTACCACACAAACTGATAACTCTGACACACTGAGTTGCTGTATTGCACCCTGCTGAGCATCAGACATGATCCCCCCCCACACACACACATACCCATCCCTTGGTGTAGGAGACCTGGGTTCAATTCCTAATGTGATACATTAACCAATGTGTCCATAAGCAAGACCCCTAGTTACTCCAGAGGCGTACGACCTCTGACATACATACTAGCAATTTGTAAGTCGCTTTGGATAAAGCATCACCTAAATGACATGTAATGTAACACACACACACACACACTCTCTCTTTGCAAGCCTTCACTGTTTTATTCACTACAGATCTTCCCTGGTACCCTGGAAATCCAGTTCGTGCGAGAGGACAATTTGAATTTGCTCAGCGAGTGACTCTGGCATCGAGTAATGTTGCTCATTAACCATGCCCTTATAGCCTAGCTGCAACAATCACATCTGTATATCTAATATAGGCAGGCTAGAGGCAAGCTAAACAGATGACAACAGTTTAAGCCAGTTAGCTCTGTTGTTTGCTAAGCATATGGGGCTCTGGATATGTCACCCCGTGTTTTGTTGTAGTGTTATCCAATTGCGTACAGTGAAATTTTCAGATGCACGCTTGGTGCCGCTCCTCGAGATGGATGACTTTCATTACTTGATGCCAGACCTTTAATCTTTTGGATTTGGGTCTGGATTTTCAGGCCAATCCCCTGGTACCATTTTTGTCAAATCCTCTTGTCCTGCTCCTGTTTTTGAAGATCTAATTTCTGACTCGGACTAATGATGATGTTAATAATAACCTGGTATAGTGTTATTATAACCCTGAATAGAGTACTTGAGGTCACAGACTCCTTTTTCTCCTGTCCAATTTGTTTGGTGTTTTTGAAGCAATTTGCAACTGGGCAGCACGCTAGAGAAGACAAAATGGACATAATGACTGGCCAAAGAGCACCACAACTCTTAACCTCATTAACAGCGAGGCCACATGTTGAGGGCAATGAGGTGACTTGACTGATTAAAAGGTTACTAAACAACTTGTCCCATGTGGAACTTGTCTGTGGAGACAAAGCCCAGAGAAAATATGGTTTAATTGAGACAAGAGCACTTTGATGCAGATGAAAGGGAAATTATTGTCCTTCACCTCTCTATTCGTTTGATTATAGTTTGTTGTGCTGTTAATATGCTCTTGATTTTGCACATTCCAACCTATTTGGTAAGTCTAGATAATATACAGTACATATAACTAAATATCATGTACAGGCAACTGCTTACTGTTGCCTATACATGAGGATTTTGCATATTTATTGGAAATTCTTTGCTGTGCAAATATGATTACTAGTATGGGTTATGAATGTAGTGGAATTAGGACCCAAACGCAGAGATGACAGGCAGGCAGAAGAGTGTTTATTTTACAAAAAGAGTGCAAGGAAACACAGGGCTCAAAATAACAAAAACAAAATCTCAAAAAGTCAAGGAAAAAGAATACCAAAAACCGGAAGACGTTAGTAAGTGTCACAAGGGGAAGATGGATCACAGGGGCTGCAAACATGGATTGCACTCACAAACTCTCAAAAGGATCTGACAAGGGAACACAGAGTTTAAATACAGGAGGTAACAAGCAAACGAGAAACAGATGATAAACCAAGTGAATCACATCAGGGCGGGGCAGGACAATCAGACAGCCGGGAAAACACAGGAAGTAAAACTAGACAAGACGAGACAGGGGTATAGACTATCAAAATAATACAGGAAACCGAACAGACAAAAGAACACCACAAGACCAGGGAGTAAACACGGACACTAACAGAAAACAACAGAACAGACACAAGAACAATACAATACCAGAGAGAAAACACAGAGAATATCAGAAAGCAACCAATGCAGAAAAAGAAGCAGGAACAAAACTGAAACCATAACAATATGCCTCTCTATTATTGTACTTGAAAATAAGCTAAAGGTAGAGAAGGTGAAGTCACTAAATGGCTAATTACATTTCACTTTGGCCTGCAAGTGATCTTTTTGACACGTACACCCACACACCATAGTATACAGTAGTACATGAAAGAAGATGATATACTCACATTGACTGACTAAACATTAACACACACTGACTAAATATGAATAAATAAATGTGTGGGTACATCAGATGAATATGTCATTTACTTGTAGACATACATTCAGATAGACAGTACGAATGCACGCAATATGTATTATGCACATTCACTTATGCATGCACACAGTGTGTTTTGCCTTCAGGTTTAGTGAATTAACCCCCTAGCAGCCCTTTAAATTTATTTAAGTTTGATATGCACTTTGAGCCAGAACAGGAAGTTGGCCATTTTAGTTTTTAGTATGCAGTAATTTTACTGAATGGACTCGCATCCATAGACAGTTAAAGAAATGTACCAACAGATCTGGTGAAGGAAATTAAAAGCACTTTTCCGGTGATGGCTGGGCGTTACTGCGCAGCCTCCAACTGAAGTGAGCAAAACGTCTAAAAGTGGTAAGTCTTCTAGTAGCTGTGCCAAGAAAAATCTCAATCATTCCCAATCTTGCATAGACTGAGAGGTATATGTAAGGAGATAACATAGACACAGGCTAATTATTGCTAGATAACTAGAATGCTAGGTAACATTAGTAATTAAACCTAAACAGCTAATGTAAGTGCAAACTGTCTGCAAGCTTACCCTGTACTATACAGGGATTCCATGTTTATGACACACTTGTTAGCCTATTTTTACAAAAATGTCTGATACAGAGCCATAATGTGAGGTTCAAGGTAGGGGAGCCTTTTATACGTTGTCGTGTTTTTTTTAGAAACAAAGAACGGACAAATGGAGTCTTTAAACGCTTCAGATTTAAAGTTATTCGCTGTCAAAGTGGTGCCAAAATGAATGGCAGTCAGTGGAATGCTAACGGCGGGTGATGGCTTGGTAGCATCAAAATGGCACCATGGGAGCTACGCTTAGAGAGGAGAGGCTTACCCCCTTGCTCACATCTCATCTGCCGCAATCCTTCTTTCATTTATGCCTTCGAAAGCATCGTCTGTAAGTTACTAGTTTAGCACAGACCATAGAACAATGTCTGGACATTATTTTTACTGGACATTTATGTTTTACTAAGCCTTATTTTTGTAAGTTAGTAAACTAAACCACATGTACGTTAGCAAGTTATCAGCTTAATAGCATGCCATGTATACTGTATACTTAAATCACTATACAACTGATGCATAGTAACTATGTAGAGTTTATATTATAGTGTATACTTTGATTATGGACCTTTCTTATTGTATATTTTTGTTTATGTTCTAGAGTTTCACTCTTATTCATACTGTATATGACGGCTATATCCTGATTCCTGTATTCATTTGAATGAGAGTTTGGCTTATTGCTGAACTGTGTACACGTACACACACAAGGACAGCAGCATACAGTGCCCATTGTGCACATACACACGTGTTTGTGCAAACAAAAGCCATGTTTCATTGAGGTTCTCGGACAATTTTATCCCATTGAGGTCCTTTGACAATTGTAGCCCATCCAGAAGCTTTTTAATCCATTACATAATTACTGTGTCATCACAGTGTCTTTGTAAAATAAATAAATAATTTTGAATAGAGAGGCAAAGTCCCTCGCCTTCCGGTGGACCATCATGGGACCTTAAATCAGAAAAAATATGAACGGTAGTGAATGGAGAAAGACAATTTAAATTTTTTATCCTGTTACACATAATTTAAAAGTCAAGAAAGTCTCAGTTTATTGCTAAACTATTGAAGTATAAGACGTGAAGAAGTGAAAATACGTAATTAGAAAGACTACACACTTCAAAGTTGCATGAATGATGTCTCGCTGAAGCTATGATGTCTGTGTGTATTGTACCGGGGATGTAACATTACTCAAATGAGCATAGGACCTTGTTTGTTCTTTTGCTTATCTGCTGAAAACACTTCACTGGATAAAACACATTAAGTAAGATAACTTCACATGAGTTGTGGAACAGAACTATGCTAGCTAGCAAGCAAGTTGAGCATCAAGTAAATGGTGTGAGAAGAGCGATGTAGTTTACACAAAACTCAGGGATCATATGACAAACATATTTGTAATCCATGCCTCAATTCAAATAAGATCAAAAAATAATTTGCCTCTCCCCGTTCACTACTGTTCATATTTCATATATAAGGATAGATTTAAAGGACCGTAATTAGGAGGGTGTACAAAAAATGTTAAGTTCAGCCCGATGGTGGAACCGAAAAAAAGTGGCAAAGTGTTTCCTAAATATAAACAATTTATTAACGGACATCACAGACAGAATCATTAGAGAACAAATGTCTGGAAATTGATACATTTTCACATTGACACATTTTCTGAGAGTCATTAACATCCTGATCTAACTTGTATTACCAGAACTTGATCCAAAGGTCCAATAATTAATAAAAAGTTTAACTTTTTTAATATAGCTTCATTGATTTTATGCCATTTATGTGTATGGGTAGTCAACCAGCTCGGCCAGAGAAGGATGAATGATAACACACAGAGTTCCCAAAGTCAGACTTTAAATCCTACAGATAGGAGCTTTAACAATTTCAATCCACCTGTAGAGGGGGGCAGATTTCTATACCACAAGCTACATGTTCTAAAAACCTCTTTAATGTTGCCCTGAAATTGTAATACATACCAAGTCAGCAGCAATTTATACTCCAAGGCTGCTGTTTGCATTTATGTCACCAAATGGACTAACTAGCGATTGAACAATGTGGTCCGGTCCTGTAAAATTTACTGTAAGACCAGCATAGAATGGCATTGCTAATGGGTCCTCATTGTGGGACAAAACGGTAAAATTAAGTTTAATGTCTTTGGCCTTTCTTTAGTTATAGCAGTAATAAATATCCCCTCAGCAGATATATAACATGAGCAAGAGTGGCTCAAGGGTAGGCATTGTGTCAGCCAGGTCTTGCTTTAGGCTTTATATCAGGTTTAGGTAAAGGAAAACATATGCATAGTCTGGCCCCCATCATTACACTCCCCTACCCTGCTTGGCAGTCTGCATCTGTGCATCTGGCAGAGATGGATGGTGATCTCTGGAATTTACTAGTGGTTCGATTAAGGATCAATAATTCCAATAACCAGCGCTTTCTCATCAAAGCATTTAAACTCTAAATTGCTCTAAATTTTAGAGTATTGCACTTTTTTTCAAATTAGCAAATACCCTTTTCAGTAACAGTGTTTTTTGCCACCTGATTACCCTGATAAATATATTTTAACTCACAATTGAGTGGATACTGGTAAAAACGTATCAATACTGGATTCCAGAGTTAGACACAGATATTTCACAATTTTATTAACATTTAACCAAAAGCACGATCTTGCCCTAATTGTTTCTCTAAGTGGCTATAATATTTATATAATACCAATGTATCAAATGTGTCAATGTGACAAAGTGAAAACAATATCAGAATGTGAAAGGGTTCACTTGTAATGATGAACCTACAGAGCATTCCCCAAATCTGCAGCTTCCCTTTGCTTTACGGAGCTTATAGTGAGTTTCAGCTCAAGTTTTGGTTTTGGGTTTTGTTCAATCTTACTGCTCTTACCCCAAAATTCTACGCTCCGGAACGGCGGCGGAGTCATTAGGTTTCCATTAAAGTCAATGTGTGTATTTCCACTGACTGGGCAACGGCTGCATCCCGACTCCATCCCAGCTCCGGAGATCCATAGCCCTTTGGAGCAGATACATGGATCTTCTATTTTTGCCGGACGCCAGAGAGCTCTGCAGCAACTCGGCACACGGCAGATAGTGTGGGACAGTAAGTCGAGCACAGAAACAAATAAACATCCGGTTAATTTTTTTAATAAAATAGGCCGTGCTCACTGCGGATCATATTTCCCTGCACTACACCTTGAAAACACAGCAGAGTTGTTTCCTCTCTACTCCTCTGGACGGAAACAAACTGTTGTTGTTTTTGTGGTTCTATTCTACATAAATTTGTGAGATCTTGTGGGTCCTCGTGACTTCAGCTGTCAGTCATGGCCGCAGCCGTTACGCATCGGGTGGAATTTGGGGGTTACTGTGTTGCTGCAGCATGCATCAGTTTTCAGGACCTACAATGTTTCAAATTATTTTGAAATGAGATATTAAAAGTCCTTTATATTTTACAAGTCATAGTCAGTGTCACCCTGAACAGGATGACATTGAAGATTTCAGCAAACCTCTGAAAGACAGGTTTTATAAGAATTTAAACATAACACATCCTCTAAGAGAGATGTGACCATTGGCTAGCAACTTGCCAACAAATCTTTTCATCTTTACAGCCAGCTTTTCTTCTCATATGAAATAGTCTGAGCTAAGTCAGAAGGTGCACTGTTACAGGAACGAGTGACACCCACAGAGTCTCTACTGTGTTGGTTGAGCTTTTTATAAAGAACTTTACTGGATCATTGCCTTTTCTAAGCCATATCTCAAAAGATGTAGCTTTTCCAGCTATAACATTTCATTTTGCTACACAATAGAACTGTGAAGTGTTTTGCATGGTGTTGCAGACATGATGTATTAATAGACAATTCTCAGTGATCTATCCATAGTACCCTGATTGCTGTGTCAGTCAGTTGTTGGCTTGTCTATTTTTGAACTTTTTTCAAACAGAAAAGTGGAGCAGAGATGATATTTATTCTGCTTAAATGGGTGGCAGTTCAAACTGAAAATAGATCTGAATATAAGAAACAAACACACACACACACACAAACACACACACACACACACACACACACACACACACACACACACACACACACACACACACACACACACTAGTTTTAGCTAACTTCTTTCCCAACTTACATACTTGGTACTGTATATGTATGAGCATTGTTTTTAACAGATTATGTAAATGTGAAATCAATAAACATGCTGCTCGATCTGTTCACTGGTTACACACATCGAAAACTCATTTTATATTTAAGAAGATGGACGGGTCAATACAATGATCCTCGTGCTATGTACGGCACCAGAGTTCACTCTCAATGAAATGCTTTTTATTGTAGGCCACACACTCAAGCCTGGCAGAAAATCAATATGAGATTATTCCTTATGTGGTGCAGCTAGGTAATAATCTAAAATGTTTATCTTCATACATTTATACTATATTGTGAGGCAGTCTGCAGAACATAGCACACTCACTATAATGTTTACATGACCTAAATGCTGTCCTGTAGCTGAGCTAAAAGACATTTAATAAGCTTGCAGGATCTGGCTCTCCTAATGGTTTTCTTTTTCCCCATCATATGGTCATCAGTCAGGTTAGCATGAACAGATACACACCTTAAAACACACTGTGTCCATGTGGTCTAAATATAAATTAGGCCCGGTGAGTAACACTAAGTGTTGCTGTAATTGATTCCAATTTTCTGAGATTATACAAGCCCTGTTCGAATACATGCATTAGTAATTTGGTGCCCTCTCTTTTCTTTGTCATGGTGGAAGTTGTCGTGGAGACTGGTTGCAACAGTTTAACCATCCAATAGACCCCATTAGAGAGAAAGATTGGAGGGCTTGGCGTATCTGCACGTGGCAAAAATGTTGTTTTCCCAAATTGAGAAATTTAATTCATGAACATTTCATTCCTATTTTTTTATAATCCTCCCTTTTTGCCTATAAGGCATGCCATATTCTGCAAGACAGCCACAACCTTCAGCTGGGAATTGATTCTCTATACAAATGCTACCATTATAACTGGACAAATGTCTGCTGTACTGCAAAAATAGATGTGTTAAAGATTAAGCAATAGAAAACAAGTCAGTTTAATCTACTAACATATGAAGGCTGGAGGTGTGGTTGGCCGCTGGTCTTAGCAGCAGTTATAGTAATCATGTATGAATATGACTTTATGTGAATGGGGGTGTAGCTCTCAATCAGGGAGATACGTTTATGATGAGTGGATGAAATTACTACATGTTTATATCTTGACCATAACAAATTGTTTTGGCCACTTGGGGTCATTGGAAACAAGTTGACACAACATTTACATATTATCACCTTTTACGTTGATACAAATTGTGTAACTTAAGCAAACAATTGCTTATTTACACAGCAGTTACAGAGCTAATTTACACATTAATTTGGAGCCGTGGTTCTTCGATGTAAGTCCAATATTCACTCTGTTTTGGCTATATTTTTGGTCTCTGTCAAATACTGAGGGTAATTTCTAACTCTTAAGCTGCTAATTGCGATTTTGTTCACAAAGTAGTTCATTAATTTGTCTTTTCCACCAAGTACTGCTGCCTGCTGCGGCCTGCTGCTGCCTGCAGGCCAAAAACAACGCTATAAGAGCAATGACAGTGAATCAAAACTGCTGGATAGCCAAACAATGAGCTGGCACTCACTACAACAATCCATACAGTTTTGATTTTTAAAACACCTGGACACTGTAGTTTTTTAGCAGTCATTACTGAAACAGGAGTAAATGGGGCATTTGTGGTAGACTTTCCATGGAAATGTTGCACTAGTGAGTATTTAAGGCAGCAAGATGGTGTTTGTGGGATTAGCTCAAAATAAGATACAGTGCTGATGGAACATGTCATGCAGTGCAACAGGTGGCTCATTGATGTGTTTTAAAAATATCAGTTTTTGGCTTCACCGACAATGCTTGGATCAATTAAAGGAGGCTTGGAGCAGGTGGGTGATCATCACCTGTCATCACTAAGAAGAAGAGTGCAGCATGAGTGTGGGATAAGTGTGGTGTAGTTGACAAGTGCTCCTCATATTAAACTTGCTAACAGACATGTCAAACTGTTATTTATTAATTTCCCTGCATCATTTGGCCGATCATTTCTTATTACACTGCTCCTCTTCAGTTTGTTCTCTCCCAGTTGGCCTCTTTTCATCTAACTTTTTGATTTCAATTCCTCCATTGCCTTGGAAGCATTCTTTTTGTTATACTTTATATTGAAGAGATTGAAAAACAGTGAACCATTTTTAATTAAAAATAGTGCCTTTTGATGTCCTTTGTGTGCCACAGCTGGTTCACATCCTTAACATCCTTAGCGCTTAAGATGCCTGCAGAGCCTCCATAAGCTCCTGAGACCACACTATACTGCATGTCAAAAGCAATTTACTCCCATCTCACAATGGTTTGCCCATTCTGCTGTACAATAATGTAATAATCAATAATTATGTGGAAGAATTACATGACTGTGTGCAAAGTGTTTCTAACCTACAAAATAAATATTCCCAGGTTAGCAGTTCCACACAGCTCCATGGAGCCTTTTAGTCTATTTTGGATCATTATTTTGGTTTTCTGGCCCGCAGCTTCGCTCTCATCGGCATCATCACTTTTCAGCAAAAAGACTCCAAAATCTCACTGAACAATATCTGTCCTAATCATGTAGTATTTCATGTGTAAATACTTTATGTGGAAAGCAGCTACATGGGTAAAATGCTAAGAATGTCTGCACAAATATAACTTATCTCTTGTGGCAGTGTTGTGTGCACTCCGACTGATGAAGACTTAAGCCATTGTGTATTTGATCTGAGGATAGACTTTGTAGCATACAAAGCCCAGGGCAACACTTTTAACAGTTCTATCACTCTCTTTTTTTCCATATCTGTTTTACGTGTGTGTGTGTGTGTGTGTGTGTGTGTGTGTGTGTGTGTGTATGTACTGTGTGTATATATATATATATATATATATATATATATATATATATATATATATATATATATATATATATATATATATATTCTTTTTTCCTATGATATGACATTTCATCAAAGGCTCAAAGTTTATTACACAGTGTTTGATCACATTTTTATCTTCCTTATGAACATGAACGAGATGAAGGAACACATACGTTTCACTTTGTTTGCTGTAGCTGCAGAACTTTAAAACATCAACCAGTCAATGGTAGACAAAAATAAGTTATTTCATTCTTTGAAAACCTACATTTTGATTTGGGTTTAAGGTTGTAAAATGTAATCCGACTAGTTACCTATTTAAACTATAAGGCATTGTAGAATGTTTGGTTTTTTAATTATTAATCTATAATGAAGCAAATGCAGTGCTAAAATTACATGTGAAACCTCTAATCTGGTTAATCTCCCATCAATTCTGAACTAGTCTCTATCCTTGTAGTTCAACTTCCGGGATTGCTCCTCTGCGGCAGGAATTTCTGCTGGATGTTGGTGTAGGAAATTTAAATTCGGTGGATTTGACAGAATTATTACAGGTATTGACTGCTTCTCAGATTGCTACATGGTGAATTGACACAGCTAGCTCGATGTCCAATCTGAGTTTTCTCTCACATGATTATTTTGCATAGGCTCTATGCAGAGTTTAGTGCCACCCATGACAATTCTAATTGGTTTAAAAAAATGCCAATAGACTAGAGCATGTTTTCCTCCCATCCAGGAATGCTATTTGAAGTAGCTAGACCCTCCTTCAGCGCGTTTTTAGAAGGAGGTACTGGCAAAGTGAGACTAGTCATGAACTGACTAGTCTCTGCAGTTCCCTCTACCTCTCATCTAAACAGCATTTTGTAATAAACACCTTAAGCCTGTCAGTCTGCTATCTTTGCCCTGGTTGCTAGGGTGATGCAAACCCTGTAAACACCACCTATCTTGGTGTGTAATTAGGTCTCTTCACTTGAGGGACTGAATGAAGAGAGGTGTGAAATATCCCGACTGTGTGGTTGGGGGCAAGAATTTTCACACTTAAGACATTATAAATTGATACACTTGTTGATAATTCATGTGCAGTTGTAAAAGGGTGTATGCCAATTATAGAACTAAGTAACAGTCAATAGGATAAGTACTGTAATATGCTATTGAAGGAAATGTCTGTGTCCTTCAAGGATGATTAAAAAATGATCCAAGACCAACACCTGCCTTCACTGATGCCTCTTCCTGCGGCAGGTTCAGTCTCCTCTACCCTGACGTATGCAATGAGGTATTCACATCCACATGTACTGTATGATTCTTCATGCATGTATACTGTATGTGGATACATATACAGTTTACTGCCCAGGTGCAGCAATCAGCATTTAATGATGGACCATTAATTATGTATTTAATGAAATGGTAAATTAGTTTAGTTTGTTAGAAAGGATCAATTTAATTGTGTAAACAAACACAAATCAACACCAGGTAAGATTGTCAACATGATTCTGGAAAAAGCCCAAAGTGTGTTTTTAACGTTTTTAAAATACTCAGTCAGGGGGGGGGTTGTAGGATCTGTTGTTTGTAAATTTGTAGTGCTGTCAGTAGAGAGAAAAAAAGAAAGCAATCAGTGCTGTCTACACCGTGATCTCCTTCTGCTGGAGTTAGCACCCAACAGGCGTAAACAGGGCAAGTTTTAAATGTGATTTTACCCTCTAAACATGTTCAAAATGTCATTAAAAGTGCCTACCCATGTGCCGTGATTCCTCCTGAGTGGAACACAATGAAACTGACTGATGAATTAGCACAACTTTCATGCATTTCTTGAAATCACTGGGTTGTCATGGGTCCAAGAAGAGGGAGCCACTCGTAGGGATTTACATAATAAATAAATAAAGCGTAATTTCTCAAAATATCGCGCCTTTTCTTGTGGTCCAGTTTCCAAAGTGCACAATACTCCATTGTATTCCATTCAGTTGTTTACACTGAGTGACTCAAATATGGCCGCCCATCCAGGTTACCGCTCAGAACGTCACATTGATGAAAATCCTCTATATTTTTGTGGAGGATGCAAGATCATTTTATAACTATGAACCTAACTCACATTTAAACATCTGACTTTAAATAGTTGTGTTGTTGTTGCCCAGATAAAATGACAGAGAAAAGAAAAACAGAAATAGATCATTTTTTAGTACACCAAAAATGCCAAGTAAGTACAAAAAGTCCTCATATCAAGACAATTTAGTAACAGCTTGTCTTGATATGACAACTTGTGCTTATGTAAATACTAACGTCACTATGTCCCAGGCAAAGGAGATAGAACTGAGGAACAGGGAGACCAAGGAAGAGTCAGGTGTAGAGTCTCAGGTAAGTGTGTTGAGATTAGTTAATATTTTTGGAACTGTGTGGCTCTCAGGGTAAGCAGAAAAGCTTTTCCAATGACTCACTAATTTACATTATGATCAGCTAATTTAACAAGTGTAAAGCATTGTAAAGCATTGTATTTATTTTATATGGGGTCAAAATAATTATGTTTCTTGGTATTTCTGTGGCTTGATTGTAAACTTAAAAATAAATGGTTTTAAAAAATATTTTTTTGGTCCATTTAGTCAGCTTTTTCATTAAATCAAGAGAAACAAACAAAAACGGATAATGGTACAGTCTTCATGTTTCACTAACCCCTAATTTCCACCGGATGCGTAACTGCTCTGGATCGGCTCTGCTGCATGTCTGCTCCGTGCTCCACCGTCAGCCAACACCCACACATGGCTGTGGCCATGACTGATAGCTGTCAGGTCTTAAGGACCCACGAGATCTCACAAATTCATGTAGAATAGAACCACAAAAACAACAACAGTTTGTCTCCATGCAGAGGAATAGAGTGGAAACAACCCTGTGCTGTGTTTTCAAGGTGTAGTGCAGGGAAATATGATCCGCAGTGAGCACAGTCTATTTTATTTTGAAAGTTAACCGGAAGTTTTATTTTGTTTCTGTGCTCAACTTCCTGTCCCACACTATCTGTTGTGTGCTGAATGGTTGTGAAGCTCTCCGCCATCCGGCAAAAATAGAAGCTCTGTGTATCTGCTCCAGAGGGCTGCAGATCGCCGGAGCTGGGACGGAGTCGGGACACAGCCATTCCCCATTCAGTGGAAATACTTACATTGACTTTAATGGAAAATTGGTTAGTAATGATGGCTTTACTCTGTCTACACATATCCTCTACAAGTATCATTATAATAACATAATGGAAAAAGGGAGCTTGAGGGAAAAGATAGAACCCAGCTTACTGGTTTTCCTCTGAAGTTACAGAAATGGCTACTGGTTTTAAAATAGAAAAATCTAAGGGGGGCTGGTGTTAGAAGGAAGTAGGCGGACTAGACCTCTGTAGCCCGCTCCTCATCTCTGCTTAGGGCCCGAGGCTACATTAGCCACTATCAGCATCACACACCCAATCCAACTGAACTGTAAGTAGTGGAGTTGCATAGTGTGTAATGCAGGCGCCAGGTTTTGATGATGAAAAAGAATGCATGGAATAAAAAAGATGATCTATCTGATTCTACTGCATCAATACTTTTTTATAACTGTCCATTGTGAATCTGAAAGGATTGCAAAGCTACATCAGTGTTGTACCCTTTTAAGGGAAGATTAGTTCTCCCAGCCAAATCTTCCTTGCCGCTTCAATTCTTTGAAAGCTACTTCAAAGAGCAGAACTGTTTCTACTACTAACTGTGGAAACTATTTACTATAAATAGTTGAGTCCTTGATGTGTGTCTGTCTGAAACAGCGTCTTCACTCTAAAATTCTTCATCCATCTTTAGAGCTACAGAGCTAAACCAGTTTTCAAACGCTGTTTCTGTTTATCTCTGGTCCCAGAACTTTTTATTTCTTACAGTCTCTGTGTTGTCTGCTGGTATAACTGTACTCCTAATGTACTTGACTTGCTCCCGCCTTACCAGAAGGTACAGATAATACCGTATATAGATTCTGCAAACAGCGACCAATGAACACACAGCTCCTCTTCTTCAGCTGCAAGTAAGCTGTTCCTAACATTGGTGTTGAAATGATGGCCTTCATGAACATGTGACTACTCATTCTCCACATTTTCAGACTTTCAGACTACAGTATATATTAATTTTTTTTTTTTTTTTACACAAACATGTCCACACACAGTCTCATACATCTGCAAACAGATACTGTACACAACCACTAGAGCCAAGAGCGATTGTCTGTTGGTGTCATCCAGGCAGGTTACAGTGCAGCCCAGGGTGCAGTGCTGCACAGCGGAGATAGCACGCTCAAACGCACGCACACACACACACACACACACACACACACACACACACACACACACACACACACACACACGCACACACACACACACACACACACACACACACACAGATTTGGTACTACAAGTTTGGACAGTTTAGCCTGTAGGCTACTTGTGTCCATAGCAAGTAAATTCTCTAAACATGTAAAAACAGATTGTGTGGCATCTGGCAACCGTTTCTGGAGGGACTTGAAGCAGGCACTTATAGTGGTTGTTAGGGCTGCACGGATTTAGTTTTGTCATCTACATTTAATTCAGTTCAATTTTATTTATATAGCGGCAAATCACAACAACAGTTTTTCATTGCGCTTTTCATAAAAGAGCAGGTCTAGACCGTACTCTGTGGTGTTATTTCCAGACACCCAACAATTCCCACCAAGAGCAAGCACTAGGCAACAGAGGCAAGGAAAAACTTCGTTTTAACAGAAACCTCGAGCAGAGAGAGAGATAGAAAGACAGACAGAGACAGAGAGAGAGAAAGACATGGAGAATTGTAGCAGAGGGTGTCGAGCAGGAACATGGAAGCAGCAGGTGACTCCAAACACAGATCCAGACTCCACAGCTCCAGAGCCAGAAACACCTGCAGGAAGCAATAGGAGGAGAGAGGAGAGGGGTGAGAGAGCACAAGACTCCGGGAAAGGGAAGAAGTCGAGTTAGTAACATGCATTAATGGAATGAGGTTGCATACAGATGGAGAGAAGGAGGAGAGAGGTGCTCAGTGCATCATGGGAAGTCCCCCGGCAGTCTAGTCCTATAGCAGCATAACTAAGGGATGGTTCCGGACTCTCTATAATATAACTATAAGCTTTATCAAAGATGAAAGTCTTAAGCCTACACTTAAATGTGGAGACGGTGTCTGCCTCCTGAGCCCAAACTGGAACCTGGTTCCACAGGAGTTAAGCCTGATAGCTGAACACTCTGGCTCCCATTCTACCTTTAGAGACTCTAGGAAGCACAAGTAACCATGCATTCTGGAAGCGCAGTGCTCTAGTGGGATAATAAGGTAATATGAGCTCTTTAAGATAAGATGGTGCCTGACCGTGAAGAGCTTTGTAGGTGAGAAGAGGGATTTTAAATTCTATTCTGGATTTTACAGGAAGCCAGTGCAGAGAAGCTAAAACAGGAGAGATGTGATCTCTTTTCCTGGTTCCTGTCAGAACACGTGCTACAGCATTCTGGATCAGCTGAAGAGTCTTTATGGACTTTTTTGAGCAGCCTGATAATAAAGAATTGCAGTAATCCAGCCTAGAAATAACAAATGCATGGACTAGTTCTTCTGCATCATTTTTAGACAGGATATTCCTGATTTTTGCAATATTACGAAGGTAAAAAAAGGCGGTGTGAGTATTAAACGACATGTCCTGATCAAAGATAACTCCAAGATTCCTTACAGTGGCACGAGGCCAGGGTGATGCCATCCAGAGTAACTATCTATTTGGATAATGCGTCACGGAGGTGCTTGGGCCCCAGAACAATAACTTCAGTTTTATTTGAGTTTAACATTAGAAAATTACAGGTCAGTCAGGTTTTAATATCCTGAAGGCACATTTGAAGTTTAGCTAACTGATTAGTTCCATCCGGCTTGATTGATAGATATAATTAAGTATCATCTGTATAACAATGAATGTTTATGGAATGCTTCCTGATAATATTGCCTAAAGGAAGTATATATATAGTCAATATATATAGGATTGGACCGAGCACAGATCCATGTGGGACTCCATGACTAACTTTGGCGTGCATTGAGGATTCATTAACATGTACAAACTGGGATCGATCTGATAAATAAGACTTAAACCAGCTTAGAGCAGCTCCTTTAATGCCGATTAGGGTCAGTCCCATGTAGAAGTGTCCTTGGGCAAGACACTGAACCCCAAGTTGCCCCCGATGCTGCGCATCGGCATTGTGGCAGCGCTTTAAATAGCTGCGGCTCGGAGACTCTCTAAACTGTATTTTGTTGCATTGTACCTGTACATGTGTAATGACAATAAAGTTGAATCTTATCTTAGTTAAATGTTCTAGTCTTTGTAATAGGATATGATGTTCAATTGTATCAAATGCAGCACTAAGACTTAATAACACCAGCACATAGATATGTCCTTTGTCTGATGCAAGCCTGTTAATAAAGACAGATTGGTTATATCTATGGTTATAGTAGAGAAGTGTTGACTAAGGGTAAAACTTCTTTAAGTAGCCTAATCGGGATGGGAGCTAAGAGGCAGGTAGATGGTTTAAATGAAGAAATAATTTAATTAAATTGATAAAGATTGAGTAAAGCAAAGCAGTCTAAAGATATATCTGGTTTTACAGCTGTTTCTAAGGTTCTTGAGTTTAGAGATAAGTCGGTGCCAGTTAAAGGCAGGTCGTGGTGAATTTTGTTTCTAAGAGTTCTAATTTTATAATTGAAGAAGCTCATAAAGTCATTACTACTAAGAGCTATGGGAATACTGGGCTCAATAAAACTGTGACCTTCCGTCAGCCTGGCTACAGTGCTGAAAAGAAACCTGGAGTTGTTCCTATTTTCCTCTATTAGCCAGAAAACTGCCAACGTTACCATCTAAGATAAAACTAATGCAATTAGTCTTAAGAATCACGTGGTTTGTCCCAATTAACCTTACGGTTCGAAGCTGCAAACCTGTAAATATAACACTAATCTACAATATGTGTCTGTGTCTGATATAACATTATTTACACTGATTCGAGTGTTCTTGGACATACAGAGTTTGTTGCTAGTGCGTGACATGCAGGTCTGCATGCACAGCCAATCACCAATCACAACCAGTATTGATGAATTTATCAAACAAACAAAGCAGGCCCGGAAGCAACATGCATGCATTATTTATATCATTGACTTAGGCCTAGATTTATAGTATTATGTATATAATTGATAGTATTATGTATATAATGTATAATGTACAGTATAATGTATACAATGTGTCATATGATATGTTAACCAGTGTAACTACCTAATTTCCAAAATCACTCACGCTTACTTGCTTTGGTGTTTGTAAAGCATGTCATCTTGTACAAATTAGTCTTTTTTCATATTGCAATATATCGCAGGAAAAAAAAATATCTGTATAATATATTTAATAAATATGTATATATCTATATAATGTCATTTTTTTCCAATATTGTGCTGGCCAACTCTTTGGAAGCAGAAAAAAAAAATGATGCCCCTCCAACCACTATAACCCTATTTAGTTTTATGAGCCACTAACAATGTTTGGGAAAATTAGCAACAAAACAAGTCAAATTAAATTGTCTGTTTTTCCTTTTCTTTAGTTCTACGCTACCCATTTCTCACCTTGGTCATGCCATTCCCTTTAATGCAGTGTCAGTAAGGGGGCAGATGTTTCCACTCCCACAGGATGTGTGTTGCTCTCAGCCCCAGGTCCATTCATAGTAAATTGGCGGCCATGGATTGACTATTGCCCAGAGGAATAAGCTATATCAGGCTTTGAGTGCACAGGCAATACTTGTAGAAGGATTAATTTATTGTTGATGTTTGTCTCTTTGTGGTATTTATTGAAAATAATAAAAATGTTGTTAACTGTATTGCTTTGTGTTGTGTAGCACCACTGATGACTAGCCTGCAATGACCTCATCATTTACTGATTGCAGCGATCCATTTTTATTGCTTTAATGTGCTTTATCAAGGTTACATTTTTTATATATTTGTTGTGAGATAAAGCTTAGCTTGGCTGTAAAAATGTCCTCCCAGTGAAAGTCAGATGTCATTTCTCCCCTATGATTCAATGACAGGTTTCCTGATGCACTCCGTTCATAGTCTTTAATCTTCTCTCCCAAGTCATACATCAAGCTGCAGATGGTGACAGTGAAATGAAAACCCCATACATGTCATTCACTCCCTGCTACATGTCTGACATTCAAGCAAGCATGTCATGAACTCCAAATGTTCAGTTGAATCCCTGTTCTCTACAAAGACCTTGTGGAAATGGAGGCTTTAAGGGGACAAACTGTAGCTTGTCAGCGCTTACAACCTCTGTTGCTTCTTTTTTCCCAGCATTAAGCTTGTACTGTATTTCCAGCATGTTCAATGGTTGTTTTCCATCACTTAAGCTAGTAGACATGGCTTTTGTGGATATGTTTTCAGAATGCAAAGTGAGATATGTAAGTCCTAAGGAGATTTTTTCCTCTCAACTTGTCAGCATAACCGACTTCTGTCATCTTTACTCTTGCATGACCTCTCTTCTTGTTGCTTCAGTAGAATCCACCAACCTCTCATTTACTGTGCCCTGCCGAGTTGCAGTTTCAAAATGTGAATAAGCAATTGATGCGTAGCCATCGACTCAAAAGTGAGCGACCACCCTCCTCTCTTCTCACCTCAGTGAGTCATGTTGCATTAACCTCGTCGCTGATATATGCCTTTATTCTATCTACTTAAATTCCCCACCCTCATGTATATTTTTAGGCCCTCAGTTCATCATGAGGTTCACAGCAAACACAACTCCACATATGGTATGGATGCTCATTAAGCTTGACATCAGAAGTGCATTTTTAGAGCGTTTCTTTTTTTACTCCCTACTCCTTGCTTTTAACTCAGCTTAATTGATTTTGATCTTGCTGAAAGAAAATGTGTAAGGTATTTGGTAGTGGTCAGTAAATACATATCTCTGCAATATCACTATATACAGTATTAATAAAGAAAAAAAGAAAAAATACAGTATATACTATATATATATATATATATATATATATATATATATATATATATATATCCCATAAATCCCATATACATCTCACTCCTTAACTACCACCTGATGTTACTGTTGAGCTGACCTCGTTTAAAAAGATTTGCACATTTCTATTCAATCATTGTCTTTATAATAGTTTTTTTTCACATACATTTAAATACCAATGATGCATCACATCAAAATGTGTCTAACATTTAAATGTATCATTTTCAAGAATATCAAACATATTTAAAATGAATGGCAAATTTAAGTAACAAGTCAACAGAGTGTTATCTACCCTGGTGAGACGCTGGTCAAAAACTATGGGACATTTAGCAGTGAACATTGACATAAAATAGATTAATGTTTATTGATTGTTTTGCTTCTGCTCATACCTACATTAAAGTGATTGCTGTTTGGCAAACAGGAATGTACAGCCGATAGTTTGCTCCATTAGACGGGTCATGAAGCAGCAGTTATTGAAAGCAAGTTGTTCATTTATGTCTTTCTAACTCATTTAAGATGAAAAGGTTAACTACATAAATATTGAATTACTATTAAATAGTCCTATCATATGAGCCTGTGGCAGATGTGGAGGTTGTGTGCGGGTTTGTAAGGTGAGTTGACTGTAAATGTCTTATTGCGTTTATGTGTCAATTAATTTGTCAACTCAAAAAAGTATCAACAGTTCATGCTTTCTGCAAAACTCAGCTCCAGCTGTCTACAGTGCTTTAATAAAAGAGTAGAAATACCTACAATGGGTAGTTTACATTTGTAATACTCCCTGAAAACTAGAACATTATCTTATATACAGTATGTATGAGAATATTAGATTTTACATTAAAGATTGTACACATATGAGGACTATCAAAATTAACTGAATAAAAATTAGTAATTGCAAATTCCTCATTTTTCTTGACTTCTTGACGCACGATTCGCACATTGTGTGATTTTAGCCTCTGGCCGCTACGTAGTTTGGGAAATCAGGAATTGATGCAGCAGTATGTTGTGGATGGCTAGCAGAAACAAAGCTCCTTGACCATAAATGGATAAAGAAAAGTTTTTTTTTGATTGGAAAGTTTGGTTTCAAAGCCCTTCCAGATAGTTCTCCCAACAAGACTAAAGTCAGTTGCATGTACTGTCTTCACTTGCCAAATGCAGGCCATGTTGGATAGTTTGCAACAGAGACGTGAGAAGTATAAGAAGTTCAAATGAGAAAAAAGTTTAAAAGTGGGACACCACATTGTGTAAGTATTACCAGGTAATATTAAATTCAGGTCAATATGCCCATCTGTTTATGCTTGATGAGCTTGAGATGGCCATTTTATGCTTTCAGCATATTATTTTGAGCCTTCAGGCAGTTAATCTGGAGAATATTCTAGAGTTCTTGTTATTGTTTTGGATTGTTGCAAAAATAAACATTTGCATAAAGTGAGCATATTTGTCCTCTCCCATGTTGATAAGAGCATTGAAAACTTGAAAAATATCCCTTTTTAAAGAACATTTAGAAGAGATGAAAAATGTGGACAATATGGACAATCATGATAATAATCGCAAGTAAAAATTTTAATCAATTGACAGTCCTAATTCATGTTGAATAAATGTACAGAAAACAACAATGTATAAAACATGCAAAGAACAGAATTTACTTGTTACTCAATAAACAGTTTGACATTAATGTTATTGCTATAAAGTGAAGTTTGTTGGTTGCAAAAAAGTCTGCAAGTGTAATTATACACAGATTTACAGCGGGCAATGTGCTAGTAGTAGTGTATTTATGCTTATGCATAAGATGTGTGTGTTTGTGTGTTCACATATATGAGTGCAGACGGGCATAGTAATGAGGACATGGATAGTCTGTAGGGTTAATTGTGTATGTATTCATGTACTTGTGTGTGAGTATGTGTGTGAATCTGCATGATGGGTTGAAGCAAGCAGAACAATTACTAGCCCTCTGCGTAACCCCTGAAGCCATGAAAGAAACAGGGGCTGTGAGGGGTTGGTGGTGGTGGTGGAGGATTAATAAAGTATACATTATTATTATTATTTAGTAGCTGTCTCCTCTCATGATGGAGACAGCAATGGTTTTGCAGAATATGCATGAGTTTTTTCATAATCTGTCATGTCCTTTGGCAGGAAGGCAATGTCGTGCTTATCTCCTCCACGTTCTGTCTGCTGCCCACAAGAATCCTAATACTAGTACCTAATTTGTAACTGCCAAGTCCAATTTGAAAAGAATGTAGTGTTAATCATATGGTCTGACAGCCTTCTTATAGGTTTCCCTTTTTTCTAATTAGCCAGAAAGAGAAAAATTACAAATGCAACATACATTGTATCTTTCTGTCGTAATGAGGCCAACCCGTTCTCACTCCGAACTTGTATAATACAGACGTTTGGACAGTGGCTCTCAGCGTCTAAAGGGACAAAAAAGGCGCCCTTCAACGTGTTTGTATAACTTACTGGGGAGAGCAGCAGCTACCCGGGGTTTAGTGAGGGGTATGTAAGGCAGAAATTCCACGCAGGGACGTTGTTTGGGGTCGTGGATGGGTCAAACACAAGCCTTTGACCCAGGAGGGTTTGTCTCCCGTGTGGCACCTTTCCTAAAGTTTCTTTCTTGTTTAACTGTCCTGTTAATCCTGTGTGTCACGGAAGCGTAAGCCCACTCTCGACCTTTTGCTAAACCCAGCCGTCCCGTTCTTCCCATGTGTGACGGAAACGTAAGCCTACCCATGACCTCTTCCTAAACCCAACCATCCTGTTCCCTTGTGTCACGGAAGCGTAGGCCCACCCACAACCTTTTCCTTAATATAACAGCGTCAAAATGGATGCCAATAGTCCCGACCAAGCTCGTTTAGATAAGACGCTAAAGGAGACTTTTAGCATTAATAACGACAAAGGCACCTGACCAAGCGTCCGTATGTTACGAGATGTGTTGATGAGGCTTATCATAATGTTTTCCTAGCAAATGCTGTGACTGGGGATTTCAAATGTCCGTAAAACATACAGAAGGGTGTAACCTGCTTAATGAGCTCCCCTCCCATCAAGATAAAACTTCAGAAGGATCTCAGGGTCATTATATCAAACTGCAGAATTGCCTCCTCAACACTGTACTTTCTTAAGGTTTATGAAGTATGGAATATCCCATGAAATTATTTAATGTATCTAAATAAACAGAGATCATAAAATGCCAAACTGGCTTGTAAATGGTTATTAGCCAGCAAAGTGGGTGTTTAGCATCTCTCATGGTTTATGTGTTACAACTTTGCATCGTGGTGTCACAAAGTAGTGATGCTTGTTATTAATAAGTGAGGCTGTATTTGAAAAAATCACGGTTAAAGGCCTCACATGTTGCAGTAAATAATAACCTCTTCTGTTAAGGGCTGGTCTTTTAGACACCTGCCCTCTGAGTCTTTCTTCTATTGTCCCGTTATTCAAGAGCTCTAAAAACACCAAAACATGCTTGGCTGCACTGAATGATCTCTTCTAAAGGAAAATTCAATGGGCTTTATCTTGTTTGTCACTTCTTCTCCCTTCTCCTCACCCTCACTGCCTCAACAATCTTCCCCACTTCCGATTTACTTCACTCTCAACAATTGGAGTGATGATTTGGTATTTTGAACCTCAAAATCAGCTTAGTGTGCTGCACAAGCCAACGTGACCAGCTCTTTGATGGATATTACAGTTCTGATTGCCTGACCACAGTGCCATATCAGAAATCTCTCCTCACCTCTGAGAGACGGATGCTGAGATCAGGGCTACAGTAGGGGATCAGCGAGTACTGGATAATGAAACTCTCCTGCAGAGGACCACGCAGACATGCATGTCCACCAGAAAACACAGGCTGCCAGAAAGATACACACTCACACACAACTGTTCCATAACTGAGCAGCTTTCTCTCTCAATTGCCATGTCTGGAGGTGGCGATGGTGTTCTGCTTCTGCTGGAGGGGAGTGTGGAATAGTGAGAGTAATTTCCCCGCTGGCTTATCAAGCACCTCCATAGTCAATCTCTGGCTCTCACCAGCCTCATCGCTGCATGGAGAAACTCTTTTCTATCTGTGTTCTCTTTTATTTTTTTATATTTTTTTTGTCACAGAGGAAATAGTGTTCTACTGGTGCACTCATTGCACGGTTCATCAGTGTATTCAATGCCTAAAATGTCACTGATTTGAGAAGATGGCACAAAGGGAGATCATTTATATTAGATTTTATTTTAGATTGATGGGCTTGAAAGTGGTCTCATATTACACAAATTTAAATCTAGGTGATAACTAAGATTTTGTAAGATTTCTTTTGGCTTACTTCACACTGCTGTATTAAAGCCAAAGATGTTACAACGGGCTTTTCTCCTGATTAAATACTTTTAGACTTTTATGCAAGTTCAAATATGCAAAATGTCAAAAGTTAGTGGACATGCTAATTGTTTAAGTGCTATTCATTTGGCAAGCTCGCCTCAGCCACCTCACAGTAGCAGAGTGCCTGTTAGCTGTCTGAACACAGAACATGTTGTCTTCTGAAAAGTCAGCTCATTTGCATTCTATCTCAGGGGGATTTTCAACAAAGAAAACGAATGAAGCATGGTGTATCATAACAAAGAGCACTGGTTGACAGCAAACACACATCCACCAGCAACCACACACACACACAAAACCACCCCATGCCACACATACAGTACATCCACACAACAAATCGAACAATTGCAGAAAATAAACTGGCAGTCTTGTTAGTTATTTTCACTTTTGGACCTCTTCAAACTAGGTTCTTTTCTTAACAACTCCACTCACAGCAGAGTGGTGACTGGCAGGAATTGCTCCTTTTTCTTTGCTGTTAGGCTTCAGAAATCAGACAAATAACCACAATCAGACTTCGATCTAGCTCTATCTATCATCTATCATTCAGTGCACTGATGAACACCAGCTGGTAAAGCAATCAATCCAGGGTGCAAATTGACTTTAATCATTTTTACAAAAATGTTCATACTTAAATTTAAAAATAATTTACTTGAATATATCAAAATAGTGGAATGTTTGTGTTTCTAGGCTTTACCTGCTTATTTTAGTGTCTTTGTAGGTAACTTACATGCAAATAGCCGATACAAACAGCCGATGCTTAATGTTTCAACGCATATCACTAACTCATGAAATACATCGATCCATTTTCTGTGGCTTAACCACAGTGTAACAGTGGCAGCATGCTCATAGCAAAGACTTCATTTTCCCACAGCAAACCCCACACTAGACAACCTGGGGTACACCGTTGTAAGCCTCTCCAAGCCCACTAACAAACATTTTAAGGATGAAGTATTTGTACAAAACATTCCACACATTTACTGCATTTAAGATTAAACACATGTAAAGGTGTCTAAATGTTTGAATGCAAAAATAACTTTTAAGGAAGGAAGAAAAACAACTTTGGAGTTGTAGCTAGGCATTCATTACTAAGTCTATTTAATGGGATTTGAAAGACATTCATTTTATGTGCTGCTCAGTTTTCATTGCTTAGTAATCTTTCCCCACTGAGGAGCAGGTGGTTATCATCTTTCAACTGCAAAATGAAAAATTACTGAAATTGGAGTCAGAAGGTCTCCCCCCGAACAACAGTAATAAGCAACTTATCTACATACAGCTGTCATTGAAGCACGTATATTCATGTATGCTTTATATTTTATATGCACATTTAACCAACTATGTTTTCCTTGAAACACCGCCATAAAGTACTCTGTTGTAAATCCTTTAGATAGTCTTAATTTCGAGGTCAGGCGGAGGGTCAGGTTGCCCCGGCAATCTGCACTCTGTCCTCCTTTTTCTGTGTAGGCATGAACCAAACACCAGATGCCTTAGACTCAACAACTGTAAATCTTTGTGTGTGTGTGCTTCAATAAAAAGACTTTGCTTTTAGTTTCTAGTTGCCAGAGTTCCGTGGAAGCAATACTGACAGGCAGGTTGCTCTTGCGGAACTTTCCCTTTTTGCAAAAGTTAAACTACACATTTTGCCGTCTGCGTCTCGTTTCTTTGCTTGACCATGGTTATTTAGTAAGATAAAGTGTCCTGAACCTGACAGTTTATCCCTCAGTGTACAAATCAAACCGAACAAGGCTCAGCAGACTAGTCTAATCACTAGACTGTGATTTGACTGCCAGGAGACAATGTACTGTACTTCTTTACTTTTGACAAACCTCATTGACATGGCAGTCCCCAGCACCTTACCCTAACCTTAATCATCACAACTAAATGCCTAACCCCTACCCTTACCTTACCTTACCTGAACTTAATTTTAACCTGAACCTTAAAACCAAGTCTAAACCCTGAGACAGGCCTTTGAAGTTCTGTCCAAGGGTGAGGATCAACCAAAATATTCTCACTTTCCAAAAATGTTCCCTCATAACAACTAAAATTAAAATTGGTTCTTACAGACTGATGTAGTATACACAGACACACACACACACACACACACACGATCAAAATAGGATACAGCTGGGGGTCCATCACTTCTAGAGAATTTACATTGGAAGTGAACACTATAAGTGTTTGAGCACTGAAACACGACAATGGCTCAGTACTGTGCTGGTTAAACTCTATTATCCTCTCTGTATCTCATACACATGTGTGTGTCTGTGTGTGTATGTATATGTATATATATATATATATATTTATATATATTGTATATATTTACAGAAAGGTGTAAGGAAGGGGTAAGGAAAATACAACAAGCTGTCGATACCTGAGGCTCTAGAGACTGCCAAACAAAGACTCACCGCTCTGGCCACCCGCCTAAAGAGATACAAGGGAGAAGCAGAAGCCAGGAGAATAAACCGGATGTTCTCCACCGAACCATCCAAAGTGTACTCTCAGTGGCAGGGTAATAACATAAGAGCAGATCCACCCAGGGCTGAGACTGAACAGTACTGGAAGAACATATGGGAGAAAGAGGCATCCCACAACACAAATGCTCAGTGGCTAGTCGATCTAAGAACAGATCACAGCAATCTCCCAGAACAAGAACCAGTAACCATTACAACGGCAGACATCCAAGAAAGAGTGGCAGGTATGAAGAGCTGGACAGCACCAGACCCTGACATGATCCACACCTACTGGCTGAAGAAACTAACTGCACTCCAAGAACGCCTGGCAGTACAAATGAACCAACTGCTGATGGATGGGACCCACCCAGAATGGTTAACCCAAGGACGGACAATCCTGATAATGAAGGATCCCCAGAAGGGAACAATTCCATCCAACTACCGGCCAATAACCTGCCTCTGCACAACATGGAAGCTCCTGTCAGGCATCATAGCGGCTAAGATGAATAGGCACATGGCTCAATACATGCACAGGGCCCAGAAGGGGATAGGCAGTAACACCAGAGGAGCCAAGCACCAGCTACTGTTGGATAGAGCAGTCACTTGAAACTGCAAGACCAGGCAGACCAATCTGTGCACCGCCTAGGATCTACAGCAATGACATTGGAATGTCGTTTGGACTGGACAAGTGTGGTTGCATGGTATCAAAAAGAGGGAAGATGATCAGAACTGAGGGGATTGAACTACCAGAAGGCCACATTGCAAATGTTCAGGATAGTTACAAATACCTTGGGGTGCCACAGGCTAACGGAAACCATGAGGAGGCAGCAAGGAAGACCGCCACAGCCAAATACCTACAAAGAGGGAGGCAAGTCCTGAAAAGTCAGCTGAACAGGAAAAACAAGATCCGAGCCATCAACACATACGACCTGCCAGTCATCAGATACCCCGCTTGTATAATAAACTGGCCAAAGGAGGAGATAGAGGCTACTGACATCAAAACGAGAAAGCTCCTCACAATGCATGGAGGGTTTCACCCCAAATCCAGCACCCTGAGACTGTACACCAAGCGTAGCGAGGGAGGCAGAGGGCTAGTGGGTGTCAAGACCACTATCCAAGATGAAACGACGAAGATCCAGGAGTACATCAGAAAGATGGCCCCCAAAGATGAAGGGCTTAGTGAATACCTCAGGCAGCAGAAACCCGAAGGTAAGGACAAGGAAGAGGAAGAACCGTCATGGAGGGACAAGCCACTGCACGGCGTGTACCACAGACAAATAGAAGAAGTGGCTGATATCAAGAAATACTACTGAAACAGTACAGTACATAACAGCAGGGTGTAAGATGCAGGCAGGAAGAGCATACATGGAACGCCCTAACCAGGTAGCTGTCATAGTGTACAGGAACATCTGCCACGAGTATGGGCTGGAAGTCCCATGGTCAAAATGGAAGACACCTCCTAAGGTAGTCGAGAATGACCGAGCTAAGATCCTGTGGGACTTCAAGATCCAGACTGACAAACTGGTGATGGCTAACCAACCAGACATCGTGTTGATCGACAAACAGCAGAAGAAGGCAGTAGTGATAGATGTGGCAATCCCAAGCGCTAGCAACATCAAGAAGAAGGAACACGAGAAGCTTGAGAAATACCAAGGGCTGAAAGAGGAGCTAGAAAAGATGTGGAAAGTAAGAGCAACAGTGGTGCCAGTGGTAATCGGGAGCACTGGGGGCTGTGACCCCCAAACTGGGAGAGTGGCTCCAGCGGTTCCAGGTAAAACATCAGAGGTCTCTGTCCAGAAGAGTGCAGTCCTAGGAACAGCTAAGATACTGCGCAGAACCCTCAAACTCCCAGGCCTCTGGTAGAGGACCCGAGCTTGAGGATGACACATACCACCCCACAAGGGGTGAGAGGGGGATTTCTTTTTTCATATATACATACACAAACAGACACACACATTACCATCCCAGAAACGCAGGTGGACGAGTAAGTGTTAAAACTCTTCAAGGTGTTGGAAAAGGTAGACCCTTTGGACCATATCTCTTGCTGCTTAGCAACACACACACACACGCACACACGCGCACACTCAAACCCACACACACACACACATGCACAGCTTTCTTCAAACTACTAAATAATGAAATAACATTGCTGGCTGAAATATTTTTCACACAGATCCTTACTGCATAGATCAGGATATTTGTTTTTTTCTTGTATATCTACATTTAATATGCATTTTAATCTATAGCCTAAGGATTACATTGTGTGTCCAGGTCACATTAAAATCAGGAATTAGCATATTTTAAATAGGTTTTCTCCCAAAGTCTTACGGTTAGGCTAATTTGGCCATTTTAAAGCAAATTAAAAAATAAGTTGTGTAATAGATTATGTGCCACCGTTTGGCTTAAACCTTACGCTCAGATCACAACAAAGTATTTATTCAGAATAATGATCAAACAGTTGTCACAGCCCTCCAGTTCAACCACGTTTTAAACATATTTAATCGACAAGCCCTTTAGAATCCTTTTATCATATATTCCTTTGGGCAAAAGCATAAATGAAAAATGTGCAAGCCTACACACACACACACACACACACACACGCACACACGCACACACACACGCACATTTTTCTTAACCATATACTGTATACACAATTTCCCTGTCAGAGTCACTGTGAATACATGCTGTTATCATCTGTCAGAAACTGCAAGTTGCCTGCAGCTAAAGTAGACATAGAAATAAAATAAATAAAATATCCTCTCACAAAACGCCTGGAGCAGGCCAAAAACTCAAGACACCCACTGTCACACACAATGTTTAAAACTGTTTTATTAACAGCAGTACAGTGCAATATACAATACAGACAAGTGTCTTAAAAAAGATGTCTTGTGAAAAAATGATTGCGAGACAGGATGTTTTTGGCCATTTTTTGCATATTTGTCATGCAGCTTTTTATGTTTTCATTTCTACATTTCAGCTGTAAGTTATGTGTCGCTTCTGCTGGAAAATGAACAAGCATGTTCTCGCAGCAGGAATCTGAACCACTCATTGTTTAGTGTTTAATGTTTCTTTACTGTAGGCAAGTACCAGGGTATTTAACTGAAAGTGAGTGGCAACAGGAAACCAGTGTAGTGGAGAAGAAGCTTCATATGTTTATCTGTTTGCGGCAGCAATTGTCTAATCTGTCAGAAACAAAAGTGGAAGTAGTGTGATGGTGTTATAAAGTCCACAGAGGTAGGAGGTCAAAGTGAATGGACATTTGCCTCTTTTAACCATGATCACGATTGTTCCCTAACATTAACTAATCGTTTGTTATTGTAACCATCACAACAAAGTTCTCTTAACCTCATCAAATCTTTTTCTAACTCTGACTAAGTCACAACCATGCCATGATTATCTATTGGCTAGACTTGACCAAATCTTAACCATAGCATTGGCACAACAGAAAATGCTTCTGTTTCTTCATCATAGAAAGCTCTGACGATGTCCTACCAATAGGGCCAGCAGACCAGAAAACATGTCTCTGTGTTGTTCTGTGGGGTCAAGACAAGCATGTTTGAATGAATGAATTCATGTTTTTTTTTTTTTGAACAACAAATAAAACACAGAAACAAACAAAACATTAATTCAGCATGTCCAAAAAGGATTAGGAATTAATCAATTTAATCCTACCCCCTTTTTCACCACTATATTATAATCATCATGAATAGGTAAATGTTTTCATCATAAAGTATTTATATCACATTTAACACGTTATTTACAATTTCCTATAAGTATATTTACACACCACAATGTAAGACATTTTTCCTATGTATATTTTGACCATAAAACATAAATAAATGTAAATAACCAAACAAATAAATTTGATAGTCAAACCCCTATTTTTGTTGTTGTTTCATTTGGAGGATGTGCCAAGGTCAAGATATCTCAGCTTCACCTGCTTCAATTTTGACTAATGTTTTGATTAATGTTCGCAAGTTTCCCAACTTTTCTTAAACTTAATTGTTGCAATGCCCCATTTAACCATCATCACCAACATGGTTCTGTCTCATTCACTGATGTGCATGTTCAGAGAGCACAGAAGATAACTGTATGCAAATGAATGAAAAGAGTGCAGTGCTACTGTACTGCACCTCTGTTCTCTAAGTTAGTGGTCGCTCCTATCTGCAGGGGAGCCTCTTTTATTCTGAATGACAGCTGCACCAAGTATGCACATTTATTCGACCCTACTGTTAAGTCTTAGCAGCGTGTATTTAAAATGATCTAAGGCCTCCCTCAGCGCGATAATATCCTACTCCAATCATGTTTGTGTCACTGAATGGATCGTTTGGCACCTCGTCATCAAATGCGATGAACAGTTGACGTAATAGGCCCACATCACTAGACTATATCATCTGCCAATTATTTAATCCAATAGAGCCTAGCTAGGCCTATTAAATCCCATTCTAATTAATCAGATGTCACCAGGATACTCTGTCACTTACCGCAAATTTGAAGGATAATTACCCAAATGGAAGAGAGTATTATAACTGCAGAGATTTTTTTATATATATCCTTTTAAATAAGGAAATGAGGCATAATCCTGCATATTTTCAGTATGTAAGTGTCAGATTCACGAGGGTGTTAATAAATCTTGTCTGTGTGTGGTCACCGGCTACAGAAAGACCTTTTTGCAGAGGAACTCAGGTTGTAACCATCGGGATGGGCTTCACAAGTTGTGGAGTGGGAATACATTCTGATACATTTGGAGCCACTAAGAGGAAAATTAGGCTTTGGGCCCAAAGGGAAGGGAAAAACCTGGAGAGTTAAAAGAAGACCAAGAACTGAGTTGAATACTTAGACTTGTGTCATCTCTACCTCTTACACACAGCACGATAGAAAGAAAAAGAGTGATATGAGAGAGAGAGAGAGAGGAATATAGCACAGAGAGACTGACTCGTTGCTGGTTCACTTAGCATGAACAACTTTTCAGAGGGCTGAAACCCAACCTTGACTTCATTATCAATAGATTAAAAACAGCTTGTTTCTGTCTTTTGGGCTTCTCTCCCTACTACTGGACTGTAATATCTGTGTAATAATTTATGTTTTGTGAAAAAATTGTGTTGTACACAAGGACCACAAGCCCTGGCTGTCACCTATGGAACTTTGCTCCAAAATCTCCCCACTACTTTGGTTAAGTACATTGAATGGTGGGTTTACATAGCAATATTTTAAATTGGCTGTACAAAATGGCTGCTAGACTACCGTCTGCTGCTGTTTTTTTGTACAGTGCTTTGGGATTCTTCTGTTTTGCATAATGGCCACAGATATGGAGAACAAAATATGGACAGTTTGAATAATATAGTTTGCCAGTAACAGAGCTGTGTGTGTGTGTTTTACTTAGTTAGTTTTCCTTAAATACAGAATATAATAACAAATCATATTGACCTGCTCTTAAAGACAAAAAAAAAAAGAAAATCAAAGGATGTTGCTGTTGTGCTCATTTGCAAAGTGTACCTCTTTGCAGGTAGATTTGTATGTGTGTTTCTACTAAGTGGCTCCCCTTTAAACAACCTCACCCGCTAATGACTGTCTTGCAGGCACAGCTGGAATAAAATATAGCTGACACAGGCACTGGGTTTAGTAGCATTGCTCAGGGCAACCAAAACAAATGGCTGAACAGTCACAATTAGGTGTATAAATTGTAAACATCTCTGCAGTCAGAATTAGTGCTGGATAATAAGGAGGCTACACTGACTCAAACAACAAGTACTTATTTCAAAATAAATTCATAGGCAGATTTTCCACATGAATATCTTTATTTAAACACACAGCAATATTTTGATTCTTAGACCTTCTGGTGCTTTGGTTTGCTAATGTGGAGAAATATTTCTGCAGACAGACAGGCAGATAGGCCTATTTTTAATAGGAGTATCCACTCCCAGTTGGACACCAACATGATCCTAAGACAAAGAAAAAAACCAAAGAGCAGAAGAGCTGTTATTTTTTCTTTCCACTTGTCATTAGCAGGCTCAAACAATAAATCCAGCAAAAACATAAATTAATTTAAAACATGTCTGTTTTTTGTCATATTATAACAATCCCCCAGCAAGACCATGTTTGAAGGCTGCATAGTTGATTTAGACTGAATCCACTGGTATATTTTTCCTAATAATAATTTATATATGTATTACCTAGTGCATATTTCATTAAGGTTCAGCACTGTAGTGTTGAAATATATAATGATGTGTGTAGACCTCAACAATTCACTCATTGAAATGCAGAGTCTGTAAAGGAGGTTGTGCTTATTTTCCCATAACATGATTAATCTATAATGTTACCTCAGGCTGTGTATTTGAAGAGAAGGTCTTGCTTATTCACCTCTAGTGCTGCAGACCCGTATTGCTATTCTGTGCACAGTTTGACTTGACATGAATGTATTTTCAACTTGTCTGAGATTTAATCCTTCTCCAAATTTGTGCATGGGCTTCATCCAGTACCACCATGGGATGGACAGGGCTAACTTCATGGTAAAAGACTTTTCAGTCAACTTGTGATATTAAAGTGTAATTAATTACTAACTCATATTAACTACTTTTCGAATATGCTAACTCACTTCTATCAATTATCTCTATTATTTCTATGGTTGCAGAACACTGGTGCTGCTCTCAATGCTTCCCTAACTGGTTTATACTTGTAGTGACATTGACATACTGTATGCAAGCCACACAGCTGCTACAGTAACTAGTCTAATTATGTTGACTAAATCAATCTGACTTCTGGCTCTGTCCAGTTTTCTCCATAAACCACAAATAGTTTAGGCTTAAAACTAATCAAGTGATTAAACTCAGACTTATTGCACATCACTAGGTATCAAATCATAGCTCCATGGGCAAGGATAACAGAAACCACAATAAACAAAGTAAGTAATTACCCATTACTGTGTAAGAATGAATGTGTTTGAATAAAGACTATTAAATAGATTGCTCCTCTTGGAGTCAAAAGCATTTGCAGTGAGTATACAATAGCACTAATAGTACTACTAATCAATGATGACAAAGACCAGCTACTCAGAAGCAAGGCATGTGTACTTCCCTGTGAAAAGCAATCACAGGCAGCTGTGTGTACTGTCCCAAGCCATGTTAAGAAAATAATTTCAGAGATGGGAGTCCTCAGAAGGAACTGCGGACCCAGAAGTCACTATTCTGTGCAAACAATTAATCATGCTGAGACTTGTGCTTTAGGCTTTTGATTGGAGAAGTGTATTATTTCGGGAAAGAGGAAAAATTAGTTTATTACAGAAGAATAGCCAGAGTCTATCAGTGGTACTTATCTATTCATGGTTGACAGGTTGTTTTGTTTTTTTGCTTTGATACTTCGACATGTGACAGCTCCTCTTTATCTAAATTCACTTTTTGGCCTTGTTCCAAAAAGGAGAACAAAATCTGTCTTTCCGTTTCACTTCATTGCTCACATCCATAAACATTAATGAGTCAGGTTTGTGTGACAATGAAATTCCACCTCCGTCGCTGAGAGCAGGCGTGACCTAGCCGCCAATGTCTCGGTGACTGTTTGCAGCATTTTTGAGACTAACTTATGTTGACACCCATGGAGATGCACATGTACGCTCCAGAACTGGACCTGATGCAGCAAAACACTGACTGATGCCAACAATTTTCATAATTTTTAAATAATCATTGAGGGACATTTTTGCACTAAGAACAGAGCCAGTATGAATCAACTGCATAATGAGCCAAAAATTGGGCAATTATCAATTGGCCTACTTTCCAAAAAAAAGGTATTCCCTCTATCATATTAAATCTACTTACTAATACATGGAACATGTCTACTTCAGGTGCGCTATTCATTCAAATATCTCATAAATACCTTTCTTTATGCAGAGAATAAATATTAGAGGACATATATTATTTTCAACATGCCTCTCTGATACATGGTAGTGGCTAACATAGGATAAGATAGCAAGACTTACCAATTACACTTGTATATCCTCACTATATGGAGCCTCAACTTGTTCTATCACAGCTCACATGTTAACCAGAAACAATCATATGATGCTATATGTATTTCACATGCAACATAAATGTTATAGGACAGCTTCATTACAGCTTATAGGTGGTAGTCAGATAAAACCCATTTGTGTTATCATTATTATTATGCTAATTTTGCACAGCTTTCACAACATGTATTACTCAGAAGAGGAGAGTGATAGAGAAATTGCAGATTTGCATCACATACAAAGATTGAAGCCTTTTCAAGAGATGTGTGAATTGCTATTTAACTCGCCAGTTAAAATGAAGAATTGTATGATGAAATCTCAACAACATGTTGCTTCGTAGATAAATGAAATAACTTGATGTATTCCCTTGCTGGGATGTGGTGAATTGTTAATGGAATTGTTGATGCCTCTCATCTTAAAACCCAAATCTCAAGGTTCATGTTTCTGTTTTGATTCTCTTGGAATGACTCTAGATTGAGCTATTGTGTCATGGGAAATGGTATTAGGATCAAAGGGCAATCATGTCTATGTTCCTTTTTTTGTCAAATCTATTGCTCCATATAAACTCTGACATGCTGATATGTGAGTTAGCATTATATTCATACATAAATAGTGTTATGTTGCACTTTTTAGATATTAATGTTATGGGCACTTTGTTCTCAAAAGCAATGTGTTTAAAATTGCATTTTTATTTTCCCCATAATCCTATTTTTTATCAATCTAAATCACAAACATTCCATCCTTCCATCAATCGTTATGAAAAATTTTAACATTTTGCGCAAACACAGCTGCAGTGTCAAAATATGGCCAGCAGGGATAGTGTGTGATTTTACAACTTTGGAGGCACGGATGTTTATTTCTCTGCTGAAATGAAAACAAGATGATTACCATGGTACATGTGAGACATGTAAGAGTGATGTGGTTTTATTTAGTTTTGTCTGTGAAAGAAAGAAAAAAGGGCTTCAGTGTGGGTAAATTGTTCACATTGTTCACCCAGTTAGGGTTTGCTTCCAATATTGAAATCAGTCCTTGTAAAAAAAATCAATAAATAAACAAGCAATGAGGTATGTCGTAGACTGTGAGATCGCTGACTCGCTCTGCTCTACAGGTGCCTTTTTTCTTGGACTAGTGCAGATTAGTGAGGGAGCTGTCCTCTGCTGGTGGTGCTGAAAGTTTGTGCTCTGCGCCTCTGACAGACCTAACCAAACAATTAAAAGATATTTCCGTTTTTATTGCAGTCACGAAAAATATCCTTTAATTGTAAGATTATGCCTATCTAGAATCTCCATCTCTTGCACGACTTCGTCCTCTTCTTCACAGCTCTGCACGCGCCTGGCATTGCTCAAACATAACTGGTACCCAGTAAGAATTACTGGCAACCTGTGGTCTAAATCACACACAACAAACTATCCTTAAAATGAGCCCCAATGCCCTAATTCCGCGATAAAAACAACAACAATGGCGTCAATTTTGCTAAAGCAACAATCAATTAATCGAACAAGTCATAGCTATAACACAACATTTGGCTATTTGTGTTTGTTCCTCTGCAAAATGCTCCTCCGGTAACTCGATTTCAGCTGTGCCCCGGTTCAGTCAGGCGTTGTGGCTTCCGTCACGTCTGTCCCTCATCGATCAGCCCTCGCCGATGAACATGGTTTGTAAATCCTTTTTTCTGCCACATCAGCTGCGCTCCGTCGCCACTAAAGTACTACGCTGAAAATGTGTCTCAGCCGCTCTGTGTCACATCATCCCTGGAAAACGGCAACTTCTCAAAAAGTAAACTGTTTACACCGCCGTCGACTTTTCATCTCCCGAGCCAATCTTTGTTTGGTTTTACGCGTGAGCTTTGTCACGCACTTGTCTTTCTTTTCAGCATAGGCTAATAGACTTTTTGTTACCTCCAATCATGCGTTTAACTGGGATGTCTGCTCTCCAAGCGTCTTTCTCCGGCTAGTCCAAATCATTTCTACCCAGCTTGTCGGGACAGCAGCTGAGTCGTGAAGTCTCTGCAATCACGTGATCGAGACAGAACTGAAGTGTGTGTGTGTGTGTGTGTGTGTGTGTGTGTGTTTTAGTCGCCTATTGTGTATGTGAGCGTCTCTCCGTGTGTAGTTAGAGGGGTGTCCCTCCTCCGCATTTTCTGCTGCTTGCCACGCTTTAGACGCCGGAGCGCAGGGAGAGAGGCGAGAGTAAGAGAGGTAACGCCGGTGTCTCTCACCGGGCTACCTTCAGTCATACCTCGGGTCCCCGTCGGTTCTTCTTCGTCTTTTGATCCCACCTTCCTACGGTCTGCTTGTTTTTGTTGGTTAAAAAAAAAGGAAAAAAAACCCTGATCATTTTTGTAGGGTTTCACGCAGGTCTGGTCTGCCAGGAGGAGGACCGCGGTTCTGTTTTGCTCTGGGTTTTGATCATCTTTTTTTCTTTCTTCTTTGGTGCTCCATTTGGACAGTACAGGACAGTCGAGCAGAGCTTGGATGAGCCGCTTTGCTGAAATCTCGAGATGGAGTTGCTGCTGATCTGCCTTTCCCTGTGGATATTGCAATGCAATTCGGCCAAAGCGGACTCCATCATACATATCGGTAAGTGTCCGATAAAACAATACGCTGTGTGGTTAGACAGGTGTAAAGACGACGCGTGCGGGGATAAAGCTCAGTTAGTTGGCTACTGTGTTGATCACAGGCTGTTGGTGAGAGGGCGGGATAAATAGTCAATTCAGCTTGTATTCTGTGTTTAAGCAAGACTTTGACTATATGTGAGTTAAAAAGTTGGCGTTTTGTAAGCAACCACGCCGTTGACCTTTACTACCACAGCTATTTTGTTGTTATGTATTACAGTTATATAGTTTAGCCTATTTCTGCAGCCATTTCTTACACTTTTCGAAGGCAAATTAACGCATTTGTGCTTGCTTCAGATCTAAACCTCACCACTCTCGGCCTCTGAATTGCAATTTTGTATTCAAAACACGGACTACAGTAAGAAGGCCTGTATCGTCGAAGCTTTGACGAAATTAATGTCTAATAGCTAAATGGCTGAGCGATTTTTAGACCAAGCTACCTCTTGTCTGTACCCGACAAGCCTCAACTTTCACCAGAACGTGACTGCAATGTCAATAACAAAACAGAGGGCATGTCAGTGGAGTTTCGTTTTAGAGATGCAAAACGCATAGAGCCTCCTTGTTCTCAAACTTAAAACCAGAGCTGCCTTTTTTTCAGAAATGGGGGAATGCTTTAAACCCATCATGATGTTCAAATGATTTTAATCTGTTTGTCCCTAAACATCGCATGCATTTCACAGTTTTAAAATACATGATCCACACACACACACACACACACACACACACACACACACACACACACACACATACACACATATTGAGTAATTGCATTTCGTGCACACAGCTACGTAGCCTGTTATAATGTCATCGGTAATCTCAGATAAAAATATCAATGTCACTGTGAGCAAATTCGTCTCGGTGCCCCTCCGCTGCTGCTGTAGCTGCTGCTGCTGGTGTTCACAGTTTACTGCAACAATCTGGCAAGCAGCAGGTGCTCAGTCACTGGCTTAATACTGATGTGGGACTCCATCCAGATAATATTGGCTGATGTCCCGTGTAACGTTAGGGTACCCCAATTATACTTTTCATTTCCTGAAACCTTTTTTGTGATATATTATGTGTGTCTCCCAATAGCAGCTGATGCCATAAACAGAGGGGAAAAAAGGGGAGGGGGGAGATAGAGAGAGACAGTTAAGCTTCAGCATGCCTCCCACACTATGCCTGTAATGCTTATTGGCTAGGGTGCCATCAATCTAGTAGACACAACAGTAATTTCTTTTCTAATTCTGGCTACTTTATGCATCAAAGTAGTTTTTGTGATGTGGCCGTGTAACTCTCCATGGTTCTGAAATCTTGAGCTGCACATATTGTTTACATTCAAGGCGATAAAAACCACAAACAGATATGTTTCACTTGGGCACCCAGATAGCTCAGTTGGTAGAGGTTTACACCTCGAAGCAGCGGGCCAGGATTCAACTACAACCTGTGGCGCTTTGTTGCATGTCATTCTCTCTCTCACCTTTCATGTCAGACAGTTGTCCTGTCAGAATAAAGGCAGAAAATACCCCAAAAATAATCTTTAAATAAAATAGATATATTTCACTTGCAGTTATAAAAGTATGCATCCCTTTGACCTGTTTTGGACAATAACAGTAAAAGCTAAAGCTAAAAACGATTTAGTATGTAATATAGCGATGGTCCATTAATGAAGGTACAATTTATTTACTACTTCCTCCACCTTCACCACCCTACTTCACCTCGTCGCGTTTTCTCTCCAAATAACCTGGGATTATTTAATTCAACAGGTGCCATATTCGAGGAAAACGCTGGCAGAGATGACGAGATTTTCCAACTTGCCATCTCAGATCTGAGTCTGAACGATGACATTCTGCAGAGCGAGAAAATCACCCACTCTGTGAAACTTATTGAGCCAAACAACCCGTTCCAGGCTGTGCAGGAAGGTAAGTGCGATTTCCCCCAATCGCAATACATTTCCCCTGCTATTTGATTTGATTACTTGGGCCCACATGGCACGTCAAAAAGGCAGTCTCCTTTGCTCAGTCGCTTTAAGTTATGAGCAAGCAAGAAATCTGATGCCTAAAAGTCTGGATCTGTGTGGATCTCGCACGTTGTTTGGTTCATGAGCTGATGTTGTTCTTTTTACATGTTGATCAGTCAGTGTGGTTGCTAGGGAAGCAGTTATTGATGATAATCAATGTGCCTCTGTCAGTACAATGCGCGTGTGTGTGTGTGTGTGTGTGTAATCTGCAAAAGTGCTGTGCCACTGTACTAAAGCAAGGTGTCTTCTGTAGTTGAAAAGCTAGGTGGAAGCATTGAGTTAGAGCACAGCAGCCAAGGATATTTTACGTGAAATACAAATAATTTTGATCAGATGATTAAATTTAATTCCAGCACCAATACTCACTTCTGTAATTGCAGGAGAGAAAGATATTTCCAGTTCTTATTTCTCCTTTGAAGGATGAGCAGCGCAATCTTGTCCATGCACATTTATCACCCTTCAGCATTTTTCCTTGAAATGTTTTGCCGGCCTCATTTGGTTTCTGCATGAGTGCTTAGAATGTACACACCTCCACAAACCAGACAGGAAATTAGCAATAAAATTATTTTAGTCAAGGTCATCTGTCTCAGTCATTGAAAAGTGTTGCCATACAGGTCACTGCAAAATGTGATTAAAATTCTTCCTTAGTCATTAAGACTTCAATAGGTTCATAGGGACCTTCAAATGCTGTTTATGTTCTCTGCACTTAGTTACCAGCTTTTACTTTCCCCCCCACAGAGTTGCACAAAGGCCTTGATGAGTCATTGCTATTCATAGTGCCCCTGTCAGGCACAGAAAGATAAAATGACATGCCTTTTAATGGGAAAAAAACAGTCATTCTATTTTGTTGCTATAATTATCCAATGCCATTTAGCTGTGGTCTTCAATGATGTCACAGATATCTAGTATAATAATTCACATTACTGTTGTAAACGTAAATCCTGATTGGGCTCACATGAAGCACAGTGGCATTCAGGCTCTTTAAATAAACCTGAAGTATACATGGGATATAATCCAGGTTGCTATTGCAAAGATAAAATAAAAAAGATGGCATAGTTTACCACTCGATGTTGCTTGGGATGCAAAAGACGACTTTCCAGCAAATAATTTGCCATTTCTGCAGTGCTCCGATTATTTTTTTTAAACAAATCAAGTGCTTACAACTAGACTTGGTGGAGAATCTGCACACTGAACTCATATTAATGATCTTAAAGCTGTTTTATTGACAATCCCCCAGATAATATTATAATTACATTACATTATGTTATACCACAATGACTTGCCTGTACAGAAGTTTAAAGGCATACAGAAGTTGCTAATGGTGCTGTACAAAACATTAAAGATGTTGAATAGAACAGAGCTTTTTATTGCTCATTGAAAAGTATTCAGAGCTTACTTCCTCTGCTTGAATTTCCTTTCGTTAGCCTTGATTGGGTATCATTTAACATGATTAATTACTGTTTACGGTTAGGCTCCTAATTATCAAATATTCACAGAAGTGGGTGATTAGGGGGCATTCAGTTTCTTGTGAGAGTTTAATAATGTGAGGTTGTTGACATGAAAATCAATGGGTGGCCCCGGACTAGACACAAGGCAGGGTTGTGAGTGGTGAGTGACACCTGGGATAAGTTGACCTTTTGTTTTGCTCTTTTGTTCACTGCCATCCCACAGGAGTAACAGGAGCTTTGCAAATTGGGAGGGGTGGGTGGATGTAAACAGGGAGTGAAGTGTGTGTGTATATGGGGGGGCCGGGCTGTAGAAAAGAAGAAAAAAGGCATGGAAATTAAGGGTGAGAAGAGCGAGTACCAGTAGAAAGAGGAGAATTATGATCAAGACCTGAATAAACATGAGTGGACAAAACGAGAGCATGAGGAGAGTTAGGTGATGACAAAAATTTGCCATCCAAGTGAGAGGAGCAGTTGCAATGTCGTGTTTGTCCTTTGGCTTTCTTTGTCCTTGCACTGGTTCAACATATATTAACGAGGATGTCACTCCGATACCATGCACACAGAAACACTCAACTATTCAGTTCTTCCTATGCTGTTATCTTTTAAAGATGACAGCTCAAGGCTGGATCTACTGCTTGACCACACAACTGGCAGATACTGTCCTATTTATAGGATGGAGAACCGGAGAGGATGAATAGGGCGATTTACACACCAGGAGCAAATACTCAGAAGAATATCGATCTATTTTGGTAATAGTTTATCTGATCACAAGGTTTTTAGATGCTTAGCTTGCGATATTGTCAAAGAAAAAGAAAACATGTGGCTAGGGGAACAGCCCCACCCCATATTTATTACATTTTCCCTCAGGAACTTGTTCTTTATAGAGATTAAGATAAGGCACTCGCAAAGATGATAACAAATGGTCAAAATCATGTTTTTTTTGTTAAATTATACACATTTGTCTCTGGAAGGAATGGTTGCAATGACTCCCACAATGTGGCTATGCACGATTTAACTGCATGTACTGCCATTTTGTTCAATTTTAATGTTAATGCCTCACTTATCTCGTAACAGCCAGTCATCACTTGGGAGAGCGAGTCTGCATCTTACAGGTACGAGAGCATCAGCAATGTCTGTAATAACCTGACAAAGTTGAAGTTCAGAGCATGACCACAGCCTATTAAAATACCAGTGATGTCACAATTTACGTCTTGGACAATGCATCTCAAGAGTATCTCAATCTAAGTCAGGCTGTGACAATGGTTTAAAGAAACGGAATGCACATTTGAACTGGTTTCTCACACATTTCGAGATGAGTCTCCCCAGATTTTGTTCCCACCTTGATTTAAAAGTAAAGGTTTGTCCTCTATAGGTCAGATAAGTATACATAAGAAACAAAGCTTTTATAACTTTTTCTGGCTTGCATTTTATTCAAAGGAAGTGGCAGAAGGGGGACCGCAAAGTTGACAACCTTGTTTTGTGAATATGCAAATCCAAATCTATGCATATTTCAAGAAAGGTTTACATTTGGATTTTTGTTTTGCTGTTTTTGCACAGAGATGTGAGCACTTCTTTTTCACATAGATCATTAGTTCCCAAACTAGGGTATGTACCTCCAGGGGTGTGCAAAGTGACGTAGGGGTTATGCAAAAAAGAGAAAAGTCATATAAGAATGTGTGGTTGGGTGGTACATAGCTGAAGGTTGAAAGTCTAAAGTGGGGAGTGTAAAATGTTTGTGAAACACTGACATAGATTACAAAATAAGGTAAGGCTTCCCCTATTGCACTTGCACTGAGTCATCTCAGAGCAGGTTGAAGGAAAGGATTGTGACGGGATGGAGTTGAACCGTACTGTTGTGCCAAATGTGTGATTTTTCCTGGCATCAAAGCATTTAAGGGGATAGACAAAACAATGAAAACCTCATATAAAGGTACACTAATGCACCATAAGCAACTAACAAAGAGCCACAAAGTCAAATGGCAGGTCTTAAGAGTCTGCAGCCATGTTAGTAGCTCTGATAGGCTGTACTTACAGAAACAGCGGGGCTCTGAGATGAAAATCATGAAAGTGTGACAAACAGAGAATAACTGAACTGAAAACAGAAAAAAACTTAAACTCAAATTAACATTGATATGCTGGACATACATTATATATGCTTTTCACAATTTCTTGATATTAATTCTATTGAAATCCACCTTTTGTTGCAGTAATTTTTAGATTTTTTTATGTTGTACATGGTTTTGTCAAATCCCTGCAGGTTTCCGGTTTATTTTAAAAAACATTTAGAATGAAGCAGGTAAAAAACATAGCCATCTGGACAAAGTTAGTGGAAGTAGTTTCCTGCCCCTCTAATGTACAGTCATTTGTTGAGTGTTCTGTCCCACTGAGTCCTCGTCACACACCACACCACCAATGACCCTTGTTTTAATCCAACCCCTGCCAAGGTAATATCAAGGAGAATTTTATTCTTTGCTCTGTCTATCACTGGAAGTCAATAGATGTTTAAGAGAAATTGCAGTGCACTTATTTTTTCTTCTTCTCTTTTTCCTCAATATAAAAGTTGAAATAATGATTCCTTTGAAAGTGTTGGCATGGGTAATGTAACATCTTCCATCTGATTGTCTGCTTGACAACTCATCACTCGCCGTGCTCTAAACGTGATGGAGTGCTGCCATTTCACTATCACTGTCCCAGTATTATTAATAAAGCAGCATAAATCTTGTTACTGGATTTGTTTGTTTTTTAAATGTCTTTTTACCAGCTTTACACGGGGTAGGGCATATCAGGTCATTATAACAGCCACTGTAAATTACCCAGTGGTTATTTTAATTCATCATAAGATCCTCAATGGGCTGTATAACGGCCTGTTGGTACCCTAATCAGCTACGTCATGTTGCGGCAGAGGTATACCTTTTACCATTTAGTCCCTCACCGTGGAAGCCCCACTACTCAGCATCCTGTCAGCCTACCCGTTGTTGGTTGCACACTGTTGGTCCAGTTTGGGGTAAAGAAAACATTTAATTCTTGTTTAGAAGAACAACTATTAGAAAGGCTGTGAATGAGGCCTAGTCTTTTAAGCCATTCCATAATAATAATAATAATAATAATAATAATAATAATAATAATAATAATAATGATAATCCAGTAATTTCAGACTAGACAGGCTACTTCTGCTGTGGTCACTGGAAAGATTAGCTCAGCCAGTTTAAAAAATATGATTTGGTTAAAAATATATCCACACATTTTGCATGCAAGAAGTAAATAAACATATAATAGATTTACAAACTGGTGTAGCTGATCTTCATTATATTTATTGTGAGATTAAACAAATATCTACCAGCTATGATAGGCTGACTCTACAGGGCGTGCTTCCCCCTAGAGCCCACCCAGCCAAAAGTGATTAGTTAGCATATAAGGAGAACATTTAATTTATATGAAAAGTAATGCAAAAATTGTTGAACACGTCCATGCCTCTCAAAGTGGTTCAGTAGGAGCACAAAAAAACCAACCAACCAGAGGATTGAATTTGTCCTGGATTTTGGATTGGTTGAACGAACTCTGAGACACACAAACCAACACATTTGAAAATAGATGCCTCGCCTCCTGATAGTCTGAAAAGTTGTGTCTTGAACTTGGGCCATCCTTCTTGGTTTAAGCTTCTGATAACACAATGAGAGATGTCCACTTTTCTGCTGGGCTTGTGTAGACCATTCATGTATTTGTTGTGAAAAAGGGCAACGAAGAATGTGTGATTAACAGTATATCACAGGGCTTGCACTTGTTGATATTGTATTTGTACAAAGTAACATATTTTTAATGTGTTGTAGATATTATTGCAGTGCTGTATGTTAGATCTTTTGATTGTTTGGTTCCCTGCTGATTGCTTACTCTATATTACTTTTGTACTTGATTGTTGCGGTGTCTGCTGCCTGACAACTCATCTTATCTCCTGGAAGAAACTTCCAAGGCAAGATTCTACTTCTTTGTCACACTGCACCTGTTATGTAATGGACAGTACACTTCTGTGGATTACAAACCTATATTTGTCCCAATATACCTGTGCCATTCACATCATACAATGTGCATGACACAGGGGAGGCCCAATGGAACCTGTAATCCGCTGTGGGCTGACACACACACAAAAGAATATGTATTCCTCCAGCTTTTCTTTGTGAATAACCAGAGTCAGCGATACCTGGCAATTGCTGCAGAGAGACAAATGAAGGAGGGGAGATAGAGGGAGGTCATGGCTGTTAAATGCTGCATTTGCTTGGTATCGGCCTACAGGTTTTATCCTCTGTGCTGAAAAAGAACAGCCGGTCAGAATTACTCTCCTGCAGTGGGATATCTCTGTGTCACATAATCTCAACATCTGGAACAGATGTCTCATTTGGCAGTTCTTAAAGTACTCTTGAAAGGAGCACAGAGACATTTCTAAGTATCCAATTATAAAAATTGAAAAAAAAACATGAAGAATTTGAAAGATTCTGGCTTTTGAGTCAGAAGGCTTGGTCTGCTGATTAACTTTGAGAAAAACGTCAATTCCCTTAAATGCCACGTCTGATCTGTATTCAAAGGAATCATCGGCAGCGTGCTAAATGTCACCATGACCAGGGATTTTAGTAATCTTCTAATTTAAGTAAACAGAGTGGAGACAACAAGTATGGAGACATTTTTTTCCGAATACAATATAAATAAATAAAGAGAGTGAGAGCAATGCACTGCTTTCCTCACTGTAATATTTCAACAGCTATTTTAGCAGGGTTTTTTGGAAAGTTATGTTTGATTTAAACAGAATGACTGTATTGAGTAAATTAGAAAGTGGCAGTCATGCTGGGCCTTTATGCGTTTATGTATTCATCACACTCCGCATGCTGCCAACAGACAGCTGAGGGCTGATTTCAAAGTATTCTCATCCCTTTTCACACTGGCATGTTTGATTGAGGATGTTCTGGGGTCATTGTGTATAAGACTGATTAATGGCTTCTGGGTGGTATGATGGCTGCCTGTCTCTGATGGACAAATGCAGGAAAAACCATTTGAAAAGCAAATATATTTTGAATACAAATCTTGATTAATGTACAACTGTTTGTTCCTCCTGTGGTGCGCACACATTTTCTATATTTGGCATCAAAGAATATTATTTGGGTCATTTAGCACTGTCAGACAATGACATCAAACTAGCAGGCGACCAAATTCATCCTGGCCTGTTCCTGTAATTGTTGTTTGAAAGACATTTACCACCTGTATTGATTTTATGATATGACAGCAGCATCTGATGTACGAGGTGGTTGGCTTAAAGACCAAAAAATGTATGACAATCAGAACACCTGCTTGCATGGCATACATAACTCAACAGGCTGCCTGTTACACATACACATGACCCCACAACATATGCTATCCTTTTCACAGGTCTCTCAGCCCCATGTCTTATTCATGTTCCTGTCTTCTCTGGTGTGACAGATTTATAACGAGCTGTAGAGAACACTGTGACAGATGTTAGTGCATTGCCACGACCCCCAAACAGCCCCTAACCACTGCTGGGGATTGGACATCAATACTACTCTATCTGCTAGAGCGAGAGAGACTGAGTGTGAGAAAGAGAGAGACAGAGACAGAGACAGAGACAGAGACAGAGACAAAGACAGAGGATGTCCCGTCCAATCAGATTGATGCTGATAAGCCCTCTGGCCTCTTTCCATTCTGTTTGTAATACATCGCAGTCCCACATGATGCGATCATCATTTCTCTTTCAACACACTGTTATGCTTCGACTCTATTGAGCTTCTGCGATGACAGTGGCTGGAAGGCTGGCGGAGGTAGAGTGGGTTTATCAATGGTCGGGGAGGATTTGCTTGTTTGTGCATCGTTATATGAATATACAAGCCTTTACGCATGTATGCTCTGATGTATTGCGGTGGTTTTATGCACACAGGTTTGCATTTGTGGATGTTTTTGAAAAATGTTGCTGGTTTGGTGGGAGGTAGTGTGTGGTGATATTAGCCCGGGAATGGCAGGTTGTAACCCCCCTCCACTGACTTCTGATGCTGACTAGCTCAAAGGAAAGTGTGTATAATTTACTACCCACCACCTGCACCATTGGCGGCAAGAAGACTTCATTCCAGAAAGGAAGACAAGGAGCAGAAAATCAGCCCCCAAGAAAATCCTTTTAAGGAAGTCAGCCAAAGAAATCTTCAGAAATTGACTTCACACTCTTTTCAGACAGACTGAGGCAGGGGGTGAGTTGTGGGGGTGGAATTGGAGTCTTAGTGTGGGTAAAAGGGTGAAGCAGAGTGAACTGGTGAGCAAGCATGATGATGAGGGAGAAAGCAAAATGATGGAGATGGCAGAAGCCAGAGGGAAAGATAATGCAGGGGAAAAAAAGAATCAGAGGCTGTGAAATTTGGGGCCTTATGGAAGACAAGAGGGGCGAAGTCACTTGAAACTGCAGACTCGGCTCACTAGCCTCATTGATGAAGAGATGCCAAAATGTATTTGGGAGCCATTGGTTGTATTACTGCCCACAGACATGGATACCGAGTGGGACCATCTGTCACAAGACTCCCTCCAAATTCTTACTCGCTGATTCTCTGAGTCTCTGACTCTCTGTCTCTCTCTCTCACTGCCATGGGCCTCTACAATGCCCATGCAACATGGATTTATCCAAAGATGAGGCTAAGCTAGTGCGTAAGCCCTCGCTGAGTGAAATCAAAACCCAGCTTAAACCTCATGAGTAAAAGCCTAAAAGAGTGTCTAGGGCGAAACATGCAGGCATCACTGCAAACTGGGTCAAATATGCATCCTAAGATGTAATTCAAACAGTTTGGCTAAGGAGTAAGTATGTTACTCTATTCTACACTGAAAATCATCACAAGCCATTGCAATATTACTCTGCTTTTTTGAACTCATAATGATAAACATAATAATATATTCTTTGACTCACTCATTTATTTGCTCATTCATCCTCTGTTTTCCTTTTTACTGGAACAGTGCATGATCCATGACAGCTGTTACTCTCTTTTACATGGGATGTTTAACCTGTCATTGCCTGTAATTGCAATTTATTGGAATAGTGGGAAAAAAACACTCCAGAGCCCAGACAGATTGTCTCAGCTGAAGATAAAGAGATAAGTCTCAGATAAATAATGAATTGTAATTGAAAAAAAGGAGCCAAGTACATATTTCAGTATTTAGTAGGCCACGATTTGTCATGTTATCTATCTATTACCTTACCATTCTGTTGTACTAACCAATTACAAGTATGTGAGTTCTCCTTAGTTCTTATTAAAGTTAGGTGTTATTGTTAGGTTTTAATCATCACTAGAACAAGCGTTTGAAATCCCACACCACAGAATTAATTGAATCTCTCTTTTTCCTTTCATTATCTCAATGTAAAAAGCAATTCGTTAGATGGCTTTATTCAGCAGAAGACAAAAAAAACTCACCAACATGACCAGTTCCTGTGTGTCCCTCCAACTGATGACAGGCATATTTCTCTACAGAAGTGGTTTCTAAAACCATGGTACCCTTTCATAATGATTTTTGCACAGAGAATACAGACATATCTTTATGCATCTTTAAAGTAAGAATAACACCATGAATATGGGAATATTGAAAATGACTTTGGTCTGATGTCTATTGTGATGACCGGACGTGCTAAAGCTGCAAAGGCACTCAACAGTGCTTTGACGTTTTAGCTATGAGCTAAGAGTACCACCCAGACTCTTATGAGCAGTTAAATGTGTGTTAAATTTCAACGCAAGCCATCCAATATGTGTACATTTCACTAAAGAGCACACATATGAACCTCATAATGACACTAAAGGGAATAGAATCACCAAAGTCAGAAGGATACACCATCTGGGAACCATGAATGTTTTAACAAAGTTTTGCGCCAATCCATCAGGTAAATGTTGAGATATTTCACTGAATAAGTGAAATAGTTGACCTGGGATGCTTGGTGAAAGGTTAGAGTATCACCCGCTAAGGTACCAATGGTATCTGTTCCAAATGTCATGGTAATGCATCTGGTAGTTATTGAGTTATTTTAATCTGGGGGACCGATGAACCAACATTGCCATTCTTTAAGCCAACGCACTAGTGTGGCAAAAGATAAATAGATAACAAATAAATCAAAGAAAGCTATATGCAATATGTCCCCTTTAATTAGTGGGTAGTAAAAAATGTAAAAGTGGTATGTGTCAAATTAAACTGTCAAACCAGTTGTAAATACATGATTTTATAGCTGCAAATTCATGCATAAAACCACATTTCTTTTTATGTGCTGAGACATATTCAACCCATTTCTGCAAATGGGAATGTTGTGAATGTTTTCCAATTTCCAACCTTTGTCTCTGCCACCTTTATGTAGGGTGGAGTCATGGTATCATTGCAGCAGTATTCCTTCTACTGTGTATGTATCCTGTTGTACGAGCTATCATTAGCATTACTGTTAGCTTATCTGCTGTGTCTGTACAGGTCTAATGCCTTTGCATTTAGAGGGTAAACTGTGTCTGTGAAAGTAACATAAGGCGCTGAATCTTTTCTTCATTTCTCTGTTGTTTTTTAGGTAGTTTTTAGTTATGTTGAACGAGATTTTTGATCCATTTGGGTAGGAAAATGTGCTCACAGTAACAAAGGTTTTACTATCTGAACTTCTTTTTACAGCATAAAAGAGGTTTCAAGCAGGGTATGTAAGAAGCACTAATGTGCTGTTTGCCTCTTTAAACCTTTTTAAACCCAAGGCAATGTAGATGATTCATTTCACTTGAACAAGACAGCAGGTTCATCATCTCACATTATCATGTCACCCTGAGACATGCAGTCATTTTGTTTGCCTTAAACAACATGTTTGCAAAGGATTTTGCTGCGACAGTTTTCCGCTGTCACTTCAATCATCGCATGTTTACTTTTCCCGCAAAGAAATGAGAAGCACATTAGAACTGTGTAAATAATTACTGTGTTCATGTCATAGCATTTACTGTGTGTGTAATTGAGTGTGTTTTACCCGTCATGTTTGGTACATGTACATTTTTGTGTACCTTGCCTTGAATATTGACATATTTGTGTGTGTTTGTGTGTTATTGTGGTCAGGGGTGTCAGACTGGGGGACAAATTGGGTTACGTATACAGAGCCCTCATATGAGATGGGAGCACACAAAGATGCTGGAATGAATAGCTGAGGCATTGGTCGTGGGAACTAGGGATGCGGAAGGTAGACAAACTACCATGACCATAATGATAATTAAAAATGACATACATTTATTTGATTATTGATATTAACTTACTCCATTTACTAACAATTAAATGTAATTTAATTTAAAAATTTGGTTGGTAAGAGATGCACGCATAATTTGATCAGGTGAATCTGCCAATTGCGCCACTGATGGTCATTCATGAGTGAAGATAGTTGTGGAAACTTTCCCGGCGGGTCAACAGTACAGAAGTTAGCTAGCCTAGAACATGGCACAAAAGCCCTTTTTGGATTTCTTCATAAATCCATCGAAGGCTAACAAGCCTGGGTCAGAAAATCCTGCAACTGTAACTGAAAGAAGTAGCAGCAGCACCGTTACACCAGTCACTCTCACAGCAACCCTGCTCGCAACAGACGACGAGGCAGCTAACTTTTGATTTAATTTAATTCAGTGATGTGTTTTATACCCTTGTCATTTGTGGCTCAGTGTTTGAGCTTGTAGTAAGCCTATTCTGTACCATTGTCATAGCTGTGTGCCTATATCTTGTGTTACCCATGCCTAGTTTTGCCCTGTCTTAGATTTTGGATTTCATTCTTGTGGAGCATTGTTAAGTATGCAGTGTGGTGTGTGGGGGTTGACTTTGGCTGAAAATATCACTCTTTAAGATTTGACTGACTTTTGTGGCAAAGTTACACCACTATGTTGTCATATCAGTTGTGTCCTCAGAGGGCTGGTCTTACTAGACTTAAAATTAACTGACCCCATGCTGGTCTAACTCTATGATAGATACAATGCAAAGAGCCCTCTTAAGTGTGTTCACAGACGGGGTCAGTCATCAGAAACGGGTAATTTACTGTAATTCTCTAGCCATTAGCCATGTCATCCAGATAACTACATACATTTAATATTTGAGCTCAGGATGTGAAAGGACATGACAAGTGGCTTTAAATATTATAAGCATATGCCTAGACTCCCACATAAGGGAATTGCATAATCCATTTGCATTTTCATCCATTACATGCCTCCCATGTATATACTGGACACGGTGTCCCGATTATCTCTATGGGTCTTAATATAGACCAATTTACCAAGCATCATGAATCAGGATCATTTTCTGTTTTTCAATAAGTGGAAAAAACCTGCAGGTCTAGTCTCTAATGCCATGAGGAGGAGGATTTAGCGTAATTTTATATATAAAAAAAAAAAAGAATCAGCCTTTAAACAACCAGATGGGATTGTATCATCGGTTCTAACAGCAGGTTTTTCTATTGCAATTATTCACAGTCAGTTTGCAGAGAGATAAGGGAAAGGAGCACAAGAACATTTTTCACACTGGGAAAAGCAAAACTCACCGATTAACTTCCAAACAATGAGGTGCTTGGCCCTTAGGTATGGTGCACTTAGTAACATACCACTATCCAGATAAAAAATTGGACCCCGTCCCAGACTAAAATTACTCTGGGTCTAGTGAATTTTAGCAACTTAAACCCTAAGTTTTTATTACCTTCACCACTGGCACAGCAACAAACTGAGTCCTGGACAACAACAAAAAAAGTTTAATCCAATGCTCAGAAGAGCTACATTTTCATGAGGTAAACACACAAGATGCAACAAAACTTTTAGTATGTACTGAGTCTCCAGCATAACAACAGTATCGCATTCAGGAAACAAAGATGCCTTAAAGGCAGAATGAAAATGTACAAAAGAGATGTGTAGGAAGACAAGAGAAGCCGATTGCCTCAAAGGGAGTAGAAAAGAGTGGTGAAGGAGGAGGTGGCAGCAGCAGCAATTCAGATCCTCTCTCTATCTTTCCCTTTCCTCTTGTACAGCAAGAGGATGTCTATCAAGGCAAAGTCATCCTTTTTGGCAGTGCTAGCTTCCTCCTAGCAACGCCCTGGCAGGTCGTGCAACCTGGAAGAGAGGCTAGGAAAATGAGGCTTCTCCCCATTGAATAGTAGTCCCTGACTGACCGCACGCCCACTCACTGCCACGACACAGCCTCCTTTTAAAAGTACAAAAATGGAAGCTCTTGACCTCAGTTGCATTCATTTCGGCACAAAGAGTGTGTGTGCTTTTGTCACAGGCTTGTATGTAGTTTGTGAGATAGCTTGTTTGTTATTCCTGTATTGGCAGCATGTTAATTAATTGCAATTCATCAAAAAACACATCAACTAGATGTCTAGATACCAATATGCTATATGGTCATGATGCACTGTACTGTCCTCTTACTAATGCATGTTTCATCAGATTGCACTTTCATTGAAATTCACAGATTGGGCTGAGCAATCTAATGCCTTGATCCAATGCATCGGTTGATATGGCAACTGCTCCCTTCTCGGGAGAACAAATTGTCCCCATCCACCTGTTGACGACGGGAAAAAAAGGCTGTGAGACATAAGAATGGAAATCAGTTGCGTTTTCAGGCGAGATAAAAATAAAGGGACACGCAGGAGTGCAAGCAAGGCATTATCATTAAACATCCATCATAGGCGTGATGATATTCTACCTCTCAATAACTAAATAACCACATGATAAGAATCTGTCACTTGAAGGGGGATGTTTTGTACCAAGCAGTAGTAAGCAATGTTCTCTTTTCCTTTAAATTAGCCACACCATCCATTCACCCATCCATCCATCTTTGTCCATTTATCCGGTATCGGGTCGTTGGGGTAGCAGCTCCAGCAGGGGACCCCAAACTTCCCTTTCCCGAGTCACATTAACCAACTCTGACTGGGGGATCCCGAGGCGTTCCCAGGCCAGGTTGGAGATACAATCCCTCCACCTAGTCCTGGGTCTTCCCCGAGGCCTCCTCCCAGCTGGACGCGCCTGGAACACCTCCCTAGGGAGGCGCCCATGAGGCATTATCAGATGCTTTTGACGCAAAGGAGCAGTGTCTCTATTCCGAGCACCTCATGGATGACTGGGCTCTCACCCTATCTCTAAGGAAGACGCCAGCCACCCTCCTGAGGAAACCCATTTCGGCTGCTTGCATCCTGGATCTCGTTCTTTTGGTCATGACCCAGCCTTCATGATCATAGGTGAGGGTAGGAACGAAAACTGAACGGTAGATCGAGACCTTTTCCTTCTGGCTCAGCTCTCTTTTCGTCACAACGGTGCGATAAATTGAATGTAATACCGCACCTGCTGCTCCAATTCTCCGACCAATCTCCTGCTCCATTGTCCCCTCACTCGCGAACAAGACCCCAAGGTATTTAAACTCCTAAACTTGGGGTAAGGACTTATTTTCTACCTGAAGAAGGCACTCCATTGGTTTCCTGCTGAGAACCATGGCCTCAGATTTAGAGGTGCTGATCCTCATCCCAGCCGCTTCAGACTCGGCGGGAAACCGATCCAGTGAGTGCTCTCCAACCTGAGATTCTATTGGCCAAACCCTCCTTTCCAGCACCTTGGAGTAGACTTTAGGGGGCATGAGAAGCGTGATACACCTGTAATTGGCACACACCCTCTGGTCCCCCTTTTTGAAGAGGGGAACCACCACAACGGTCTGCCACTCGCTTGGCAGGTGTGTCAACGAAGACAGCCCCTCCACACCCAAAGCTTTCAGCATTTCTGTATGGATCTCATCAATCCCTGGGGCTTTGCCAACTTTTACCAACTACTTCAGCGACTTCCACCAGTGAAATTTCCCATCAATCCCCCATCATCCTCCAGCTCTGCCTCTACCATAGAGGGCGTGTTGGCCACGCTTATTTCACAGATGCTTATTATAAAGCAATCCTGTGTAGTGTATAAAACAGAGTTAGAGAGAGGTTAGCGACAGGAATATTCAGCTTTGATGAAAATGAAAGAGAGCGAGCAGTAATGACCTTCTCTCTCTTGGAAGCCCAGAGGAGAAAAATTACATCAGCCTGAAACTCAGCGTCACTGCATGGTTGTGGCTACTGGGATTTCCTTTGTTTTTGTTGTTTCTTCCAGACTGAGTCATGATGGAATGGTTTTAGTGTGTGTTTGTGGGTCAATATTTCAAGGGCTGGCTGCTGTTTTTATTTGTCATTAATTTATTAGAATGTGTGTGAACACCTGTTTTAGTTCTCTGGTTAGTTAAGTGGAATAACGTGCTTGAGGTGAATTTGTTTTTAATACTGGTGTGCTTTCCTGAATTTTATCTGAACAATATTATGTGATTTAACCGGGATCACAGTCAACCTCAACCCCAATAGCCTCAAATTCAACACATTATCCATGTTTAATAGTTCTCGGGGCAGATTGTGATAGTTAATTGTTTGGCTCTGTTTTCTTTACCTTCAGAGAGCATTGACACAAGCTGCTCTTTTTGCTTGCTGGTTTACTGTAAGAACATTTGGAGGGGATTTTCTTTTAGGTTGAAAATTCCTGCCTGGCATCAAGTCCATTTGTTTAGGGGCTAATAGCAGCTTTTGTTATGAGCCAGATCCAGATTGGGCTGCTGTTGGTGTTTTAATGTGTTTGCAAATAAGAATGAATGGATATGGCTGTGTGTGTGTCTGTGTGTGTGTGTGTGTGTGTGTGTGTGTGTGTGTGTGTGTGTTGCATGTATGCCTTTGCAGAGGCTCAGTGTCATCCCCCCTCAGTGATGAATGGATGCACAGCTTTTAGGATTTTGCCTTAAACACTTTAAATCTGTCATTATGTGTTCGTTTATCAGAGTGTGAGGTCTGAATAGGAAAGGCTCTTGCAATGTGTCATCAATAATCTCAGTAGTCCTGTAATGCCTTTCAATCCTCAATTTTCAGTGTTGTCAATGCCATTTTAGCTTCTGCTATCCCTCTAAACTAACCTGTACCATAGCTTTCTTATCCAACACAAACTTTCACAGCTTGTATTGCCTCTTAATGTCATCCTTTAACAGTATTTCTGACTGTATGTGCAGTATGAATAGAGTTGATCCCACTGCTGTGTTGCTGTAGTGGAAGAGGTTTTAAAAACTTTGTAGAAGCTGCTCTCAGCAGAAATGGATTACACCTGACAGTGGTTTATGGTTAGGATCAATGTTGGGCTTGATATAGGGAGAACAAGATCAGGGTTGGTGTATTGTTACTTTCCCAAGAACCTCAAATGGATTTAAGAGTGGTGTTATTGGGTTCTTAAATATAAAGGGGCCACAATAAATGTGGTGCTGGAGTAATAATGCAGAATGTGCAATAGGATACAGGTTACAATTATAAACTGTATATGTCTATGCTTTGTTTTTCAATTTGGGGGCACATTAATTTCCTTTCTGCCTGGGCAATCATTTATTTTAACCATGAATAGTTTTATCATGATATTACAGGTGATCTTGTATGTATGATCTTTTCATGGTATTGTTCCACAAATTTCTGTGGTATATAATCATACAGTTTTATTCCTTGCCCCAAGCTAACGACCAGTAGCATATTTAGCTACTTTATTGATTCTATTGCTACTGACTATTAAGCAATTAACAATCTGAAAAACTCTGAGGCTTATCAGTACAGCCATAGGAACCTCTAAATTAAACAACTAAATATACATTGTTTGTGACTGCCCTCCAGAATGACAAATGTAAGCGTTTTGTGACTGGACTGTCTACCAGCAGGATGTGATATGTGGGTGGTGGGATGGGTAAACAAATGGCATTCACTCCCAGTTTCATCCCATCAGTCAATGTTGGTTTGGTTTGGGCAACAATGGCCAACATCACTCCTTAGCCCTAAGATATTAGTTTTACCTTAACAACAAAGGTCCCCTAACTTTGATGAAGTAGTTAATTTAACCCAAACCATGATCTTTCCCTTCTCCAAACTAAGTCATTTTTGTGTTTAAACTAAACCAAACCTTAACCATAGCGGTATGTCAGTATTTTACACACTGCTCTGGAAGGCCATAGTCACACAATCATAACTATAGGTTATACATTAAATGAAAATTAAACAACAACTTTTAAAGCATTTGGCCTTCATGCATTTATTTCCAATGTGACTAATTGTTGTTGTTATGATTAACGTAAATACATGATCAACATATCTGATGCAGCTGTTTTGCATGGGAAAAAAAGTCTCATATAGAGTTATTGGAAATATAAAAATAAATAGATGTATTCATATATTTTATACCATAGCACAAAGCTAGCTTATATTTCTTTTGAGGGCTGATAATAATGACCCAACAGTTGCCTAAGATTTCTGGTTTACAAAGATCTTTGGGCTAAAAGTCATTTCAGCAGGCGTTGCAGAGTGAAATAGATCCACTTTCATCTTCTTTCTTTCCCTGAGGATTTCATCTTATGAGCTCACTTCTTGAACCTTGAGGCTCCCACTGACTCTCTAATGATGTGTGCATTTGCTCTTTGTAGACAGAGAGTATGTTAAAGCGTAGGTCTTTATGCACAGACGGCCATTGGAGCCTGTAGAGGAGATGGTGCCTATAGGGAATCCTGCTCATCTTTCCCTGGCCCCATTTTGGACTCATCACAGACTCACAGTGTAACGATCTTGTGATTAAGTACTATCAGCAGTGTTGGAGCAACAGGATTTGACCGTGCTGAATTGATGATTCTCTTGTTTAATTCCCTGTAGGGCTCCAGCTTCTAAATGACCTCGCGCCCCTCCCTTTAAAGCTGTAATGAACAAAGGAAGGGGTGTCTTTCTATCCACTCAGCAGAAATCACTGGACTCCAGAGTTCAAGTCACACAATTAATAAAGAACCTTTGAAGTTCCCTTTTATTACATATGGGATATTTTAGGATGAGATTATAGCCTTCCATTAATATTAATTCACAGTACATGCTAGGCACAGTTTACATTGTCAACACATTCACATTGGACAGCAGACTGCTTTTTATGATACCATTAATATTATTGTGATAGTAATGAATTGAACTTTTTTGTTTGTTTTTATGCAGGAAAAAGTTTGTGGTCGTGCTTGTCTCATTCTCAAACTGTATTTGAATGGAAGGTTAGAACAAAGTACTTGATTTGAGGAATTCTTGTTACAAAAAAATCTCTGGAAAAATCTCTCTATATATTTTTTTTTAATACCCACTTGCATACAATACCTGTTTGTTTAGATTTGTTGTCTTGACTGAAGTAAAGATGATTCTAATATAATTCTAAATAATGGTTTCTTCACCTACAGTGATGCAGCCCAGCTTCTTATTTGCCATCCAGTCAGTGGAGATAGAACCTCTTAGGTACCACACATGCTTCATTACAAATGACAGTATAAAACCTGATGAGTGTGACCTTTCAATCACAAGTGGTAATCAAGCCAAAAAAGGCATGACTTTTCCCTTCATCAACAGGAAAGTGGATTAGTTGCCTGGCAGCACCTTTAGCTTTTCACATGTATAGCAGAACATTAGACAAGCAGCCTACTGATGCTCCTACTTATTTGCAGTTCTCCTTCTCCTTTGCTGAATAATGTTGACCCTGCATAGAAGAGAGAAAGAGTGGTGCTACACTTTTCTCGTTGTTGATGCATGCTTATTTTTGCGTTCATTCTGCTTTGCCCATGTTTAGCATTGAGAGAAAATCTCATTATAGACTAAATGTTAAGATTCAGGTCCACTTGTTTTCTCATTACTTTTTTATATCTCTCTCTGTTACTCTGTCTAATGGTGTGCACTGTTTCTGTTTTTTTCTCATCATGTACCTTCCTACTCATATGGATTAGTTCTGTGGTCGATTTCCCTAAGGGGTTGTGGGTAATGCTAAAGCCTGTCAGAGGTCTTACCTGGACTCAAGCTCTGCCAATATAACATAAATCGGTAATTAATTCCACCCTGTTATAATTTGTGCTTGAACTGCCTCTGATCCATGTGATGTTGGCAGTTTTCTCTGTGTCTGGTGCAGATATGCAGCCTGTTTAAATACCTAAACCCCTCTCTGCTTATGATGGAGAATAAAGTACTGGTGTTGTGCCATAAGCTTTTCTGATGTGATTAGGCATTCATTAAGTGATATATACACCCACAATTGCACGGTTTATTTCTTGCAAATCTGTTCACTTTACCACTCCCAGCTTATGTTGTGTGCACAGACAAGCACACATACACATGCATCAACTTAAAATGTGCTTTTACACACTTGCTTTTTAAGGTCCATACACATTGTTCAGGGTTTCATAAAGCCGTTTCACATTGTTTCACCCTCCGACTCAGCCTCTCTCATGTAGTCATTATTGTGTTATTTGAAGCTGAGCTAACATTTGCTCAGGGTTATTAACCTCATTGTAACATTCATGAGATCTCAACCTTGCTGTATGTCCCAGTTTGCAGCACTTTAACTGATTTTGAAGGCATAAAATCACAACGAATAAAAAGAAAGCATTTGCACAGAAAACAAACAATTAACACCAAGATCCAGATTTATTGTGTTTTTTTATATTTTGAAATTGGTAGTGAAATCATTCGATATAGGTCACATAGAGGTTAAAACAATCAGATTGTTTTTGAGTAAATCCAGCTAAAGGGTAAAACCGTGTCCTTTAGGGTGGAAAATGGGTTGTGATTTATGTACAGATCATGCAGCCATTTGGTATGGGCTATTATCCTGCATATGATTATCATTATTCTCTTTTGCCTGTTAATCATGGCAATCTCCCAGGGTATGTTGGCAAGGTGATCACATTTAATCTGGCTGTGTAAAGACCACTCCACAGAGGTTGTTTTATCACTTAGGAGAGGAGGCTAGCATTATCCAAATGAAAAACAAGCTGGAGAATGGGCTGATTTGTCACAGGCTGATTAGAACTCTCTCAGGCCCTCCTCTTTGCTCCTACAGGAGCTCTTCAAAGGTGAGACACAGAGGGACCCTGAGGAAAAAAAAAACACCACTGTTTAGTTCCACATTAGAGCAACCAGCGCTGGAATTTCCCGTCTCACTTATGGCTTTATTTCCATTGTGACACCATAGAAGAACAGCATGCAATCTCTGTTATTGCAATATGCATCTTTGCTTTTATTCTGTACTATCTGTATTATTTTCTCACCTTTAGCCAAGGTATTCATTTACATACTTACTTACTTACTATAGTTGCTCTTGAAGAAGCTTGATTGAAGAGCTTAGAGGCAGCAGACAGAACATTATACAATAAACAGAACAGCGGGTGTCAGGCGTGGAAACAAAAGGCGAAGAACAAATGACAAACAAGAGCATAAGGAAACATCCATTCTTACTCACTTATTTATGAATTGTTTGTGAAATGAAACTATTATGGCACAGACTTTTATGTATTTTTTTATAGAAACATGAACCCAAATATTTCCTTTGTTTTATAATGGATGTGTGGGAATTTGACAGTGTATGACTCACTGCTGATGTTTATATGTTTGTGTGTGTGTGTGTGTGTTCTCAGATTAATTCACCTCAAAAGATGAGAGCATGAACGAACACTAAAACAGCACAAATTACAAGGTTAAATATGGCATAATAAGGCATCTCAGGCTTCTTTTCCCCAGCAGCCAGACACTTACTGCCATAAAGTACAACATGTTTAAAAGGGTAATTTACATCTTGTCCCTGGAGCAATCACAAGATCAGCCTCACTAATTACTCCTGGCCCTTCTCCCATATCATTGGTCAACAGGTAGTGGAGGAGAAGTTGTGAAAGTGGCTCACTGGAGGCTGAGGAGTGGCATAGTGAGTGAGGAAGCCACTCTTCTTAATATAGAGGTCCCTGCTTTATGCCCACAGTTGCCAAACATCTGCATCTCTTCTGCTAAAGCATCCTTGAACCTAGAACCATGTTTCTGCAAGTTCTACAAGCACCATATCAGGTAGTATAGGCAAACAAACACTCTAACTTGAAGTATTCAAAGATCTTTTTCACATAACTGGTTACTCAGGCATTTGGCTGTCAGTCTGTTTAACATGAGATAAGGCACGTACTGTGAAACACTCTTGACATCTAATACAAACATGATACTCACAATTTAAACACTAGAGCAGAGATCTTCAACAAGAGATCCTCAGAATTACTGCAGATTATCATTAATTTTTTTTTAATTTTCCAAGAAAATTAGAATACCTTAATATTAATCCAATATATTATTTGCAATATTATTAGCAAACATACAGTAAATCTGCTTTACAATTTGTGAATTGTAGTTCAGGCCTCTGTAGTTAGGCTAACTGGCCCATTGGCAAGGTAGTCACTAAGCTCCACAGATACAGTGCCATATGTGTGTTTTACATTAAAACGTGATTTAAAAAATCATGACAACAATTACTATTTTAATAGCTTAGTATTCTATGCACTAAATAGGTATGAAAAAAGGCTTCAGGCCGCCCTACACGTTATTAAAGGCCCAGTTTAATATGCAACTTAATTTCATACACTTACATATTTATTTATACTTTAATTATATTTATTATAGTGGTCCCTGATCGTCTCTCTTTTACTTAAGTGGACCATGGCTTAAAAAACCTTAAAGACCCCTGCACTAGAGTATTTCAGCTGTCAACTCATGTAAAGCAGATTACAATGTGGCATGTGGCAACAATTTTGCTTTCAATTAATGTAAAAACAATGGAGATATAAATCAAATCCAGTCTTATTTCACTTACTTCTATGACATTTACATTTTACATTACAATCTTACAATCACACCCTCTCTTTAGACTCTTTATTCATTGATAATTAAATTATTATCATTAATAATAATAATTAAATAATAATAATACATTTATTATTATTATTATTATTAATGTTTTCAGCCGTAGTACAGAGTAGGGATGGGCATGATTAATCGGCAATCAATAATTGATTGGTAAGAATTTTGTCTATCACGTTAATTTGCTATTGATTAACCTAATGCAGGTTGCGTTGTGTAGTGAGTATTGAAGCAATAAAGTGAATTTCACTGAGTGGCAGCAATTAAACATTTTACCACCCGGGGGCAATATTTGACGCCATACTCAGTTACCTGCAAGTTTCCGTTTTGATTTTAAAAGTAATAGTGAAGAGATCACGGCGGCGAATTGTGCCGTGGGACCATTTTGATTTAAAAAACGACTTAGCTCACTGCAACCACTGCAATGCCGTGTATAAGTACAACACAAATGACTCAAATGATGCACCACTTGAACAAAGTGCATCGACCTTGGTTAATATCGGTGGCGGTGCAGCCTGCTCTGTCTTAACCTAGCATCAAGTCGGCTTTGTTAAGTAGACTAAGTAATTGTTAGATTAGCTTATTACTCTCACCTTCTTTCCTCGACTCCGTGCCTTGGATAGTTTTGAGTTACATTTGACAAAATCTGCCAGATTGTATTATTATGTTTTTGATGAAGTTATTGTTTAACATGATTTTCTTTAATTATTATTTATTATTTAGGAACAAACGAGGGTCTCTATTTCAAAATGCCAGCTCGCACTTGCAGGTTCCGCTGCTTTACAGCACCACAGCACATATATCTTCAAGTTTAGCCTAACCGTACATCCAGTTTAACTGCAACAAGTTGTTTTTCTTAATAAGTAATTTCTTTATTTCCTAATAAAGATCAACATCGACAAAAACAATTTTGTATTTTCATTGCATTTTTAATTTACAAAAAGTAAAAAGTAAAAAAATTGCCGATTGACTAAGAAAATTGAATTGAATGCCCATCCCTAGTACAGAGTTGATATTTGACCTCGTCACCCCCTTTAACCATGCATTGACCTTTGCAGATAACTGGGAGGTATGATAAGTAATTCCCCCTCAGGGAATTGAACTTAGAGAATAGAGGTCGATGCTGGGGTGGATGTGGGAGCTTATGAAACTCTGCATGCATCATCTCCAGCAATGCTTTCAGATGAGAAGTGCAGTAGCAGGCAATGCATAGATAAAACATAAGCAAAGCACTGAGCATTCAAAAAGACTGCACTTTTGCAAAGAGTGCGTTGGATATAGAGTTTTATTTAAACTCGACTAAATGATCTGATCTGACAATGGTGTTTATTGCCACGTCTTCTTGTCCATCATTTATCATTAAAACAATATTGGCATATATCATTGCTAAACTTAACTTGTAGTGCCTTGACTCGTAGTGCCTAGAAGAAAAGAAAGCTACATTTGAGCAGTTAAGAAATGCAGAGATGAAGGTATAATTGCATGAAGACATGATTATACAGTCAAACTGAACAAAGTGAGTGCAGTGAACAGTGGAAAGATAAAGGAACATAATTCTCATTGTGTTTAAAGCAGTGATCCCTGGTGTGATGGGCACTCAAGCAACTTTTAGTAAGCAGTGGGCTGTTGGTAGGTGGTATGAGAGGGAGGTGACCTGAGGGTCTGTTTGCCAAGAAAAATATGTTCCTCTCCCTTGCTATGCCCCGATTCCTCCTCATTGTTTTTATCTCGCTTCCCATGTTAGACTGTTTTTCTGCAATTTATCTCTCAGTAGGTTTTCTTTCCGTTAATTCTGCTATTGAGCTCCCTGTACCTATTCCCAGAATCTTCTCTTCCTTTTGAGAGGATGTGGGCTTCTTTTTGTGATTCAGGGTTAGGTGTAACAGCTAACAATTTTCATTTGCCCATTTTACTATAAATATACTCTTTACAAAGAAATTGACGTAGTTTATTGCTGCTTGGAGTAGTGGTTACACACCTGTCCGTAGAGCCTCCGTAGACTTTCATGGTTCAGGCTGCAAAAGGATGCTACTGGAACACATACCTGGGCCCCAGAGGCTTTATTCAAAAAACATCTTAAAGCTAAAAGTAGATCCTAACTGGTGGAGTTAAGAGAAACTCCTTTAAAAAGAGGGATGGGGGGAGGGGGGCATGTCAGACTCTAAGTTCTTGGTCTAATTGTAATTCACAAATCTTTTTAGCGCTAAAATTAGCTCCTGAGTCTGCTCATAATCAATCAGTTAATTCCAGTAATTTGCCTCACAGCATCAGCATTTTGAAAAAATGCGACTACAATTAATTTTTAAAAACATATTTGGATGATGGGACACGGGTGAGTCAATCAGGATTAAGTTGACTCACCAACACATCAAAATAATCCAATTACACCAGATGTGACGATTTGCACAACTCTCTGCTACTGTGACTCTGGAAATATGCAGCTGATGAACATGGGATATTTCAGCCATCTATCAGAATTATTCATCAAACCAAAATGTGATCCAGATCCCAGTTGGTTTGACACATCATTACTGTAAGTGGACATGAAATAATCACCAATGTAGGATAATGTTAAGCATAAATAGGCAATATATAGATATCCTGGCTATCCACAAAATACCAAATAAAATTGGCTTTGTATGTACAATTACATTATCAAAGGATAAAAGAAAAAAATAACACAGTCAAGATGGTGGTGCCATATATCAATCTATCTTTAATCTACCCAATCATGTCTAAAAATAAAATTCAAGACCTTCACTCCTTTATATTGAACTACATATTTTCACAGTAACTGACAACGTCTGGTCACCTGTCCACCAGTCACTGTAGACATAGTGATTAAATCCATTCATCGCACATGATTGATACCATTATGGCACCAGGATGTTGTCAACTATCAGTCTACTAATGTGGTTATACCATATAAACTGTGATTCCACAATAACTAGAGAGGTTAATGCCTAGGTGGCTGGTGGATTAGAGGCCTTAAAGAGATTAGAGCTGCAGTAGCACAGGGACAAAAACTATGTGGCAAGGAGTCGGAGCCATAAGCCTCTGCTCTCCTGTGATTAGCCCAGTTTCTCTTTTACACTTTCTCAGCAGACCTTCCAAAACACTAGCCCATGAGCTCCACTCATGTTTTTCTCTTCCTCTCTGCTCTTCCCTGAAAGTGGTCTAAGAGTGAGAGTTACAAAAGGTTGGTGGTTAGACAGTGCAAGTTGTTTTGGCACCTTTTAGTTTGAAAAAAGTTACTCAAGCAGATGTTTAGAACTTAAATGGGATCAAAAGACGTGCTGTGGTTCTAACTATTGATTGGTGGATGGAGGGTGATGGTCCATGTTGAGTGCAGTCTCAGTCTTCCACGGGTCTGCTTCAAAGTCAAAGAAAAGCCAAGCTCTTCAGTTTTCTCTGTTGACTTTAAAACAGCAGAGAAAGATAAAGAGAGAGTAAAACTAGAGGGAGGGGTTGTCATATGCTCTTTCTCTTTCACTCAAACATAAACATCATGCATGAATACACATTTACACATAAGCCATGTACATATAATCACCTTATCTTTGCACAATTAATTTGTTTACTGTATGAACCTTATCAGCTGAAGGGGCAGCTAGTTGCATGTTTATATTCATCTTAAAGAGAACATGAGCAGGTGAAAGGAGACCATCTACCATCTTTCCACTGGTAGGTAATTGTCAGGCTGTGGCTAAATCTACATTAGAAGTCATGCACTCATTAGTCTATAAAGATTTTATTGTTGTATTTATGTAAATATGTTTGTGTCATTTTTGTGTGTGTGTGTGTGAGTGAGTGATCCACATCTGATTCATTCCTCTGTATAACCTATTGTATGTGTTGATTGTGTGGTTATGCGTCTAAATAAGGATCTGACCACTTTACAGCTTGCTACTGTGAATCACAAACTAGCTCCACCTTGACACAATGATACGACAGACTGTTTGCTTTTTAGAAATTAAAAAACGCTGCAGTCTCCTTCGCCCATTTCTCCCTCAGCTCCTCACCATTCACATGTCACATGTCACAGTAGAAAAAAAGCACATAAATAATACAATGATTCCCAAAAAAACCAAATTATCCAAATTTTTAAACTATTCCTTTAATTAGTAGTAGGAAAAGCACCCAGGCTTTTCATACTAGCTGTCAAAATGTCTGCTGTAAAAATGCCCTTTGAGGTTTAAACATCATTGACATTAAAGGTCATGTCAGGTATTCTGGCTGATTAAACCTCTGCCTAAGGCTGAAGGTAGGTGGACAATCCGATGGGAATTATGTAACGTCACCAGAGTTTATGTATTAATAATAATGAAATAGTTGTAAATTGCCCTGCCCTGAAAGGTACAACAAAGCTGACAGGAGAGTGAAAGAGTACATACCCACAGAGTCCTGAGAAAAGAATCAACACAGATATAACGTCTGATGTTTCAACATGTGTTAGCGGAAACAACATGAACAACACATCAGAGAAATGGATTCATAACATTTTATTATCATGTTGTTTTTTTGCCAGTGTCTCAGACTGAAGCTATTTTCTTTTTTCTATTTGAGAGCTTTTTGTAAGACTTGGGTTCTTAGTGTTCCATAGGTGACTCATTAAATACTTAAATGACCAAAAAGGCCATAATGGCTGCAGTCTTTAGTATTGTCCCTGCAGGAAACAGTGAAAAAAATGGGATTAGAAAGTGTTTCCTTGCAGAGTGAAAGAGGCTTTCACACTCTCTCTCTCACATACATAAACTGCATTACACACACACCAGAGGTTGTAGTTTATTGTTATACTGTGTCCCAAATGTCAGAGAGTGATGGTCATCATGCTGATGAAAGAGTTGTCATTTTCTTGTTATTGTCTACATTACTTCTATCTATTTAACAGTAAACATATACACTATATTTAGATGTTTGAGTTGTTCTTGAATATCACAGCTTTAAAGTTGGTGGTACGACAGGGTTTTACTGCAAATTGTATTGTTGTATGTTTATTGTTTTGTATTGTATTGCTTATGCCCATCACTTTGCATTCCTGTCATTTCTTTTGTCTAAATAAAATGTCATCCAGGGGCAAATTAAGCTGAAACAGACACAAACCATGCATAACAATAGGTGCTTCAGCATTTATGTTATTGGCCATTCCAGTGGAAAAACAAACAAACTTCCCTTCCTCTTTACTTCTTTCATTTCTTTTTTACCTCTTCCTTTCTTAACCCCTTCATTCCTTCCTTTTCTACTTATTTACTTCCTTCCTTACCTTTCTCTCTTCCTTACTTAACTCACTTACTTCCTCACCTCCTTTTGAAGTAATTTCATTCTTTTTTCCTGCCTTATATTATTTCTTACTTCCTTCCAGCCTTCTTCACCTTCTTCCTTCCTTTCTTAACCTCCTCCTTCCTTCCTGACTCTCTTTCCTCACTTTCTTAACCCCTTACTTCCTAACTTTTTTCCTTTTTTTCCTCCTTACCTTACTTCCTCCTCTTCCTTACCTCCTCCTCATTCCTTCTGTTTCCTTTCATCCTTAACTACTCACCTGATTCCATCCTTAACCCCTTCCATCCTTCCATCCTTCCCTCTTTCTTTCACTACGACTCCTTCTTTTTTCCCCCCTCCTTCATTCTGTCCCTCCTTGGACCAACTTCTTTTGAGCTATCTCCCTCTGCTTGGCATGGAGTCAAGCCTTTTACTACTGCATCATCCACTGTCAGTGTGGGTGGGGGGCTGAGATCAATCACTGTGCCTCTAATGCAGTGCTTTAGCATACAAAGAGTGCTTTGAGGTTGATATGGTCCACAGGGAAATCATGTGATGCACTATTTATACTGAAGGTACCTGTAGCTGGCATTCTCACTCTGCCATCATTTTATGTAACTTATTTTTTCTGATTCATTTCATGGTCAGTATAGTATTATTTTTTATCAGACATTATGCACTTAACTCAGCCAGCAAAATAAAAGTCAGCCTTTTGAATCGCTTTATTTTTTATTTGTCAATGGCGCATGGCTCTGAAGCAGCCCTTTAAAAATGCTGTAAGTCAATACTTGTCTTGTGTTTATTTCTGAAGTGTTGGCAACTCCCCTGAATTCCCCGCATATGACATATATCTTACTACTGACCTTTCTCAAGATTGCCAGTGAATCAGATCATCACATCTCAAATCTCTAGCTCCCCCGCGCCGATAAATTACTTTCCTAAAATTAAACTGTTATCCTACTCAATGCCCCTGTGTTGCCTACATATAAGTCAATCAAAAGCAACATGAATGGGACATGCAACATTGTTCCTCAGTGAATCCCAAGTAATAAGGCAGTCTAACCAGGAGAAATTAATACTGTTCTCTTGTTGAGGAAGGACATTATCTTGCCTTTCACAATGCTTTCACTCATGATCGAATTGAGAGATTTAGTATATTTGGTGTTCACATCTTATACATGCCAGGTTCAAATATCTAACTTGCCAATTATACAGAGAGTTTGATAGAAGCCTGTCTATTCTCTATAGATTTCCTGCTGCATGGGGCTTGAATTGATCACATCCAGCAGTTACTTGGAAATGGAAGCTGCAACAGGGATGCTGACAGGCAGATAGCATTTAACACAAACAAATCCTCATACGTGCATGTATGCACAGAGACACAATTTACAATGCCTGCTAATGAAGTTCACATTTCTTACCTGATTTTACTTGGACTTAAAGGTTGAGTTTGTATGAGAGAACTTTGTAGGTTGTGTATTGATGTCGACCTCCTATTCCCAAAGGCATACTAATCAGAAACCTGCAGCTTTATGCTCCGCCCTTAAGCAAACAAACCATTAATTCCAGCTGCCCCTCAGGCGTTGCTTTATATGACAGCCCCAACCAGGTCACGCTCTGCAGGCATCTACAACATGACTTGTGTTTAGAGAAGATATGGCTTTATGACTAACATACAGTATGTGCACTGGCCCATACAGTACATGTGTGGGCTGCATGTGTGCTGATAATCCTAATTGTTTTGCAATAATGCAGTTATGCACGAGGTGAAAAGCAGGGCATGCAGATAATTTTCAAACCACTGCATCATAAGCACATCATCAAGTCCCTATACGCTCATTTCCATGTTGGAATTGTACCGTTTTTCTCAATTGTTTAGGCACATTTTCTGGAACAGTTCTCAAAAACCTGTTCAGTGTGTACTGCATACCCACTCAAAACATTGAACTACTGGTTCAAAAGTAAATTAATGTCAACCAGTTCATCACTGTCACTGAAATTAAAAATCATTGTTTAAGTCAAACATTAAAAATTCTAGGAACAATGTAATTGAAGTCTCTCTCACAGTTGGACTATTTATTTTAAATGTACTTACAATCAGTAACACTCTACAAACTTGAAAGAGAAATCTTGAAATGTCTATATTCACAGGTTTCTCAATTACAGTGTGCACCTCTTACCTACAGTGGGTACGGAAAGTATTCAGACCCCTTTAAATTTTTCACTCTTTGTTTCATTGCAGCCTTTTTCCAAAAATCAAAAAAGTTCATTTTATTTCTCAGTAATGTACACTCAGCAACCCATCTTGACAGAAAAAAAACAGAAATTTAGAAATTTTTGCATATTTATTAAAAAACAAAAACTGAAATATCACATGGTCATAAGTATTCAGACCCTTTGTTCAGTATTTAGTAGAAGCACCCTTTTGATCTAATACAGCCATGAGTCGTTTTGGGAAAGATGCAACAAGTTTCTCACATCTGGATTTGGGTATCCTCTGCCATTCCTCCTTGCAGATCCTCTCCAGTTCTGTCAGGTTGGATGGTAAACGTTGGTGGACAGTCATTTTCAGGTCTCTCCAGAGATGCTCAATTGGGTTTAAGTCAGGGCTCTGGCTGGGCCATTCAAGAACAGCCACAGAGTTGTTGTGAAGCCACTCCTTCGTTATTTTAGCGGTGTGCTTAGGGTCATTGTCTTGTTGGAAGGTAAACCTTCGGCCCAGTCTGAGGTCCAGAGCACTCTGGAAAAGGTTTTCGTCCAGGATATCCCTGTACTTGGCCGCATTCATCTTTCCCTCGATTGCAACCAGTCGTCCTGTCCCTGCAGCTGAAAAACACCCCCACAGCATGATGCTGCCACCACCATGCTTCACTGTTGAGACTGTATTGGACAGGTGATGAGCAGTGCCAGGTTTTCTCCACACATACCGCTTAGAATTAAGGCCAAAAAGTTCTATCTTGGTCTCATCAGACCAGAGGATTTTATTTATCACCATCTTGGAGTCCTTCAGGTGTTTTTTAGCAAACTCCATGCGGGCTTTCATGTGTCTTGCACTGAGGAGAGGCTTCCTTCGGGCCACTCTGCCATAAAGCCCCGACTGGTGGATTGCTGCAGTGATGGTTGACTTACTACAACTTTCTCCCATCTCCCGACTGCATCTCTGGAGCTTAGCCACAGTGACCATTGGGTTCTTCTTTGCCTCTCTCACCAAGGCTCTTCTCCCCGATAGCTCAGTTTGGCCGGACGGCCAGCTCTAGGAAGGGTTCTGGTCGTCCCAAACGTCTTCCATTTGAGGATTATGGAGGCCACTGTGCTCTTAGGAACCTTAAGTGCAGCAGAAATTTTTTTGTAACCTTGACCAGATCTGTGCCTTGCCACAATTCTGTCTCTGAGCTCTTCAGGCAGTTCCTTTGACCTCATGATTGTCATTTGCTCTGACATGCACTGTGAGCTGTAAGGTCTTATATAGACAGGTGTGTGGCTTTCCTAATCAAGTCCAATCAGTATAATCAAACACAGCTGGACTCCAATGAAGGTGTAGAACCATCTCAAGGATGATCAGAAGAAATAGACAGCACCTGAGTTACATATGAGGGTCACGGCAAAGGGTCTGAATACATATGACCATGTGATATTTCAGTTTTTGTTTTTTAATAAATATGCAAAAATTTCTAAATTTCTGTTTTTTTCTGTCAAGATGGGTTGCTGAGTGTACATTACTGAGAAATAAAATGAACTTTTTTGATTTTTGGAAAAAGGCTGCAATGAAACAAAGAGTGAAAAATTTAAAGGGGTCTGAATACTTTCCGTACCCACTGTATAAGTGCACACATGGCAGTGACAGTATTGTACTTCAAAATGGAAAGCTAATACAACAGTAAAGACAAGATTCTCTAAACACAACAAATTCAATTATTGAGGAAACGTTCCCGTATGGCCACACCGTTTCATCTACTTTACATTTGATATTTGCTCTTCCAAAACACCAACACACACAAGCCCCCTCTACATGTCCCTGCTGTGACCTGTGTACAGACAGCATGACGGCTCTGTCCTCCTGTCTCTTCCTTTGTGTCCACCCCTCACTCTCATATATGGTCTACTTTAGTCTGCTCCATCTCCATACCGACATTTCATCTGTATATCTGTCCTATCTATTAAAAGTGGAAATGGCCAAAAAAACTAATCTAAAAAAACTAAAAAAAAAGTACAATGGAGAAATGTCATTTGACAATTGTGCCACAACAACTTACATAAAGGAATGTGGATGATTATGGAGAATGCCTGCTTAGTAAGACAACAGCAAAATAAGCTGTTAATTAAATAATTTTTTCGCTTAAGTGAAAATCGACATCTCCATCAATACCCAACCGTGATTCCTGAAACAAAGGAATAATCACCAGCAGCAGTACATCTAGTACAGCTTAATATTCCTCATTTTATCAGAGCTCAATTCAGCATTTGTGGCATTTATTAAAGGTTGATAATTCATCATTGGCATTGTTTACTGGGGTGCTTGTGTGTGCTTGGGTTTCCTGATTTGACAATTACAAGTTTGTTCACAAAGTTAAGGCTTACCTGCACACTCATTTTGTTTCAAGGTGGCTTTGTATACAAATGGTTACCATCTAGTTTGGCAGTGTGTTCGTCTAGATGTATTTCCTCTTTGAAGTCAGCTCCGTGCCTTGTTATCCATCCCTTAGCCCATGGCTTCTCCATGTATCAGCCTGCATCTGATGAAAGGGCTACACAGCTCAACCCAGAGCTCCCTCAGAGACACACAGAGAGATATAGAGGATTCAGAGGGAGATGTTTAATCACAGATCTGCATAGTCACATTAGGAGGATGGGGAAAAAATATTTAAAAAAAGTTAAATTAAAAAAAAGTTATCAAACAACTCAAATATTCATAAAGTCAATACAGCGACAGACTCCTTAAAAATTGTGCGGGTTTATAACACCTTTGATCTGAATTGGACAAGAAATAGGCATTCTGAAAACATTGTTAATGGTTTGAGTTTGAGTGAAAGTTTTTCCTTAAATTTAGCAATATGCAAATAAGGGTTTAAAGGTTATTGAAAGAAAAACAAGTTTGGAACTGTTGATAAGAGTACAGTACCTGATTTAGCTCTGTGAAATCAACCATTTCTGCTTTTCTGTTCTAGACAACATCTAGTAATTTGATACTTTGACTTCAAGATCAATAAAGTCAATCAACGAAGAGGAGAGGTTTAAATGATAAAGAGCATGCAGCAAAAAATAGTTAAGCAAGGCATGCAGTAAAAACATTTTTGCATGTAAATATGCTATTCTTGCCTACCAACCAGGGCTGTAGTACTTGAGTCCAGTCATGGACACCCGCTGGTATTTGGATTTGGACTTGTCTCGGTCTCTGCCACTGGTCTTGCCAAATATGGCTTTTGGTCTTGACCAAGTCCAGGTGTCTTTATTATTTTTAGAATAATATTGGAGGGAAAGTGGCCACCTAATAACCAATCATACACTAGATTATCTTCACATGCCATGCATGTGCGTGCCCTGCTAACATTATTGCCATTCATTTTAAGTGATTCACACAAACATAACAGTAACCTTAACAAATGAAGATGCCCGCCAATTCTGCCGTAATCAAATTTTATTATAGAAATCACCAGAAATAAGACTATATGTTTTCTGTTGTGGACTCGGTCTTGACTCGGACTCAAACCTTTTGGACTCGGTCTTGACTTGTTCTCGACTGTTCCTGGTCTTGAACTTGTCTTGGACTCAACAAAGGTAGTCTTTACTACAGCCCTGCTACCAACCACATCACATGAGAGCATTGCTCTACCCATTTTTATTTTTGAGAAATGTTTGAGTCAACGAAAAAGAAAAAGCATGAAAATGTTGATGGAGTTGATAATATTGATATTTAGCCTTTTATGCCAAATCCTCTTGTTTTCCTGTGACAGTTTATGCGAGTTAAAATAGAAAAGATGACTTATCTAATACCAGAAAGTGTTTTTATTTGTATTGCTTTTAGTGTTCAGCACATTCACCACACGCACATAGCTTATGGCAGGGCATAAATCAATTAGATATTCATGAAAATATTCTAAAAACAAAGAAATATGTTGATCAGAAAATACACACAGCTAGCAACAGCAATATAATTTCCTTTCTGGAATTACAAAGGAATGAATTAAAGGATTATCCTTACACTTTTTTGTTCCTCCGATATATGCAGCTCTGGTTCAAGGTGGTCTTGAACTCTGTTGGTTGGGTCAGCAGCACTGATTTGCTGGGCAATAAGAACCGGCCATGCGGCAGCTGCCTTTGTGTTTCATTGACCTATGTCTGTAATTACAGTGTGAAAATATCAGCTGTCCGCTCACATAAATGTCGTCCCAGAGTGAACAAAGTTTAATCGAAACAGAATCTCTTGCCTGATCTGACTCGGAGGTTATGAATACTGATGGAAATGATGGGCTGGATGGGGAATATATCCACTTCTTTTAATCCTTCCAAACTAATAAAAAGACACACATTCTGCAGATTGTAACCAAACCAAGACATAAATTGAAATCCAAGGAATAAAATGTCCTCCCCTCACTTAGAACTAGTCTGAAGCTAGGATTAGGATGTCACTCTACACAGACGCTGCTGCGCTTATTTGTGAAATCTATGCTACAGTGTGGATGGAATGTGTTGACAATTTAAATAAAAGCTCTGCCTGCTGCATCACTTGGCCAAGCTTTCAACGAGAGATGTGGAACACAAATTGCTTGCCAAAAGAGCATAGGAAATTTCAATGTAATACATAAAATTCTGTCAAAATTTAAAATTTAAAGAGACTTTTAGCATGTATAAATGTCTCGGCAAAATGTAAATTTTAAATAAATATTTCACTTTGAGATATTTGTTATTGACATCCTCTCAGAATATGAAATGGCAAAGGTATTAAGTACATTCTGTATCACTGCAGGACTTTTTTTCCCATTTCACAATTAGCAGGATTATGCTCCAATGTTTCATCTCAGACTTGTCCTCCAACAAATAAAGGCTTCGGTTTCTTGACATTGGACAGTCGACAACTCAGCACAGAACAAACAAGTCTTCTGAGTTCAGCCAACACTGTCTTCTCCTGTATATGTAGACTATATGAATATCATCCAATGATTTTCTTGCATGCTGTAAATAGATGTGAGTAGGGTGAGTAGTTGTGTATGACTGGAAACATTAACCACCTACAGGATGTACAGTAACTTACAATTGTTCTCATCATCATTGGCTTTCAGGAAAGTGGAAGCTAAAGCAAGATAATATGTTTTATAGTTTGATAATTATTTTTTTATTTATGTTTTTTTATTACAAGCTACTGTACATTATGGGAACACAGTGATATAAATATACCTTTGTATCTGTTAAGTCCACTCTCTTTTTTTTTGCTCACTGATATTTTTTGTGTAAATTTTCTCATGCATATCATTGACATCACCATTTGAAACGTTGGATCGATAGAGTGTCCATCATTGTTTGAATATGCCTAAACAAATGTCACCTATCTTAGCGCGCATCCCTGCGCAAAGAGCATCTGGGCTTAGTCGTGGAATAGTTTGAGCTCCAAATTCTCCGCCTGTTTTGTGTGAGCTTGTGTAAGCAAGCTTTGACTTATCTTGGTTGTGAGCTGACATGGTAGGGGATCGGAATCAAAGCATAATAAATCTCCCCAACAAAGAAATAACTCCTTCTACTATTTTAAAATGCACCCTTCATCCCTGGATGCTCCACTGAATACACTGACATGCTTCCACTAATATAACTACAGGAATTCTGATGCATTTAGGGAAGAAGATGCTGAATGTAAAATTAACAGATCAGCCTCTGTACACGAGCTATCACAGGAACTGATAGACTTAAATACAGAAGCATTAGTTATAGCTGCAGCCATGCTTAATGTTTGATAGAAATTTTTATTATTGATAATGCACCATCATGCTTCAGTGGCTCCCACTTACACCCAATTACTTCCTCACATTGGCATCTTAAACATCACATTTTCTTCAACATGTTATGATTTGTGCAAAAATAATGGCAGGCGATTATACTGTGTATAGATGTTGGTAATATTGACTATTCTGTGTACCGAGATGCATGGCAAGGGGGGGGGGGGACAGACATCAGTGACATCAGGCACCACTGACTCAATCTGTGAAATCTCCTTACCCAAACCTCCCTTTCATTAACTGTTCATCCTTTCATCTGTCTCTCTCTTTCTTTCTCTGCCTCTCTCCCTCCATCACTGCCTTATCGGTCTCTACCTCCCTCTTTCCTTCCAGGGATGCATGACCTCACCTGGGGGCTATGATAACACAAGGCAGAGTCATAAATGGCTGGAGAGTGAGGAGGGAAATCAGAAATGGTCAAGCAGTTAGCTAGAGAAAATCAGCTGTGTGTGTCGGCTGCCACAGAGGCCAGTGAAGGTCTTATTGGCTGATTTCACTCAAGCTAAACCTTTCTCATGAGGGAGCAGGAAAACCGCCCCTCAAAGTCATTTCTGAATGATTTGCCTTCTAACTTGCGCCCAAAATCCATTGCTTGTTGCAAACACACTGAGACCCCTTTAAAAGGAGAAAATCAGTTGCATAAAAACAGTTTCATGCTGGGCAGACTCAGGCACATCGAGTCCTCCGAAATATTGTTTGTATCTGTTGCTTATACAAACACTGTGGCTGGGCCATTCAAGAACAGCCACAGAGTTGTTGTGAAAGATATTAGGGATATATAGAAGTTGCAGCTTTTTGCAATGGTGGACAGGAAGTTTATTCCTGTTCCACCTGTGTGCAGTGCCTGGTTTTTTCTCCACACATAGGGTTCTGGTCGTCCCAAACCTTAGAATTAAGGCCAGGAAATTTTTTTGTAACCTTGACCAGATCTGTGCCTTATTCTGTCTTGGCTCTCAAATTTCTGAATGATTTGCCTTAGTTATAAACATATACTGTATATTACTTGTATATTATCAGTGTTGGGACAAAAGTAAAATCAATTACAGCAATGCAGCCTATTGCTTGTTGCTGTAACACAGTAATATAACATAACATAACATTTTGGTAATATTTTACCCCTTACTATCTCATATGAGGGTCACGGCAAAGGGTCTGAATACTTATGACCATGTGATATTTCAGTTTTTGTTTTTTAATAAATATGCAAAAATTTCTAAATTTCTGTTTTTTTCTGTCAAGATGGGTTGCTGAGTGTACATTTGAGAAATAAAATGAACTTTTTGATTTTTGAAAAAAAGGCTGCAATGAAACACATTTTAGTATTTTACCCCTTACTATCTCTGTAACGCGATTATTTTTGGTGTTCTGATTTTTTAAGAATTCATCAACACACCAAACATTTCAACACAAGAGAAAAGGAATCTGTGAGTAAAAGAGTACTGTTATTTCCTGTTGCTGGAATTCAATGGTTAAGATGAGTGCTTAGACCGAAAATATATAATACACCTTATGTAATACTTATTTAAATATATATTTTCTTCTATGTTTCCTCTGAGTCCTCTTTGTGTCTTACTCTCCACACCTCCAAAAATCCTTTTGTCATGTGACAAAAGCCATAGGTAGTATTATATATGAGTGTTTCATTAGTGTATATGAGAATGTTTCAGTAGTTTATATAAGATCATTCCACTTGTATGTTTGTGAGGTTTCAATATAGTATGTGAGCGTATAATGGTTTAGTAGTGTACAGTATATGAAAGCATTTCATATAGTGAAGGCTCTCACAGTGTGTGTGAGAGCATTCACTTGTAAGTGTGTCATATCTTTGCATTAATATGATCTGTAATCACAACATCTAAGTTCTCTTTATATCCAGTCTGAACACAGCTTTACACCTTTGGCAGTTGTGTAACAACACACTCCTTCTCATGTCGCATTTCAGTGTAACTATACAGTATGTCACTTAAATGATCAGGGCAGTTGTTTCTTCTAACAAAGATGGTCTTACACACACACACACATACACAGACAAAATGAGTTGGCTTACTCACAAGTAATATTGCATGTCTTGCAGGTACACACACACTTAGGCTATCTGCATTACACATTTGCATATAAGTATAAAGGTATGAGTGCAAATACACAGACACACATTTCCGAACACACAATTTGGCATTTATGTTGTATAAGGCATCTAAGGAAAAACTCAATGATGTTATGTAAAATGACAATGCGATGAGATGATGACAGAAAAATAAAGAGAATAAGAGAGAAAAGAGAACCAGTGATACATGAGAAATATGGGATTTAATTCCTCTCCCAAGACTCAGCCTCTGCTTAATGCAGTTTGCTGAACTACCCCTCACCTCTAAATTGTCTATTAGAGGAGGATCAAGGTGTCTGTTTGTGCATGTGGCTTTAGATATTTTGTTGAATATGTGTAATGGGGTCTTATTTCATACACCTATTGTAGGAAAGTTCATTTGGATATGCATCGCTGTGGTGGTCCTCATCTTTTTTTATTCTTTTCTTTTTTTTTTTTTCTTTTCTTTTCTTTTCTCTTTTCCTTTCCTTTCTCTTTTCTTCCGTTCTTTTCCTTCTCTCCTTTTCTCTAATATTCTCTCTGCTTTCTGTCACAGCTTTGGCTCCTGCTGAAGACAGATAACAGAAACTGGAGGTTTATATTTGCTTTATTGAGCGTTAGATTCACAAGTGTGTATTCAGTGCTGATGGATGTTCCTTATGATCCGTGCCCAATGATAGTGTGAATGACTGTCTGTGTGCATGTGTGTCTATACAAGAGTTTGTGTGTATGGTAATGTGTGTAGGTTGCTTAAATCTGCATTGAGTGTAGAAAGCTGAAGGCGTCTGGGAATGTGATAGTGGTTGCTATACATTGGCAAATGTGTTCACACAGTACTGTACACAAATACGTGACAGAAAACTGGCTTGACTGCCATGGTTGTGTAACATGAAGATATAACAATGACACCATGCAACAAAATTCAAATTTCTCTTTTATCCCATTTTCACTAAATTGTCCCACTGCTTGTCATTTTCATATAATTTCAGCTCAGTTTTCTGAGGTTAGATAATCTTCCATCTCATTTCTCCTTGCAGCATGATATAGGCACATTGTGCCTTTTACCAGATATTTCTCCTTTCATTTCTGATTTTACTCTCCCCATCCGGGGGCTGTATCTTTTTTAAGGAACTTTTATTAAATTGGGAGGACGCTGTTCCCTGATTTTAGTTTTTTCTCTTTGACCTTTTTTGTAAGCATCAAATGTCTTCCAATATATTCACTATGCCATTTTTTCCATCACCAAAATGAGGCCTTAATTAAACCATCTATTCCGCTTTGAGTTTAATGTGAAAGCGTGATCTGACATTAAGTCAAGTGCACTCGGCCATATCACACCTCATGACTGCCATCTGCTTAGACAGGCCTGCTTGTTATAGCCGCTCTCCAGGGAGAGTTCCCTTGCTCTGTTTGGCACTGGTCCTTAGTGTGTGTGTAAGGACCTATATGGTAATAAAATATGCAGCTGTATTTGATAAGCTTCACATTGTGTGTATGTATGTACAGTATGTGTATATTTAAATTTACACTTTTTACATACAAACTTGTATCCGTACATAGTATACAATGTTTCTGTTTACCTTGTTTTATTTTGTTTTTAGCCATATTTCTATTTTCTATTGTGTCTAATGTGTATGCACTTTGAGAGCCAAAAAAGAGTCAAATTCCCTGTGTTCACACTTATTGGCCATTAAAGCTGATTCTGATAACATCACAAGTAAAGCCCATTGGGAAGTCTGTTCAGGGCTACACATTATCTGCACATTTGAGTTGCCCCTGCTGTGCATCGGAGTGTGAATGTGTGTGAGTGTTTATCTGATGAGCAGGTTGCACCGTGTACGGCAGCCTTGGCCACAGTGTGTGAATGGTGAATGTTTCCTGTATGATGTAAAAGTGCTTTGAGTAGTCTATATAAATACAGCACATTTACATTTAACCACTTTAGCTACATCCGCTAGCTGTTTCTCTAACTTTGGTCAGTACAAGGCAGGAGACTTAGCTGGGAGACTTCTTCTAAACAAGAGCGTACTTCCAACTTTGCGTGGAATAGATGAGGGGTATGTAAGTAGTTCTATACAATTTATTTTGTAGATTATGAACTTGTGTGTGTTGTAGCAGTGTTTTTGCCATTGAGAACGAGGCGGCTAACCGCTAGCAACGCTAGCTTCTAGCTAGTAGCACAGTACCTAGCAGTACCTACATGTGACTCCCAACAAAGATGGGATAGAAGTGTGATGCCTCACTCTGTAGCTAAAACATTGACCCAAACACAGGGTGTAAAGAGGAGCTGCAGCAATGTGCAGTACAACAATTTATGGTGTTTTTTGAAAATGTAATGTAAACCTATTCTGGTACAACTTCAAAATGCAATTATGAACCTGAAAATTAGCATAATATGGGCACTTTAATCTAATAAGTGGTAGCTATATCTCTGAGTGAAATGGTAGGGGAGTAAAAAGTACAATATGTACACTACCGGTCAAAAGTTTGGGGTCACTTATACATTTCCATACCACTCCATTATAGACAGAATACCTGCTAATTTGGGTGGGGGGCTGATCTTTAATGCAATATCTACACTGCCCATTATCAGCAACCATTCAGCCAATGTTCCAAAGGCACATTCTGTGTACTAATCTATCATTTAAAAATAAAAAATTAGAAAAACATTGGAGAACCATTTTACTATTATGTAAGCACATAATGTAATCTGAAAACAACTGCCCTGGTTAAAAAAACAATGCAACTGATCTCAGCTGGCATTCTGTCTACAATGGGAATTTCTATGTGACCCCAAACTTTTGACCGGTAGTGTATGTCTGAAATGTTGTAAAAGACAAAAAAAAAATACTAAGTTTCTCCAATTTATATTCACAGTATTTGAGTAAATGTACTTGCAGTCAATTTTCACCACTGAAACCATTTTAGTAAATTCAATGACCAACATTATCCTTGGATAAGATAAGATAGATAGTGACACACAAAATAATTGGTTCCATGCTCTCATTGGCACTGCTGGCAAAATGTCCTAAGCCATAAATTTAGCCCATCCATATTTAATTAACAGTCCCTTTTGTGCTTTTAGGTCTTTGTTTGATGTGTGAAACACTAAATTCCGAGGATGCTGCTCACTGCCAGTTAGTTTGGATGAGCCTGTGCAGCTGTGAAGTGATAGAGATAAACACTGCATTGTGAGAAAAAACAAAAGAGCACACAAATACTTCTTGATTGGAGCTGACATACACTTTGTGTCAGCCCTGTACTCCGTGTCACCATGAATTGTATATCTGGAATTGTTCCAATTTAAATAGCTTTTTGAGTTTGTGTGTGTGTGTACTGTGTTGCATTTGTTTGGAGGTTTTCTGTGTGTAACTGTGCAGTAATGTTGGTAAAAAGTGAGAGAAACGGGAAGACAAAGGATCAAAAGATGTAGAGGGGACTGTAATAAACTTTATGGGTCTGTATTCTATCTCTGGTGATTTTCTAAGGGCTAATCTGTTAGTAGTAATTTTTACACAGATGCTTGGATCTCAAAGGATCACACAGAAACACATCTTTACTTCCCCCTCCGCCATACATTTACTGTATCCATTGCTTACATGCCCACATAGACACATACTCTACATTAACATATGCATGCAGACGCACACACACACACACACACACACACACACACACACACACACACACACACACACACACACACACACACATACACGCATTAACAGTAAACCCCCAGTGTGTTGTAGCCTCCTGCTTTCAACTTTAAAATGCTTTAATAGCGCTATTTTGAAAACAGGGACCGTTTTTTCAGAACACTACACCCAATTAGCACAACCACACACCCAATTAACACAACACCTCAGACCTTTTGCAAAATTAAACACTCTTGCAAAAACTATACACTAATTCATAAAAATCATATTTTGTTACCATATGAAACACACACGATCCATATGACTTAATTCTGTTTGAACCAGTTACACACTGCTGTTGCTAGCCTAAAACACTTTTATCAATACTACTTCTTGGTGATTGGAGTACTGTAAATAAAGGACACAACTAGAAAATGTTTTATTGTCATTGGAGAGCAGTAAGTGATGGGTTGGGATCAATGGGTGGAGTCTTGTGGGATGCTTTTGGCCTGTAAATGTCTTCTAGGGTAGGTAAGTATATGCTATGGATGCCCTTTGATGCAGTTATAGTGACTCTCTGAAAGGCCTTCCTGTCGGTCAGGGCGCAGCTAGCAAACCACACCGGAATGCCATGAGAGAGGATGCTCTCCATATAGCATCAGTAGAAGGACAGAAGCAGCTGCTGTGTGAGATTTGCTAGCCACAGGGTCCTCAGGAAATAAAGGTTTGTGTTATGGGTCGGTGTACAGTATGTACAGGATGGGACTCAACAACACACAACACCTCCAGTGTTAAGAGTGATAAAACCCTAAACTGACAGTCTGTAGTCAGCCTGTTAAGAAGTCCCTGATCCATTTGCAGATGTTGGTGTTCACACCCAAGTCACGCAGTTTGTCCGCCATTCTACTGGGGATTATCGTGTTGAATGCAGAACTAAAGTCCGCAAACAGCACTCTCACATATAAGCCAGGGCTCTCCAGGTGAGTCAGAGCAGAATGCAGAACTGTCGGCCCTGTTTGCAAACTGATGTTAGTCCAGTGTGGGTGGGAGTGAAGACTGTATGTGGGCCAGGACTCTCAAAACACCTTATCACAGTTGAGTGATTTTTTTTGAGTGAATTTTGAGCAAAAATTTTTTGCAAATTTGACCAATAGCCGGAATTTTCCGCGACTTCAACCAATCCCAGCCGTCCCACGTGCCAGACTTTGTATCAGTATGTGACTCTGAGAGCCAATGACTAAGCAAGAGGGAGAACGGGTTGACGTCACAGGTATGTGGCCATATTTATTTCCTTGTTTACTGAAATGTGCGTGACTCGAACATCTCACATTTACCAACAAAACGTACAGCGTAAGCGTGCAAAACATGTCAGACTGTCCTGCCAACCTGTATACATTATAACATCAATGTACAATTTTTTACTCTGATCGCTGAATGCGGCTGCTGTTTCAATCCTGTTGGCTCTCTGCAGCAGGCGGGGCTGCTGAGCGTACAGTGGACGCAGGAAAAAACGGAGATGAGACGTACAGGATGGCCTAAATTGAAGACAGCCACTGACAAACATGTTCAAATTTGATTTATTATAATACAATATTATGTTTTGTCTTAAATCCACCAGCCATTTTCATATCATACCAACCATTTGCAGCACAGTGAGCCTTTTTAAGGTTACTAGGAAAATTTAGCCTACAAGTTTACTTTTTATTTGTTAAAAACTATACAAAAAACACTTTTTCTGTCTCTCGCAACTTCATTGCAATAAACATACAAAAGACAACTTTTATCGCAATTCTTCACAAAAGCTTCTGCAACAATCTCAAAAAAAGTCTGACTAATGCTAACATACCGTATAGCATGCCTACTTCTTTTATTGTTGTAGTGTTATCATCAACAGTTTGTCCACCACTTGTTTTTGGCTCAGCTTTATCAAGGGGCAAAGTGTTTTTAAGGGGAGGTCTGCTTACCGCAGGTTCCACCCTCACTCTCTTATCTCTGTCCCTCTCCTCTTGAGTCTCCTCCTCACTGTGCATGCCCCTGCCACCGACACCACCACCACTATCATCAGCCACGGGAGCTGATGAAGGTCTTGCTGCTGCCGAACATTTCTGTCAATTTGACACATTTGGCAGCGTCTGCCTAAAGGGCCTGTTTCTTTTTCCCACACAGCTTCTCTGCACCGCCTTTGTGTTTCTTCTCCATGACCTCTATTACTATTTTAGCCTGTCAGATGCACACTAAAACTGCATGCAGGCAGAAATCCCAAAGAGGGTGCTGTTTAAAGATATGATTGGGCCAGTCCAGTGTCAATCAAGAAAACAACTAATGGGCCGCTGAGCTATGTGTTTCATGGGACGTGTCTGTCAGAAAAAAAAGTGTTGACGGTCAGCCCAAAAAGCATGGTGGCCCACCGGTAAAGTGCCCCGGTATGGAGACTCACAACAAAACTTGGCCCAGTTTCCATGCTACAGTACTACAGTAGTGTGCATAACACTGTCAGCACAGCACACTGACAAACACAAGATACTCTATTCAGGTTACAATTACAGTAAAAAATAAAAATAAAAAAAAAAATCTAAAAAAATTGAAAAATACCGTACAGAAAATACTGAACTTACAGTACCTGCTGCTGAATGGTGTGTCTACAATTAAGCAATCATGTGTTTGCGCACCTGATGGCTGCGTTGGGTCATAGGTGTGGTAATTTGAGTGTTTTAGAATTGCAAGGAAATGACATCATGATATACTTCTGTGTCTAATGTATACAAGTGTGTTTGGTGTTTTGAAAATCATTGTGTGTATTGTTTTGCAAAAAATGTGAGGCAGACATTGTGCTTATAGTGGTGTATATCTGGCACAATGATTTGTTCCTTTAGTGTAAGATTTGAAAAATTGTGTAATATTTTTCAAAAACTGTAACAAAGAGATTGCAATGTTGATCAGTGTTGGGGATGTTGTAGTACCAATTGCTTATCACTTTCCTAAAGTTATGATGAATTTCTTAAGGAGGATCATTTGTAAGTCATACCAACCCTTACTTGGTATCCTGATCAGATTTGATTCTGATTCTATGATTGGCTCTGACTTAATTCTGTGCATTGACAAGCTGATACTATTGATGACCATTTAAACATTGGTTGCCAGTTTCCACTTGAGTCTCTATAGGCAATCAATTGTTAGAGCCCAGCTCAATCGCTAGCAGGGCTAACCATATCCTTCATTAATGTTTTCATTAAGGCTGGTGCAAAACTCTTTATTTCAATGGAATACAATGGAATTGATAATCTATTAGTTGCTTTCGTTCTTTTTCTGTCCAAGTGGAAACTGTTTTTTTTTTTTTTTTGTGATAAGCATCATAGCTTCTGTTGTTTTACATTCCATTTTTCAGTAATACCGTTTTTTAGGGAAATCACTGGACTAACCTCCAATTAAATTAATGAATGCTGGCGTATGGAATGCTGTGACTGCAAATTTTAGACACATAGAGTGACTGCATGGTTTTCTTTGTGCCTGGCCAGGCTCCGAGGCAAACCCGGCCACCAGGCGCTCGCCAACGAGCCCTCCATCTGGGCCTGGCTCCAGACAGGGGCCCTGGGCTTCTTCCAGGCAGGGTCACTCCCTCTCTACCTCGTTCACTCATACAAGGTTTTTGAACCATTCTTTGTCTGGCACCTCACCTGAGATCACTTTGCTTTGGGAGACCCTTCCAGGAGCACACAGCTCCAGACAACACAGCCCTCAGGTTCATAGGGACACACAAACCTCTCCACCACAATAAGGTGATGGTTCCAGGAGAGGCTGTCTTTCTCTCTCTCTCTTTTTGTTTTATGCTAATTTGTATTCTTCTAATCGATGATGATTAAACAACCATTTCTTTCTTTTTACCACAAATGAATCACTTAATATAAATAATAAACAAAAATAATAAAACAAGTAATATCTATTGTGTGTTATGCTGTATGTCCACTTAGGCTTAACTATTTTAGTATATTATTTGCATATATTAGCATAGCAATTTAAAGTAGTTCAGGGCTTTAAAACTTGTAACATATGCTTAGAAACCAATGCATGCACAGACATGTTTTGAGTTCAGTTTACACAGGACGTAACACATACAGTACATAGTGTGATACAATTACCATATAGTGAGAGTTCAACAACAACAATGTTTAATCATGAAAGCACAAAGGCCAGCATCAGAAGAAAACTGCTGCAAACCACCTTTCACTACGCATGATGTTGCCATGGTTACACAGCAGGGACGGGCCACCTCATGCACTGTCTAAATGTTTTTTTGCGCTAAGTGCCACCTTTTTTGTCCTAATCTTTAAAGTATAAATAAAAGCATATCATTATAGCCCACACAGTTGTTGGCATGTAGCCTATTCTTACCTGATTAACAATATATTACAAATATAATTCCCTTTACTTAGCCAAGTGAAGGCAAAAAATTACTCTCTTTAATAATTCATAACACTCAAAAGATGTTTTATCTTACAAACACTGCATCTACACTGAAATGTTGCACATTATTATCGAGAATTAGCCATACAGCCTTACCAGAAAAAAGTATATTTTTGTATACTTTTTCACCAGCATACACAAACACACACACACACACACACACACACACACACACACACACACACACACACACACACACACACACACACACACACGTAAAAGCCTCTTTACATGACTGATTGGAAATTTTGATGCAAGTTTTCTTTAATGTAGTCCTGCTCTAAAATAGAATGGACTTGATGCTGCCTTAACTATCTACACAAAATGTTCAATATTCAACACATTGCACATTTAAAGGAGTTGTTCATAAGGAATGAGTAAATGAGTACATTTGAAGATACATCATATACATTTACTCATTGTTGGATCCAAAAGGTGTCTGCTCAGGTAAATCAAGTAAAGTAATTTATTTAAAGTAAAATCATAAATTTATCTCAAATGACTTTACAACCCATATAACATAAAACACGCTCTAGTGTTTAAGGATAATGAATGACTCCCACCAATGGATCTTAATGTTTAACTTAAGCTTTATCTATCTAAAATATGTTACTCTGTGATAAAGTGCGATGACATTTAGCAATATCAGGCTAAATGGCCTGTATGTGAGCTGATTTGGCAACGTGTACTCTGAAGTTCAGAGAAACGAAAGATTGAAAAACCTTGTGAAGGATGCAGGAGACCATGGTAGTTGAAGGAGGATGTGAAGTTATATGTGTTTTGGAAGTGAATCAAATGAACAACCCGTTTTATGGGTGGGCCTGTCCCCCGTGTGATCTACCCCCCCCACTACCAAGTTGCCTGCATCTGTTGCTGCCTCAAAGCTGTGCTCTTCACTCTTGTGTTTGTTTGTCATTCCTCCAGAGGTGCAACTGGTGTCCAATATTAGTGCTCTTATTACCCCAGAATGTATGAGAATTCCTGATTGATGTGTGAATGTGAGTGTTTGGTTTGATTGGCATTAAGCTGTCTTCACCACAAAAGCATTCCTCTGGTCCAGTTGGGTCTGACGGGTGCTGATTGGGTTCACGTACACCTTGACTACAGATGCCATTTGAAGATTGCTTTCATCCCCGCTTGAAACACAAGGACAGATAAGAAACATACTATTTTTTCTCTGGGGCTTTGAAAGCTCCCTCTCACATAGACACAAATGCATTTACACAGGATACCTTTTCTGTTTACCTACTTCCCTTCTTTCTTGTGCCTTATGTCAGGTGGGTATATATGCACACACACAAACACAGAAAGAAAATACTGAAAATAGTATTTGCTTGCTCCAAGGCAATTCCCTTCAAAAGACAAATAGATGTTGAGAACGATTGGCCCTGAAACCTCTTTAACTCCCTAGTCGTCCACCACTCCTCCATGCCATCTTATCTTACCCATACAGCATGCTAATCAAAAGCGGTTGCGCCCGGCTATCTCTCAATGGGATCAGCAGCTTTGTCTAAGTCCTTGCCATGAATGTCTTAAAAGCAGCACCTTTTAAATTAGCACAGGTGTTGTGTTGGCTTTGAATCTTATGGAACACACATCAAAAGATAAACAAAATGCCAAAAAAGTGAAATAACAAATATTTTTTAATGGTGTGAGAATAGTGACCATTAGGTTGAACAGGCAACTTCCTCTCCAACTTTATCTCAATTAACAAGGTGCATCTGTTAAGGGTGTTCAGTAGGCTTATTTGAGACTACATTGCAATAGACATCACATTTTATAAGCGTATGTTTTATAAAGGAGGTTTAGAAAAGTAGGACTCTGTGTGAAAAGCCTATCTTGAATGTTTTTAACAATCTACACCAGAAGCATTTTCATAAAGCTATTGTACTCTGACTAAATCAGTTTGGTTAAAGAAATGCCTAGGCATGACATGACAGACATCAGACATAAATCGTAAATTTAATCAATTTACAATGAAAACTATCAAGATGTTAAGAAAAAGACGCCATGTTCACAAATGCGCAGCACATTTTAAAAAGCAGAGTAATGTGAATTTTCTTTGTCATAAGTGCTGAAAATTAACAAGAATAAAATACAACATGACATTAAATAAAGATTATCAAAGAGCAGCCCATGCTGCTGATATAGATCAAGATATACTGTAAGTCAATTAACATTTTCTGGAGTTTACACGACACAATCTTCACCAGTTGGATTACAATATACTACTTTTACTACTTTGCATGCACAAGTTACATCACAGCCTCTATGGTGAAGAGGCTTCATCCTCAGCCCCTTTCATAATTTCAATAGAGGGATTTTTGGTAGTATGTTTATTTAATTGTATTTGAATAACATGGTAAATAAGCCTTGGGTTTATTATTTCAGCTAAACTACTTAAGAAGCCTAAAGCAAAAATTTTACCAGGTTTGTCTGTAGAGTTAAGTTTTCATAGGTATGATAATTAGGCAAGCCTTATTTACCGTAAACCTGCTTAATTATTCAGAAACTGGGCCTTATTTACAAAAGCGAGCCTGGCTTAATTGGTAATCTTGTTGTAGATTTCAGAAAATCCTGAGTGTGTAAAATAAAGGGAACAGTTGAAATCTGTCTTGAAGTGAAGCCCATAGTAACATACTGTAGCTATTACTTGCGATCACATTGTACAACCATAAGTTGCTCCACTTTAAATCTGTTTTCGATCTATATGCCGACTTCTTTTGACATCATGCCTAGTATGCAACACTGCTGTTTTCTGATGTAGCGCTCTTCTCTCTCTTTAAGTAGACTGTAATACACAACTTTACACCCTCTACAACTTTAAAATGCAAAGTACTGAGAGTAGATGCTTGTCAAAGGGAAGCGGACTACTCATGATACTCCTGGGATTTGTGGATGAGCATAGCGCAAGCACAGTGTGCACATCACATAGCAATATTAATACAATCTTAAGTTCTTTCAGGCAACCTTCACCATTTCCCTCCATTGAATACTCAAAGCAATTCAAATGTCCACAGGTGTGTGAGCGGTGATGGTGGGTAACAAGTTTGATGGAAGAGCGATGTCTAAAGACTTGTATTTACCACTTTCAGGGGATTTGAAAGCAGCCTGCATCTGCACTTTCACAAGAGCAGAATGTAGTGTTGTATGAGTTTGTGATAATGCTGGCTTTTTGCGGGTTTACAGGAAGAGAAACCTGATAATGGATGAGATGTAGGGAGCGCCGAGTGGTGGGATGTGCTGACTAAGTTTCAGAACATCTGTCACATCAGGAGTCAGATATACTGTACATGATGAATATATTTCATATTATCCACCAACATTTTCTCCTGTCTCTCTGTGTATTTATATATTGTCTCTCCCCTTTTCTATGTTTCCCTGACTTCTTATTGTCTTATTGTATTTCCTCAGTCCATCACTTTCTATGTCTTGTATTTCTCTACCACCCTCTAGCTCTTGTTTTTGTGTGTCTCCATTTTTCTTGCTGCATTCATAACCAGTTATTTATACCTCTTACTTTATCACTCCATTATCCCATCATTCCTCTTCACAGGTCCATCTCTCCCTTTCCAACCTCTTTTATCTTCCCTTTCTCTTTTTAATAGCCCGCTGGAAGTCAACTACCTCTTATGGCTATCATTCTCCATTTCTCCCTCTAGCGTTCTTATTTATTTTTCTTTTGTTCTCCGCTCATGCCCTATTCTTTCATCGATAAGGATTTATACTACTGCTGGGAGCAGGCAGGAACAGGACAGACAAAATACCCACGAGAGGGAGAAAGAGAGAGGAGAAATCCGGAGTGATCATTAGATGAAGTGCAAGAATGTGAGAATGAATAGTAAACTAGAGAAGGCTCCTCAGGCTGGACTAATTGAATTCCCCTCTACTCTGAGTCGGGTTAGCTGCAGCAGTCATAAGGAAATTGTAACTGCAATAGGGAGAAAAGAGAAAAGGGGGAGGAAAAAGAGAACGAGAATAGTGAGCATAGCAAGAGAGCGAGTTAGAGAAGGGTCAAGAGATTGGATAACAAAAATACACAGAGAAAGAGAGAGATATTGCTCCTCTGGCCAGACTAATTGAATTCCAATTCTCCCTCTGAGATTGGTTAGCAGCAGCAGGCAGGCAGGCAGACAGGCTGCCCCCAGTGTGGATCAGCTCTATCCAACCAATCACACTAATACAGTGTTTATGTCCAATCCACTGCAGCCCGGTCAATAGCGTCTTCTCCAGTGCAAGGCCAAGAGGGAGTATACTAGGTCCAGAGCCAACTTAAAAAAATGATACATAATTGAAAAGGTCCAGCAGGAACTACAGTCCTACTTACAAATCAATTTGAAAATAACGTGTGGAGGGAATTGCAAGTTTATTAATTTGTGTCTAGAGTAATATCAAGCAGTGGTTAAGTGATGCAGTGTAAACAACGACACAAAGGTGGAATCTGTTCATCAAGGTCAAAATTAGTCTGCTTTCTCTCTAGAAGCAGTGGCCAATAGGTATTCAATTTGTGGAAAATCCACTCTCAACCAGTTCACTTCATCCTTAAAGGATGAGTCTGGTGATATTCTGTTTCTTATTGTCAACAAACCCCATGAAAAGACCCATAGTGAAATAAATTAATTGTACTAACAATTTTGACATGTGTAGCCAAAGCCTATAGCTTATTCTTCAGTGCCATAGTCCTCTATTATTGCCCGGAAACCATTAAAATCATATCAATGAGCCACACTGTTGCACTGGCAACATTTCCTTCATAACAATGAACATAGGCACTGTAATTTATTTGTGTCAATCCACCATCGTGCTGCCGTAAATACTTACTAGCTCACTAAATATGTCATTTGGGGCTAAAATTCTATCCATCAAGTCCTCTTCTCCTGTTAAAATAATAATAATATAAATATAAATTTTCTGAAAACTACATCTGAAAGCCAGCAATTTACTCATGACAAAGTTTGTACATGTTCAGAGTAAAGAGATCCCTTTCTGTGTGAAAGGAAAGGTTTGCCCGCAGAGTATGTGCAACTTTGCATGCACATGTGTTTGCTTCTTCATAATTGCACATTTGTATTTGTGAGTTTGTGTCTGTGCCTTGGCTGTAAGCTTCCAGCTGTGTTGAAAAGCATGAGGGTGTCTCTCTCTATGTTCATTATTTGCCTCTTTCCCATAGTCCCCTCTATCTCCACATCACTGCCCAGCACCACACATCCTTTATGAATATTTAACCAGTCCTCAAGATTCTCTGCTCTTTTTTCATGCTCCCTCTTTTATTCCCTTGCTTTTTTCTTATCCTTTGTCATACCTTTTTGTTGCTGCTGCACACATGTCTCTGTCTCTGTCTCCCCCTGAAACTCTTGTAAGTCCTTCCTTCCTCCCTCTCTATCTCCCTCTGCCTCTTTCTCGCTATCTCTTTTTTTAGCACATCACTCGTGCTTCCCTACAGTGGGGGAGGAAGCTCCTGCTACACACCCTGCCCCTTAATGCCCAATCGTTGTTTCTTATTTAATCTGTTCCGCTTTATTGGATTTAATTATTTCCAAATGATTAACTCAGAGTTCAGAGGGAGGGAGGGGGGCAGAGGGACATATGTTGTGAGATGGGGTGGAAGGGACACTGGAAGAAAGATAGTGGGGATCGTGGCTTTTTGTTTTGGAGCCAGCCAGAGTAAATAGCTTGGTATGCACACTCATCAGTCTTTGATTCCATTACTGCAGCATGGCTGCAAATGCATGCCCAACTCTCACTCTCCAGCTCTCCTCACCCTAAAACTCACCAAACACAATCCTAATATGTATGATTGTGTGCGTGTGTGTGAGACAGAAAAAGAGAATATGCATTTTCTTGAAATATCATGCTACGTGTCTGAATAGCTACAGGTACAAAGTTAGTCTATTTTTCAGGGTGTCAGTGTGTGTTTGTTTATGTGTTTCTGTGTGACAGGTGTAAAGGAGCAGTAGGTATTGTTTACTTTCACATTGCCGTACCTCAAAAAGAGGTATTCATTACAGTGCCAGAAGGCACTGAAAGCAGAGCTATACTGATGTCCAATAGAATGTCAGCTATTTATATGAAAATTTGACTGGTGGAGAAAAGAACAGCTAGAATGATGAGATTTTACAATGCTGCAGTCTCACTCCAATCACTGTGGAAATACTGATATAGACTTGCATCAAGCATACACAAAAGATAGAAATAGAGATGCATAAGTACACGCACATGCTTTCATGCAATAAACACACCAGTAATTATTCTACACACCTTTCTTTGAAATTACAATTCTAGGCAATTTAATATAATATTTTTTGTTTATTTACAGTATATATATAAATTAAATTAAACTATATTAAAACAGCAAAACTTTTTCCATTACTTACACAAAGTTTTAGAAGGATGGATTATTGCTTAATCTTGGCTAGATCAATGCCCTATATGCATACTTGTGCGTGATTGGTGACTAGCAGTATTCTGGTAATACATCATCAAAATCTTACTAAGGGATGAATAATGAAAAAATCCAGAGTAAGGCTTCAACTGATATATATATTTTTCAATCATGTAATTAATTTATTGGCTAATTGTTTCATCTTTAATCAGATTAATGCATTGCTGAAAATGAATCAGCTTCCTCAGAATCCAGATATTTAAATAGAATTCATAATTGTTAATGGTTTTGATAGTATAGGATTATTTTTATTGTATATAGTAAATGATAATTAATTTGAGAAATAACTGCTGGAAGTGTGATTGGCTCAAACATAGTTATATACTGACATGCTTTCAAACTGTGTCAATGCATATATTAATATTATCATTAGTATTGTTATTATTATATAGATTTCATCTAGCTTAAGTTATTTCATGTTCAATTTACTTCTTTTATTTGATTTATTTAAATGTTTTATTCACTGTCCAGCGAGCACTCAAAGTGATGCAAATCGAACCGTACCTTAACTGAATTACGGGTCCGGTCCAGTAGTTGTCTGTAAATAAAACTTTCTACAAAGGAGGGCCAAATAAGCAGTGGCCATTCGAAATAGAAAGAAATTGTGAAATTTGGAGCAAGACGTTTCCCAACTCAGAAGATACTTTGTTGTTGTTTCTACATGGTCGCCAGCAACAGGAAGGGAAAATCATGGGCGAGAGGATCCTCCGCCCAACGGTAACTTATGAGCTAGCAAACTTTGCTTTTAATTGTATTTGTTCGTTTGTTGTTGTTTTTTTGTGTAGGACATTGTTAATTATTCATTAAATGACGTAAATTCATGCTGCTCTGATTATTGTTAGGCTAACGTTAGCTAGCAACATGTAGGAAATAACGCTAGTTGTATTACAGTAGTAACGTTAGCAAATGGAAATATTTAACATTTCTAGTTCAGGCTCTGCATTAAACTGTCAACAAGTGACGCTCTATACCTATAACTTTTTAGGTGCGTTAAAACAAGAAATAGCATGCTATATTTTTTATCCGGAGGTACACTTTAATCAATATAAATTTTGTGTGTATACAAACTCAAGCGGTGTTGGTGGACGTTCACACGAGTGGCACGTGTGCAGCTAATTTTGTTAATGAGCCGGTTGATAAGAAAGAGAAAAGGTTGTTTTAAGCTTGCTTGCCAGGATAATGTGAAGTTGGAGGAAGTTGTCACTTTTAAATTTGATAAGATAATAGAGGGAAGTGGATAAAATAAGAATGGGCAGGAGGCAACAGTGTGAAAGAAAGAAGACAAGTGTAGTATCTAATGACTTATAAATTTGAATCAGGTTCTGTTATGCAGCACTGTCATGCACCAATGCAAAGGGTTAATGGTTTACATCTTGGTGGAGGGGTCTTTGAAGGGGATGTGCTATTTGGAGAGTGGTGATTGGCTGTGTATGTTCAACAGTGTTGGGCAAGTTACTTTTAAAAAGTAATTAGTTACACTTACTAGTTACTTCTTCCAAAAAGTAACTAAATTAGATATTTAGATATTAGACAAATTATAAAAGTAACTAGTTACTTCAGAAAGTAACTATTGCGGTATTTTCAAGTAAATTTTAAATGCTCAAATGTGACCCCACCTCCACCCCTCTTTAATGGAACTTAAAATACACATGCATGTTTAAATATTTATGATAAATCTGAATATTATAATGAAATGGACACTCAATACATTACATTATTAACAGAAACTGTACACAAATCTAAACAATTTTAATGTTGCTGTGGGACAAAGTGAGACTAGCCTCCAATCAGATGCCATGTACGTAGATATTATGTCTAGTGGAATCAATACAAATAACAACATAGATGTTTTGTAACTTTTGATATTTATTGCCCTTCCACAGGCCATAACTGCGCAAAACACTGGTGTGTGCGTCAAGCCAGATGTGTGTGTGTGTGTGTGTGTGTGTGTGTGTGTGTGTGTGTGTGAGAGTGACAGCGAGGATTAGCTTCAGAGCGACTCTAGAGTCATAGTGCCAGTTTTCTGACCACGGAGGGAAATCTTTAGCAGGAAAAATCCCCCCCTCCTTGATTTCATAACGCCATAACCTCTGACCTTGCCCACTTCCTAACTTTAGTTACCTAATAATAATTTATACTGTTTATTACAATTTACACTCTGTTTGTTAGTAATCACTACACACAAGCCTGAAACACACACACATGCTCAGGACCTATTCATGCACAAATGAAGAGATGTCAGGCTGCCAGTTGGACCAGTGCCCTGAGTGGGGGGTACAGTGCCTTGCTCAAGGGCACGTGGCAGTGCCCAGGAGGTGAAGTGGCAACTCTCCAGCTACCGATCCACAGTCCGTACCTTGGTCCATACGGGGACTTGAACTGATGACCCTCCGGTTCCCAATCCAACTCCCTACGGACTGATCTACTACCACCCCAACATGTTACCTAACAGGATGCCCTATATAGACAATGTTTGATGTACTGAGAGACAGAGTGATGTACTGAGAGACATTTGTGCTGGTTCACTCTCCGAGCTTCTGCAGAGCTTGTAAATTGATGCTGAATTCTTTGATATAATAAATTTTTATAATCAAGAAACAGTATTGCGGATTCCTTATCAACACATCATCACAGCATTGTTGTTCGGACACCACACAAGGATTTGACTTGTAGTGTTTTCAGCTAAAACTGTTTCTCTGTTGATGAGGGACAGTAGTCAGATTATGTTGAGGTGAAACAATTAGGATGGCCAGAGACAACTGAGAGCTCTCATCTTGAATATCTGTTTCACAATATGAATGCCATATTTTAAGAGATTAAATGCATGTAATAATTTACGTCACAGTATGTTTCCTGTCTGCATGCTTGTGTAAATATAAGGTAGCCTAATTCTCTGTAGGAACCCATATCACATTGTTGTGAGAGAACAAGGTCTGCTATAGGTGAATCCCACTGCAGATGGGGCTTTGTTGTGAATGTTTGTGATCAGTTTGGACAGTTGGAAAAAAAATTGATCCATGTCACACCAAATAACTTTCCCTGAGTCTTGTTTGTCTTCCACAGTTTGTCTTTCAGCGTTGTTGACATCTGAAAACCTGCTGGCTACTCAGGGTTGTAATTCAGCAGTGTGAAACAAAAAAAATAAAGAAATGCAGTAATCTAAAGGTAGAATGCTGTTATTGTACACTATTGTGTGGCTGCTTCCCAGCATGGAGGAATAAGCTTATTTCTTGGACTGATGGAAAGTATTTTTACCTCTGATTTTTACTCATGTCCAGCGATTGCAGTCTTTTGCCTGTGAGAATTCAATTTTATGGAACAATACACTAGGGCTGTTGCTTTTTCAAATAGTTGAATTAATGCTAATGAATTACGTGTTGTGTGTACACAACCGATATAGCATAATGAGAAGATACAGGGATCAGAGAGGGTATACCTTTCAGTATAGTCTTTATATTTTCTCTTATGGTGTCAACTGCACTATGTGTCTTGAGGTAGCCAGTCAAAAGAAAAGAAGTTGTACAGTTAGTTGATGTTGCCCCACTACTTACTGGTGTGCCTCCTCTGCCTGACTTGGGTATGTTTTTGTTATTGTTCAGGCAGTTTCTTTTTACAAAGTTGGCAAACAGCCATGTTAATTTCGCAATATACGGTGTAGAACCCATACTTTCACACACTGCTTCCCAGATGCTTCTGTGTTGTGATTATCCGATCAGAACCTCTTTGCACGTCTTGTTAATTTCTTCTGGACAACAAGGCAAACTGCTTCAAACTGTGTGTTGCACTAGCTATATATTTTAAATCTTAAATTCAAACAGGTCATTACAATTCATATTTAACTGTTTCCCAAGTTTGACCAAAAAGTGACAGCCCTACAGCACACAAAAACATGAATTATCCTTGGCTGGTTGTGTATGAAATCATTTTAACCACCAACATGCTTTGTTGTGTTGTGGCTTAAACCTTAAGTTTGTCTCTGGAGTGCAATGAGTGTGAAAGACAGATTGAAAAATTGAAAAATGATTTATTACTGCAGAGGCAAAGGTCTAATGTTGAAAGCCACATCTCGCTACTCTATTACTGTTCTTGTACATTTTGTAGATCAAATGAACTGATTTTGCTTGTGATACATTGTTTTTTTTTATTGTCAACAAACATTGATTTCATCTCCAGTTGTAACACAAGGTAGATATTTTTGTAAATGATGACATATTAGAGACCTTGTGAAAACCAGTAAATTTTCCTGCTTAGGATGATAACCCATTGTGAAGGCTCAGTGTCATCCAAAACCCTATCCATAATAGATTGTTATTGAGCTGAAGATCATTTTTCACCTGGGATGACACAGTAGGGATTTCTCAAAATGTCAACAGCTCAGTGTGATTGCTCAGTGTGACACGGCTATCTCATTTCATAAGAAACCTAGCCAGAGTAGCAATGTGCTATCCAAAGGAATCTAACCAAGAGTCCGTTTCAAACTGGGAAGCTTTGGGAAATGAGTAGTCATGAGAGTGCTTGATCAAATGGGAACGCATTGTTTATAATGTTTTGCTGTAAATTTAAAAGCACTGCTAAATGATACAGCCACTTGAGGGCTCTGAGTTTTGAGGATATATCCACCAGCAAGCCTGTAGTGAACTTAAAGACCCCTTAGGACTCTGTGCATCTTGTTTTAACACTGCTTTTGATCTCTGTGCTTGATCACAAATAACATTCAGAAATTTCTCTCACCAAGCCTGCTTATTGACTTAGCCAGCATCATCAATCAGCCTATTAAGCTTTTAATCTGAAACACAATTACCACCTATGACTCAATGGTTCCAGGCAATAATGTTTTCTGTTACTCCATGGGAACAGAGGCTTGAGCCCTAATTTGCACACTCTATTGGCCAGTTAAGCCAATAAACAAAAAATAAATAACAAAAAATATATAAATATTCTTATTGCAATTACTTATTTGTAGTTGTATACATACAACAAAGCCACTCATCCCCATTTCTGTTATGATTATGCAATAATGTGTGCCATCATTCCATGGCATTTTTTATATCTCACTTTAGTGAGTCCCCTGTTGGTATCTGTGCAGGGCAAATGGGAATATAGACAGCCCCACAGGTAGCTCCTGCCTCCTCCCTGCTTCCCCCTCACTCCTCCACAGATGCATTTTTCTTTATCTTTATCTAATGGCCAATACCACCCCTGTCTCTTCATTTTTGTATAAATAATTAAACCTCATCATATAGTATAGTAGCTCTTCCAACAGTTTGCACTGGGGACAGGAGAAAAGCAATATGGTTGGCAGAATGCATTTGCCCTATTAATCTGAGGAGTTCTTTTGACACAGAACTGTGGAAAATAGCTTGTCCTTTTAAAGTATAAGAATGTGTTTGCATGTGTGACACATTTTCGCATAATGCATATGCGATATGCCAGGGTCATGAATAAATACATTCAAATTGACATTGCATTAGAAAAATTCAATAATGGTTATTTCCACAGCAAACTAACTTTTAGCAACATAATAATGGAAATGTGAAAAGGTCCCATTCCTATTTACAGTTAATGACTGCCTCATTTGAATAGAGTTAATAAGGTTTCCAATATTTTTATGTTACGCACATTATATATGCTGTCTTTTATGCAGACTACAATTATGCAGTTCCTTTTCAATATATATCTTTTTTCTTACTAACACTACATTGTTTGTGGCAAAAAAACTTATTAATATCCCTATGCCCAGTATTTATCTCATACATACCTTTCACACCTGATTTAATTATTAGGCTTTTTTTTAATCTATTTAACTAGATGACGGACAATCTTGTATTATTTTAAAGCAATTAAAAGACAAAACTGCTACAAGAACACAGCTGTCCGCAGAAATGAAACGTATGTTCGAGCCAGTTTCCACCACATCAATTAGTTTAGCTGCGAGGTTGTCAGCTGTGTGTCTGCTTGGCATACTGTGTGTCTGCTTGGCATACTGTGTGTTTAGGACGGTAAATTTATCCCGCCAATCCCCTTCGATATAGTTGCATGTGTCAAAAATAGCTGTCCTTGGTGAGTGCCGTTTAGCAGTCTGTGATCTGTAAAAGCCATGAACCCAGCTGATAAAGTACGTGTGTGAGTGAGTGACAGTTTGTGAAGTTTCTGAGCACGGTTGGACGAGTGACGAGTTAGCGGCATTGGCAGGCGCAAGCTGGCTGTTGCATCACTTTATGGAGCTTCTCAACTCTGAAAACTTTGAAGAAAATTGTCAATTTGGCAACGGTTTTAAAACTACTGAACAGGTCATTTCTCGCCTAAAATGTTATCAGAAGAGAATTTAGTGATGGATAAGATGGCGAAAATTGTTAATTGTCCCATTGTTGGTCTGTCTGTACCAGAAACCCAACTCTCGTTGACCTAGGTTCCTATGCAGTAAGGGGAACATAAAAAAGACCCTGGCCTGAAGTAGGAGCTGAAAGAGTTAAAGGAACTGTGGTCAGAGGAACTTAATAATCCCCGAATTGGTCCAGTCGGAACACAAGAAAAAAGGGTTCTAGGAATGTTGGTGCTAGTGACTTTTCAACAACAAAACAAAAAGAGTTTTAAAGTATGCGGGGAAATACTCTGATCTAAAAAGCTGCAAGACGTTTCGACATTGACAACAGGAGAATCCAAGACTAAAAGAAACAGAAGGATGAGCCGCCGAGATGAGCCAACAGGAGCAGAGCACAGCTAGCTGGAGGGGGGAAGAAAAAAGTTAGCCTGGAGCTAGAAACAAAGCTAGCTAGCTACCGTCTGTAACGTTAATCAGATACTGATGTACGGTATACTCTTGTTGTAATCTACCAGCAATACCAAAGTAGTTGTTTTTTAAATAAATACCCGGTACATTTACAGGGTTCAAACTGACCCAATGGTGGTGTTTGATTTTTTCTGACCCAAATTGCTTTGTCGCCCTTTTTGCTGATGTTTCTATAACAAATGAATGCTCTCTTTCCACTGTAATGCTATGGCTTTTCATTTAAAACTGTTTATTTAAAAACAATTATACTTATAAAACAGATGGAATTAGAAATAAAAGCTTGCCTCTAATAAAATCCTGCTTCAACTAAAAGCCTGGTACCTTCTGCAGTTCAGGTAAATAAAGGCCCAGGATTCTAATTTGCATATGTTTAGCAATTTGTAAAATTAGCATTATTAGCTTAATCGTCCATTTTGACCATATATTTTTCACTGTATGGCCGATCTCTACAATATGTGAGTGGTTTTAGAGGTTTTAGAGGATGCTGGTTTCATTTCTGGCATTTTCAGATATCAACATTTTAGTACATATTTTGATTTATATAGGCCAATTCTGATTACTTTCAGGCATAATTATAGGTTATTTTTATGGTTAACACAATAATCTTACATTTCAGAATCATGAGTGTTCTTTTGAATGTTGATGCATTGTTTTCAGGATGTAGTAAGGCTGAATCCCCTCCTGACAATTTAGAATATTCAATGCTTTTTGGATAAATTATGAATTTTTGTTTGGCTGAATGTTATGCATTTCTGGAGGAAAAAGCAATGCACGTATTTGACATAACTTGGATCCTGCAACTGTACGATACATATTAATGGGGTAGCTCTTTAAGACACCCAATGAGATAACATCACCTAAGCCCATGTGATCAACAAACTATGTACAAATATACCTGCCATGCAAGACAGGCCCTGCATGTCGCAAATGGCCGCCCAGGTTGGTCCGCAAGTTGCAGGATCCAACAAGGACCCAGTTAAAACTCAGCCAGATGCAATAATTAAAACTGAGTCTGGGCAACCCGGGTCAGCCCGCCAGATGCCAGGCCTACCAAGAGGACCTCACCTCCGCACCACACAAAGCACACACTGGCTACCACCTTCAGGCAAACTGCTATGCCTCACAACTAACAAAAGGCAACCTCATCATCTTCACTATCCTCGTCTGTTCTGTCATCTTTTCCAGACCCTTCATCCCTCTCTTTGTGTTCTTGGTGTTGTGTAAGTATGTTGCAGCATATACCATCATTGGCTTTGCAGGAACAATAATTGGTACAGGCCAGACCTACAGCTGTACAGCTGCGCTTTGCTGATATGCAAGGTTTCAACCCGGCTTTGCAACCACAGCTGACATCTAACAAAGCAGGAGGAGCAACTGGACTTGAATCCTCTGTGGGCATAATCAGTTCCTCTCCTTCCTCCCATCTTCTTGGCCCAACCAAACAAGGTGAAATCCACAGCCGGTGGATTAGGCTAGTCTGCTGCTTTCCATTGCAGCACCTGTAGGTGCGCACGTTTTCCATGAAGGCACATATGACGCTCTGTTGGAGGTCTTCAGTGCTTGGGGCCTTTTGCGCTTTCGGTAAATTTCATACTGGGTTGCATCCAAGGTTACAGAGTTCTTCTGATTGTACAGAGCCAGAAAGAAAGCCCTTGTTGCTTTTCTGATCTGTAAATCTGCGGCTTCTAACTCTCCAATACAGTGGAGAAGCTTACCATGTACGACTTTCATGGCCTTGAGTGCAGACACCTTCTCATTTCCAACAGGATATGAGGTGGTATCACATCCCACATTGTTCACCCAGATTCTCTGCAGTTGCATTTATGCTGAGAAAAGTGCCATTACATTTTTTCAGGTTAGTTGTGATACCAGCCTTCCAACACCAATAAACCACAAGCACAAAGACGTCTGTGTCATCACTGAGAATGTGAACAGTTGAAGCCCCATGTCTGACAGCATCTAACATGTAAGTTATAAGTTATATATCCATCTCATCATGGTGTCAATGCTGTCGGCTTTACTGATTATCAGTATGAGATTATTTTGTCTTGACTAGGTAGAGGTGTAGTCAGTAAGGGGCGTGTACTCGGTGGAGCTTTCTCCTGCTCTACTATGCCTGTCATGGTCCTTGGAAGACACATGTAAATATCTGTCAAAGATGAGAAATATTTGGGTGTTGTAACAATTAAGCCAATGTCCCATGCTGGCAGGAAGATCTGCCACTGTCCCAGACGATGGCCAAACCACGTGATAAATGAGCTGGGACGCATCCACAATGACAACATCACAAACGTTGACTTATTGCCCTCTCAAATGCATCCATTGTCATCGATGATGGACAAGGGGACTGGGCTAAGCTCACATTTGAAGAGAGAGGAGAGCTCCATTTTTCTCTGGCCTCCCACCACCAATAGTCGAGCAAATAATGACTCAAGGTCACAAACAACCTTCCCACTGATCTTCATTCCCTTTTTCTGGAACTTCATAGTCTCTACCTTGACCTCGGATTCTCCGGAAGTGATAAAGAAAACTTTTCACACGCAGCCTGGCCAATCTTCAGCACATCTTGGACATTCACTTTTTCATCAGCCACCTGTCCATTTATTATGTGGTAGAGCAACGTGGTCTCTGTCATGAGTGGATTTGTGTTTTCCCACAGCATCTTCACAATTTGAGAGTAGTCCTCAGCATCCAACTCCAGTTGTGCTTGACCCTCCTCTTTATGTCTATTGGACTCAGTCTTCTCTGATGCTACTGTATCACTGTACATGTCATCCAATGACTGAGGGAGATGTGAACATATGCCAAATGATTGGATCCAAACTGCCACCTGCTCAGGGTTGGTTGAAATACCCTTCAGGCCCCCTGCTCCCTTCCCTTGCCTGATGTATGTCTGTTCCCCAAACATATCGGCACTCACTGCAGGTCCACCATCTGAATGCCGGCACAAATGACTTCCGGCAAGAAGGTCATCTTTTGAAATGGAAGAAAGGTGCTGCATTTCACGCAAATGCCAAGTGATCCATCTGGCATAGTGGTGATGACCAGCAGCAAAACAATACGGTTGCATCCCTTAAAGGCAGTGTTGTTGCAGCAGCCAGTCACCCTCCCTTTCTGCTTTCCAGAATCTGTGCTATTAAGGTTGGAGTGATAAAGCAATCCACCCATAATTGGCCTGTTGGGTGCTGTCTTGCCTTTTCCGGGAATTCTAGTATCTGCTGATGGCTCTTTTCTCCATCCTTTTAAGAATTCATGAAGAAGAGCATACATAACCATACAGAAGGCTTGCATGGCCTTAGGCCAGGCCTTTCCATTGAAGATAGATGCCAGGCCACCAAATGATGCTCTGACCAGCTCCTCCTCCTTGAATTCATCAGCTCCCCAATGGAGCCAATGAATGGCATCGGGGTGTGCATCATTCCAGGTCTGAGGACCACTGATGTCCATTGCTGTGGGTCAACCCATTTTATCTGGCAAGCACACAGTGGAAACTATTTTACCTGCATGTTTCCAAATGGCACAGTCTGACAAAGTGGCATCAATGAATTTCTAATTAAAAATAATCTTCACAGTGTTTCCTTCACTTAAATTTCTTTAGAGTGTAGAGTTGCAGGTGTTACAGCTCAACAGGAGTTCTTTCGACAACCAAATAAACATGAAAAGGAACATTACCATTACAAAACTTGTTTATTTGTACAGGCCTTCGTGGTTTAATACCTCAATTGATTTGAGTTAAAAGGAAACTTACATGTTAAAGCGCAAAACTAAAATGATGCCCAGGTGTAGTTAATAGATAAATAGATGGATATTGAACATGCTCTTTAAAACAGCAGAAGTAGTAGTTCTGTTTTTATATAGGATCAAACGCGTAGATGAGAAATAAAATAAACTCTCTAGAAATTAAAGAGAAGCTGTTATTTGTTTACAATAATCTGATATATTCTCCTTGTGGTAAATAAAAAGCCTTGTCTGATAAGACAAACCAATTAACTGACATCGTGGTTTCGTTTACTCTACAAAATAGGTATTTACATTCAAATGCAATCTGAATTCATCAAAGATAGCAGAGACGGCCCTTGCTGACTTGGCTTTTTAGTAATGAATGTCGTGATGTAAGGAAGAGGTAGCATGCAGTAGGCGTATCGTTTAGCCTATGTGCTTGTAAGCACCTTTTTGAACAGGGTAAGTCAGTGGTTACAATCTAAGCACTATAATTTAGACTCCACACCAAAAAATAACTTCTGACTTAAAGGAGAATTCCGGTCAATTTCAATACGTAGTTCTGTTGTTTGGAAATTTGGAGTGCTGTCAGTAGCAGGAAAAACAAAAACAATCGGTTCTGCCTACACAGTATTAGCCTCCTGCTAGGGTTAGCACCCAGCAGGCTTTAACAGAGCTTTTTAAGCAAGTTTTAAACATCTGTTTAGCCTCCAAACATGTTCAAAATGTCATTGGCTGTAACCTGACACCAAAGTGGAGCCAGGAGAGGCTGCAGTAGGTCAAAAGTTGAAGAGCCCACTGTTGCTCAGTTACCTATGCACATGCGTGATAGCACTCCATCTCTTGAACTGCAGCTCTCCTGGCTCCACTGTGGTGTCAGGTGACAGCCTGTTTCTACATAGTCATTACTAAGGACATAACAATGGCAAATCATTTTTTGTGGTAAAAATACATTTTGGAATATCGGATTGTATAAGTTCGACAGACGACTAGTGTTGACTTCACCGGAAAACAGGAAATAAACAGAGGTATGACTTAACACAACTTGTTAGCCTTTTTGTCACATCTACTGCAGTCAGATTCACTGTGTTCACTTGGAAAGAATCACTGCACATTGGTAGGCACTGGTAATGACATTTTGAATATAAACCACGTTTAAAACTTGCCCTGTTTAAGCCTGTTGGCTGCTAACTCTAGCAGGAGGATAACATGGTGTAGACAGCACCGATTGTTTTAATTTTTCTTGTTACTGACAGCACTCCAAATTTCCAAAAAACAGAGCTACGTGTTGAAATTGACCGGAATTCTCCTTTAATCCCCAAAAAAAATGGAGCTTCACAAATGTATAGCCTAAAGTTGAACGTAACAAATGTAATACTCTTTGAAATGCTATTGCTGTGGATTGCATTGCAGTAGGTGTTTTGATGTGCGTGCCTGCATGTTTACATGCATGCACCAATAATTGTGCTGAATTGCCTGCAAATGTGTACAGTCTAACTGTGCTTGTGTGTGTGGCAGTGGGTTTAACCATGTGGCAACAATCCTGGCCGGAGAAAGCTAACAGACGGCTCAGATTTTCAGTGTGGGTCAGTGGCTGAAAGTAAGGGCTGTGAGGACCTGCTGGGTACACAGACTGTCAGCCACATCAAGTAGACAAATGGCGCTGTCCAGGTCCTGGGGACATCCAACAAGGTCAAGGGTCATTAGCAGCACAAAGGTACACGTGACAACAGTCAGTTGCTTTAATGCAGATGCAGCCCTTGTCAATATGTTTGCATTTCTTTATGTAGCTATGAGGGCAGCAACTAACGATTATTTTCATTATCAATTAATCTGCCAATTATTTTCTCTGTTGAATCAATTGGTCTTTAAAATGTCAGGGAAGTGAAAACTGACGATCACAATATCCAAGGTGACGCCACCAAATAGCTGGTCTGGTTCAACACAAAACCCCAAAATATTAACTTTACCATTGCATGAAACAGAGAAAACAGCCAATCCAATGAGAAGCTGGAATATTTGGCATTTCTGCTAAAAAAATGCAGAAATGACTAAACAATCAAAATAGTTGCCAACATCAACTAATTTTACTAATGAGTTATTGTTGCTTTTCGAGAAGATAGCATTACATTTTTTAAATATTTGCATTTACAATTGACTGCTGTTAGGAAGAGATATTTTAGACTTTAGATGTTTTTTGGGAGAAAGTTATTTGGTCATTTTATAAAACAAAAAGATACGGCATAAGAACTCATCTTCATTCCTTTTACTTGGAGTGGCTCCATTATTACATACAGCCATCAGTGTAAAATAAAAGTAGAAAGAGAATCTGTTATATATTCAAGTGATGCAAATTATACTTTAGCCTCTGTCATAATCCAGGCATTGCCTCGATGTATAAAGGACATAACACATAGACTGTAATGTCCTGAAACACATTAACAGTAATGACCTTATTCATTTGACACCATTACAATTACCCAGCCCAGAAGCTCAGTGGTGCTCTCTCTTTTTTTAGTCTCCCTGTCTCTCCCCCTTTCACCCTCTCTGTCTTTCTCTGTCATTTTTTCTCCAATGCTGCTATTAAGCTCACAGTTTGATTCACAGTTGCTTATCATGCATACATCATCCTGGCGAGATGGTTTTTCATCAAGCGGAACACACTGACGAGCATAAATGCACACAAATGGACAACAATACTGCAAACAAATTTATCTTTAAACACCTTTTGAGATTTGAGGACGGCTGCGCAAGTACTGCAGTAAATTAGTACAAAACTGTGTAGAACTAATTAGTGACTGTTTTGCTGAGGGAGGTTGAGAGAGAGAGAGAGAGAGAGAGAGAGCATGAGGGATGAGATCTGTTTAACAGATGATCTATACGCAGGGTGCTTTGCAGTGATATCCCCCACTGAGAGAAATTATTGCTGTAAACCAAAGCTTGCATCTCATAAATGCATCTGCATTCATTTGTTTTGACAACAGACCTCGTGGTTCCCTCTTTGGTGGTAGGGAATATCTCTTTCAGCAAGAATACCATTGACTGCGATCCACGTTAAAACTGAGCGGATAGAAGTAAGAGGTGAGACAGGCTTTGGCATCTGGTGTGAAAGTAGAAAGCGGCAGCACCTTAATGACCTCAATGACTGCACACACTTATTTGTCAAAAATGCTGCGTCACCTATAATCAAGCTGTAGACATATGGGGGAAGAAATGACCCTAATATTGTTGCTGGGCACCCAAAGATTATGATCTTTCCTAAGAGAATGATTCCTCTGTACAATATATATAACAATATGCTAATGCCTGAAGTTGGTTTATTGATTAGGGCTTCTCTGTTATTCTTGTTTAATGGTCTTCTGAACATACATTCACACATACACAATTTCATAATCAGTCCCCCTCCCATTATGTATGAATGTAAAATAGATGATAGGTCACTGTATGATATTGAAAATATTTGTATTTAAATATAATTGCTTGCTTCAGAGAAACTATCTTGATCAGTCCCTTCAGGACTGGCGGGATTTTTTTTTGAGATTGTTGCAGCCCAAAAGGCCTGAGAGACAGTCAAAATTGCAAAAAGAAGATGAGATTTGTTTTTTGGTATAGTTCATAAAAAATAAAAAGGAGACTCGTTTTGGGGAGAATACAATTACTCTGGTTTTCCTAGTATCCAACCAAAAAGGCTCAGGATGCTGCAAATGTTGTTATTATATGAAAATGGATAGTGGAGTTAAGACAAAATCTTTGAACATTGGTGGCATTATGATCTTTACATTGTTAGTTAATTTCCTATCCTGGGCTGGGACACACATTCATACGCACTTACAATAACGAGCGTAGCTGTCCTCAATTTAGGTCATTATGTACGTCTCATCTCCGTTTTTTTCTGCATCCACCGTGGGTGTGTTTGTGTGTGTATGCATGCGTCAGTTGCAGGGGGAAATTAGAAGTAGCCCCAAGAAGTTGGTAAATGTGAGATGTTCAAGCCTCGTCTTCATTTCAGAAACGAGGGGAAAAAAATTGGCAATGTACGTGTGTTACGTCAACCTGACGTCATGCACACATGGGCATCAATAACCTTATGAGATCAAGGTGGCCGCAGGTTTGAGATGCAGACAGCGCAGTTGGTTTGCACCAACTGCAACACCCAGGCGGACCCAGGGCATGCTGGGAAACACCTGCCTTTCAGCTGATCTAACAGTTGATTGGCTCAGAATCAACTCAAACATGATGTTTTCTATAAACTTTTTATCGATTTTGAATTGGAGGGATTTTCACTGTTATTTGTGTGATTCAAAGGCTTATTCTGTACAAACATGTTATGTGGCTGATAGTTACATTTAGAAGTCAAAGAGACTAAATCCGTTCAGATTACGGAACATCTACAGTCAGTTGTTAATTAAATAAAGCAACATATCACATGTAGAGAATTTTGACAGCTACTCTACTCTGTCACAGCTGGAGACTTTGTACAAGCTGATATATGGGTCTTATAACATTTTATTAAATTGGAATTGGATCACTTTCACTTCCTGTTCAGCCTAAAGGCTGCTGGAAACTGTCCTACTTGACAGCGGATTCTTGTCACCACCATCTATATCCGTTGATTCTATTTGTTTGTTTGCTGCTTTCATGGCTGTACTAACGTTACAGCTGTAGTGCGCTGGCTTAATGTTTTTACAGGTATATCTGGCAACCCAGCCTGGCTGTCAAACTGAGCAGTTGCTAACACACAGGCCAAAACACAAACAGAAATTCGTCACGGAACGGAAATTTCAAAAGGAGAAAATACTGGAATTAGCATTGTTGTCAGAGAAGATAGTCTTTCAGCTTAGCATGTTTCCTTAATATTACTGATGGTGCATTGGGGTAATATTTGGATGTATTACAGTAAATATATTATATATTGGACCACTCCTGCTAAAGCATCAGTTACTTTTTCAAAACAATATTTCAACTCATATTAAATTACTATTTGTATTTTAGTAGTATTTATTTGAAAAAATTAAAAGGATGAAATGTGTACAAAAGGCTTTTATTTGGTCTCTCTCCAAAATAAGTATAGTATTATCTTGAGTAAGCATCATTCCTTGTCCCCAACCTTGGAACTCACTTTAAGCTGCACTCGTGTTAAACTGTGCTATTGCTTTTAGAGTAAGGTTTATCTACAGCCTTTAGCTTTTTTCTTTTACTTTTCTGACCTCAAGAGAGATATTGCTTTCTTCCTTGAAAGAATCTAAAAGATATCTAAATCATATCCTAATGTAAGAAATCATGATGTACCAGAAGTTACTATTTTGGTTATTTAGTTTTATACAATACACCACTTTTTGTAACATAATACAATACTTTATTTATCACCAAACTAAGCAGTGAGACAAAAAGGTCTAATGTATTATGACAGGAGGGCATAGAAAGAACATGATGTGTTTTACTAGACAAAACACCTCAAAAGATGTTGAAGTTTGAATAATTTTTATAATATTTGACTTATCCCTTACAGAGGGCAGACAGTATAACAATAGGCTTTCTGCTCACTGCTTGTTGCAATTGAACACATCATCACAAATATTGCTAGATGCATTTAACACACAGCTGGGTTTGACTGACTTCCTCAAATTGGACTATGTATTAATAGTACAATACTTAAATTCAAATTCAACACTAAACTGCATAAAGGCCCATACTTAAATCACATGTTTAGATCAGTGTAATATGGATGCATGTATGTTATAGCATACAATGCACCATCATTTATTTTGTGTTTGTATTGCATAACTGCATTAGCTTTTTCAGTAAAGCTTGTGTATTTATAAAAATAAATATTTATTCTGTATTTACTTTCCAAACCATTAAAGCCTTCTGCACAAATGCGTCCCTGCGCCTTAGCTGGTGCAAACAGGAGCATCATGCACTAAATGAATGACAGTGAGCTCCTCAGGGGGTCATTTATTCATATTACTACACAGTACAAGAGTGTATGGTCTCACCTCATTTAAAGACCCAATCATGAATTGCTCTGGCAGATAGGGGGGGCTGTGGATGGACCCCGTTAAAGATCATCCATTGCAGGCATGGTTGTAATGCCAATATTTAAGCCCTAGACTAGCCTAAACCAGGCTCAAAAACTATGGAGCCTAAATGGCTGAAGACAAACAGAATTGGTACTCATTGTTTATTAGCTGTTGCTTCAAAGGCACGCAGAAAAGCTTGTCATATGACAAACATTTTATGTTATTGCGTGTGGAATTATTCTCAATTTGACATCACACTGGTGATTAGTGTTTTCTTACATAACTGATGTACACAAACCTTTAGTAGCATAATTCAGAACTCAAACATAGTTCTCCGAGATATACTTCTCATAAATAAATATGAAATTAAAATGAATGCATTTTAAATGTTCACAAACCTTTCTTAGTAAAACTAAAAGAACAAAAAGTTTCATTTAGAACAAACTACATAAAGTACCTTGACAATAAGCAGGATTGTTAAAAATGACACCCTTGTCTGAGCACAAACAGATGCTGGGAACCAACTTTTCCACAGAGATTAATTCCAACTCCTTATGCTGAACATGAACGTATGTACAAGGTACAAAGAAAGTCCTTCTTACTATCTTTACCCTATCTACTAACAGCTGTCCAACAGAAGCAGTGGCATTTGGAGCCCAGACACCACTATTAGTTCAAATCTTCTTAAAATAAATAATACTAGAAGAAGAAACTGTGAAAAACTAATACCACTGTTAAAAAAACAAATTCTGAAGAATAATTTTAGAACTTAAGTGACGATACAGATTGCAGCATAAACCTAGATAAGTGTCTGTGTAATTGCATTTATTTAGCCTCACATTTTAAACTAACAAGGGATGTAACAATTACCGGTGTAACGGTAAACCAGGGTAGAAATGTTGATGTAACAATTACCCTTTTCCTTTAAAATATACTTATTTTTGCGGTGGATTACCACGGTGTGGAAACCTTGTGTTTAATCTATCCCAGCTTCATATGAGGCCCCTGAAGTTGCCGCATAGGAGTAGAGTTGGGTTGGTAGGTAGGTAGGTAGCCCCAGAACGTAAGTTAAAACTCGCAATCGCCAGTAAATGGACCAGCGCTGTGGAGCCATGTACTTAGCTATTAAAGGTATATTACAGTGTTTGCCTGTTATGGATATGTGCTGTAATAGATGGGGCTTATTCTCAGTTTGTGTTACTGAGCAATATGTTACATTTATGTTAATTATTACATAGAAATTAATGTAATTCTTATTATTGTTTCTTGTTATACGCAGGTGGCTATACTATTTAGTTTTGGTAAATAATGTAATAGTAAGTCAAATGCTTATTAATGTGCATTATTATTTTTTTTCAGAACCATATCCAACTTCACATGTAACATCAAAAATACCTTCATAGTTAACTTCATGTTGGAGTTGTAAATAAATCTTCCTGGATCTCAAAGTCAGACATCTCTGTGTCAAGTTCTTACCAGACCCCCTACAGCGGGCCAGTGTTTCAGCAGCCAGTATTCAATAGTTTTTACAAGCCTATTGTCTATACTTATGTGATATAATAAACACCATTACAGTTACCGCGATTATACCAAAAAACGTGATCATTTTGGTCACTATAACTGTGAGGTTACATTTTCATACCGTAACATCGCTAAAACTAACTGATGTTTTTATGCCATAATCTACTTTTGTCTCTGTAACTTAACTTTATATAACATAGGTCATGGGCTCCCATTGTTTTACAAAACCTATCAAACAGTTTGCAGAGGCATACTGTTGACTAACCTAATAATATTAAAATTCAAATTGGATGATTATGACTCGCAGTTAGCGTAAAACAAACAAAATCCACTATGCTTGAATTGAAAATTAGGAGATAATTGTATCCACGTACACTTGTACACACACACGTACCTACCACTCCATATTGAGTTTTGTTTTGCAGCTTGACTGCCGCCAGAGGACCGATAATAGTGTGCTCTAATAGAATAAGTGGACTTTCTTACATATAAAAGTGGTAATTAGCTGCAAATTACAATCACGTCAGGAGATATAATCATAGCTATCAACTCTTATTGTATTATCATTGCATTGTAATCATAATAAATAGGTAACTGGGTTTAAAGACTGGATTATTTGAATATGAATAGTGGCTCACATTAGATTATAATAAAACTATTTCCCGGTGTGGCTGCTGAGCTTCATTGTACAGGATGTTTAAAGTGGATGCAAGGGTAAGTGAGATGGTAAAATGTTTAGGGATAGCTAATTCTACATGATGGTAAGTCAATTTGTTTACAACTATTAATAAAATGGAATCCATACACTATAGCCTAGACATACACTACACACATAATACACACAATACAGGTTAGAGCTTCTATTTTCACAGTGTCCAGTACAGTGTAGCCTGGAAGTAAAACAAAATACCCAGTTTGGATGTGTGTGACGTGTTAATGCACATTTACTGTGTATATGTGCATCTGCATTTTTTTGTGTTTGTATATTGGGGTGGGGTTTTTTAAATTATTGTTTTTATTATGTGCAGGCAACTCCATGTGCCTGCTCAAGATTAATCTAATAGTGGGGAATTCAATCAGATCCTGCTGTTGAATCCACCCTGCGACGATCCATCAGCAAAGCAGGGGACATTTACACAGCAGCAGTGATGAGGGCACATTCTTTACAGCACAGACAAAGGGGAGAAGGAACATGCTGGCACTCTGGACTTAGTTCAGAAGCTTTCATTTGTGCATGTGTGGCGCTGCGAGCTGGGAGAGCAGGCAAATGACAAAGTTAACAAAAACAGTCAAAGTCAAAGCAAATCCATGTGAAATAATGCATGTCATTTATTCATAATGTTGCCTAGTTTTGGTCATGCTTTGGTCCTGCCAAATGAAATGGGCCTCCCTTGTGCGGTTATGGTCTCACTTTATCTCTGATGCTTTCTTTTGCTTCATCTTCTGCTCTCCCATCTGTTGGAAATGGATAGTCCAGTTAAGAAAAAGAAAACAGTCATGAGAGCCGTGCTTTTCACTGTTCACAAAGCTCATATTATTAGCAGAGTATTATGGAATAAACCATATTCTCTCAAATACAGTACATCTGATCTCTGCCATCGATAAGGTGTGTTCAGAACAATATCTTACTCAACCAACAGAAGCGCCTCTATGCACAATATCCAATCCTTGTGTGCTCACAATCAACTCCATTTTGAACAAAGATGATGAGAAAAAGTAATGAAGACACATTGTTTCATTTCATTCATGTGTGCAGTTTAGATTAGAGCTGATGTTATTTTTGCCCAACTACTATACAAGTCTGTAACAAATTGTTTCTTGGCAATATGATTCTATAATCAGTCCCTCCAGGATTTGGCGATGTTGCAATCGCACCAATTCATGCAAATTCAACCAATCATCGTGACTTTGGTGCGACTCGCAATTTTGACCAAACACCGGAACTCTATTGCTAATTTTCCCGTGACTTTAACCAATCCCAGCAGTCCCCCGTGCCAGACTTTGTATCAGTATGTGACTCTGAGAGCCAATAACCAAGCGAGGGTGAGAACGTGTTGACGTCACACGTATGTTGCCATATTCATTTCCTTGTTTAAGAGACTTGTGTGACTCAAACATCTCACATTTACCAACAAGACGTACAGCGACAGACCATGCAAAAAAACATTATACCAACATTTGTAGCACCCTGAGCCTTTTTGGTAAGTTCCTAGGAAAACTCAGCCCAGAGTAGTTTTATTCTCCCCGAAACAAGTTTCTGTCTCTCGCAACTTCACTGCAACAAACACACAAAAAACATCACAACTTTTATTGCAATTTTTTACAAAAGCTCCTGCAACATCAGGCATTTTGGGCAGCAATCTCAAAAAGAAGTTTATTATAAGAATATTTAAGTACATACTGTAAATCCACCAGATTACATCTTTTTAAGAGGGTTTTTTTCTATTTTTATTTTCTCTAAAACTTAAACACTAAATTGATTGTACCTTTATCTAGGTGAAAGTTTACAATGTACTTGACATTTGAACGTTAAACTGCCAAAAGCTCATGCAACAGGAAAATGTAATTTATAAAAGGAAAATCTTTTATAAATTACCCACATATTTTGTTGATGTATTGTTTTTTATATTCTTCCTCCTGTGTAAGTATGTTATAATTAGCATTAATTTTTGAGGACATGTTTTACATATTTACAGTTCTAGGCATCTGCACCCAATATCAGTTAAGTTATTATCATTCATCACTCTGCTCCACAGCCCTTTACCTCCTTATTTTTTTCTTTGCTTCTTAAGATACACACCACTCCTTCAGTTTCTTCTTGAATTAGTAATCTGGCAATCTTTGGTCAGGTCCCAGCCACTGATAATTAGCTGACTTGTCAAGTGGATGCAACTAGATGAACAAGTGGCTCTCTTCAAATCAAATGGAAGTGTAGCCATGGATATAGCTCTATGAAATTAACATCTCAGCCAATCAGTCAGCCCTTTCTTTTTGTGACTACTGGAGTCAGCTGGGCTTTACCACTGAGAGAGAGCCCGCCGGGGGCCGTGCTAGCCAGAATACAAGAGCCACAATTAAATCCCTGTGACACTGCCATTACTGATGCTGATCTATTCATCTATCTGGAGAACTTCCGGCCTTGTCTTGTTGAGCTGTGGACAAAGCTTTTGATCAGGCTGAGATACTGAGATACTTCACCGCACATGAAGGCAGCATATGTCAAAAGTATTTGCAAGAGGATATTTCTGTTGGTTATGAAGGATGCACTGGGTAGGCATATCCAAACAGTTGTAGAAATATAATAGATTGAGTTTTGATAGCATTTTATTTTAGTGCAACACACTTTGAAACATTTTAGGATACATTATATTATTTTCTTTCTACTTTGGTACTATAGTATGAATTCCAAGCCAATTTTAGAGATAGAAAGAAATCTAAAGATGCAGTAAAAGCATCCAGTCCCTTGAGTGGAATCCATCTTGTGGTTATTTAAATGTATTCTTCCTATGCTATAGGATTATTCAAATGAGGTTTGTTAAGACTACTTTTGTCTAAGCTATTGTACAAGTCAGGGAGAAAATGTGTTGAATTAAAAGTGTGAGAATCTTGAAGCTACCTAGAAGGCAAGGCAGTATCACACCATTCACTGTCAATCAATATGTGGGAATCAAATACAAGTGAGCTAAGAGGTGGAAAGAGGTAGCACCTGGGTCCCAGTAATATCTGTATACATATCTTCTCTTTTTCTTTTAGTAGGTGGTGAACTCTGGGGAAGAAAGCTCAAGCAGAGAAAGTCTGAGAGAGGCAAAGAGAAAGACGTAGGGAAGATGATGGGGATTAGGTAGAACTTGTCTCATTAGGCTTCCCCTCACCTTTCTTCAGTTTTTGTTATGAATACCTAACAGGGCTCCAGACTGTGACCACATTTTCTTTAAACAGTGTTTTTTATAAAAAAAAAAGTATTTGTTACAACTACTTGCACATCTGCAAATTTGATGACATTTCTTTTTAAATTGTGTGTGAGAGGAGGAGAGTCCATAAGTGATTAGTCAACTGCATGGGTAACGTCTTCGACACTCGTATGTCTCACTTCTGTGACATCACACTCTTTGTCGGTAAAGGTCTACCATGGCAAAACATGAACATGCGGGGGCTGTCATTAGCATGTTTCTGTCAAAATCATGATGTTGCAGTCCATAATCCGTTTTATGAGCGGTGAGCTGCAGCCGAAGTTCATCCATTTTGTTTGCTAAAGACTGTACAAAGACCCCCCCCGACAGGGGGCTACCAACCAGTGTCTTAGTACTCTGTCTTGTCACAAAATCAACCACATTTTTACTCTGTCTCAGACAAAAAGGACTGGATTTTGTTTTAAAACCACAACTGCGGGGATGTCACTTAATTGCCTGTGCATTAACTGTCATATTTGCATTTTTACATTAATGCTAATGTTAGCTCTGACATTTGCCAAACACCATGGTAGACTGTTCTATGAAAAAAAAAATACATTTAGGCTTCTTTGCCTGGCCTAGCACATTATTTTTGATTTTGAATACACAGTTGCTGATCAAATATATAACTATTTGTGTTTTGAATGTTGTGAGTTCCTCTCTCTCTGGCTCACTCATCACTCAATGTTTCCCACACTGTAAAATTGAGTTGCAGGGCAGTTCAAAGTGTGCGTGCCTACATTTTCTGCCTGTGCCCCAATAATTTTCATTTAGGTACAGGTTTAGGTTCATTTAGGTAGGCTACAGTGCTCTAAGTAAAAAAATGTCTGGAGCCCTGCTCACACTGGTCCATGCTACTGCACACTATTGGTGGCCAGTTTTACAAAAAGTCCTTGCCAGGTGCATCTGAAGCAACTTAAATGCATTTGTTTTTATTTTCCTCACATGAAAGCAATGCTGTTTTGCTGTCTAACCAGTTTTTAAAGGTGCCCTGCCACACATATTTCATTACTTTGTGGTAATGTCTGAAGTTCTACCATGGACTCTGTAACATTTTTGTGGAAACAATGCCTTGGTTACCTTGTTTCAAGCCATTCTAGCATGGTATAGAAAGCCTGCAGGAAGACTCAGCTCGATTTGTGCCAGTTCTCAATAATATTCAACGAGCTAAGCTGCTTGACACTGATTGACTAACAGCCAATTAGAGCCTTGCCATTATTATCCTTTACCACACGCAACTGGGCGAGCTCATGAATAGTAATGAGCTCAGGCAACATGACATCAGACTGACCAGCTTTTGTAATTGGCCTGATTTCTCTGCTTATTTCCTTTCAGTGGCTAGAGCTAACAGGAAGTAGCAGTTCATTTTCACATTCACAACATAACACAAACAAATATGGACCTAACATGTTTCAAAAAATGCAAGTAAAAGCGGTTTTATGCGGAGGGCACCTTTTAATAGCCTTCATGAAATGACACATTGTGGGTTACTGTTGCTCTGGTTCTGTTGTGAAAAAAGTTTAGAAAAAAGAAATAATAAATAAATAAATAAATTCTACCTTCATGAAGGTTGCAATGGGAAGAAGCAGTGATGGAACTATGCCTGATATCAACTGGTCCTCAGTGGACAAGGTTGACAGCTTAAAGTACAATGATGTCCACATCAGGGTCTGACCTGGGTGCTGTATACTGACTCAGTGGTGTAAAAGGCAAGGCAGAGACTGTTTCACCTCAAACGCCTGGGGAAATGGCAGCGAACAGGACTGCAGGGCCCTGCAAATTTACACCAGGGCGCTGCAAGAATAAGGCCGGAAAGGCTAGCACAAAGAGGCTCAGGAGGAACTTCTACCTTCAGGCCACTAGGATCCTTTGATAGTGCTATAAAGAAAAGGGAGCAAGTATTACCATGAATTAGCATTATTCCCTTTTTCTTTTTTTCCTATACATGCTCAAACTTTAGACTACTGTTCTGAATTACTCTTGGTTTGTGGCCAGCTGTGTCCCAACATAATTGTATGATTTCAACATGGGCTATGTCACAGCCTGTCAGTCAGCCAGACTGGAAGAAATTTGTTCCTTTATTTCCCTTGTTCATTTGCTTGTTCATGCCCTTTTCCCCTCTGTGCTGGGCTAATCTGGCCTGACAGAGTGGGTGTAACATTACATAAACCCTAGAGTCATTCTGCCGCTTGCTAATTAACTCATCAGCCATTGCTGTATGAAGAGCTGCATTTATAAAGCACTAATACAGTAAGCCAATGGGAATCCGTCATGATCAAGACAGGGAGAGAGAAGACTTACACCGAGCGACATTGCTGGTTACTTCAGTCATGCTGGGATATATTGTAACTACAAAAACTGTCAAGCAGTTTTTGCTTCTATTTACCTGTACACTTGACGTACCTATTATTGTGAATGGCATTGTGGCACTAGAGTAAATTCACCATTTTACATGTAATTTTGGTATTCCAGTGTCCTCCTCTTTGTACTGTGTTGTCTCTCTTTGGCTGTCAAGCTTCAAACAGCTGTGGATTTTTCAGCACAGAGCTTTACCTCCTTCCAGAGGGGATTGAGTAGGTGGATTATGAGAGCAGGAAAATAAACTTCAAAACAGCCCTCTCTGTCACACTGCTCACACAGACTGTTCCTTCACACTGTAACTGCCGCCGTTTACAATCCACTGACGTCTTTTGTTAAACAGAATAATCACAGCAAGATAAGTATATATCACTACCTGGAGCAGCATCTAAGATTCACATCATGATTAGTGGGAGGATTGTGGATGTGAACGTTTGGTGTAATCTGTTTCCTCTTAAGGACTTGTATGTGTTTTTTTAGGACCAGGTGGCTCAGTGGATGTTTCACTTACAGCAAGTAACTCCGAAGTACCCATGCTCTTATTAGGTTTAAATTAATTTTTTTTCCTTCATTCCAGTACATTACAGTGTGATTATGCCAGGTAAATTATATTTATTATGCTTACTCCAAATTCTTAATTCAACTATAATTACTCTATTGAGAGCTTTAACCAAAAGTTGGGAAATGTAATCAAAGTACTGCCTTAAAGCTGTTGTAACCGAATCATTAGTTACCATTTGAACATACTGTCTGTATCTGTCTGGGGTGTTTTTCTCCCTTTTGCCCAAAATGCCTGCTATGCTTGATGAGGTGCCTCACAGTGATGACAATTGCATCATTAAACAAAACATTGCAACACAGCCACAACCCATTCAGAACAGACAGTAAACATGTGCTTGTATTGGCTGAGTCAGCACACTGACTGCAGTGAGTGTTGGCTGCTGTCCTAGTGCTTTAGACAAGGTTGCTCCTCAGGTAAAAAAGTGGTGAAAGCTGCCATGCCTGTGTCTCTATCTCTTTGGAAACACTCGGGGAGAGTGTGACTCAAACGGCCTCAACCTGACCTGCACAGACAGTTACCTCCAGGCTCAATCCTCTCCATCTAACATAAACACATTCTTTGGCATTTCTTTCTCTGGTAAACATCTGTACTTGTTCATAGATTTCATGTCCAATTTTCATGCTATTATTGCTACAGTTTAATGTGTCCTACAGGTTAGAGAAAGGATAACAGCTATTTATATTGTGGTATTTCATGTTTGACTGGTTTTTAATAAAAGAAAACACGTAAAAACAGCTGCAGACAGATGACAAATGCTAAAGGAAATTAACCAATAAGTTACGCAGTGTGTCACGCATTTTTAATAAAGTAAATAACATTGGACTGGAGGATACTTTTTATTTAGTGAGTCCACCAGTTGTTATCAAGAAATGAAGAGTAGAGTGTTGTGATTTTGCCTGGTATATGGAACAGCAGTGTGAAAGTCAGGTCTCTAGTTTGACAGTGATAGTTTAACATTTATTGGCATCTCAAATGGCTGTTGGCACACAGCAGCGGTATTAGTAAGTTGGCAACATAAGAGGTAAGGCAGTTTTAAAATATTGAGCTGTGTGAAACTTTAAATGTTAACTACATGTTCTGTGACATTTGTTGTTGTTCCTCCAGCTTTTGGCTGCATGCATTAAGGTTGTTTGGTTCAATACCATTTTCTCCTGTCATGACTAGTAAGAGAGGTCGATTGAGTGAAGAATAAATAAGAGACTTTAAATGAAGGTAAAAGAAATAGCACAATCTTTAAGGAAATTATGAGTCCATGCTTCTTAGTAAATAGTAATTCAGACAATTAGGGGTGGGGGAAAAATCAATACAGAATAGTATTGCAATAGTTTCCATGGCAACACTGTATTGATACACAGACGTCAAGTATCAATCTATTATTTTATATGTGATGGTCAGTTTATCAGCTTGACAATCCCATTTTGCAGCAATAAAATTGAAGTGAGCTGAACAAACGAGAAGACAAATGTATCCATGTTGACAAAGTTTCCTTTTGGGGACATCATTTGAAATTGGGAAAAATTTGAAGTTGGGGAAAAAAGGTAATAAATTGCTCGGAGCGACAATGGAGAGTGCCGGAGTGCACCAACACCTGGCTGCATGGACTACGGACTATCTCACAGATAGACCACAGTATGTGAGGCTCCATCAATGTGTGTCTGACGTGGTGCACTGCAGCACAGGTGCCCCTCAGGGTATGGTGCTCTCCCCCTTCCTTTTCACCCTCTACACCTCAGACTTCACTCACAACATCACCCACTAACACATCCAGAAGTTCTCTGTTGACACAGCCGTTGTTGGATGTGTTTCTGAGGGGAACGATCTGGAATACAGGACAGTCATCAGGGACTTTGTCAGCTGGTGTGAGCTCAACCAGCTTCAGCTCAACACCAGCAAGACAAAGAAGATGCTTGTAGATTTTGGGAGGAAAACATTTCACTTCTCACCGTTGAGCATCCAGGGATCGGACATTGAGGTAGTGGAGAGCTACTAATTCCTGGGTGTTCACCTTAACAATAAACTGGACTGACAACACCCATTTGCTCTACAAGAAGGGCCAGAGTCGCCTCAATCAGCTGAGAAGACTCAGGTCCTTTGGAGTGTGCAGGACTCTCCTCAGGACTTTTTATGACTCTGTGGTGGCCTCTGCCATCCTTTATGCTGTGGTCTGCTGGAGGGGGAGCAGCTTGGACAGGGACAGGAGCAGACTCAATAGACTGATCAGGAGAGCGAGCTCTGTCCTGGACTGTAGGGAGAGAAAGTAGGGGAGAGAAGAATGTTAGCTAAGTTGACATCCATCATGGACAACACCTCTCACCCCCTACATGACACTGTGGGGTACCTGAGCAGCTCCTTCAGCAGCAGACTGATACACCCATGGTGTAAGAAGGAGAGGTACTGCAGGTCGTTTTTAACCCCGGCCGCTGTCAGACTCTACAACACCTGCACTACCTGATAATGTTGTAGTTTCTGTTCCTGTTTTTCATTTACTCCACACACTCTCTGTATATCTTTATTATTGGTATTAATATTTTTCCACTTCAAGTACTTACTTTTTCAATATTATTTATGGTCACAGGTCAATATCATATTATGGTTACCTACTTTTGCTATATTATTTAATTGCATATTCAATTTAATTTAATTTTAACGTCACTTACTTACTTACACTGCAATATTGTTTTTGTACTATGGCAACCACACTTTACAATACCTTTTATTTGACGCCACTTTACATTCATTCTATACCTTCTGCTCATTGTCTGTTGTTTACCTGTTAGTTTGTGTGTTTACTTGTTGGTTGTTGTTTTTTGCTTTTACTGTAGGAAACCGCTGCTATGTATGTGTATGTATATATGTATGTGTTTAAAATCGCAATAATATTGTATCGTGATGATATCGCATTGTGTGGCCTCTGGTAATTCCCACCCCTACAGATAATATTGTTAACTTTAAAAGTTGACATATGGTAGGGTTTATGTTAATGTTCCTGGGTGTGTGCTGGTGGGAAGAAACATCTCGTAACTTTGGTATTTTGGGGCGGCTGTGGTTCAGTGGTAGAGCGGTTGTCTGCCAATCGGAAGGTTGGGGGTTCAATCCTTGGCCCTGCAGTCCCAGTCGAAGTGTCCTTGGGCAAGACACTGAACCCTGAGTTGCCCCCGATGCTGTGCATTGGAGTGTGCATGTGTGTGCATGTTTATCTGATGAGCAGGTGGCACCTTGGCCGCAGTGTGTGAATGGTGAATGTACCCTGTATGATGTAAAAGCGCTTTGAGTAGTCGTTAAGACTAGAAAAACGCTATATAAATACAGCACATTTACATTTACATTGCCCTTTTGAAATGCGAATCAAGCGGATTCGATCATTTAAAAAGACTGAGATGTCTTGTAACTGCATTTTGTCAAATGATTGAAAAGGTTAAATGCATTCCCATTTATTGCCTTAACTCTGACAATGGAAAATGCACCATTTGAAAACTGCTGCTGCGTTATAAAATTATCACATTTTATTATGGTTTTAAGTAGCCATATTTAGGAATTCTATTTCTTCACATTAGAAGTTCAATCATAATTTCATTAAGACAATAATGTAGGTAGGGCACAGACCACATAAGCCCTAAATCATCATTATGATAAATTATATGATAAAGTGAAAAAGCATAATCACAGTAACAAGAAGTTAAAATAAAAATAAAATTATAGAATTTAGTGACTTAAAATGTAATTATAGTTTTGATTTGTTAAGCTTGTCATGTTATCTGGATGTACAATGTAAGTAACATGTTGTATTAATAATAATACTAATAATATAATATTAATATTAGTCCCACAAGGGGAAATTACTCTACTCTACTTAATGTTTGTTGTGTCCGATATTTGAAATAATCTACAATAATCTAGAGACCAAACAAACCAGCCACATGGAAGAGATTACTCACACTTATGTCACAATATCACAATCTGGAAGGGTACATTGATGGCAAGATGGCAATAACCTCTAGTATGCCTCAAGACAACCCATCCAACATAAACAGAAGAATATATCATCTACAGGCCCAAAAATTTTGTAGAGCACTAAAATGAACAGCATTTATCAAAATAAACAGGACCTTCTTGTCAACTTCCACAATGACAGTGTTCTCTAGCCTTGAATTCACCCACAACTACACAGCATGTAATGAAACTATTAAGGATCAATACTACACATTCAAACAAGCAGCCTACAGACAATCTCCTCTTCTCTGGTATTCCTGAACACCAATTTGACAGTCCCAAGACACTGATCAAAGACTTTATAAAAAAAATATCCTAAAAAAAGCCCAATTTTAACTCTCCCCAGCGGACACTGTGAACAAGATAATTTTCTAACTCTGTAGACAGTCTTGGATGATGTTCAAACAAATCACCCCGACCCATCACTGAATGGTTCCGTCACTTCATACACAAGGAACTATTTAAAAGCAAAGGCAAGGAAATAGAAGGCACACAATTCAGACTCAATTACCAATGCCCATATAAGATCAATGAATCATGCAAAGTACTTTATCCATTTATAAAACAATACAAAAACAAATTTACTAATCTGAAATTTACGTTGAAGAACAGATTTACAATGATTCATAAACAGCCCCAAACTCTAAGCAGCCACTTAAAGTGACATCCCGTCCTTTACCATCTTTATTATCTCCTGCCTGTTCAGACACCCCCCCCACACCCCAGAAGGCTGTTTAACAAGTTAGACTTGTTTGGTTCACCCCTCAATGTGGGGAGAGGGGAGGAGGGTGTAGGGACTATTAAAATGACACAACTTAAAGCACCCAATTGCTAAAAGAGTTTGGATTATTAAGTTGATCAAAACCTTAAAAGAATGTCACTGATATATAGACATATCTTTCACCATGTAAATGGGTAAGCGCAAAATTGTGACGATGGTCGCTCTAGAACAGGGACTGTTTTGGAGGGCCGGACCAATAGGCTAAACTCAATTCTGTTCAATATTAATTTTATCTCTTTATAAAAAGCATTACATTTTAAAGTCTTTGATAAGCTGTGACTGGTTAGGGCACAAATGGTATGATTAGGACATGAAAAAAAGTGAAGTAGACATGGTACAAAACGCAATTATGTCACTATTACATCAACATCCATGAATGCAATTGTGACCAAAATGTGCATGTATGTGGCCATTTTTCAAAGACCAGCATTCAATTAACTTTACAAAGTGTTTTTTTCTATTTGGTTTGTAGTCTAACTACAGAATTAGTTATAGTTTTTACTTTTTTCTTTGAACATAAAAAGTGAAGCAGACATAGTACAAAATGCCAACATGATGCCACTATTTTCCATTTCATGTGTCACGGGCCGGTTAGGGCTGTCCAAAGGGACGGATGTAACCAGCGGGCCGTACTATGCCCAGGTAACCTCTAGAGTGATAGTTGCTTAAATTACAATCTGACTGTCCAGACTGAGGTTGCATTTTTTTAATTTTTTAATTTTTTAATCTGACCTGGAACGGATTTGGACCACATATGAAAGTGTCCCAAATCAGAACTGGAAAAAATTGGATGCCATGTGACTTGGGCTGTTCACACTGTCATGAAAAATCAGATATGACCAAAAGAAATGTCAAATTTGGGTCACTTTGGCCTGCAGTCTGAATGTAGCCTAATTGTGCACATGTACTGTAGGCTTAGGCTATATGTAGCCAATGATATCAGCAGTGCTAGGGAAATATCAATAACCTAGTTGATTTTGAAATACTTAATTTCTAGAGAAAAGACCAAGGCTGCAAGTAATGACTAAGGCTCTTGTTACTGTAATTAAATAATCTAATACTTTTCCAAGCAGTAAATTTGCGTCCAGATTAATCTTTACTAAACACTCATATTACATTGAGAGCACCCTATAGAGAGTAGAGCTATAATAATATAATATAGAATGTTTAAATATAGCTTTTTGATTTGTAAAACAAATTTTAGCACCACTGAAATTTCACAATATTACTACGCCACAGATGTTTGTTGGGTTTTGGTCAGCTCAATTTCCACTATTTTGCTCTTGACCGTGGACTGATAACATTTATCATGCTGGTGAGGAAAGAAGGGATGAGCTTCATTGAAGCCCCCATTGACACATCTGAAAATTGTCTGGTCATGTCAACACATATTCAGCGTGAAGCTTTATTCTCAGTCCCTCGTAAGTAGAAAGAAAATCCTTTTTCAGCACCCAGTGTGTTGCAGCATTTGAGGAGGAATAAAGCTAAGCCACTGTCTCTAACTGTCCCTGAAGTTGAAATCATGTCTGTATTCATATGAGAGGAGGCACAACTGAAGAAATCTGAAATTATCTTTTGTCCCAGGTTTTTTGTCTCTTTTGTCTATAAGTAGGATTTAAGCAGTTGTAGAGCAATTTTAAGTCAATGAGTAAGTGCCCCTTCTCTCTCATGGAATAGAACATGGCTAACAGGGAATCAAGTCATTCATCAAATCTATTCATGAAAAAACAGACAGAAAGTATTGAAACCTGTTTGTGTTCTTATAATATACATTAATGTAGTGTTATTACCCAAAGCAGTGCCCACCGGTCTGTCTAAAATGTTATTAGATTCTTCTGGAGATTTATCAGACGTTCTCCTGTAACACGGCTTCTATAACGCAGCAAATAACACATATACAATAACACATGTCAACTTTTTATTGACAGAATGCTACAATTTGAAGAGTTAAACGACAATGTAAAGATGGCTGACTGGCATGTCCACCAGAGTAAAAAAAAAGAATTTCCCAAAGAAAGATTAATAAAGTACTACTTCTTCTTATTTACAGCTGCCTTAATATGTGACTTCTATCAGCCAGTTCTAACGCATACATATGCTGTCATTTGTTGGGATATGTGCCTGTGATCAGTTTATGGAATAAAAATAGTTCTATTGCAATTTTCCTTCAAGGACTTGCTGCTTACAATCATCCTGAAAACCTTTTTCAGATGATTACACGTAACTGCCAGACGATTGAATGCAGGGAAGCAGACGTCTCTAGTTCTGATGGAATCCATATTTGTTTAGATGTTTAACTATTTATATCTACATTCGATATTTAGTTTCATCTCTACTTTTTTTCATTATCATTATTAATGCTGTTTTTGCTTTCTCCAACTTTACATTAAATAAACTGCTGGATGCAACAAGTCCAGACACATAGAGTGCATTTTAATAGGCTGCATTTTGTTTTAGATTTGTGTAACAGGTGAACCTCCAAAACTGTGTATTTGCATGTATGTAAATAATTCTTACTATTTCTACTTTACTATAATAATTTGTTAATGTTTTGAGACATTCTGAAGACACTTTTACCCAAGCAATGTCAGAACCTGGCAGTTAAAATAACATGTTTCTGCTATGCTTATCTGGAAACTAGTGATGTAAAGTAATAGTGCACTGTGATTGGTCTTGACTTGATGATTGTGTCTCCTGAATGCCAAGTCTGCAAGACTGTATAGTGTATGAGTCACACTGCAGGCCAGGATAGGCAAACGTTGACCAAAGCTTGACTACCGCTTACAGAATTCTATATATACCTTTTTTGAACAATCTCCATGAAATACTTTAACAAATACTTGTAACCACTCCTCATTGGTGGGAGGCTGATAAAAGGGGCCTTTTCATTGTCTAAAAGACATTTTTAGTGAGGTTGGCTTGTTATCTTTTTCTGACTTACAGAACTCATTCAATCTACCACATTCATCTTTTTTCTTTTACCTTCACTTAAGATCAGCACTCAAGGCTTACGGTGTCCCTTGGCAGAGGCCTTTGCCCATCCATCCTATCCGGAAGTTATTTACTGTGCAGCCTTAAAACTGTGGTATGATATCGTGACTTTATCAGTTCTTAGTGATATCTCGCCCTCTGCCCTTCCTATTGAGAGGACCTGGGCATGTGATTGCCCAGGCCTGGATATCAATCCCGACTGGCATGATATATGGTCATTACATCATACCAGAAGTATGTCGCAATCCAGACCAACAGCAGATTCACTCCAATTTCATTCATAGGATATCTCTCGCTCCCATGAAAATGCACCACATTAACATAATTAACAGCCCTTTATGCACTTTATGCCCAATAAAAGCACAAGGCACATATCTTCACATGACCTGGGAGTGCTCTCCCATTTACAGTTCTGGAACAACATTGCATCCAAAATTTCCACCCTGTTTAATGTTACTATGCCGCTTATACTGTCATTGCGTTGATTTTGAATGATCTGTCAGCCTTTCAGCTCTTTTGAACTCAAAAACGTGCTGTATTTGCTGGACTTACAGCTGCAAAGTAAATTACTGCAACCTGGACTCTGGGCACTTGGCTGAGCATCGCTTAAGCTTTAAGGTCCAGGCTGTAGCCTTGTATTTTATTTTAATTAAATTCAATAACTTTTTTCACACCCAGTGGGCAATTAAAAACCAAATCTGGAGTACAGATCCAAGTCAACAGAGCCTTATACTTACATACTGCACTGTATTACACTTCAGTATGCCATGGTTCTGTTTTGCCCTTTTGTACCACCCCTCAACAAAGTCTCCTCCCAACAAAGCTTTTTCCCTTCACAAATCAGATCAGCTGAATGAAGTATCCTGTCACATCACTCTGTTGGTATCCCCCCAACTATGGCTCCTCAGCATCCTATCCGTGTCCTGCTTATTATGTACTCGTTGCCACCCTCTGATATGATACAGTATCATCCTTTTGGGGCTTGAATTAGTTAAGCTTTGGAGCAGATTTTGTGGCTTTGTTGCTGTGTAGAATTTAGAGAAATGGAAAGAATGATATTTCTTTTCTGCTCTTTTTCTATAGTAGAGTATGTACCTTTTATTTCAGTGTGGTTGCATTCAGCACAGACAGTATTAGTTATGTAGAATTGTTGCTGGAGATGTCAAAGGCTTTTTTTGTTTTTTTGATTCTGATGTGACTTAATTTTGATCAGAATCGTGACACCCTTAGCAGCCACGTGTTGATATTCAGGTTGTATTAGGGCAATTTGCTAGCAAGGTGCAATCGCCAGTAAACACACTAGCCTGTGGAGCCACGTGCTGAGCTATCAACACTGTTTGCTCTGTTAGAGATATAGTATGTTCTGTTATATATGTGGCTTATTCTCAGTTTTTTTACTGAGCAATATGTTAATTTTTTGTTAATTATTACAGAGAAATGAATGTAATTCTTAGTATTGTTTCTTGTTATATGCTCGTGGCTCTAACATTTAGTTTTGGTAAATAATGTTCATACTGTGTCGGATGCTTATTAATGTGCATTTATTATTTGCTTATATTTCAGAACCACATTCAACTTCACATGTAACATCAAATACAACTTCATAATTAACTTCTTGTTGGAGTTGTAAATAAATTGTCCTGGATCTTAAAGTCAGACATCTCTGGTTCAAGTTCTTACCGGACCCCCTACAGCGGGCTAGTGTTTCAGCAGCCAGTTTTCAGTAGTTTTAACAAGCCTATTGCCTATATTTTTGTAATATAATAAGCACTGTTACACTTTTTGAAACTACATCTTGTGTATCAGTGCTTTCTGAACATATTGAACACACTTTTAAAAATACCGCGATAATACCAAAAACGTGATAACTTTGGTCACTATAACTATAAGTGTCCCTGGTATCCAATCATGGTGACTATTTCTAGTAAACATGAGTACACTCAAAGAAGTAGAAGAGTCTCAGAAGTTAGAGCAGCCATGGGTAACAAAAAAAGACTGAAATGATGACCGGCACTAGAAACTACACAAAACAATCAATCAATCTCAAAGCAGACACTTCCCAATCATGTGCAAACACAGATGGTCAAACACTTTTAGCTCATAATTGTGCAGTAATTGAATCAAGCTAGACAGCCAACAGTAAAGCTTGCAGTCAAGGTATTTTGGAAGGGACTTAGGGGAAGGCTAAAAGGGGTTGGGTCAGGGGCCCACAGGGCCTAATTGAGCACCACAATGACAGGGAAGTGAGGAGAGAAAAGAGCAAGGAGCGTTTACTCTCAGGCCACCCATTTTAAAAGCAGTGTGATCAGATGTGCTGATAAAGGCAAACATAATAGTCTGGTCCAAATAGGCAGAGGATCTTATCACTACTAAGGAGAGAAGGGAGACAGAGAAGGGGACTTTTCAACAGTGTATACAATAAAAACACCCAATAAAGAATGTACTGAACAAATAAACAGTAAAACCATTAATACTGTAGGTCCAAAGAAGGCAATATTTTTCATATTTCCACTGATGGTAATATGAAAGGGCTACAAGTACCACTGATCCAACTGAGAATCAGTACCACACTTGACAGTTCCCTTAAGCTTTTAGCTACATTCAAAAAACACAAGCTCAAGCTCACCCAAGCCCTAGGTCAAAAATGAAAATGTTGGACTATCTGCCATTGGCTGGTAAACTGAGAAACTTAACCGGCCAAAATATTTTTCACCAAGCCATGTAACTGCATAACCTACAATGTCACTGTCACGCAACGGTCATAAAAAAGATGATCCCTTCCCAGCCCCTTATCTGTGAAGTGCCACTTTCCTTTTACCATACTTCCATCATGCTCTTCATTTTTCATTTTAGTTTGATCTGCTCCAACAATGTGCCGCCTCTGTGGTACCCGACCAGTACCAGTGGTAACATAAATGAGTGATTGGGGAATATAATCTGACACACTATTGGTTGACCAGACCTGTCTCTGCCTTACCTTTTCCATTGAAGATGAGGCAAAAGACAGTGGAGTATTCCTTTTTAATTATTTCCTGTGCAAAATAATGCACTTTAATTGCACTTTGAATGAACGGAGCACCTTGTTAATTTCTTTGGGTAAGGCACAGTGAAGCAGCAAACTGGTCATACAGTACCAGCTGAGACTGCAAGATTTATTGTATTGTGTACCTCATTCCCAATTAATGTTGTGCCTTAAAGACATAGACCTACCTTTCATTTATGAAACGGGTGCACTGGAATGGAAATGCCATTACCTGCCATCTTTAGAAACGTGCAGTAGTTGGTGGTAGAACCCCTATCAGATTTATGCATATTTATTTGAGGAAAGATAATGCAAAAATGGTACAATATAAATTTGCACTGTGCTATAAAGTGCGGTACAGAAATGTGGCCTTATGTGTGTAGCTAGTGCAGTCAAAAAATGCCCTCCACAGAGTTCAGTATGTTGAGTAAACACATTGACCTAACAGGGTATTTCTAGTAATCTTCCAACTCTCCACTTTCTATATTGCTCAAGCTCAGGCTGTCAGACCAGGCTACAGTACCTGTAAAAGCAGATTTAGTGAATCAAGGTAATCAAAGAGTTCCCTTTTGGAAAAACAACTTGTTCTTTATTCTTCTGGTTTGTTTCAGCATTAACTGCGAACAACAGAAATTTAAATACCCTGGATGTGGTTAGTTTAGGAATGGCCTCATGTTTGAAAATATATTGCCTTGTTAGAATAACATTTAACACAAATTCAACATTATTTTTAGTGTTTATGCAAAAGCCTTCACAAATCCTTTTTAATGCCTGTATAATTTTATAAAAATTACGAAACAGTCCACATATAAACTCACGTTTGTATGTGACATAATCAGTTTCTTAATCTTTTTAATCCCTGATTGTGTACAAGGCATGGAGAAAACTAAGTGGGAAAAATTGGTGAAGGGAGAGATTATTAATAAAATAAAGTATTTGTAGTTATTGAGTAATTAATTTTGTTAAAGGTTTGGCACACATAGTTTAAATATTGTATGAAAGTGGACAGGAGACAAAATGGTACCAAGCAACTAATGTTTAAACCTGGCTCTTCATCTGGGATGGCTCCTCAGCTGCTATATGAAAGTAGGACCATAAGGCTATGTAAAATCAGTTAAAACCCCTATAAATCATCTGGCTTATGATTCTATAAGTACATTTTAAAAGAGAATAAGCCCCAAGCATTTTGGACACTGTGGAGTGCCTAGGTTTCAGATTTCTTGTTGGATATCTCCACTATCTGTCATAGTAAAATTTATGCTGAATAGAAGTTGTTTCATCGTGGGCAGACATCACTTAGTCAGTGTCTACATGTCTTGGTCTTTGACTGAACCAATATGCAATATTTAATGTGGATCTTTTACATGGAAAAAAAAAACTTTAAATATTCATGTGGCCTTTCTGCATGAGGAAGTCGAGTGGCAAGTACAACACAGACACAGCAGAAAACACATGGAAAACTTACTTTTGTTTTAGTTGAATTCATAAAGGAGAATACAGCAATAGCTTTGGAAAGTCCTGGCACTGAGTTTATAGGTTAAGTGAGAGTTTTTACAAAAATTGTCTGGCAGTATGAGATTACACTAAGGATTTTTACAAGTTCTAACTAGGTGCCCATGCCAATTATACTCAAGGGCTGGGACTAGCATGTGCCATTTTGGCCCACATCAGTCCAGACTTTATGATTAATGACTGTTCAAAATGGGCGTGGGAATAATGACATTGATAGATGTCATTTTGTCACTCATTAATGCTTTTAACTGACTCCTAAATGGATTTGGTACAGTGCTTGACTAACTGTGTGTTTCCGTTTTCTCTCCGTTTCTCTTTCACCATTTCTCTCTTTCTCTCCATTGCCCATCTGTTTCTTTTTCACTCTTGCTTCTGAATAAATGCTGCCAATCCTCTACACTAGGTAAGACAAGTTTTTTAAGTTTTCTACACATACACTCACACTCAATGTTATACAGTGCATGTGTGCTAAAACAAACATCACCAGTATGGCAGTACTACTGCAGAAGAAGACATTACTGTAAATGCTGTTGGACCAAAAACAGTGTGTTGGTTGCCTCTCTGTTTATAATGAGATACACAGCCTTGGGAGAAAGATGGGAATGGAAAACAGATGTCTGTGTACATTATAGAGGTTTGAAACACCCTATCATGAGTGAAAGTTGGCTGGCTGCCTTGGGTTTACCCCTGTGGTATCTGTTTTTGGTTTTGGACTACATGCCATGTGGTTCAGTAAAAACAAAATGAGAAAGCAAAAAAAAAAAAAGGGTCCATGGGAGATCTGATCTAATACATATAGACTATTTGCGGTAGCTTGTCACAAAGTTGATACTTTACACTTGAGCCAACAGCAGCAGCCCACTCAACTGGGGACAGAGTTTGCACACATATTAAGAGGGTAACAGCGTTCATGTTACTCCTCACTATGGATTAAAGGCTCATTAAATGTGCTGTGTTCTCTCAATTGAGATGGCAAAGCTAGAGGGACTCCTGAGTCTTGCTTAAGCTAACAAGTATTTAGAGAATGGGTAAGAAGACAATGAGGTGAGTGATGAGGATGGGCAGTGAGACGTGGCAATATGGAGGGTAGAAGAATCTGAGAAGGTTTACATAAAATGGTATTTACTGGGGGGGGTGTATTGACCAGGGAGAGAAACATGGATTGTGGGAGCTGAGCATTTGGAGTATGCATGAATCAAATTTATAAAAAATGTTCAAGAAAGCCTGAAATAGGAAGGGATAGATCATGGCGAGAGCGCAGAGCAAGACAGTGAGGTGGAGGAAGGTTTGGGGGGCAGATAGAGAGATAGGAGCTAGTGGAGTATGACTACTGTGGATTTCTCTATCAGTATTCTGTCTCTGAGACTGAGCTCCAGGGCTTAAAGCAGCTATGTTCTCCATTCTTCTCGATCTCTCTTATGCAGTACATACACAAAAATGCACCAAACACTTCATACATTCAGCATACACACACCCACAAGCACAAGCGGAAAACACACTTCCTCCTTCTCTTTGCATATCTTTCTTTTTCTTTAGAACAGCCAGTGCAACATTTAATACATTCTGTAACCACTTTCTTTTCTCCATTGTATCTGAACCTAGAACTGCACTTTGATGAAATTCAATGGTTTTAGGATTATGCCAAAGCAATGCAGCTAGCTAAAATTATAAATAATCTCACGGGTGAAGACATAGTGCTAGCTGTGTGGGTCTCATGGATTATTATGGAAATCAGTTTTTGTTTTAATGTGTATGCTGTTGTGAAAGGCTTTACCATTTGGCTCCACAAACCTCAACATTTGGAAATACCTAGGATCATAACTGGAAAATGATATCACAAATTCTCCACTGTTGGTAAGCTGGGTCCAGAGAGGAAAGTACATTACATTACTGTACAAGATACCTTGGAACTCACTCTTCATGGTGAGAAAACAGAAGCTGAAAACTCTAAAAAATCAAAACAGAAATCCATTATTGTTACAATGGACGTCAACACAAGTTTTCCAAGGTGTGAATGATTAAGGAAACCATTTTTTATTTATTTTTGTAGAGCAATTGGTAGATATTTTTGGAATATTTATTCATAGATGCATTGCTATTCTCTCTTTAAAGATTAGGTCTTGATGCAGAGAAATCAATAGTCGAAATTGAACACAGCACATGAATTTACTGTACGACGCATTGCTATGCATTGGCTATATGACACATACAAGAATTGTAAAGTGTTTGCAAAAAAACATAATGTGACCCAAAGAATGTGCTGAAATGTAGGTGCATGTTCACGATGGGTGAAGTTTGTGAAATGAGGATGGATAAAGTGTTATGTAGGCTACATGTCAGACTGGGAATGGGAACTGAGAAAAACTCAAGGTTTCTTGTAGACAACCGGCTCCCAACCAGGTTAGGTTCACAGACTCAGTTACCATAGTAACTGACTCTGTGGTTAAGTTACCTCTCTTTCTAAAATGGGCTGGAGTTACCCCTCTCTCTCAGGTTTGATTAACCTCCCTTTCTGAAACTGAAAACCCAGAGGTTCCCTCATCTCAGGGTTAAACGTTCCATGGCATGAACATTTCACTTCATGAGGTTTTTTTTAACTTTAATATGGTTTCCCCAGCCTGAAATGGTGATAGATGTGAACCGAGCCCTGGGTATCCTGCTCTGCCTTTGAGAAAATTAAAGCTCAGATGAGTTGATCTGGAATCAATGTGGAATCAAGGTTACCTCCCCTTTCTCTGCTTTGCCCGCCCAGAGAATTTGGCCCACCCATGAGAGAGAGGCATCATGGCTTTCAAACGTGCATAGTGGCAGTTGGTAAAGGCCACACCCCTACCCCCCACCCTCAACCTTGCCCCCCCCTCCTCCTCCTCAATAGCTACAGACTCAGAAATGGCACATACTGAGGAAAGCTCATTGTGGAACTGGCTCTAGTGGATGTAATTCTGCACCAAGGCTGAATTTCAGGAAAGAGACTTCAAATACAGTATTAGGGGACCACTACGGTCTATGCAAAAGAATCCATAAAGCCCCATGTCATGGGACCTTTAACAAACTAAGTTTTCACCAAACTTTCAACCAAGCTTTCTGAAACGAGCATTGCTTATATTTGTTATTTATTTTCTCTTGTTGACAATAGCAGCCTTTGAGTAGCTTACGATAAGAATTATGGTCCATGAGCTATCATCAAATGTTTAAATTTTTCAAAATACAATAAAAAACACATTCCAAATGCAAGGTGTGTCTGCATAAACTAAAAGGTAAGGAAAGTAAAATAATGAAAATTCATCTGTTTATTTTAATCATAGATCTTTACAAATATTCTATGTTTTAAGAGAAGCAAGTAATCACACAGTGGGAAAAAATAAATTGTTTAAAGAAATAAAAAAAAATGTTATGCATAAAGAGACATCAATCACATCTTAGGTCTTGGAATTGGAATGCAGTCGTGAAGTGCCTAGAGATTTACAATCCTATTGGAGAGTAAAATCTTTTGGCTCATTCCTTTACGTGATTCTTACTTTGACATACCAGTATGTTTTTTAATAAAATCAGGAGGTTTAGTCAATAACCTACCAATACGTTACCTCTGTCTAAGCAGATCCAAGGGGGAATGAAGCAGAAGAAAAGTATTTAGAGGGAGCCTCTTAATAGAAAAATCATGTCATGCGTGTAATTGACACCCGCTCCCTCTCTCTCTCTCTCTCTCTCTCAGTTGCTTTCTTTAATTTTGTAATTAAACAAAAATTGTACATTAAATACTTTGTTTGCAAATTCAAAGGAATTTGTTTGTTGACATTTTATAGAAATTGAATTGGCCATTAAAATATGTATCTCATTTTATTTTGCACCACAGTTCTTACTAAATAATGCAACGGCATGACGAGGGCAATTTTTTCTATATAAGTTCTATTACACACTTCATCAGTGCCGCAAATGTTTTACTTCTAATTTTTACATGGCATGTACAATACATAATTTTATTTCCAGTCGTAAGGTGACATCAGGTTTCACCTTATATCTGGGAACATTGTGGAGACAGTGGCATATTTCCTATCAAGTTTTCATGTTTGCCTTTGTGGAGGACATACTGTATGATTGCTCTGCCTGCAGCCTTCGATGGCCTTATTGCGGTGCTTCGGTCATAGGAGTCATAGGTCTGTCCACTTATTTTGCCCTGCTCTGGGTTTGGGCCAAGTCTAACTGCAGTTCCTCGCTGTGACAGCCACCGTGGCAGAGGTTGTCACATACTTTAATGATTCATTTTTCACTCAGAATCCTCCCCTCATGAGACAAATCCAAACTGTTTTCACAGGTCAGAGAAGAGAGTGAAAGCACATAATGGATTCCAGCTTCATCAGTAAATGGCCTCCCTCTATTATGGACAACACAAATAGAGTGAGAAATAGACGTGGATAAAAAAAAAAAAAAAAACTTCCATTAGCATTAGAGAAGTGGATAATCTTGTGTAGTGTAGGTTGCTATTAAGTCAGAGAATATAGTATTTTTCATTAAACAAATCTTTTATCTTTCATCTCATCATTTACTTAGATATTCTGTTCCCAGGATCTTACAAGCTCCCATATAATATGTGTATTATGTTATTTTTATTACTAATGTCAGGGTGTTTTTTTTTCTTCCTAAAATATTTAGGATACTTTTATATACTGACATAGAGGACATAAATATATGTAAATTACTGACCATGCAGACTGCATTCCCTTCTGCAGCGGTAGCTTGCATGTAAACATTCTTGGTGCCTATTTTGCTGGTATCACGTTTTGTGGACAAATGATGCACGGAGAAACAGGTGCTGCTAGCTGGCTGACACCTCACCCACTGGATGAGTTAAAGGTCCTCTAAGCGATGTTGCACGCTTTTTTCACATGATTCACAGCGTGATGTGGCCCTGTCACCACCAGGCCGGCTGGAACCAACTGGCTGCTAAACATGGAGATGCCCCGATTAAGAGTGTGTGTACAAAAAGGACAGATAACATTTTCACTTTTCTATAGCTTCTCATTATGTTTGTGGTGTTACAAAACATTGTATTGGTTTGGCACATATTACAATTTTTGGCTTTTAAGGATCAGAAATGGTAGCTGACAATGGCAAGTTGGGGTCTTTGCCACCCTGGCCCACACAATATGCATGGGGACCATTATTCTGGAATGCAGCCTGTTATCCCCTGTGCTTGGGTGGCTATCTTGTTAATAGTGGTATACAATTTGCTTATAATGTATGCAAGTTGCCTTCCTTGTGGCTTACTTCCTCTGGGCTTCAAATGATACCAAATTTATGTTGGCAGAAGCTGGGGGAGAGTTTGGGTTGGCGGGGGAAGTACATTTGTGTGTTTGTTTTGAATCTCATGTCCATCTGCTGTCTGTTGTGTCTGTAAATTTGTGGTTTTAAGCATATTATTTTGGTAATTGTTCTTGTTTTATTGTCATCACTTTGTCAGTGCCTTTGTCAGTGTTGACATTCAACTGCTAATTTTTTTGCATCTCAAACGAAATCAACACATTAACAATACATGTTGTCAACTGAGAGAAGTAAGTTGCCAGATGTCAGTTTGATGCCACTAACATGGAGCACATCTTCCAAGGGGCACAGGTGCTAAACTGACAGCTCACTAGCTGTTTACACTTTATTTTTGTTTCACATGTAGAATTCTGCTATGAATCTACTAAACCACTGCTACTAAACAATTATAAGAATATAATAACAATAAGAGACACTACGGTGGCTTTCTCTCTGATGTGCAGTATCTGCTTGACATGTAGACTTTAGCAATGTAAAAAGAGAGAAAGCAGTACTCTTCGCATAGCTCACTCAGCCTCCCCTCCATTCCACGTCTCAAGAATAGTACATTACTTGTCTGAGTATATTAAAATGTCTTTATCACATGTGTGCAGGTCTGCTCCAGCAGTTTAATTTGGATCATTTTTTTTGTATTAGCTGCTTGTTGAGAAAGCTTTTTGGAGATTTTCTGTATCACTTTTACCTTAATCGTACACTGCTCACTTTGTTCTGACCTTTTTTAATCCAGATTTATTTAAATTAGTTACATTGTGTTTTCTATGTCCCTGGAGGCTTTTCTTCTCTTTTGTGTAATGAATAGCATGAACAAATGCTGGTGGGAACAGCTATAATTTGAAGAACCATCAGTCTGAAACAAGGTTTTGCAGAGAATGATTTTTGTTGTTGAGGCAGAAGATTGGCAGAAAATAACTGCAACATTATATCTACAATATGTACTTTTGCCACCGAGTCTCACAATAACAAACATAAGAACAAGTCAATGTATTAATGGCAAAAGCAATAGAGGTAGAGATTAATATTTTTCCGACTTAGGTTATTAATTTTTCCTCTTAAATGGTTTGAATTGTTCTTTGCCACTTTGCTCATTCCCAAATTAAACACGTACAGCCTATCCACAAATGCATCGGACAGAAATAAGGAAAACAACTTGGACTGACCACTAGTTTATCACAGATCATTATTTGGGTTGTTCTATGTGGGGATGCTTTACTGGCATATGCAGTACTCTCTCTCTCTCTCTCTCTTTCTCTTACTTTGACTCTGCTTGCTTAACAGTCAGTTGTGAAAAGATTAGTGTGAAAAGATTTGCTATTTCTGACTGTATGAGTCAACAACACAACTATGCGTCAATGCGTACTTTATCTGAAGTTGCCGGCAGGAAAAATGTACCACAATAAACAGTGACAACATACCCCTCTTTGTTTTTTGTATTGTCTATTTCAAAATCAATCAGACAATAATTTAAAAAAACAAACATTATTCTGTATTGAAAAAGACTTAAAACTAGCAATTGAGACCATACACTTTTCATGAAATTTTTTTACTGAGGTAATACATCAAGCCAAAAGTGGGCCATTATTGCCATTGGCTTCTATAGAAATCAACTTCTTTTTTTTGCTGGAATTTAGATAGAATGCAGGCTTAAGTCACTAACTTTGCCAAACCGGATGCTCTGTCTATTCATTTTACAGTCAGTGGGTTAGATAGGGGGGGAAAGGCATATCGACAGTCTTTGATAGAGAAAGTGCAGCCAAAGGCAACGAAAGTAAAGGTGGACTTGAATGTTAACTTGCGTTATCCTCTCAAAAAGAAGATATTGACATTGACATTGTTAACAAAAAGGGGTACGCAAAGTCAGTTGTGTGGAAATGTTTCGTATTTCACAAAAACGAGGAGCAGGTTAAAGGTACTCTAAGCGATGTTAGGTGACATTACGTCTTGATGACGTTCAAAGCATTTTCAAACAAAACAAGACTAGCCTGCCCCTCCCTCCTCCTCATCCCGTCTCCACCCTGTGCTTCCGCGCACTAAACCCCACCACCACCCCCAAATTCTTCTTGTCGGTTATATATAGCGAAAGACACTTGTTTACACATGCACTTGTTTAATTTGTTTGGTTTATTGCTACCTCTACCACAATTTGAGATGCTTTTTTGGCAGTTTTTGTTTACATTTAATATCTTGACTGAAGATGTGACTTTGCCATCAGTAGTGATCCTGTGTATAAACCTGAAGAACCTGAAGAATTCTTGCCTCTGTCTTAGTGTGCTGAATAGCTTAACTTTGCCTTGTCTTTCACAACACTAACCTGTGTTGGCAAGGTGCAATGGTTTTACTCTTCACTGCTTCTGGTGGGCAGCCCTCCACACAGGTTTTTTCACAAACAAGGCTGACACTGCCTCGCCATTCATCTTTGCTAATTAAGTCAGACAACACGTTAGTCATAGTTATGCTGACTATCAATCACACAGGAAGACCATGAAACTAGGGGGCGGATGGAGAGGCAAATGATGAATGTTCCTTCCTGAGTGTCTCTTGGTTGGTCATACTGTTTTACCTTCATCAACATGCTGTTTTGTGTGCAGTTAGGCATTGTATGTTTTAGTCCTCTGAGAAATGCGGCCCCATTAGAAAATAGTTAACATACTTGGTTTCCCCTGATTCAGAGGACTTGGATGTTTAAGCATGTGTACACATAAACACATCCACACAATAGTTTATCTTCAGGTATGTTTAATCACATTTTTCAGGATAACATTTAAACACATTTACGTTATATTTACATTATATGGGATACAGTTCCCTTTTCATTGACAAAAAGGTTCAGTGAACACACAATTTTAGTGATTATACATTTAATTAACAATCTTATTATTAACTGAAAAGTGTCACCAATTTTCTGGGTGAAAGAGTCTTCCATACAGTAACAAACTGTTAAAAGATGCCACTGTCGTTTAGTCCTTTCTTTTTATCTCAAAGCAGTACACAGTGCACATAGTAAGAATCTGCGCAGTCGTGAAGATTTTCTTTCCCGGCTTTGCACCCAGCATGGGCCTCAAATCCAGCCACAGATACTGTATTTTACAAGAGCGGAATCGTTGCTCTGCTCCCAGTTTTTCTTCAGTGTCAGCAGTATGAAGACTTCTAACTCCGGCGGTGTTCACCTGCCAGACTGGCTATATCTTGCCGTCGGATCTCCACCCCAGCTGTGAGTCCTGCCTCGGTGCCGTTAAAGCCGGCATGGCAATCCCCCCCCAGGCCTCCTGCCCGTTCTGCGCCCGCCTGTCAACTAAAGAGCTTAAACGTTGGACGGACGCTTTTCTGGCTCTCCAGGTCAGTCGAGGGGGATGGCAGCTGGGCAGACCAACAGCATCCCCCGCTTCACCCTGGATCTGGCGGGAGAGGACATCTTCGCCAGGCACGAGTCCACTGACTCGCTTCCCCCAGAAGACAGTTCTCTCTCCAGTTTTCCCTCCTCCCCTCTGGGAGGACTGGGCCTTGAGGCGGGTGACAACGTCCTCCCAATACAGCTATCCCCATTTCCAGAACGGCATTACCTCAGCAGTCTTCCCCTCTGCAACAAGTGGCTCCACTCTCCACCAGTGGTTGAACTACATTGGATTTAATGATCTTCTTCTTTTTTTAAATCCTTCCAAAACTCAATTCCTCCTAAACTGCTAAACTGTTATTAATGAATAGTGTTGCCAATTACCAGAGACAATGACTTTACCTGGATTCACATCATTAATTAACTAAAAGTAAATACTATTGAGTCAACTGATATTTGAAAAACATTAAGAAAAGATCATGTTAATAGCAGTTAGCAGGGTTAGCATGGTGGCATTAGCCAGGGCCAGTCACTTTACTGCCAGGATCACTTTACTGGCTGTGTCTCAATTTGTTTTTGCACATATTTTGAAATGACATAACATGCCGTGATAAATTAACCCAAAGCTAATGCTTACCTGATTAGGAGGAAATTAGCCAACTCAACAAACTTTTGGGCGAACTGTCTCAATCTTTCAAATACATCTCCAATATTTACCTGGGTTTGTAACGTCTCAGGTCATGAAACATGCCGATTTTTTTAGTTTGGGTAGAAAATGTTTGTTTGTTTACAGGTATAGTCTTTCAACTTAGCATGTTTCCTTAAAATCTGGTGATGCATTGGGGTCATTTTTGGATTAATTATAGTACATATATTACATATTTATTATAAGTAATATTACAGACAACTAAAACGAGATGGAGCATACACCTGGAAAGCAAGTTTTCAAGGCAAATATTTAAATTATCTACCACTCAGATCTAAACAACCCTATGTTTAGTTGCCCTGTACAGTATGAATGCACACTCTTTTCTGCATTGGCATTAAAAGCTGCAATAAATGTTTGACAGCATACTGTTGTTGCATATGCTGCAAGTGAAATATATAGGAGACAGGGCTGCAGATGTATATGGCAACATTTGAGGCTATAGTTTGTGGTGATGTTGCATTGGGATTTGTATTAGTTTTTTTTATGAGTGTATACAGTAATACTTGTAAATAGTTTCTTTTCTCAGGATTTAGCTATTGTGTTGCTCCGTCCTGTTGCACGTTTTTCTCCCCTTTGTCAACATAGAGTCTGTTTGCCCAGTAAACACAGTCTTAAAGTACAGTACATACCTAATGGCTCAGTTGGCTCAAAGCCTTAACAGTGTGAAGGAGCACAGCTCTGATGTGAAGGCACCAAAGTTATGCATTTTCCATAAAATATTACAGACGAGCCTCTGGTGCGTTTCTCTCTCAACTTCTGCAAAAACTTATCACATCAGCTGGGCTTCTTCCTGTAGTGCATGATAGTGAAAGAACCTGCAAAGAGAATACCTGCTAACATTTGATGCATCCTTTAAAGCACAGGATTGCAAGAATGCGACAGTATGGGCACACACTCAATCAATCAAGCAATCAGGCAGGCAGGCACACAAGCAGACAGATTCAGTGTTTGGACTTAACATAGCATCCATCTGAAGTAGTCTGACGATTTCATGATGTTTGTACACCAAATAATTCTCCTCCTGTAATGATGATGCTGTAGTTTGTACTGTAAGTTTCATGACTTCATAAATATTCTATTACAAGGTTCTGTTCTTATAATTTGATTTTAAATTATTTTTAGATTTTACACCTACATACGTTTTAACTTAAGTACTGCATATTTTAATAAAGTTGCATCATCAATCATGGTGTACAGCACATCTGCAGGAGATGTGTTCATCTTTGTGTATCATTGAGAGGTTGTCTAAGTAGTTGGTGTGGATCACAGGGTACCTCATGACACGATACGTGGCTCACAGTACTGATAATATCACGAATCAGAAATTTGGCATTAATCAAAATTGCTAGACAATCCTATAATAATACGATCACGATATGTGTCTAACTATGAATACAAAAGGCCTATGAAAAGGTTAAGTGCAGGTTTTCTCTCTTTATACACAGCAAGTCCAAACTGTTAGAAAACGGCACAATTCTGCAGCACAAGTAGTTTTAGTCTGTAGGGGACTATTCGTTATTTATTTAAGGGTCCACAGGAATGTTGTGACATTTTCTCAAAATAGACTTGACCCTCCTTTCACTAGCAACTAATTTTTCTATGACCCTCCAGAACAACTCAGAATAAAGGAACAAGACTCTCCAAAAATGGATTACTGCCACATGTACAGGATTGCACTTGGCAAAGATGTACAGATAACCAAGCACAGATAACTAACCTCAGCCTAACCTCTGCCTCTAGAGGCATCAGCAGAGTTCTGTTTTTTTAAGATGACTTTTTTGGGCATTTTTAGCCTTTATTTTTGACAGGACAACTGAAGACATGAAACGGGAGAGAGAGGGGGAATGACATGCAGCCAAGGGCCGCAGATCAGAGTCAAACCTGTGCCCGCTGCGTCAAGGAGTACACATCTATATATGGACGCCCGCTCTGCCAACTGGGCTATCTGGGGGTCCAGGTGGAGTTTGACATTCATGCAAAAAAATAAATAAATAAAATATCATTGTAGCAGCTGAGACCTGTCTTACCACTTGGGGAACACAGCACAAGCACATGTGGACAAAACAAATATGCTAAATAAACATATATGTTTGTTTTTACAACCAGATTTTAAATTACATTGTAACAATTTAACAATTCACCCTGTCTTGGCTGTCTTGGAACGCAATAGACATACGGTGGCGGAATGCCACAGTCTGTGAACAATCATTGTTCCACCTACAGTCTGTTGAGATGCCTCTCCAAACGCAGATCCAAAGCTCACTCACACCATAAACATTAAGACACGTTAAGAATAAAGATCAGTATTTTGCCGAAATCCAATGACATGATTAAAAAGTAATCACAGCAATCAGTAGGTCCACAAAAAGGGTCCCGGTGTATCCATCACTGTCACATTCACCAGCCAGCTCCAAACAGGTGAGCGAGGCTTCTCCACTTCCCTGTTTAAAGTGGAATAAACGTATAAAGTCCAAATCTATGCAAAACGTGCAAACAATTAGTAAACTGACATCAAATTTATATATATGGCATTTAGGAAACATTTATTGCAACCTTGGAATGGCAAGATGTCTCAGACTAGTGCAACAGAAATCTTTCTTTTTTTGCGTCCTGCTGCTCCCATCGTCTCCCATTTTTTACTAAAGCAGTATATGAAATCCAAGGTATTACCTACCACCATTTAGTTGTTTTGTGTAATTTAAAATATTTACAATATGTCTATAAAGTATCTAATTATTCCACTCATTTTTTGTATAGAAAAATAAAGAGATGTTCAATGACATCAGCTGCATGGAGTTTCATAGGCTCGACAGTTTAAACAGTTCACATGGTGCTTAAGGAGAGCCTTCATCACGAGTCACAGAAAGGGGGCATACAGGAAGTCAAGTGTCTTCCTACTACTACTCAATCAATCTTGCTCAATCAGCTTAAGGACGAGGTGTAATGGGGTCACAAAGTAGTAATATAAACAGAGATAAAAGACATGAAACTGCAATGAAACAGCAAGACAATGACATGCCAGACTGTGATGTCACTTGTACCCCTTGTAAGTGGGATCATGATGACACCACGTCATGGACTGATGTCTCCTTGTTGAGTGGTAGGAAACCAACCCTTACAAATGTTGCGTCATCTCTCAAATCTGACCCCATGCTGTCTGATATTTCTACTCTCTTCACATCTCCTCAGTGTGTTGGCAGGGGCAGGTTATTGTTGTGACATCACAACAGGTTGGACAGGTCCGTACCATCCATCAAAGCTAAAATGCCTATTAGAGGCCTTTAATATTTTACTAATTAAGATTGCTGAGTGCTCAACCATATTTCGTCCCAGCTAAAGTGGGCTAGATTCACCATAAAGTGTTAAGTGACATTGATTGACCTGCTGTAGTGTTCCCTCTATAATGGGTTTCAGGAGATTTGCCCTTTGCCTGCCCTACTGTGGTTCAGGAGATACACATTAGTCTGCTAAATATGTAATTGATGTAGTTATTTTTTTTTCTTTTCTTTCTGGAATCCTCCTATTATTTGACTCTGACCTTTGCCCTCACAGTACAGCAAGGATGGATGGTGTCCTCTGCTGGGCACTTCCGAAGCAGCTTTTATATTTCGATCATACATTGGGTTGTTGATCTTGAATGGCCTCAATTAATACAAACTCACTGTTTCTTTATGGGTTTGCTAAGCTTGAATTCTACTGTGTAGCGCTGTGTTTACGTCACAGTCAAGTCCAGTCTTAGCTATGGTGAGTAAGCACTTTTTAGGCTTCACTTGGAAAGAGTAGAAATGCGATCACCCATTGAAAGCACTAATCCAGCTTGGCTCAGCTAAGCATGACATTCCTTTTAGAGGATCTACTGAACATTTCACACACCATGCTTTTTTTGCACCCAAATCCTCTGCTTAGTTTTCCCCTCTCATCCTTGACACAAATGAACAAGCCAAAATAATGCAGATCACCAGCCAGGGGTGGAGTCGTCTGGGGCAGTTGGATGACAAACACAATGCATAATTAGGAGTGAATACATATAAATGGTGTTTAAGATTGAAAGGAAAACAAAGAGTTGTGTCAGTGTCTAGTCTCCTTGGTGTTTAATTTCTACTGCTGAGGAGGGCTGAATGTCACATGTCAGTTAGAAAAGTGTATGTCTAACTCCTGCTGATGACTCATCACTTGCAGCAGAGTACAACGTTATACATGTTTAATTATTAAGAAAATTTAAAAGTCTGGCTGCTGCAAACAATTGTACACACATATCAGCCATTATGATGCTTGCCCATAGAATATTTTATTTATAGTTTACAATTTTACACACACAAGGCCAGGAAAGTAGCTCACTGTCACACAATGCACTGTAGTACTTCATTTTGTTTCCAGAGAGACACAAATCAGCAAATGACTGTGTGGCAAAGCTATTGGCTTGTTTTAGTAGCACAATTCAATGTCAGCTGTAGTTTATATTATTTCTTAAATGCACAGCTGTCCATTTTTCCATACATGGCTAATCATTAAGTTTGGTACCTAACCTAAAATAAGCTCCATGTCGTGCTGCAGTGAGAGTAATACAAATGCAAGATTTCTATTGAGACAAAAACAACCCATGAGACGATACATTAGTTCCTCCTGTTTTCAACTTCATGTTTCTAAAATAGCCTATTTGCAAAAAGGTCTCCAAATTAGTAACAATAATTGTTTTTCTTTTTATAGGAGACACTAGAAAACATTTAATGGGCTATTTAGCTGTGGATGAATAAATAGGTCTATCCCTGGCAACCCCAGCTGCAGAACCAATGGATTTACTTTGTCCGCGAGCACAGTTCAGTTGCAGAGGAATCGTATCAATGATACGTCTGTCACATTTGTGCAGGAGAAAAATGCAAATCATTATTTCTCTCAATTAAAAAATAGGCATATGAATCACTTTTGATGTGTGCATCACTTATTTTTTAAGCACTGGAGACTAATTAAAACAGAGTCATTGGAAGGAGCTGATGTCTGTAGTAATTGCTAGACCTCCGATTACCGTCTAATTATTGTGTCTTTGTAATTTGAATTACAGATACTCACCAGGCTCCAGGTTTCCTTATTGGTCTGGATAACTGGGTATAAAAAGGTGCACGGGGTTAAGAGAAATCAGAACAGAGTAAAGACAGAGAGAGTGGAGATCAGATTGCCTACAAGCTTCTAGCTCCTCATGCATTTTGGCGCCAGTGTTTGTGGCCTGTTGTCTGTCACTGCCTGTGCTATGTGTGTTTGTGCTGTTTGTTTCGCTCCTTGCTCTGAATGTTGACTCTCTACTGGTGTATCATCACCAAACACTACTGGATCTTCGATTTGCTGCCAAAGAAGTAGTAAAATTGGATGATGATGGAGGTGAAACTTTGCACCCATTCCTGGCGAGGGTCCCGTCTTACCTTTGCCGCACCCTGGCCCCACCTTCTTGGCGTAAGCACCACCGGGGAAAACGCAGCGGCTGGCTGAGGTTGAAGGCCCATCTCACGCACTGTTCCACGGCTTTTTGGACTGAGATTATAGCTGTGCTGGGCCTTGTTGTTCCTCGACGCTCGCTGGACCCTGTCGACGCATAGCTGGTACCTGTCGTCGGCCCGGAAGAAGTTTTCCAGCCCTGCAGCCCCTGCTCTCCTCGTCCCCACTGGCATGGGGTGAATTACAGCAACTTGCGGCTTCTGGGTCCGGTTCCCCGGACAGCCAATGCCACGGTCCCACCGGTTCCTGCCAGGATTGGCCTGGTAAATACTAGATCACTAGCAAACAAGACTTTTGTCTTAAATGACTTCTTCACATCCTGAGAACTGGATTTTCTCTGTGTGACTGAGACATGGCTGAGTATTGGAGAGTCCAGCGCTTTCACTTAACTTGTACCGAATAATTGCTTGCTACTTTGACTCCCTGCGGAAGTTGGGCCGCGGAAGAGGAATAGCGACTGTATATAAGAGTCATTATAAATGTAAGCAGCTATTGCAATCATCCACTTTCACCAGCTTTGAACTGAGCTTATTTGAGCTTGGTCACTCTCAAGCAGTGTCATATGCTGTGGTCTATCAGCCTTCCAAGTATAATAAGGACTTTTTAAATGACTTTTCTGATTTCCTGGTTTAAATCATGCCTAAATATGACCGTGTTCTTATTGTTGGGGATTTTAATGTTCATGTGTGTTGTCTGGATAACCCAATGGCTAAGAGATTTTGAAACCTCATTTATTCTTTTAATCTTGTGTAATCTGTGTCTGGACCCACACAAGAACATGGACACACACTTGATCTTGTTTTATCATATGGTCTGTCTGTTTTTAATCTAGAGATATGTGACACAGAGTTTTCTGACCATATGCCTGTATTATTTGAGGCTGCTCTTGCCTATAATGCAGTTAAACCTCGCGCTGCTACCCAACGCTGTCGCATTATTAACACTTCCACTGCTGTTCAGTTCTCGGCTGCTTTCAATCAGAACTCCTTTGTTTTTGAGTCTGTGTGCAATACAGAGAAGCTTAGCTCATGGTTTCACTCCACCTGCCAAACCATTTTAGACACCGTGGCTCCATTAAAATCCAGGCAGCCTAAAAGTAAATCTCAACCCAGGCTAAACGACTTGACTCATGCTGTCAGACGTGAGTGCCGTAGAGCTGAGCGCAAGTGGAAGAAGGACAAACTGCAGGTGTCTTTTCAAATGTTAAGGGACTGCTGGCATCATTATCAGGAAACTGTAAAAGATGCTAAAAGAAAACATTTCTCACATGTTATCCTGTCAAACTGTCACAAACCTCGTGTTTTGTTTAACACTATTGACTCACTTCTAAATACCCCGCAGACTGCCTGTATAGAGCCGTCCACTGCTATGTGTGAAAACTTCCTTCACTTCTTTATTGAAAAGGTCACTTTAATTAGGGCTCAAATCTCACCTTCAGTTTATGACCCCTCAATCTCTGTCCCCTGCTCTGCTGTTTTTGACCAGTTTCAGCCTGTGACTCTTTCCTTTTTACAGGACATTATTGTAAAGTGACCAGATTTCTCAGACAAAATCCGGGGACATTTTCAGCTCAGAAGCGTATATACCTCCAAAACACGTCATGTTTTTAATTTTTGTAAAACTTAAAACGGGGACACTAGACCTAGAGCTGAGTATCGGATACAATAAAAAATATTGAGGAAATATTTTCCTTTGACATTGATGCAGTATGAAACGAGATTGCTGCAGTCGCCAGCAGAGAAACAAGCAACAATGGAAGTTAAGATAATTGTCCAGCTTGTATTTACGTTCATAAAGTGCTCGTTTTCTCAGATTCAGATTAATATTCTAAGTGTCTGATAACATTATGGAAAGGATTTCTAAGGAGGTCGACCTTTCTGTTAAAGATTAAGATCATTTTTTAAAACATAAAAGTCTGCGAAATTGTGTTCGCTAAACCCACCAGACTCCATGTAAATAATCTGTAATTTTAGCATTGTAAAATATGACTATCTAAAACATCTCTGAGCTCTGAGCAGCGCTGCTTGATTGGCTACGTTTGGTCAGAGTTTTCTTTCTTTCATTCCAATTTTGGGTCTGTCAGTCACAGTGAAAACCGGGGACATTTCCAGGGACAGATCCAGCCGGGGACAGGTCACCAAAATCGGGGACTGTCCCCGATTTTGGTGACCTGAAACCGGAAACCGGGGATGTCTGGTCACCCTACATTATTGGTCATTTGAAGCCCACAGGTTCTCCAAATAATGCGGTCCCTCCTTGACTATTTAAGGAGGTTTTCCCCACTGTAGGACCATCTTTTATTGTAATCATTAAAAGGAGTCTGTCTTCCGGTGTGGTCCCTGAACATTTTAAACATGCAGTAGTACAACCCTTAATTAAAAAACCTGCTCTAGATCCTGCAATCCTTGAAAATTGCAGGCCTATCTCCAAACTGCCTTTCCTTTCAAAGATCTTGGAGAATATTGTGCACAGTCAATTATTGGCCTTTCTGGAAGAACATAATATTCTAGAGGTTTTCCAATCTGGTTTTAAAACATTGCACAGCACAGAATCAGCTTTTTTAAGAGTTTTTAAAGATATATTTTTAGCTACTGATTCTGGTGACTGTGTTATTCCCTGTGCTTTTGGATTTAACGGCTGCATTTGACACAGTGGACCATGAAATATCACACATTTGAAGCACTGGATGGGCATCAGGGGCATATCACTGGAGTGGTTCAAATTGTACTTGATTGACCGAACATTATGTGTTAGCCTTGGTGACTGTTTATCCTCCACTGCTCCTCTCTCGTGTGGGGTCCCACAGGGCTCAGTTCTTGGCCCTTTCCTTTTCTCTCTTTATTTGCTTTCACTTGGTTCAATACTTAGGAAGCATGGTATTTCATTCCACTCTTACGCAGATGACAGTCAGATTTATGTGCCTCTTAAAAAGAAAGATGCATACTCTGTCAGATTGCTACTTATGTGTCTCGACAACATAACGACCTGGATGGCTCTGAAGTTTTTAAATTTTTATGATGAAAAGCCAAAAGTGATGGTTTTTGGTGGCACCACTGGGACCCCCCCTGTAGATATGGGTTCCTTGGTACAGCATGTTAAACCTTGCGTCAAAAACCTAGGGGTTAAAGTGGACATGGAGCTTAAGTTTGACAGTCTGATCAAGGCTGTTGTCAAATCAAGTTTCTTCCACTTGAGGCAGCTGGTCAAAATAAAGCCAATACTGTCAAGACAGCACTTCGAGATGGTAATCCACGCCTTTCTTACCACTAGGCTGAATTACAGCAATGCACTTTATGTAGGGGTAAGTGGGTCCTCCACCGCCCATCTCCATATGGTACATAATGCAGCTGCATGTCTTTTAACTGGCACACGTAAACATGAGCACATTTCCCCAATTTTAGCCTCACTCCACTGTCTTCCTATTTAATTTAGGATACATTTTAAAATTCTTTTATTTGCTTTTAAAGCCTTGAATGGTCTTGCCCTCGCCCTACCTCCAGGATCTACTTCACCCTTACATACCGACACGCTCTCAGGTCAGACAATCATCTGCTCCTGAGTGTGCCTAAACTAAAGCTTCCTTTAGCTCAGAGGGGACCGGGCCTTTGCGTTGTTGGCTCCTAAATTGTGAAATGATCTGCCTCTGCACGTTAAACGGGCCTCTTCTTTGTTTTTAAATCACGTATTGAAACCCACCTCTTTTCTGTGGCCTTTGACACCTAGTAAGATGTTGACTTCATTTACTGCATTTAATTATTTAGTGTTAATTGTTTTTATTGTGCAGATATTATTTTACTCGTGTTATAATGTTGTTTCTTTTTGTATTTTTCTGTACAGCACTTTGGTCAACTTTGGTTGTTTTAAAGTGCTTAACAAATAAAGTTGGACTGGATTGGTTTTAGGGGAGGTAGAGTTGCAAATGAAAAAAGAGTCCTTGTGCCCTACATTCCACTGCTGATGAAAGAAAGAAATAGATTGGGAGACCCACAGTGAGAGTGAGATGGAAAAGAAAATTAAGATCGAGGCTCACATTAGAGGACAGGGCTGAACGATTAATTGCATTTGCAATTAAATTGCAGTATGTTAAAATGAGATTTTCTAACCGCAAAGGCTGTGATGACACTCTGGTCATATGCCATGCAAGAGTAAAGCAGTCTGCAGAGTAAACATCAACTTTCCAAGTTGCTGCACAGCGTCAGGTAATGTCTGAAATGTTGCCACCTCACGGGGCAACGGTACTAACCTGTATCTGAAAAAACACCACATTGCCATGTAGGATAGTTGCCTGGCTAAAAAGCCAAACACCAGTGTGTTAAGTAAGCAAAATATCACCCAATGGGGATTACTGACCTCGTAGCTCCGATTCTCCACTGGCGGAGCGTCTTGATGCCTGACTCCTAGATTATAATGACTCTACAAGTACTTTACAGAACAATCGCATGTCTATTAAGACTTTTGGTCATACGTACACTTTTAGTAAGGATCCTACGCACAGTTTTATGAATGAGATCCCTGGACTTTCAACAAATCAGCCACTGTGATTGAAGTAGTTTATAAATATAAATTATTATTATCATATAAATTCATGCATTACCTCAACATACAGGCTTGGCCTACAGGAAATAACGTTTTGTTTAATTGATCTATTTGTGTTAGACATACTATACAATTATTTATTGTTTATCTTTGTTAAATTATACAGCAGATAAATAGCGTAAAAAATAATTGAATTTTAAATCGCAATATTGGTTAAAGAAATCATAATTAGATTATTTTCCTACATCATTCAGCCCTAGAGGACCAAGAGAAAGGTGAGGCTGATCGGAAACAAAGCTACAGTGACAGAAATGAAAAGAATACAAGATAAATGCCTGTTGTTTTATTGCTATACAGTCTACATTACAGTAGTTCAGACCCCACTTGACCTATTCTTGGACAATAGTTTGTAAACACTAATCCTTTTTAGCCATACTACAATGGATGTAAATGAAAATACACTATTGCTATTTTCAATTACTGTAATCCTGCCAGTGAAGGGCTAGCTTGGACAGTGTCAGACATTTGACAGTCTATTAAAGGTCTTTTTACGTTGAAATTTCTATTGAAGTGGCAGTAATACCCAAATTGGAATTATATAACAAAACTGGGCAATCTCTGTTAAGTCCCTGTTCAGATTAATCCCCACAAAGTGCACCAGTCCAATCAGCCTTCCTAGGTTTTAGTGTTCCTCAAATATTTCCTCAACAGGTCTTATTCAAGGTTTTGAAATACATTGAACAACTGGGATCTTTTTTTAAAGCACATTCTTGTTTTGACCATCCAAAGCCATGGATATCTTTCTTTCTGGAATAATTTATGTATCTAAATAAAACCAGATTTCTCTAGTTATTAATTTATAATGACAGACGAAGCCTTCGTCTCACCTATGTGTTGACAAAAATTATAGACTAGCAATCACTCCTGGAGGCGACATACAAGAGTACATTGGACGTGCCACAATGTTCTTGCTTCTATCTCTCCTCAAGGGCATTATTCAAATGAATTCATCAAGAGACGAGAGTAACGGGTGACAGATAAAACATTTGGCTGCTCAACGAGAAATGCAGGACGATTCAACGTGTGTGTGTGTATATGTGTGTGTGTGTTAGTCATAAATGCACCTCATCAGAATCTTACTGTCATTCAAACTTTGAATTGCAGCACCATGAACGTAAAAATAGCCAGAGGTGAGGGCTTCTTGCCGATTACTCTGAAAAATAGGAGGAATTCAATTATGGCTGTGCATTTATGTGTGAAGGGATTTGGAGGTGAGGCTTTCTTAAGGTGTTTCAGTGGTGGCAGGAGGCTTAAAAATTCAGCACTAAGTTTGCCTGAAACATTAAATGATAAGAGAATTAAAGGAAAATGGCACACATTCACAAAGTCATGCACACATCACACACAGTGTTGTCTACTCTGTATGAATCTTGTTCCAAACACCATTTTTATAGGCCCTGTAATCTCATTGCAAACCATTATCCAATTCAACCTCCAGACATGTTATTCATTTTTAATTCATTTTCTTTGTTCATCTTTTACTGCAGCAGTGTAATACTCTAATAAAAGGCTTTAGGTAAATTCTATTGTATTCTAAGTGTTATTTTCCTCTCTGCTGAGAAGTTCAGACTCATTTGTGAGGGGGAATGTAACGGTATAGGCTGATCCTATATGGCTGTCTATTCACATGGCATCCTTTTCATTGATTGGAGAAAGGTGGTGGCAGTTTCTTTGTTGCTAATAGTCTGCTGATGTGTCTAATCGGGGACTGGGTGACCTTTAGAGGAGACACCCTACCTCCTTCCCCCCTACACAGCCAGCCCCCCACCCCAAGCCAAGGACTGTTAATCCAGTGAGTTAGCATGTGCCATTTTATCTGTCATCTGCAATGGAAAGTGACAGGTAATGTGGCACAAGTAATTCTCTCTCCTATTCCATTTAAGACACATTATTTTAATAAAACATTAGACCTATTACTAGATCAAAAACATGAAAATATATTAGCACATTGTACATTCTCATCCTTCTACCGACACACACCCACAGACAGAGAAAGTGAGACATGCAGGATTCTTAAAACTTTGGACAATCATAAAACTTTGTGCAAAAAAGTTAAGAAATCAATTTTAATCTTTTACTAAATCAGTATCACATTATGAATACAGCTCCTGCTTGCAGGCCATCTGAATTTGTATGCAGGGTGTGTGATTGGGTGATATGTAATTGTACTGAAATAAAATCACCTCGCCTCATTCTACTTGACTGGGGTTTTCTTACACCCGAGAGAATATCCACAATAACTTGGTCCAGAGGTAAAACTGCCTAATGAAAGAGTGAATGGCTTTCACACCTTGAGTCTTTCTGCAGGCAGACATAATTGAGTGTCCGTGAGCCTGCTTGCAAAAAGGCAAATGCCCTATTGAGTCTACCTTACCAGTGGACAGTCTCAAGCTTTGAATGGTTTGCTTTAATGCTTTAATTAACTCAACTTTGATAACTTGGTCATTATTATTAGAATGTAGCACTTCAATTAGAGCAAGTTCTGCTTTAAAGATCCAATTTCGAAGAACACACGCTAGAGTTTGTAAGAACAGCATCAGCCAGCGGGGGTGGTAGTCTGGATCGACAACAGTAAATTCCAAGCATAATCGGCGAAACATCCATGCTGGATTTCCCTCGCCTTGTTCTTGGGAAACAACCACAAACTTTGATCTAGCAAGCTACCCGCTGAAAATGTAAAAATTGTACAGAAAATTTGAATCTTGCAACAAGGCAGCCTGGCGTGGTTCTTTTGGGGAATAACTGTACAGAGAATATGTTTAACGTTACAGCATTTACTATCCTACTGAGGTGTTTTGTGGCAGGATTGCTGTGGACGAAGTATTGTTACACAGGGCAAGGCACTGGTAAGAAGAAACTACATTTAACCAAGTATCCAGCTAATTCAAATAGCTCACATTACTGTATTGTGTGAGCAGTTAACTTAAGCCAGCGTCCCTGTGTCCAGAGCTTAGCGCCACCGAAGACGATTGTGATTGGTTTGAAGAAATGCAAACAATCCAGAGCGTTTTGTTTTCTTCTAATCAGGAATGTATGTGTGAAGGAGCCAGACCTTACTCCACAGCGCTTTGGAGATAGGTCTGGCCATGTAAGACTAGCCGGGGGGTTACACACATCGTGAGGGTGTATTGTCCTGGACACTTATTGTTAACATCAATGGAAAAAAACTTTTAAACCTTTGTTATGTTTGTTACTTATGTTCACTTTCACTGAGATGTTTTTTTGTGTCTTGTTATCTGACTTCTTTGTCCCAAATAACCTTATGTGTCAACAAAGTTTGTTTTTGCAGTACTTGTCGGTTATTTGAAATGGCTGCTGCCTCCAGCTGCAAAGGCACTTCATGTGTGAACCTCAAGCTCCCTGAAAGAATAGCACTGACTTTGAATTAAGCCTTGCTCTGTGTGCGTTCTTCTGGAGTTAAGAGTGTCTCTCCCATCCACACAATCCCTCTGCCTCCGCACGCTGTGTCCATCGTTGTTTCTTTATAGTTGCAGCCATATCTCTGCGCTTGCACCCCTACACACAAACGTACAAATATACATTTACACACATATTACGGGGCCCAGTCACCATTATCCTTGCCTGAATAGTTGTATAATTGGGTTTTGGGGATACAGCCTGGCACTTCCTCCTTGTGTGCAGGCTCCCCCTCATTACAGAAGCCTAATTGGGATTAGTGCCGCATTTTGTTTTGGTATTGTTAACGAGGCCAATGGTCAGTGCCAATATTGGGGTTGTTCCTTTCCCAAACTCCAGGACAAGGATCCATTTGTGTGTTCATGTGTTTGAGTATGTGTATGCTACTGGCTTGTGATGTTGTGGCATACAAGTCTTTGCCAATTTCACCTCTATATTAGACACTGAAGTAGGCCAGGGAATTGGGTTTGGGAAGCCGTGTGAATGGCATCATAATAACTAAAACAATCTTTACAAACAAAGCATGACAGTGTTTCAACTAATGAGTTATGCTATGCCTTTTAAAAATGGGTATTTTGAAAAGACAGTGGTGAACGTTTTTCTCTATTGTGAATAATGGCAAAGGGGCAAGTAGTTAATACCTTTTAACCATCATAAGATAATAGCTATCCTTTAAACAGAGATGGATTACGGAATAAGAAAATGACTGAGACTAGACATCACGCAACTCATTTAACCTTTTGACTGAATTGATAACAAAAAATGCCATCTGAACATGGCTGAGGTCGGGGTGTGCTCACTTAATTACCCCACCATACCCTGTAGCTCTTCTCTTGATTCTTTTTCTCTTTGATTAGCTTTTAATCAATAGCATAGAGATCCATGTTAAAAGAAAGTGTATCACCACACACAGACAACACTGTAGACTCTTCCTAATGAGCTTGTGTTCAATGCATCCCCTGGGCAACAGTCTATTGTGCTGTTATTTTAAGAGAACATGAGTTCATTTTATCAATCCCATTTATCCAGCCATCAGGGCATTATAGTTGTGTGGATCTCGCTGCTGTCAATCCATCAGAGTAAAGATAAACATTTTGTTTTCTTCTGTTGCCTGTCTCTCCGCCTCCCTGTGTGTGGATGAATGGATGGGTGCAGCAGGTGGAGCTTGTTTTAACATGACCAGGATCCATCACTACCAAAGGATTTCTGCCTTACAAACAGTTGACATAAATCTTTGGGAAAAAAAAGTTTATTCACTGTCAAAATAAATTAATCAATACATGTTGTGAGATAATTTATTTTACCCAAGAATATAAATTCTTATCCTTAAATTCAATGACAGTTAATGCAAAAAGGATGAATATGACTGAGGGATCTGCTGTAGAAGGAATCAAAGATATTTGCACACCTACAAACAAAATGTTTGGGAAGCAGACTGTGCTCGCAAATACTCAAACAAGGAAACACAGCACTTCTCAGATACATATGTGTCCTCTAGCCATAACACACACACACATACACACACACACACACACACACACACACACACACACACACACACACACACACACACACACACACACACACACACACACACACACACACACACACACACTGGTTTAAAGCAATGTAGATTTTGTGTCAAGCTGTAAAACATGTTAAAGTACTCATATCATGATTAAAGTTACTTTGTGTCTCTGGTGCTTCCGCACGCATACAAACTTGCAAAAAAAAACATCCATGCTGTTCTGACTCAGATACAGGTTTCTGACTCTCCTCTGCCTTCAGCCCATGCTAGCTCGTTCTCAATGGCAAAACTACTACTACTGCTACTTCCATGTCCCTATTCTGCAGGTATTTCACAAGTGTCCCTCATTTAGAAGAAGTATCGCAGCTAATCCTGCCTTGTAATGACCAAAGTTAGAGAAAGAGTTATCTAGCTGATCTTACCAGATAGATAGTATAGAAGTGAGATGTCTCACTCTGTAGCTAAAACAGAGACCTAAACACCTAAACACAGGGTGAAAAGAGGATCTGCAGCAATGTGCAGTACAACAAAAATATGTTTTTTTTATAAAAGGAAACCCTGTAAATCTATTCTGGTACAACCTCTAAAAACAATTATGAAACTGAAAATGAACATAATATGGGCACTTTAAGATAATCTAGCAGGACAGTCAACAGCTCTGTCAATAACTTCTTGTCACTTACAACCACTTGAAATGGATCATATATTGATTGAAAATGAAGACAGAGATCAATGGTTGTTAGCTGTTTGAGGGTTTGAAGATGATCAATTTGTGAAATAATTTAAATAAATTATTTTCTGAGAGGTGTGAAAATGAGGGAAAACGCAAAGATTAAGAGCAAGGCTATTCTCTTTAGTATTGTATCGACACTGGCCCTTTTGATGAGACTTTGTGTTTGGTTGTTATCAGTTCTGGCTTGTACAGTTTTATTCCTTACCCAAAAAGACAAGGATTTATCCTGTCTTTCTTCTTTTTATGTCTGAAAATGACAAACTGATGGCTTACCTTTTTCTGCATCCCTACAACTTGTCAACCTGAGCCAAGCAAGGTTATTAAGGCTTCCTGATAAGAGAATAAAAAACTTTGAACCTGCTCATTACTGAAGAATATCAACAACCAGGGCAGGCATCAGAGAATGCTCCAAATTGACTCCTTAATACCTCTGAATATACACCAGCATGTCTCTCTGCCGTATTTTAGTTGATCACAAATATTTACCTTACATTAAAACGAATTAGAACTCCTTCTGCAGTGATCTTGGGCATCACAGTGGCTCAGTGGTTAGCACTGCTGAGTACTTGGTTTGATCCCCGGTTTCTGTGTGGAGTTTGCATGTTTGCATGAGTTTCTTCTGGGTGCTCTGGTTTTCTCTCACCAACAAAAATGTGTTAGGTTAGTGCTCTTGTCAGTGCTCCAAGACCAAAAGGCACTGGCAACACGACGGGAATGGTTGCCCACTGCTTTATACATTATGTAAATACTGTTTTTAATGTAAAGGTCTTCGAAATAGCTTTGTGAGCAGGGTGAGAAATTAGCACCCACCACCTGCCAATGGAGGGTACTTTTTCAAAGTGGCAGGTGACTTTGCCTTGAATACCAGCCACAGTGGCAGGTGGAGTGGTTTTCAGCAAAAAAAAGAGGCCCGCCACCAAGCCAGCAGTAGCAACTGTTGAGGGTGAAGTAAAGAAAAAGAGAAGGTACTTTTTTTTAATAAGTGGTGAAGGGAAAACAAGGGAATGGTTACCCTACTAGGGTTGGGCGATGTCCCCTAAATTGGCAGTTGATCAGACATACATTCAAATGCCCTCTGTGAATAGACAGTATTACATGCTGTCGCTGGTAGGGGCAGTACATTACAACTTGACCTACGTTCACTAAACTACGGTGCCGTAAAGTCTAGACTCAATCAGAGCTACGTGATCTCCATAACGACAGTAGGCTACAGAGGAACGTTTGCCTTTAACAGAGCGACAGTCATAACCTAATATACAATCATTACTGAGATTAAACTACATTCCGGGGTATATTTGCACTGAATAACGCATTCCATAAACAGAAACATAACTCTTGCAATGCACATGAACAGATGCGCAATATTATCTCACACATAAAATAGCACTCTTGTAAATTAGCATACTGTTGCAAACGTAAATAAATCCTACATAACGTTGTCATCCGACTTACTTATTGATGCACACACACAGAAGTATCCACATAGTTAGTTCAATGAGTGGATAAAGGAAAGTGTAATAGTGTTCCACAATAATGCTTTTTCTCTCTCGCTAGAGACCGCTGTGTCCAAGCCGAGGTGCAGAGCATGAAAATGCAAACAGTTTGTTCGTTAGAGGAACACCTAACCTTAAATTAGAGGCAATAAAAGACCACGAGTCATCCAAGTCTCATATCAAGTGCACTGCCATACAGCTGGCAAAGATGGGACACCAGGAGTGTAGCAACAAAGGCTTTTATTTTTTTTTCACATCACTTTTTATTTGCTTATATTAATAAAATATGTATTAATAATACAAAATAGAGGAATTGAAGCAATTTAAAATACAGTGCACTTTCTTTTATAAATTTACATTTTGTAAAAAGTGGCTGGTAACAAATATAAGTGGCTGGTAAAGTTGGGCATCCACCAGCCACTGTGGCTGGCAGGCAAACAAGTTAATTTCCCACCCTATTTGTGAGCCGCATCCCCTGCAAACAAAACTCATGTTTGCCTTGTGGTGTTGTGTATTTCTTGTTAACAGCAAGGTTTTACAACAGCACCTCATTGATTCTGTTTGCTGTTTGCAGATTTGCTTCCTCATTTAACATTGCCTTTGCCATTGCATTTACGTTTTCGAAGCTGACTTACTTTACATGCTGCCTCTTCTATTGTCTTTGGAGTCAGTTCATGTTGTAAAATATGTCAAAACTCAAGGGTAATAACCAATCCAAATATTTTTACTTGGCATACTGAGAGTGAACCCTGCTGGGAGCATGATTCGGAAATCCACTGCTGTTGTTCTCTCTGGGAAATTTGAGCAGTTCTCTGATCAACTGAAGAGCTATTTACAGCAAGCTTACTCTTAGATGAGCTCTAAAAGAACTGAACTTGTCACCAAGAAGACAATGTAGCATCACATTATTGTATACTGCTTGGGGGGGGGGGGTACTCTGCGACGAGCACATACAGGGAGCAGATCAGACAGGGAGCACATACAGGGAGCAGATCAGACAGGGAGCACATACAGGGAGCAGGTCAGACAGCGGAGCAGCATTGCACAGAAAATGCCAAAAAATTTCAACATACCGTCCCGATTGGGACAAGTGGGAGGCTGGAGATTTCAAAGCTCACATGAACACCGAAAAACATTATCTTGTTACATTGAAAAGGTTTTAAGAGACATTTAGTTGAAGCTGACACAGAATAGGTCATTTAGAACATTATTTCATATGTATTGATTTTTTTGACTATTATTTTGTTTCAAGTTGTTACAGATGTTATCTTATTGCATACTGTAAGTTATTTTTGTACCATTGAGGCATAATAAAGCATGTTCATTAACCTCTGAGAAGCTTGTCTGAATTTAAGTCTCAAGGCTGGCCGAGTGTCTTCTTTTTTTGGAAATCAAAATATGGTCACCCTATTGTTGCAAAGGGCATGGTTAAACATTTTGCTGGTTAAGGACATATTTCAAAGTTCCTGTATGCACATGATATTTTTAAGCATCTCAGCGCAAATGAGAGGCTTTAATTGATTCCTACATAAGTAGACACACATGAGAATCACACAGAGACTATCAAATGTTTGACAATGTTGTAATAGAGACATGAGACTTTAGCTCACACAGTCGCTACTTCCTAAAACAAGAAGGAAATCTGGTCAAAAAAGCTGACGCTGTAAATGCGTAAATCACAATGCTTATCAAAACCATCTAAGGACAAAATCACCAACACCAAACCCACCTGACTCCATTAAAATAATCAGCCCTTTTCATCAGTACACAAATAGCCTTTACATAATTCTCTGCTTAAAATCAATATCATTCATAAAGATACCCATCAGGGAATGTTAACAGGGTTGTTGCAAATGTTTTAACTATTATGAGCGCACCTATCCTTCTCTCTCTATCTCTCTCCCTCTCCGCACACCCATCTCCAGCTGATCTTCTAAGAACGGTGATGCCGTTATCAATCGAGTATTAATTGGTCAGTAGGTGGTGCTTTTACACCGGTTGATCTCTAATCTCCAAGCCTGCTCCTGACACAGTTAGATGTTCAGCATAAGTTACCACAGTGATTTCACCCGGTAACAACTGATCCACCGTTGTGATACAGAAAACCCTGGGTTGAACCTGACGTTACCTCGTTAACGCCAAATCTTGCTTCGTACAGGTCACAGGGGATAGATCTTATTCAGCTTAGCTAAGTGTGATTCAGCATAGTATTTAGAAGAGGTCATAAGAGTGGATTTTGAGTTTTGCCCCAGTCTTTACATATTAGGCAACCCTAAGCCCATGGCTCATATTGTAAAACCTCTAGCCAATTGGATTCAGACAAGTATAATGATGGGCAAACAGATGATAATGAGAAAGTGGAAAGATGCAGAAGGCCTGTTGTTTCAAGACTGGCTTACAGAGTTAGGCAAAGTGGCGGCTTCTAAAAGAATATCCTATAGTATAATAAACAACATTGATAACTATGATAAGAAATGGGGACTGCTCTTAAAATTATATTCATTACATGGTAGTTAAAAGGCGTTTGTATACACTCTGATCATTGTGTCTTGTTCTTGGAAGGCTGTCACGGAATTGAGGGTGGAAGTGGTCTGGGTGCAATACAGGGGTCTGGTTAGTGATCTACCTCGACCTCACATTGGTCAATGAATGGACACGGAGCAGTGTTTTGGTAGTTTCCTGGAAAGACTGCTTAACATGTTGTGCATGGTCCAATTTTCTTGTCATGGACTGTCTATTTTATTTACTTTATTTTTATTTATTTTTTAATTAAATTTTTTTTTTTTAGTGTAATTCTATCCTTATCTTATTTTAATGCCCTCACTCTAGTTCATTATCAACACAATACCATTGTGCTTTTTGTAGTTGTGTATGTCATTTTGCCAGTTTGTTTGCTGTAAAAATGAAATTGGTTGGTGGAATTGGTTGGTTGGTGGTGAATTATTTTTACCTTTGGACAGAGCCAGGCTAGCTGTCCTCCTTGCTTTCAGTCTTTATATGCTTAGCTAAGCTAACTGTCTCCTGGCTGTAGCTTTGTATTTAATGGACAGATATGAGTGGTATTGATCTCATTTCAACTCAACTCTCAGCTGGAAAATGAATATGCATATCCCAAAACATAGAACTATTGCTACACTGTGATATATCTGCCCCTGTAAATGGCATACGGTTCAGTATATCCTACTGATACTGTAATTGTATGGTACATTCTCTGTTTTAGTTCATTAAAGTTTTTCTTGACCAGGACCCATTAGAAAATGATGACCATAAGAAACTACAGTATATTGATGTTCCTTCAACCAGTACAGTACTCAAGTGACCATTAGGTTTCCCTGGGCCTGCCAGCAGAGTCTTGAAGCATTTGTTTTGACCTAGCAAATTAAAATGCCTGCTCTTATCAATGCCCTAGGGGCTAGAGGGAAGGAGAGAGAAAGATGTCTCTGCCTGTCCTTGTCAGGTCGCCAGTCTGTCTTCCATCGCTCGAGCAACCGCAAACCTGCTGTCAGACTAAAGAGCACTTGGCCCTCTGTGTGTGTTTGTAAATGGATGTGCACCAGTGTTTGTGTGTGTGTGTGTATGCGTTAAAGACGAGAGAGGACATTGTTTATGATTTCATTTTTATGTGCAAATAGAAGCTTGGCGTTTGACTGTCATATAATTTATAATTTGAAGTTATCAGCCATTGCCTGAGAAATGAAGTTCAACACATTACTGTTTATTCACTGTAAGGGAAGTCAGTCCCTGGCCACAGGACATATCCCCCTATTTCTCTGGCATGAGACTTTTTTTCTGTACAGGATGGGACTTGAATCTGTAGAGGTGATGTCTATGTACTGTACAGTTTCAAATATTATGCCTGACACTGTGTTATTTTTAGATTTAGGCTTATGTATTCCTGTTTTTGCCCACTTGCATGCACTTTCACTGCCAGCAAACTGGCTGTCTTGTACATGTGATTCCCCCTAACATTTTGTGTGATTGTGTGTGGTTCTGCTGATGTACGTTTGGGGCAGCAGCACGGCTCCTAATGAGAATGTATGGCTCTTGGTGCAGACTGCCATCCGGCTGCTCTGCTGCAGAAATGCATACAATTTCACTCAGCTCTCTCTCTACTGAATATCTCTTTTTTCTTATCTCACTCAGGCTTTTTCTGTCAATTCCTTTTTCTATTGAGTTGTAATCTTTATATATTCCACCTTGGCTTGGCACAGACACACACAAGAATGGCACGCTCCCATTGTGAGCATGATCCTTGGTAGTCTGTACAAGTGGGTTGAGAAGGTGTAGGAGGTTATCACACATTCTATATATTAATAGGCCAGCTGCTGCTGTCAGCATACCCACTGCATTGCTCAGAAAAGCAAGATTCAAACATCACTTATTGTTCCTTTACGTTCAGCTTATTCCATCTCCATCTCATATCATCTTTTCCTTAACCAACCAGCCATCTATTGCGCAAGGAGGTCTCCCTTGCTACTTCAGTATCATTTCCATTTTCTTTTCTTTTTTTTATCTTTTATCTTATCTTTCTGTCAACCCAAACGGTCTGCTTGCTCCTCAGCCTTATGCTCTAACTAGCTTCCTGGTGCAGTGTTATTTGTTGCTCTCTCATCCTTGCTCTCTTTCTTTCTTTGTGCATCTCCCAGGATCGATTTAACAAAATGCCGAGCTCTGCTATTAGCCTACAGGGAAGGCCATTTGACAGATCCAGTCCCTGGCAGCATAAGCCAGCAAACACAATGGGGCAGGGATGATGGTAGATAGTCACTGACAGCTAACAAATAGGCCTGGGGGACCCAACAGGATAAGATAACAAAGTTCTTAACACATTAAATGCCTGATCTCTTCACTGATAGTGGATCAACCAAAGTGGCAGTGAATGAAACAGATATGAGCCTGATAAAGGCAACGGGTGTGTGGCATGAAATGAAGACCAGATGTGCATGGAAGATTTCTTGACAGCACAAATCAAAAGTTTTTTTGACCTACAGTATTTTTTAGACATTCCTTTTTTTATCATGCATTGAACAAAATATCTGATTGTGAGCCATCCAGATAAAAAAGCCAAAGCGATCAGTGTTTGAAAGGCAGCGGAATAGGAGTAAAGAAGCTGTAAAATGAAACCTGAGGCAACAGATAAGAGAATTTGGAATAATCATGAATGTAATTCCCAGAAGCCCTCAATACTAGAAAACCAGAAAAGATGACAAACACTTGAAAAACACAAGAAGCTTCTATCTGTACTTTAATACATTTTGAGGTACTTGTGAAGGATGCTGTGCCTATGCTAATGTTTAAGTAAAGCACAAATAGTGTTCTACTGTATAGAAGTGTTTGCTTCTGACCAAGAAATAACTGTTGCTTGTGTCATGGGCGTGCCTTGTCTTCAATAGTTTCATATTGAGCTGGGTGCACGTCCATTAACCCTTGTATATTCTGCGCTGTGTTCTATATTGCGCTGAGTGAAAGAAGGACCCGGACCACGACCAGCTGCTGCTCTAATGATGCAGAACAGTGGAATTGTCTGTACAAAACAGAAAAACACACAAGGCTCTATAACATGCAGTCTCCTCCACACAGCACACAGGTCTCAAGCGCCGCGCCTCTCTGATAAAACTTTCAGTATTAACAGCAAAAATTCTTTTAAATGAACATGTGAAAATTAATTAAATATATTATAGAATGTTCAATGTATTTGACAACATAAATTACTTTTACATGCTTAATTAAACCAGTGTAAACACATGTAACCACTATGCCAGATAAATAAATAAAGAATGAACATTATGCACATACCTGTACAAAACAGAAAAACACATAAGGCTTTATAACATGAAGTCTCCTCCACACAGCACACAGGTCTCAAGCTCCTGTTAGCAGATAAACATACAGAAAACCCTGTAGACTAGCACATGGAAACATGTCTACTTTAAAGCTTGAAAAAAGTCTGTTTACAAGGTTTGTATTCCATTGACACATTAATTGCATGTTTGGAACCTAAAAATAACATTTATACATCATAAAAAAAGGTTTGCATCGTCCAGCGCATCAATGATGGCACAATGCCTACAACCTCTTAAAGTGACAGTACAGATATTAACACCTTGGTCTGAATACAACATTCACGCATAAACATAGGCAATAAAAGACATCTTAAACATATAAAAAACAGTATTCATCAGGATTTGGTAACATTTCAACCGTAAAAGTAAAGATATAATTTCAACCCGGTTATACTTGTTTGTATTTCACTTTTTATCGAGGAAAGCATTTCATTTTTATTTCCAATATATGATATGGGCTAAACAAACAGCAGTGATAAAAATAAAATTGTATTTTAAATACATGATACATCATAGGGGAGATTTAATATACCAGTAATAAGGAACATTTTTGCGGCTAAATGTTCTGGAAAGCAGACTATAATAAAATTTAAGTGTCAGTCTTCAGAACTGGCTTTCACTCTTTTTTCTCCTGTCCCAGAATCTATGAGTGTTGTACTCACAATGCTGTGGAGACTGGTCTAGCAATGTGAAACTAGATGGTTGCTAACCCACTCTGCCTGTTGATTATGTGGCAAAAAAAAGAATGAAACATTTAGGATTTGTACTCAAGTCTGTTGAGAGCTTAGTGATCAGATGCAATGCATAACCTGTGTAGTATACCACTGGTGCATTGAGGTTATTATGTGGAAAAGAAGGCATTTACTTTTTCCATCAAGGGTTATATAGGAGAGGCATGAACCTGTGTGAGGTTCTTAGTAGAGAAGGAGTGTGGGATTAGCCAATTATCATCACAGGGCCCTATTAAGACATTGCTAGAGGTTTGTATATTTAATAAAGTGAACAGACAAGTAGGCAAAGGATACACCAGGAGGGGAGGGTATCTGCTTATTAGCTGTTAGATGGACTGCAAAATGGTATTCTTTGTGGGCATGGTCCGTATGAATTCTTTAGTGGAACCTATTAAATAGAAAGATGAGCTTAAAGCGAATATTGAATTTTGTATGAAACCACATGTGCTTTTACATTAAAATTACAGTTTGAAAGGGTATGGCAAAGCAAGATAAAACATTTGTGGATCAAAATCAAAATCGTTTTAAACATTGACCCAAGCTGATCTTTTAGATGTACTTTAAGTAATACCATTTTTTATTCAGACTAGTTTTCCTCATGCTAACAGTCTTCATGCTAGGCCAACTGGCTGCTAGCTGTAAGCTCCATATTTAGCCGACAGATATGAGTGGTATTAATCTTCTCATGTAACTCTGGGCAAGAAAAATAACAAATGATATCTCAAAAATGTTGAACTGTTCCTTTTAAAGTAGTTTTTCTTTATTTTATCATAAGTATACAGAGCGTTAAATAACAAAAAATATTCTTAGCATTCAGCTCCCATGAGAATGGACTAGTGTAGCTGATCTTGAGCGGCTTGGTTCACTCTGCACTTCATCTCACTTTGACCTCGGGGCTCAACAGCGAGAGAGAGAGAGAGAGAGAGAGAGAGAGAGAGAGAGAGAGAGAGAGAGAGAGAGAGCAAGAGAGAGAGAGAGAGCAAGAGAGAGAGAGAGCAAGAGAGAGCAGTAGAGCTACTTGGTAGAGTATAGTTTAGTAGACTCTGTGGGATTCAGGGGTAAAGTTGCATTTTTCTTTCCTTTGTGTTTGCACTGCACTTTGTCAAGCACACTAAACATTGTAAACAAATGTCACACTGTCTTTTGGACAGAATATCCGAGTAAACCTGCTGACACTTCTGGTCTGAGAAATAATGGAACAACACTCAATGTATAACGTCTAGGGTTTTCTGGTTTTTCTGTGTGTGTGTTTCTAATATTTTAGGAAAAAGTGAATAATATGACCAGCTGACAAGACAGTGAGTTAAGGAGAGGCCGGGTGCTGTTGGGAGAGAAATTATGATGTGTTGTCACAGACGATGAGTGATATATGGTCATAATATGTTATGGATTTGAAAGATATCAACCCTTAAATCATGTATAAGTCCATAAATTGTGTGCAAGGTTGAAATTGCAGGTTAGTAAATGAATGTTTTTTGGTTCATTTCCTATATTTGAGTTGGATTTCATTCTAAAGTAAACCTAACTCTAATGCACCTGGAAGCGGACCAGAGTTCAGTTGTTTGGTCCCCACCAGTGTTCTAATGAGTTTTCACACCACCCCAAAAGAACCGGACTATCCGACAAAACACTCCAGGGTTTGGTTAAAACGGACCAATTTGCTCAGGTGTGAAAGCCAACCCAAGAGAGGGGTAGTTAGAAATTCAGAGAGAGGGAATAAAAGGTGAAAAGCAAAAACACTTGTGTTTAGGAGGCCTGAATGGACACAAAACTTAAGAACTCCATTATCTTCTGATATTCGCATGTTTACTATATTTTTATTACATATCCAATCAACTTTTTAATGCTTTTTTATTTTAGGATTTTATTCAAAATGTTACATTTAAAAGATGTTGATTTTGATATTAGCCTACCATTTTTTTTTATTGTTTTATATTGACACATGTAGAAGAAGGTGTTTCAAATGGATTGGTCGGCTCTAAGGTATGTTGTATGATTGGGCCTTGGGAAATGGAAAATTCCTGCAGGGACTGTGATTTTCTCACAGCTACCCAGTTCTTCTACCTGTGTGCCTGTATTTAATTATATGCAGGCAGATAATACATGATACATCACCTATATAACAGATAACAAATGTAGCAGTGGATATCATTTAGTTGTGAAAGATGTATTTGTTTTCCAGGATTTCCAAGTATGTTTGCATTGCTAACAAGATGATTTATCTCCTACACTGTGTTGTGGGTAGAAACTATGAACTGGAAATGCTTGCAGTAGAGAGATCAAATCCCAACAAGTGGGAAAGGAATGCACACCAGAGAGAAGAAAGGGAGGATGCAGACAGTCAAGGAAAGGGGTTTGAAACATCACACTGAACATTTTAAGATCTGAGATACAGAGACAAGATGGCAGGAGTCCTCAAGCAGATGACAGCTAATGTCCACTGGGTCATTCAGAGAGGTGATCAATGGAGCACAGTGCAGAAGATTCAGCAGTAAGCCACCTGTGTCTCGTACCAACAAAGAACAGAACAGCATTGAATAGCATTGCAAACATAACTGATACGTACAGTGTTGGTTATTGAAATATCTTATCTTATCTACAACATTAAAATTCAGTGGCTTGATAACCCTAGACAGCAGGGACATCACTAGTATAAGACAGGGCGTAGTCCCCAGGGTATACGTATCTTATGCTTGCAAATTGTTTGCACTTGCATCTTTTGTCACTATATTAAAACTACACTTATTTCAACAACCAGTAGAGAAGCCAAGCTGTTAGTAAGCAAAGTAATCTCTTCTTCCATTTCTCTTCTGTTGAACAAAAATTACTAATATGACAAATAGCAGTAAATAGAAAGATTAAAATAATAAATAGGCATTGTTGCATACTTTATCATGTAAGCTAACAAGTGCCCTATTTAAAGTGGCTACTTTTTGAATTTAATCTGATGGCGGAAGTAAGAAAAGATTTGGAGTAACGATTACTACATGTATGATTGTTTTAATTTTATTACATTTTCACGTGTGGGTATATGCTCATTATAGCCTAGCCTACATGTAGGCAACATCTACATATTTTTTATTTATTACTTATTTTTTATGTATTACAGCCAATGAATGCAGAAAGTTAAGTTGGTCAGAATATAGCATATGTAATAAATATCACCCTGTCTAACTTCACTTTTCACAGCATTCCATCATAGCTACAGTTGGGTTCTGACCTTTAACCAGTGAGCCTGTCTAATAGGATACAAGCCACCAGAAACACCATTTGTGACATTTTTTGCCATTAGACACAACACCGTCTGTCTCACATGGGAAAAGTGAAAACACCTTGTGGGCTATTAAATAAAACTAATTGCTGAAGGAGGCAGTGGGAAAAAGGTCTATGGAAGAATGGCTGGTTTGTGATTCTAATCAAAGTAGAAACCCTGTGGCTGAGGAGACAAGAGAGTAGCCTCGCAGGACCCGATATTAGCTCACCCCATACTGACACTTCAAATTGATGTTATCAACATAGTAATAGACCTACTTTTGCAATCTCCATTGGGGATGACAGTTTACTTAGGGACTACATAAAGTAGATCATATTTCCACTAGAATGTCTGTCTGCTCACGTTTACCTCAGTAGCTACAGCAGATGGCCTGGCCTGTGTCTGTGTCTTTCATGCCACCTGTTGTACTGGTACACTGAAAAATATGTGGCACTGTGTCCCTTAGAGCAGTACTTGGGGATACATTAGTACATTAGGTTTAATCTAGGATTAGAAAGAATTTTGATACCCTTGAAGATTATTTCGTTGTAGCAGCAACATGACAAGAATTAAGAGACTATGACTGTGCAAAAGCACACTGACAGAATACATAATTTAAACAACAATTTGGCATTGTTAAATTATATGAAGCAGAATGTTGATACATGCTGTACATTCTTCTCTGTTCAAAGAATCATGATGGAAATGGAATGCATTCATACCATTGCAATATGGACTATGAGCAGGTATCAGAAGAGAATTGTGTCCCTTATGCACGTTTTTTGTATAGTTCTTTACAAATAAAAAGGAAACTTGTTCTGAGGAGAATAAATTACTCTAAGCTGAGTTTTCCCAGTAACCTTACCAAAATGGCTCAGGGTGCTGCAAATGTTAGTAAAAATGGCAAGTGGATTTAAGACAAAAATTATAATTTATTGAATGAATCAAATTTGAATTGTGTCAGTGGCTTGTTGATCTTTACATTGTTAGTTAATTTCCTATCTTCAGCTGGGACACTCATTCATACAGTCTGACAAAGTACTTGGACTTATCATTGCACTAACAATAACGAGCATAGCTGTCCTCAATTTAGGTCATCGTGCTGCCTCATCTCCAGTTTTTCCTACATAAAAACATACAATATTGGCATCAGGATCAGTTCAATGGTCAGCAGTGGGAATATCCTAGTCTGCACTCAGCAGTATCATTTTCTACAGCGCACATACATTTCCCCACCACTAATGCCAAAATAACATGCATCAAGCAGGATTTCTTTGACATCGCCCATTCAATTTTTCTTTTTTCATTTTCAACTTTTAAATGTGTACAATTTACAGTATAATGGGCAGAGAAAGGCGCTGAGTAGGCCTACCAGATGAACTGGAGGTTTGGTAAATACGACGTATGCTGATGTATCACAGCATGCGCTTTCTGCAGGTTGGCCATGGCGCTGATAACGCTACATTCGCAAATCATTGTACGTTCATCTGGCCCTGAGTCTGTGAACCTAACCTGGTCGGAAGCAGGTTTTTTTCAATGAACCTTGAGTTTCTCTCAGTCTCCTCTCTGACACAGCACTCTTTCCTTTCCTCATTCATTCATTAAGTCTGTATCAGGCGCATTTTAGCGTAGTTTGTTATCTGCCTGAATGTTACTTTTTTGTATTTGTATTCATTTTTATTTATAAAGGACAACAGACATTAATCAATATTTCTGTAAATGTGCCAGTGAGCTAATGTTCAACCATAGTCTTTTAGCCAGATGATTTTAGACCACGGCAGGAAGAAGCAACAAAAAAAACATTAATACAGGTTAAAATATACACGTAGTAATCAAAAGACAACATATAGTTCATGCAGCTAGATCAGAAATACAAGCTTTTCTTTTTTTTATTTTAGTATGCCATGTGTAGCTGCAGAAAGCAACAGGACACTAGCAGAAATTACACATATGTCAGGAGATGATACTGAAGCCCCGACTATAGATGCATTTTCATTTCCAGATAACTACCCATTTGAGCGGTATGGTTTTTCTTCCCAGTCTATCAGTTATATAGCCTATATAACACCTTATCCGTCATCCTATCGCTCTCCTCAGAATGGGATTAGTAGTCCTTTTTTGTCCGCAGGATTGCACCTAAATAAAGTAATAGGTGTAGCCTATTACCATTACAGTTTTCACCAGTAATATTACAGGTTACCTGTGATTAAATATGAAATTAATATCCTATATTAGATCTTATGCATTGACTCAAGCAGCAAGTTTGTCCCACACCAATTATCGCTATTGTACTACAACCGCTGTGTTGCTTTTTTGAAACTAAATACATGATCAAACTTGCTGTATGTGCGCATGAGTATTTCCGCCGACCAGTTTGTTTGTGGTTGTTACCATGGTGAATCGTAGTATCACGGCTCCATTCATGCTGCCTTTTTATGGTGGTGGTGCACATGCTTAACTCTGAGTGAACCTTCTTTGAGTTGATTGAACCAACTCAAATAGGCTGTTCTGGAACTGAAAACTCAGTTTCCCATCTTAGGGTAAATCAACTCAGAGATCAGGGTTAGACTCAGAGTTTGTTAACCCTACTTCTTGAATGGACCCCTGTATCCACCGTGTGTGTTTGTGTGTGTTTGCAGGCGTCAGTCGCAGGGGGAAACTCAGCAGCCCCGCCTGCTGCAGAAAGCCGACAGGATTGAAACCGCAGAAGCTTTTAGCGACATCAGAGTGACAAATTGTTACAGCGTGCATTAATGTTAAAATGTATAGAGGTTGGAAGGACGGTCTGAAATGTTTTGCACGGTCTTTTGCTTGAGTCACACACGTCTCGTCTTCACAGCAGAAACAAGGAAATGAATTTGGCGACGTATGTGTGATGTCAACATGTTTTCACCCCCGCTTGGTCATTGGCTCTTAGAGTCACATACTGATACAGTCTGGCACATGGGACTGCTGAAATTGGTTGAAGTCACGGGAAACTCCAGTAATTGGTGACATTTGCGGAAAAGTTCTGGTCATTGGTCAAAATTGCGGGTTGCACCAAAGTCACGGTGATTGTTTGAATTTGTGTGAATTGGTCACTATAATGGAAAATACTGGAGGGACTGAATAAAGAGTATCTATGTTTTTGAAGGCCATCTAACCCCAAATAGTAAAAGGCAATAAGTGTAAGCAAGCTTTCACCTTTATAGAATATGTCAGTGCCTAACCCTAACAGCAGGCCATAGCCCTCTTTCATTTCATGCATGAGGAGCCCCTCCGCATTTTTTTTTTGTTTCTCTGCTCACAACTCATCTCCTAAGAGAGGAAATTAATAAAAACTAGAGTGCAGAACACAACAGAACAAAGAGGGGCTGGCGATTAGGAAATTGGATCCTAATTCAAGAAATGATTAGTGGTTTTCCTTTTAGGATTTGGGACAATAACAACTCTTGGAATTAAACAAAAGGTTGCATGGACTTTATCAGAAGGTGTCTTGAGTTTAAGTAGTTTTGGTGCAAACGCGGGCCAAGTTCATCATGGCACAAAATGGTTTAGTAAAAATTATTTTTAAAAAAAAGAAATGTGGACATCATTGGCACTTATTGGACCTTTTGGCAAATGTATCATCGGTCAGATCCATGCCAAATAATTAAATAAATATCTGCAGGATAGACAGATTGAAAGAAGTGCCATGGCACAGTGAACTCAATTGTTTATTATACTTGGGCGTTGTTAAGGTAAACAAATGTTTAAGTACAAATATTTGGCAGTCCTTTGACTTTCATACACATATGCAAAGGTATGTTTTGACACATGCCTCCTCCAGTAGATATTTAATGAACTCAGGAATGTGTGCTGTTGGCAGCACGATGCACAGTGTGCCACCTTGGCATTTATCTACAGATACTCATTCCAAACTTTAAAATCCCGCTGCTTGTTGGGTGTTTTTCTTGTTTTTGTTGGGAAGGAGTGTGGTGCCTTAATGGACTTGATAATAGGGATCTGTCTTGTGACAGCCATTACCGCCCAAGTTTATTGTGCACTCTCAACGTACTATGTTGACATTTTCAGCTTGGCACATCCAAAGGCCCGGCTCGTCAAGCATTCGGCTCCTATGTGCACAGCCTTCCAAGGATAATGAGCTAATTTGTTCTTCCACAGGACAGTGCTAACGTTAAGCAGAGAGCAGATAAAAGGGAAAAGTTAGTTTTTCTAGTTATACATTTTCTATCTTCAGACACATTTTTGTTCATTTAGTAGGACTTATAGTAGCTATATAGTAAGACAAGGTGCACAAGATGAAAGTAAAATGAGAACAGCCTTATACCACATTATCATAAGCTGAGATGCATATTATTTTAACTGTTTTCATACCATGTCATACAACATAGTTGTGCTTCCTTTTTTTAAAACCACATAGATTTATGAATATTTTCATCTTAAAAATAGAATCTAGTTATTGGCAAGTTTAATATAGCCGATCCTATTTACAGTTTGCACTTTAATGTATGAGCTGCTGGCTGTTATTCTCATTAATTGTGCATTTCACATAATAACAAAAGATTATTGAAACCTGAATGATTCTCTGGCTCTAAATTAGAAACACTATTAACGAGAAATGGATACAGATCGAATCAATCAGGGTTTTTGTCACATTAAATTGTACAATTCTAGTGAAATGTAATCCAATCTGCTTCTTGAACTTGTGCATGATTCATCAGAACACAGAATGTGGCCGCCAGATCGGACTGGCAAGTTGATTGTCCATCCTGATTACCGATTCATCTCAGCCACATGCCATCGCCGTCCAATGTCAACCAAATAAACCACAACTAATTTAGCATAACTTTTGCAGAACTGACAGAGAGGCAACTTGAGAGGGCTGCGCCTTCTAGAATGTTCATACCATTCCTTCCAGAGCAAAGAAGAGGGAAATGTTGCATCTTCTGCCTTCACAAATTGGTCATTGCACAATTCACTTAAATCATTCCAACTGACTTATATAAGTTGACCCCCCTAAGAGAAAAATGTTGCTTAGATTGGTGAACAGCTTAAATAGTCTTCCATCTGCCTCACTGCTGTTTGTTTACTTTTGCCCACACCATTACCCTCATCTAAAGACCTTACTAGTGTTCATTAATGTCCACCTCTTCTAAAACGTGGAGACTTTAGAGTTTACAGCACTTACTGAGATAAAGAAGATAAAGATCGATTGAGCAGATTCATGTTGTAAAGACTGAAAGAGCTGGAAAAACACTAGTAATTTGAATAATAAAACTCCTTGATTCAAATTATTTGTCTCCATCATTTGCAGGGCCTAATCAGCAAACATCTATATTTGTATGCTTGTAGCTAAAACACCTTGCAGTAATTTGGTTATTGGCATTTTTAGCATTGTAAGTCCTTCAAGGAAGTTTCATACTCTCCATTACTAGTGCCAAAAGCTAAATTACACAGGTCCTTTTTGTCTTTTAATTGCTTGATATTGTATTGATCAACAACAAGAAGGCTATTCCTTACTATGAGTCAGGACTCAGTTAAGGTAGTGGTGGATTTTGATGAGTAACTCTGCAAAGCAGGTGAACACCTATCTGTCATCAGGCTTGCATATAAACACATGTCTGGCTTTGTTCAAGCTGTGGGAACAGGTGGCTGTATTCCTGTTAGCCAACACGAGCCTCAGTGGAGTTGGTGTTTGTAGAAGTATGGCCAACATACTGCAGTGGCAACAGTCTCGTGCAGGGGATTACTAATGCTAGCTTCACATACGGCATTGAAATGATGAATAAAATGGCATTGCAGTGGGGGATAGCACTGCAGCTTTCTAAGTAGCTGAGACTATTTATTTACAGTGAAGTGACTAAAGCCTAAATCTAGGCAGCAAAAAACTGTCATCCAATATGTTAATTACATCTATCTATAAATTGCAGGAACTTCTGTCTGTCTGTGTGTGTCTGTGTCTGTGTGCCTGTGTCTGTGTGTTTGTGTAGCTGTGTGGGTGTCATGCACATATCTCTAGAACCATTAGTCCGATGGATTTCAAACTTAACACGTGTCTTGCTACGGGCACGGGTAAGTACAATGCCAAGTTTGACGTTGTTAGAAATGCAAATGATATTGTTAAATACGTATATATCGGTAAAAGAAGCACACATTGGCTTTTTTTCGCTCTAGCCGCCGGCCACTCCCCCTCTCGCACACCACACTGTGCATTGCCAGACACACACTGTAACAAATTAATTTTTTTACAGTAAAGGTACCGTAATTCCATTTACAGTATTTTATGTATTCACTGTAAAATACAAAACAATTAAACACTGTGATTTTAGTTGTATTTACAGTATTGCTTGTTTTACTGTGGAATAATACAAATATAAAACAATTTAATATGTATTGTATATGGCAATACAGTACTATTAACAGTATGTAACAGTTAATCACTGTAAATTCAGTTTCTTGCTGTTCAATTTAAATACTGTATCACTGTTTAATATTAGCCAGCATTAAGAGAATTGCCCATATTTTAAAATATTTAAATTAACTGCAGACAACAAGAAAATTGTTAACAGTTATTTATTTAAGATTTGGTGAACAGGATCATGACAAACAGGTACATAAGGGATAATGGAAGACACGCTAAACACGTCCTAAAGAGCAATGAATAACACAATGGCTATATTGAAATAAAATAAAACATTGAACAATAAAAAATAAATATTGAACATTTGCATGAGCATTAAAAACAGAAATGAAAAGAAACTTCTTAGAAACCTCATCTCTATGGCCCCTTGCATGCCCTGACCTTGGAGACCCAGAATCCATTTAGATCTGATGCTAAAGGAGACTTATAGCATCAACAACAATGCCAAAGGCCCCTGACCAATTGTCCATATTTTACGCAATGGGAGTGAGAATGTGTTGGATTTTCATAGAAGAGGCATACGCTTGCTTTTTGGTTACTTGTTATACAGCCATTGGCTTTACAATTAATTTGTTGACTTGTTGTTGAGTCATTGATTAAAAAAAATAAATGCTTGTTGAAGCAACAACTGTATTAAAGATGATTAAAACAATGTTATTTAATCCTCAAACCATGTGTTCTCATATTTTACTACTGTAGCACAGGAAGAGGAAGAAAGCATCCTTGAATGAATTTATGGTAATTTTTTTTTTTTATCTTGCATGTTTGAGGTATTGCTCGAGATGCAGATGGGCCAAGAAAGACAAGGGAAGATTGTGATAAGCAACATGAAGGGTGAGATGAAGAGAATAAGTGAGAGAAAAACACAGAGGGATCAGATGAGAGAACAAACTGATTGAGATATATAGATAAAGAGAAAGAGACCAGAAAACTACAGACAAAGATAGACAAAGAAATATATGATATCAGAGCAAATTACACATTACCAAGAGAGGAGCGTGAGAGGTTTCCTAATGTATCTAATTCTAGCAGACAAGCCAACACTCAGCCTGTCCTAACAGTGAATGAGTCATGATTACCCTCTAACAATGCTAGCCAGTCTTTCTCAATAACACCATCCAAATCAATCATCACAAACCCCAACATGTTTGCCATATAAGAGCTTCAACATTCAGCACACACAGTGCTGCCAATTATAGTCCCAACAGGCATTGCTGCATGTTAGTTGTAAGAAGGCTAATCAGCCTCGTACTAGCAAAAAGAAACAAACATACACACATCGTTGTGTAAGGACTGTTGTGCACATTAGACTGACCATATTCACCCTGACCTGGAAGGAGCAGTGGTTGTGCTAAGATGATGAAAGAAAAGTGTCTAACGCACTCTGAAAAAGAAAGGAAGGAGTGGAGAGATGAATGGGGATGAAAGAAAGGATAATGGGGATTAATTGAAATGGCTTAATTATCAATGTGATTACAGAATGGCATTTGTCTTCTTGTTTTAGTAGAGACATCTACATGTTAGAATTTAAATCAGATGTTTACAGGCTGAGACTCCCTTCCCATGTTTGCTTTGTCAAGCACACTACCAATCACTACCAATTTTTGAACAGTTGAAACTGATGCCACAAGACATGGTAGCTATTTGTATCATATTTTTGTGGTGTTGTATGTATCATTGTCTGGTGGCATCAGTTTAAGTGTCCGTATAGCAGTCGATGACTCTGAGAACTATGTACTGGATGTGTCTTCCTTAACAGAGTGGATTATTTCTGTTGCATTAGGTCAAGCTCTTCTCCCAGGTTTCAGAGATTTAGACTGCAGGCCTTTTTATGTCATATCCCTCAGGTACCAGCATTCAAAACTTATCCCTAAGCATAAAATTCCCAGGGCACAACAGATCTTTTTTGTCAGCTCCAATGTCAGAAAAAAATAAGTATATTTAACATAGGGACCAGGCAAGGAAAGATTAAAGCACAACAGTACAAACTTTGGTCTCATTGTCAATCTACAAATCATTTTGATGTTCAACATTCCAGAAATAGCAATTAAATATTTTAATTGATTGACACCTTTACTACTCAGTATACATGTTTTTCTTACACAGATCAACGCAGCAGCCAGTTCCTTTGTAAGCTGCCAAAGCTTGTTTGTGCATGGTGCAGGTCAAAAAACAAGTATGAATGTTTGTATTTGTTATTTTTGTCTTTAAAAAGCTTCACAGAAGCATTTTATATTGAAATAACATTATAAGGTCATGTGTAGCCTTATAGTTTAATAATGCGGACCATGATCTTGCATCATCCCTGGTTTGAGACCAGCTGGGGACTTGTTGCATGGCAACTCATGCTGTTATATCCTGTCTACTCTACTGCTGTCTGTCTAAAAAGAAAAGAAAACCCCAAGATAGAGAGAAGTGGTTGGATTACAGTAGTTCTCATTCTGTGCACCCCTGCAGATGCCAAACCAGAAAAAAACATTTTCAACGCATACATTTCTATTCTCAATCTCCAAAATCAAATAAACGTTTCTCATGGAGCAATAACTCTAAAAGTCAATGGCACTTGACTAGCATATCTTATGACTGCTGCAAAGCCACTTATTGTTGACGTAAGCACTTTATGAATTTCTAATGGCTGAGATGGCTCCACTAACTTGTGAAAAATTCACTGTGATGTGGCAATGTTGCAGTACAAATGTGAGATTCAGCTTGTGTCATTGTTCCTATTTTAGAACATGCTACACTTAATCATGTTATATTTTTCATTTAAGCAAATAAGCAAAAGTGCAAAACATTGGTCTATATGACAAAATACAGAAAAATACACTACACATTCCGAAGAAGGCTCAGTGTACCTTTTCCACAATCCGTTCTTGTGATCAAATGTTTCTACACCAACAGCTTAATCATGTTATTCTTATGAATCACATGAACATGAATCATTATACCAATTTTTAAATAAAAGTCTCACATAATGTACTGAAATATGATAATTGATTATAGGCGAACTGGGTTGATGAAAGTATCCAGTGGCATTAAGCAGACTTTTAGTAAAATGGCCACACTACAGCAGTCTGATGGCAGTAAACCATTTCAGCTTCCATAATCACTGTTCCTTCTGTTAGATCGATAACACATTACAATTGATTTCCACACATGCTTAGGGGTATTACGAGATGGTATTGAAGTGCATGCACTATGTCATCAAGGGTGGATCATTCCACCAAAAACCAAGCAGGGACCCAGCCATGGATCAGCTTGGGCCCTGTCACAGTCCAGCCTGCAATTTTAGATGGCTATACTGTAGGTTCAATATTTGTTCAGATTCTGTCAGGGAAGAAACCAATCTCTTTGAGATATATGATTTCAGAGACTGTAGGTTGGAGTGGTTATATTAAATCCCATTGTATCCCATATTGTAAGGTGTTCCTGTCTAGCCCCTGTGGACAAAACAGAATGGTACATTCAAGCTTCACAGAATAATATTCATTGCTTGGCTATTGCATTGGGTCGCGTTGTACTGTACAGGTCCTGTTGTTATTGTATTCTCTGCATATAAACTATCTATTGTACTGCGTCTATTTCTGCCACTCAACCTGGCAGTTGTCTGTAGGGTATAATGCATAGCAGTGAAACACACCTTCTCAGTTCAGATGACAGGCAGTCGAATATGTATCCTTATCTAAGTCTGACAGCAGGAGTTCAGGCATGTGGAAAGGACCCTGGACAGGATTGAGTGAGTGAATGAGAGAGAGCAATGGGGAGTTGATTCATTCTTACTGGAGGTGCTATGTTGCTGTGGACTTAAATGTTGAACCAAGCTCTGGTCCAGCTGCCATATAATACTGTTCGCTCCCATTTCTCCCTTCTGTTGGCGAAGAGCTATTATGTTGTGGGAAGCTGCCAAAAGCAAAGCGGAAGGGCCCATTCATTATGAAGAAATGACACAACATCCAGTCTCCTCTTAGCTGAGTGTGCTATGGATCATTTAAAGCTCTTATGAATCTTCCACCATCTAAAACTTTAAAAAAACTGTTCTTTCTGCCAGTTGTCCCTGCTGAAGAAATAAAAACCACCAATACCCAATTTAGTATATAGTATACACATAGGTATGGATGTAAATGTATGTTAGAGCTTAATTTTCTTCTCAATTTTTTTCTTGGTTTGAACTTTAGAACAATTTAAGATCAAATTCAATAGTGTAGTCATTATTCAAGTTGCAAAAGTTTCTTTGTGGAATCAATGATTTTTTCCTAAACTCTTTTGTGTTCACATTCTAATTTAGCCTACATTATGAGGTTTAAAATCTTTCTCATCTCATGATTTCATATTTATTCAAATAGCCCAACTGATGATATATCGGTGGGCTGATATTATTGTCTGATATTAGGCATTAGGCATTTCCCGAACTATCGATATTAGCATTTCTAATGGCCAATTTAAAAAAAAGTATAATAAATTTATAATGAGAAATAAATGGTTGTGATAAATGAATATTTAAAAAAAAAAAAAAAAACGGACGGTCAACCATGTAATGAGTTTTGCCGTTGCATAGATTGTTCACCAGAGGGCGCTCTACAACGTCCCTGTTATTGTGACTTCAAGTTGCATATCTTAAGTTTGTATTTTTATACATTTTATTTATCAGAACTTTAATATATTTGGATGTTCCTCTGTGCGGATGTGACAATAAAACAAATTATCATATTATTTTAGTGAGAACTCATAAATAACTACGAATAACTAATGTTAGGGAAATCTGTTTATGTTTTGTTACGTGTTTCGGAATTTTTCTTTTTTAAATATAGATCGACCGATATATTGGAATAGCGGATTTTTACATAACCAAATATTTGTATTGTATTGGCCTTAAAAGTCCTTTATCGATCAGGCTCTATTAAGTAGGTGCTCATCATAAAAAAATAAAAAATAGGCACATTATAATACGGTCAAAGTATTTTAAAAGGGATTCTGCATGGTACAAAACATTTCATTCTGAATCACACATTACAAGCTGTCTCAATTAGATCAGACTAACACCATTGTCACTGCAGGGTAGAGTGGTGTTGACAACATCCCAGCATTTATCTCGGTGGTGACTCCTTTGAATCCTAGGATTGTGCTCTGAGTCAGAACAAACTAAATGAGACTGTCTTATCTAGACTGTGAAATCACTGAGACAGCCCCAAATGATGCAATATTCACTACATCAGTGGTATGGTGGTTTGTTTCCTCCCTTCATTTTACATTGGTAAAATGAGGGCAAGACACTGATGACATCGTGTTTTCATGGGCAAACAGATTGTGTGGCACAGAGATGTAATGTCTACTTTCAGTATGGTGTCTCAGTGCTAATTTTCCCTCTCCCAAGACTATCCGTGCATAGCTGAACTGGTCTAATGAGGAGAGGACTTCTGCAGAAAAATTGTTTTGTTGCCCTAATATGCATGGCAGATATCCCTTTTACAGTTTCAATTATCAGTGTAGAAACATAATAGAATTGCTTACAATCTCCTTGCCCCTTCTCTAATTTGGTCTCTGAATTTGCTGAAAGTTAAGCGGAAATACATGATCTCATTGTAATGTTAATTGCATCAGGGTCTTAAACAAGATGCAGGGATAATTAGGTTTATATGATAATCCATCCACCTCTCTTCAATTCTTCATCCTTTGATCAACCATGCCATTACTGTGATAAAATAAGTGCTTCTCCACAATGGGTTTGATAGATTATTAATAAATCTCCTTTTTCCAAAGAAAGCAGCTGTTGCTTGCATCTCATAGCTAATACTTTAAGGTTTATAAGACTGCTTACATTAAATGTCATACAGCTAGCAAGAAATGAGTGATGGACCCTGTCCACTTCAGGGGGAACATTTAATAGTCATTATTCCACCATTATCATCCTTGCCAATGACTGTGAAACGCTCCTGCCTCTTGTCGGTGGGCTGTCTGCTGTATAATGGGCCCCGGTTGTCCATTATGAAGCCAAAATGGCCGCTGACATTCTCTAGTCTCAGCCTGCTAAAAATTGCTTAGGGATAGGGGGTAGGGACTACGCATCCAAAATCCCAAAATCAGTGGGCAATATAGAAACATATTTTCCTTTTCATGAAAATATGTTTCTATATTGCCCACTGATTTTGGATTTTCTTGCAGTTTTCTGTTTCATTCTTAGCAGATGGTGGAACAAGTGAAGTAAATGATGGATGTGGTAATGCAGTACACTGTTGAACAGTCTTTTTTGATTAAAGTAATCAAGCCAAGATATCACAATCTGACCTTGATATATTATATGGCTGCAACTAATGATTGTAATATTTGAGTTATTCTGTTTTTTTTTCATAAATTCGTAAAGCAATTTTTTACTCCTATTAGACAAATCTTCCCATTTGAGAAGCCTAAGCCAGAGCATGTTTGCCATTTTACAATTATCAAAATTGTTGCTGATTCATTTTATTGACTAATGAATGAATCAACTAGACTAATTGTTTTAACTCTCAAATCATACATGCAGCATCTTTAAACCTGAGGCCCGGAACTCTCATGAACAAACTGTCTGTCTGTTTTCAGTTTACACAGTTTATTGTTACCAGCTGACACACTGAGTGTTGAGGCGTGCCTTAGATTTGTATTACTGTCAATCACATTACTTCCTGCAGAACAGTATTCATGTTGCACAAAGGAATATTTGTCGAGTACCCTGGTGCACATGCTGACATCCATGTAAGGCTCTCTTACACATACACACACACACACACACACACACACACTTGCGCTTTCTATCTCTCTCTCTTTTTCTCTCTCTCTCTCTCTCTGTCTCACTTTCTTTTTTCCTTCTCTGAATAAGTATTTCTTGCACTTTCCTGCCTTTTATGCAAAAAGCTACAAATAATTCCTCTATTTCCATGTAATGTATAGTGCATCTACCTTAGGTGTCTGACATTCCTACATCCCACTCCTCCTCAGCATGTTCCTTAATTGTCCCTGTACTCATGATTTACAAAGCTTTAATGTACTTCTGGGCTTGCAGTCAGCAGATGAAATTGTCATTTGTCACATTGATAGTCCTCCCCCTTTCTGCCATACATTCACACACACATACACAGCCCAGTATGGCTCCATTTAGAGAACACCCCTTCTTATCATTTTTCCCTCTCTCCCCTTCCTCACCCCTTCTCCTCAGGCTTCTTGCCACATCCTTAATGCCTTTTCTCCAAAACCACCATCTTTTTCTTAACCTCTTCCTTTACGCCTTTCTCTTGTATCATTGTGGATTTAACTTAATGGCATCTTACCTACATTTGTTTAAGATATGTTCCCGAATGTGCAGTCCTTGTTGTGCTTCTCAAAACACTATATCAAGGGTTTGTATGATATTGTCATGAACTGCAGTGCTGTTGCTTTGTGTTATATTTTGCAGATATTGGAGTAGACTTCATAATTAGGTAGTATTATGAAAAGCAATGAAAGAACATTAAATTGTGGTTTTGTACAATAAGCTCAGCTATTTATGCTGAAATTATAAGAGCCCTGCTGTGTGAGTAATACTGACTTGAATTTTAAGCAGCATTTTGCACTAGCCTCTCCTGTGTCATATGCAAAATTAGACAATCCCTGTAGTAGATGATTATGCAGCTCATAACAGAAATAGACCCTAAAATTAAATGCAAATTCAATATTCTTTATTAAAACTGTTTTGCATTGGTTTCACAACACTTTTTTAGCTAATTTCCTCTTTCTGTGTTTTGCATCTTTTAAGCTAAGAGACAATCCAAACGCTCAAAATGTGAATTTCCCCTTGCAGGATGAATAAAGGCATATCTTATTCTTCTTCTTAAACACATTTGTGCTTTATGGTGTATTAACTCCACAAGAAGGGTAGGTCAAGAGTATATAGGGTCAACATTTATGAATGTTTATTATTCCTTGAAGAAACATGAGAATAATCTAACCGTGGTTTCAACTGAGAAAGTAATTTTGCTTTAGAATAAGTCTTGTATCTTGTAAAAATTGCCTGATTTGATGCACAGTTAGTACTTCTATAGTTGACAACCAACTGTATTAAAATGTAAAAGAGCCTGTGAACTGTATGTAACTTTTACACTACACATAACTATTAAAGAGAGAGGTATTGAAATGTGTTGTAATTAAAATGTATTGTATAGTACTTTTTTACAATGATAGTAAAACACACTCAGCCATCTCTTCTATGCACTAAAGATATTGTCATTTGGGAAAAATTAATCCTCTTTTTAGGTCTTTAGTAATCAACTGTCAGATAATTAAAAAAACAAATAACAAGTGCCTAATATGTCAAATCACTGCAACTTACATATAAGTCTACCCGTTCTCAATAAATATTTACCACCACTTAGGCAGCTTTTTGTCAATAATAATGTTGGAAATGGCATTTTCATCTTCAAACATGTTTGGCATTTTCTTCCAGCTGGCATGCTGGCCTGCCTTAAGAGGATCCAAAACAGATTGTGCCCAAATTACATGTGTAAATAAAAATGTAGGGACGTTAAGACCAACCACAGACATTACAAGCATACATCTGCAATCTGAATAAATGTGCTGGTGTCCAGATTGTTAAACATGTGTACATGAAAGAGAGACTGACAATATGTGGGACAATATTTAGCAGAAATCCATGGGATGCATCATTTTGCATCTAACTTTTGTACCCGGATAAAATATTGCAGTATTTTATGTGACTTGCTACTCCCCGATTTATCTGCTGTTTTTGAGTGACTGTTAACTTAACCAAGCATTTTCACTTTAATCAGCTGTCTCAATTTTGTCTGGGGACAGGGATTAAAGGATGCCCCCCCCCCCCACTGAATCTCTCATCTACACATTATAATACAACCTCAGTACCAACCCCCTCTTTTCTGTGATCTGCAGAGGCTCATATGTAATACTAAGTAGGATACACAAAGAAACATTTTGAATTCTTAAGACTAGTTGAGCACACTTTTTTTTTAAATATATAGTACAACACTCTTAAAACCTAGAAGATTTTTGAAAAGACATTGGCATTTATTAGTTAAAATAATTAATTTAAAATGCATTTCTAACCATGTTTTACCTTATTTCTTCTCTTCTTCTATTTTCCCGACCCCATCTTTTCTCCATATGTCTGCTTTTTCTTTCTTCCTATTCTATCCCTTTTATATACTTCTGTGTTCTTCATCCTTATTTCCTTTCTTCAAATCCTTGTCTCCGCCCTTCTTCCTTTACTCTTTTTGCGTCATCCACCTTCCCTTCTATTTCTTTCTTCTGTCCAGCATGTGAGCTAATGAACCAGGGGATCCTCGCTCTGGTCACATCCACGGGCTGCGCAGCCGCAAGTGCCCTGCAGTCTCTGACAGATGCAATGCATATTCCCCACCTCTTCATCCAGAGAAACAGGGATGGTGCACCCCGCACTGCCTGCCAGCTCAACCCCAGCCCTGACGGTGAGAGCTACACCTTGGCTGCCCGTCCACCTGTTCGAATCAACGACGTCCTACTCACCCTTGTCTCAGAACTACACTGGCAGAAGTTCATCATTTTTTATGAGAGCGACTATGGTGAGTTGAAACGAATGAGTGCAGTTGATGGCCAAATATATCTCATAAATATGACATTTGTCATGTTTTTCATTTAAATTTTTAATGTTCCAAAACCATCTCCAGTGTCAGGGGTATATCAGGCTGGAGTAAAGCTGTTTTAACAGTAGGAATTCATACGCAGAAAAGAATACACAGAGTAGGAACTGAGATGAAATCACATCACCACTCCCACCCATACACACGCACATAAACACGCACACACACACACTCTAGATGCACACTACCAAAAAATAAATCCAAGTTCTGTAGAGGGGCAGCCTCTAACTCACCCAGTAAGAGCGTGCGCCCCATGTAGGCTGAGTCCGTTGCAGGAGCCCGGGTTTGAGTCTGACCTGTGGCTCTTTGCTGCGTGTCATCTCCCATCTCTCTCCAACCTTTCCTGTCTATCCACTGTCACTATCACATAATGTGAAAGAACGCTAAAAAATAATCTATAAAAAAAGTTCAGTAAAAAACAAGATCTCATTGCCGCATTCACCATTAGCATCCTCATAAAGAGACAAGTCTAAGCCTAATTGGCTCATTTGTGGCACCAGAGAATGACGGGTGTGTCCCAACAGTACTCAATATATTCTCAGATGTTCTCCGTTCATGTTTTATTATTCTCATCATGGCGCCCCTGTGGACTAGGCATTTCCTGACCCACATTTGGCGAAAGGCAAAGTACTGTGGATCAAGGAGTGATTGGCAAGACAGTAGGGCAGAAAGACGAGGAGAATACATGTATATTGCTGCATTGGCATTTCCCAGGTGATGCTTTGCCACTGCTGGCTAATCTTTTTTACTACTTGTGAGAGTGCAATCTAGAGGAGTGCGTAAATCTGTTTTATTTTCCGTACAGTGGAGTTGATAAAGTGTATCGTAAAGCAAGCCCTCAAGGGAATACAGACACCCACTAAACCCACTAAAGTTTCTACCCCACATGTTGGCCCCTACTGTCAGATGCAGTGCGCAATGTGAATGTATGTGACAGGTTGTTTGAGATCTGTCCTTCGATTTCTTTCTGACATTGGCATTCTTTGTAGAGAGTACACTTTCAGCATTGAGTTGAATCGATTAAAATACCACCGCGGAAGAGCATCTCCATCTATCCATCCATCCGCATTTCAAAGAATTTGGTAATCCATTTTTTTCCTTGTGCAATACAGTTCCATCCATTGAATTGTATCCTATCAGGAACTTTTTAGGTATAAAATCTCACCCCAGCACAGTGTACTATAGCCTTGCAAGTCCTGTGAGAAGGTTCTGTTTATCAAGGCACTGTTGGTAAAAAATAGTGGATAGGAATACTAGTTATAACGAAGAAGCGTTATTTAAGCCTGCCAAATTAGGTGCTACAAAATCGGCACCGTAGACAATTGTGCTTGTGTTTAACTCTGCACTCGTTAAATTAAGGAATGTAGGGACTAATTAGGATCCTCATTACAGAACAGTAAACATTCCCATGGTGCCTGCCTTGAAGCAGTATCACAGTGACCCACACTACTGCCTGGAGACAAAGTTTTGTTTATAAACCTGTGTTGGCACTTAGTATTTAAAGAGATAGGGAATGTATTTAAAGACATATGAGTTGTGAAAAACAGCTGCAGCAGTTCACTCAGTTTAATTTAGATTATGTATTTTTGTTTAGTAATGAGTAATTTAACATGTTACGTTTGTGTGATGAATGCATTATTTATTTCTTAAACTTGAGTTGCTTTGTCTTTACTTTGCTAAACAAGTTTATATTGTGTGACACTGTTCAATTCTAGTGCTCATACAATACCCGAATCAATGCAAAACAATATTTTAGCTTTTGTTAATGTCTTCATTAATGTTTTTCTACAAAGCCCTGTTTTATTCAACCAAAGAAGCAACATTTCTGAAATCTAGATGCTGTCCAAACACAAGCAACCATACTGACTAACAAAAGAGTTTAAAATTATTAATATTTCAATTGAAATGAGGAACTGATCAAATAATTAGTAACCCAGATCACATACCTGACATTTAGATGCCAGCTTTTGGTATTTCTGTCCGGTACATTAAGTCAAGAAAAAAGCAGACAATAAAAAGATAAAAAGAAAGAAATTTTATATATTATGAATTACTTTTGGCGGTATGGCTCTGTTCAGAGGAGTCCCCTGACCTTTCATGAGCACCATGAAAGAGCAAAGAGTCAGGGGACAGCCGCAGCTGTGTTAGGGGACGCTCACATAGTTTAAGACTGGGAGAGCTAAACTATTCCCCCATATGAACAAAGCAGCAACGTTGACATAGAAGCAAATTAGATTAGATAATACTTTATTCATCCCACAGTGGGGAAATTCCCTTATTACAGATATGTCATGTTATACATGACACGGTGGAGCTGGGGAGGAGGTGGGTTGGATAGACGCGTGCAGCAAGCAGTTAGAAGCAAAGTAAAGTAGCTTAAGTAGCAATTTAGCAGAGAGGGGAGTTGACCAGTTGATGTGCTGATGCAGATCAGCTGATGCAACCGTGTTGTTGGCCAATAGCAGTTAGCAGTGTTTTGACTACTTGGCCTGCCAAAATTGACGCTAATGTTCAATTTGACAGGTTTTGAGTTTTTTTATTTACATATTTTGGTCAATACTGAAAAAGTACTGTGGTTCAAGCACTGCAAACCCACATCGGTGCTGCCGGTTGGTCTGGCTAATAAGACAACTTTTCGTTTTTAGTTTTGTTGGAGAATATCTTGTGGATATGCTGAGGTAGCCCAAGTCTGTACACCTAAAAGAACCATAAAGGTGTCACGCCTTTATACATAACAGGAGAGTAAGGGAATTGTCAATCAAGTACAGTGTATACACATTCACATTGTCCCGAGGAGAGGTCTCATCAAATGAAATAACTGTGAATGCACCATTTGTGTGGCGCTCAAGTGTAAATTGTAGACCTGAATATGGAATTCTTAAGAAACAGGGGTAAAAATAGTCATTAGTTAATATAGTTAGTATAAGATTACACACAACACTAAACATTAAAATAGTAAAAGTATGCATTTTTCATTTTAATGAATGATAGGGATCATTGCATTGCTAACTTTATTCCTAATGTACTTCTCCCACCAACTTTTCCATCATAGCTAAACCTTCACAAGCCCAGATTTTAGGTTTTAAACATCACATCACTTTCAACTCATGCTGTCAGATCAGTGATAATCAAAGAGGGGAAATGAGATGATGTAACTTAAACAGCACAGGAGCTCAGGTCAGGTTCTCAGTGTGATCTTGTCAAAGCCTTTCTGTCTTGCATGAAAAGGGCAGGAAGTACAACATTGTGACATGCCCTTCTCTAGGAAAGTTGCTTTCATAAGATTATGGAGCCAATGGTTGTCACAGAATGTTTTGTTTAGGTATGTCACACATGCCTACATTATAATTATGTTCATTATGTGACTGTATTAGCCTACTTGTAGAGTTTTGATTATTGTGGGTTTTTTCTTGATTGTTTGGTTTCTACATGTCAGAAAAAAATAGAAAAAATGTCCCTCAAGATGTCCAGACAAACCGTCCAAAATGTAAATATAGTATTTTTTACAATCACATACCGTAAGAATAAGAAAAGCAAGAAAAACAGTTAATTTCTTAACTATTTTTTTTTCTCTTGATTAATTGACTACTTCATTCAGCTCAAGTTGCATAAAAAAAGAAAGATCAAAATAACTGAGTTGCTTGCCTGCCATACTATATAGTATATGAGTCAATGCAAGTAATTTTAACCCAAATTATGATAAATTAAGTTGATTTGTAGCACATGTGCTACTGAAAAAAATGTAATATTATCAAAATCTATGTTGGTCACAAACCTCAAACTCCCCTCTCAAGTTTAATAACGTTTGGTTGCAATGTAAAATAATTTATCCCAGTAAGAAAAAAGCAATAAGTCTATAGCTGTTATAAACCAAGAGCAGTAAACCTGTTGTTACATTCCTTGTAATATATCATTACACAGATATGGCTGTGTTGCGTATATTTAGGCATAACAACAATTTGGCTGTAAGGTACAATAAGATAGTTTATCAAGTGCTGTGATGCTTTCATCATTTTTGTCTACACATACAACAAACATACAACACAAGACACATTGGCTGATGAGCTGATAGTCAGACAGTGATATATTGTTTACCCATTAAATAACAATGACATTATATTTTGGACTTGAATCCTGTCTCCACTGCCAAAGCAGATTTTTCCCTTAAGTTTACTTTGACTATGACAAGACACTGTGCTGATCAATGATCATCAGAGCACTTAGTCTGTCTATCTATATCTACTATAATGTATCCTATAACTGCCTATAGAAAAAGAGATTTCAGAGATCAGCGAGATCATCTCATTCCAGTAGTTTTTAAATCAATATTTAAAACTCATACCAACATTAACTACTGTCGGAATTAAGTTGAAAAAGGACATTTCATTTACACATTCACAAGATACATGACTGCGATATCAAGGCCATCCTTATCCAACACATAAAGTAGTGTGAGTGAGCTGCTAGATTTCTGGATGTGGTGTGATAAGACTGTGTCTATGTCCTCAATTTGCTGATGGTGTGTTCTATGTGAGTCTATAAAAAGAGATGATAGAAAAGATAGAGCACCTTCTTACACACTGTAGCACTACGTACAAAGAATTGTCCAAAACCTCATTATCTATATTACATGTATCTAGACAATTGTTATGCTTTAATGAAAGAATCCTTTATTTGTTAATGATAAGAGCAACACTAGGCTCTGCATCATAAACAGCCGGCTTCCTTGACCTCAGGGACAAAATGTAGCTCGGTGCAATGAAGTGTGTCAGGGAAGCTGATTCCTTCCAGTCTCCACCAATGCATCAGTTGGATAAAAGACACATTATGTAAACAACGTCAAGGCTTCACCTCTTCTTGTTCCATTTGTCATTGTACATTTTCAACACATATTTTGATTCTCTGTTGTGATAAAGCGTGTTCCATAATCTCTTTCACAAGTAACAGAAATAACCTTATTCTTGTACCGTGGAAGCCAACTTTGTATTACGACAAAATATCTTCATGTGTTTTTTTTTCTTTTGTGCCTTCAGGCAGATGAGAGAGAAAAAAATGGTACAATAAGCCCATATATTAGGCCCTTTATGCCTTCTAAGTTGCAGCTTTTTCTTTTTTGTTCTTTTGTTAACCAGTACAGTTTTTGCTTTTGTGTACACTAAAGCCTCAGCTTTAAAAAAAATAAAAGACAAAATAGACCCATTGCATGTCAAGGCCACAAAAGTTCATCCCACCCACTGAAAAACAACTTCATGACAGCAAACTCTTGCCGTGCAGGATCCTTTGTGCATTGTGGGCATTCTTTCCAAACTGAGCAGAGTGCCCAGATATCAAACGGAAGTTTTATACACAAACAACCGTTAGCTGTTGTCTTTTTTACTGCATTTAAATTACATTAACTGAATTTGTAGTGTGGGTTGAGTTCCTGCGGTGAATCAAAATATCATTTGACATTTAACCATGACAAGACACAATTTTTTAAACCTCTTTTTATTGAGAAATATAGATTATGAACATAGATAAATCGGTACAGGTATATAAGTTTTTTCTTTTTCTTACACACAAAACACCCCTCTCCCTGCCCATCCCACCTGACTGGACCAAATAAGAAAGTATTCACAAAATTGACAAGTATAAAGGAAATACATACTTAGACTTGAAACATAAATAAACAAATAGGATTTCTATGAAGGTTGGCATGCTGGAAGTGGTATTTGACTCAGATTTAACATTTCATCCTCACAAATCAAAAAAGTTGTCCTCTCCTATTTTCATCAATTAAGAATCATCTTCAGAATCAAATCCATGCTCACACACTCCAACTTGGAAAAATCCATTCATGCATTTATCTTCTCCAGACTCGACTACTGTAACTCCATCCTTTCTGGCATCAACCGTAGGTCACTCTCTCTCCTCCTAACTGGTTCAGAACGCAGCAGCTAGGATTTTTATTGTCTCTTTTTTTTTGCCCCCACTGTTAAGCTGTCATTTTACTGACCTATTTTGCCACGCTTTTCTGTCAAAGCACTAAACTTTGTTTTTAAAGGTGCTCTATAAATAGTTATTATTGTTATTAGTAGTAGTAGTAGTAGTAGTAGTATTAGAATTATTATTATTATAGTGAGTAAACAGGTGAATTTTGAGGTGGGATAGTTCCAGAGCCTGGGAGCAGTGCAGCTGAAAGGGGGGGGTAGCTAAGAGACCAACAGAGGAGGAATGCAGAGAGCGGGAGGGATTGTAATCCTGGAGGATGTCAGAGATGTAGGTCAAGACTAAATTCTGGCTGGCTCTGAAACTGAGCAAAAAGGTTTTTGTAATCAATCCGGTATTGAACAGGGAGCCAGTGTATGGATGTACTGGATGAGAATGGGGGTGATGTGGTCAGTAATGATTCAGGCAGCAGCTTTTTTGGAAGACTTGAAGCCAGCTAAGCAGTTTGGTAGGAATGCCAAAAAAACAGAATTACAGTAGTCAATTCGGGATGTGATGATGGTGTGGACCAAGAACAAAATTGTGGTTCGAATAGTACTAACAGATAATTTTAAATGATGCTCTAAGGGCGCCTGGTAGAGCATGCGCAACATGTACAGAGGCTTAGTCTTTGATTCTTGATCAATCTCTTTGCTCCATTTTGTTCTCCCTCTCTCTCCCCCATCATGTCTAAGCTGTCCTATCAGTAAAGGCCTAAAATGCCAAAACAAATAATCTTTAAATGATTCCCTAGAGATGACAATGTCAACCTGTTGGTCGGTCAGTACAACCTCACAGAGCGGCAGCTTAAAGGTTTGCCATATATTATCTGTACGCCTTTGTAAATGCCATTAAAGGTGTGCTTACACAGTTCTCACAACTGTGTGTATGTAAAAGGAAGCCAGCTATTGATTCTATGTGTGAGGGTGGCAAGTGGGTAGACTATCCACAAACAAAAGCTTTTGTTAATTTGCCTTATTATCTAATTATAATTAGGAGAACATAAAAGGCAGCTGAGGCCCAATTATTGGAATTCTTAAAGGAGAATTCCAGTCGATTCCAACATGTAGCTCTGTTGTTTGTAAATTTGGAATGCTGTCAGTAGAGAGAAAAATGACAACAATCGGTGCTGTCTACACTGTGTTATCCTTCTGCTAGCATTTACATCCAACAGGCATAAACAGGGCACGTTTTAAACGTGTGTTTAGCCTCTAAACATGTTCATAATATCATTAAAAGTGCCTACCCATGTGCAATGATTCCTTCCAAGTGAATATAGTGAATCGGACTGCTGTAGATATGAAAGAAATGCATGAATGTTTGGGACCGTCTACAAACTACAACACAGAAAAGAGATACAAACATATTTTTCCATATTTTATTTTCAAAAATAAGTAGACAGCACCGATTGTTTTTATTTGTATCACTACTGACATCACTACATTTTTTTTTAAACCGAGCCACATGTTGAAATAAACCGGAAGTCTCCTTTAAACAAAGGTTGATTTTCTTTGAACATCAGTGGGCTCCTTGGCAGGTCTGTCTAAGTTAACCTGTGCTTAGTAATGACTGTGGAGCAGCTACATCCGTCTCTGACTGGCTCTCTGTTAGGAGGAGAGATTTAGGCTGGGATTAAGTGTGAGATTGATTAAAATGCTCTTGGACCCATGTAGGTGGAGGTTCCTAATGTAGGAAGTGTATTTTTAACATGGACAGGGCAAACAGAAAAGAAATCTCATGTAGAGTTTGTAGCAAGTCTGCAATGCATAATGTTAGTTAGTGACAGATCTGACAATATGAAGCAGTCAAGACACTTATGTGTCATGGTATACTCTTTCACTTCTTATTGTATTACTTTATTTCATCAAAATGAGTGCCACATTGAGGCCATAAGTTCTGTAACACTGCCAACTCCTTTTTCAGGTAATGTCATACAGAGTGAACACACGGGTGACCTTCAATTAATTGGCTTTCATAAGAATAGAGAGGAGAGGATCAACGCAAAATAGAAAAGGACAGATGTGTAAAGAAAGAGAAACTGTAAAAAATAAGAAGATCATTTAACTACACTATGCCGAATAGTATTTATTTAATAGGTTTAATACTTAAGTCTGTATTAAATCTCATTTGGAAGAATTCACCTCGAAACCACTGAGAAAATGTTAATCACAGTTGTATTGAAAATTGCAGGAAGTAGTAAATACACTGATATTGTGTGTGTGTGTGTGTGTGTGTATTTATTGATATATATATATCTACAAGCTAGCATGCTTGTTTTATTCACACTGACCTTGTCCCTTGCTTGCCAACAGAAATAGTGCATTATTTAGCATTATCGCCATCTCCCACTGCCTCCCATTTTTTCCCCTTAATTGCGTGTGCATGATAGGTAGAGATCCTACCATGAGATAAAAAGCAGGGGAACTGTCCTGTAGGTACCAATCTGAATGTAGCTATCTTGTGGTTTTTTTTTTTTTTTATGGATTTATTTCTTTGTTTTTCTTTAGAATTTTAACTCTGCCCTGACTTCACACAACTACAGGCTATTCAGTCAATGGTGTTTGGCATGTTGTGAGAACATAATATAATTTCCTCCTCTTCTTTTTCTCCTCTGCAAGGTGTTGGGTTTGTTTGTCTTCACACCACAACATAATATATGTATACAAATGGACAGACAAAGACTGACTGTGTACAGTATGCCCCTCTCCACTTTATTCCTACATTACTTCCAGAATATGTCGTGTCATTTGTGTAGGACTCATTATTTGTGTTATTTCAATGAATTGGCTTCTAAAAATGGATAATACAAATAACATTAAAAATCAATAACACAAGAATCCAACTGAAAATTACATTTCGTAAAGACAATTAGCAGCACAAATCCTCAGTGGTTCAATTATTTATTTCTGTTAGAGAGCTTTTGGATCATAATCAGCAGATCAATTCTCTTTACTCCCATTTTTTTGTTAGTTTGGTCATGGGAAGAATTTCTAAGCTTTTGCTTTTCACCTCTCCATGAGGTCCTCATCTGGTGTTAATTTCATACACACTTCAAACATTTTGATGCATGTGCTTTTATATTTTACAAATCTTGTTGTTTTTTTGTGTGAAAATTTGCAAAAACAGAAAAAAATGAGCCTGACTTCACTTGGTATTAAGTGTAGATATGAGATGATATTGCAACACTGATCTCCTGTGTTTGGCAGGTGCTTTGAGCCACAAAAATCAGGAGTGATGTTCAGCACTCAATTACATAAGCTATCATTTATTATTTTAGTCATACTTGCCTAACATGTTAACTGTGTTAAACTGTAATGAGCTGCAGTAAGTAAGTAAGAAGAGGGTGTATTTTAAACTGAAGCAGTTGCTCATGTGGCAATGCACAACACACTCAGGTCCTGATCCATTTCAGATTTGCTAAAAAATCGATATTGCATATAATTAAAGAATGATATTGTTGCAAGAAAAAACAGTGATTGCTTTAACAGACTCATCTCAATTTTGAGTAAACAGACTGGTAGTGTAGTCATTTCTCAGGCTTGTCCGCTTGGATTGCAACGCAGCTTGACAGCTCAGTAAAAACCTCTGAGCCCTTTGATCATGATATGCTCATTTCTGCATCTCTCCAATCCAAGAGGGAGTCCCTCTTTAGTGACAACTTGAGTAAGATGGAGCTGAAAAGGATGTTAGAGCAACTTCATGGGGTATTTCTCAGTCTCCCTCGATCTATCTTTTCCTGGCGTTTTTAAAACAGATACTTTTAAAGCAGAAGATAGGTAAGGGATAGAGAGATATCAAGAGTTCTAAGTAAGTTGCCCCATTGAGATAGAGACAATGCTGATACACGAGGGGCGGAGAAGGTTTAAGTTTTGATATCTAAAACTTTCAGAAGCAGATTGTGTTCAGAAATGACGCTCTGGTAAACATGTCCAGAAATCAGACCTTTAATTCCACGTTAATCCTCTTTTCTGCAGCCCTGTCCATGGCTGACACGGTTGCCCTGTGGAAAAGCCTGCTACGGGTTTGGATCGCTGGCTTTGAATTCCGATGTTTCTATTGGGATCCTACATGGTAGCTTTCCCACAACACTTCTTGGGATTAAAAATGCTGTTTGTTTGTTGTTACTGTATTACAGTATAGTTTCTACTATGATGTTTTTCAGCCAACTGCAACATTACAGTATGTTACTACTAAGTTATGTCTTTTTTGGTCATTTCTCTAGCTCCAGTTTGAATTGCATTGTTTTTTCAAAGAATGACTGTAGTAAGCCTCTACTAGGTAGATTTGTGTTGTTGCATTTATGTGTGGTAATTGAGTCATCACAAATGAATAGAAGGTCTTTTTTATACCCTCTGGGTTTTGTTTAACAGAGATGGCTCACACTGAACATAATAAATATGAAATCTTTAGTCGACAGTCATTATCACCAAATGGGATTGCAGCTGAAGGTTATATATAGAACATATTGTAGTCGCAATGAATTGCAATAGTACAGTCGTGGCGAAGGATCGAAGGTTGAGCTTTAGCCTATTATATGTGTGTGTGTGTGTGTGTGTTTGTGTGTGTGTTTGTGTTCGTGAGAGAGATAGTTTTCAAAGAGTGCTGCAGTGAAAGTCTGGCCACGCTTCAAAAATGATAAATGATTTGATTTCATGTTTTGTTCAGCACTTTGAACATTTTTATTCTGTATTTTTTGATTCCCTAAAAACTAAATTGCAGTATAACAATGCCAGGAAAAATCGAACATTGCATCCAATCCTTTATTATTTGCTTCATAAGGTACTTAGTTATGTCGCTGTCTCACTTTCCCCCCAAGGTATAGACTGAGAAACAGGGGTGATGCTTCACTGCATACTCAGGCTTTCTTATTAGCCTAATTTCCAGTTTTTGCTCTGAGCATCTAAAAACTATGTGCCATTTCACCTCGAATAACGACCACATACCTCTACAGTATGATGTTGTAGGTGTGTGTATTGCATGTTTATGCAGCTTTATGTATGTTTGAGCCAGTTTCCTTTTCTATCTCTCTAATGTTTTTTTCTGTTTATAGCAATACTAGCACTAGAGCATGCGACTCATCAAACCTCCGCAACAGGGTAAAATTCCCCCCTCCCCCCTCCCACACACACACACACATTGTGGATGCAGAAAGAGGTCTGGCCCTAGCGATTTGGCCTAACCTCTCTTTAACAATGCGGCATGACTTGGCACATGCTGGGCTGCTGCTCCCCCTGTGACTGCTGGGATTGCTGTGCTTATTGTGAGTCCACTGCTGCACATGTGCATGTGCAGGTGCTGAAAGTACAGGTTGCTTCCCCACAATTCTGATTAAATGCTCCAGGAATAAAGTATTGTATAAAATAGCAATACTAATTTTAATACTAATTTTACTAATACTAAAGTGTTTTTCTTTTTCAGTCTCTGACTGTCTGTGTCTCGTCTCCCCCCCATCGCTCATTCTGTGTCATTCTTTCTCCTTCTTCAGATATTCGGGGTTTGCAAACCTTTATGGACCAGGCGTCTCGGCTGGGTCTGGATGTGTCCTTGCAGAGGGTGGACCGCAATGTCAGCCGAGTCTTTACTGACCTCTTCAACACGATGCACACTGAGGAGCTCAACCGTTACCGGGACACCCTGCGACGGGCTGTGTTGCTCATGAGCCCTCGAGGTGCACAGGTGTTCATCCACCAGGTAGGCTGCATTGCTGACACTTCTTAATCAAGGCATCAGCAACACACTCAGAGAGACAGATGTGAAAACATGTATTCCCTAAAGATGATGACCCTGATCAAACATTTAATTTCCTCAACTGTTGTGAATGAAACATTTGACCAAATATTTGAATTATAGGAGATTAATTACTTAGTTTTTGTTGAAAATGTGTCACTGAGACCAGACTAGTGACCCTTCCTTTGTTAAAACTGATGAAACAAGCTGCAACTGCCTATCTCAGTGTGTGGTTGTGACCCAAATCAGATGGCAGAAATCAGATTAAGTTTGTAGTGCCTTCAGTGTGTTTGCCAGAAGAAAATTGCCAGTGAAGGGATTTTTGTTTACTGTACAGATCAGCAGCACTATATATAACCCCAGGCAAAGTTCAAACAAAGTCAACTGTGTGTAGCCACAGATGATTTGCATCTTTCGTAGCTTATATTATCCTAACATGGAAGATAAGTTCTCCTCTATTTGCTCTTTCCACATCATGTTTGCTAATTATAGAAGTTGGAATCAGGGTACACGTATCTAACGTCAACTGTAACGCACATCTTTTTCCTCTTTCATCTCACCTTGCTAAGTTCAAAGGACATTCCTTAATCAGCTGTCCTCTCCTCAAAAGTTCATAAAATATTAACTGCTGTGTCCATGACTGACCTAAATTCCAGTAAACTAAAAATAATTAGGTTAGATGTTATGATTACAAAGAAGATGTTGCTATGTTCTCCTCACTAGGAGCAGAGAGAAGTGGGACAAAAGTTACTTTAATCATCTGTAGGGTTTTTACTTATCATAAAGACTCAGTCAAACCATGTTGAATCATTTAACACTGTAATGCCTTGGTATGATTATGGACTTGCATCGCATTTAGCAGTGTTTGAGACAGTAAAAACTAGTGCAACATTTAATGCATTTGAGTGGCTTGTTCTGCCCAGCAAACACGTCATAGTCTGACACTTAATCTTCTGCCCATCTGGCAAGGACAGTGAGACATTGATAAAACATTGAAGATTATAAAAACTCAAATGAAAAATATGGGCCTCAAATACAGGGCAATCAGGGGGTTTTAAAATATGGCTATGAATATAATGTGCACCCCCCTATTTAATTGTAAAGTCTTGACTATATCTTAACTATGCAATATCTACTCTACTGTTTGCCTTTTTTTTAACCAGAACTTTCTTGGCATCATGTACAGTAAGCAACATATTTGCTACTCAACTCCTGTCAAAGCAACATGTCATTCAAATAGGTCAAGACTATAGAGTCAGCAGACCAACACATGCAGAAAATTAAAATATTGTTCATCATATGATGTAAAGTATGTTAATTGTCCATTTAGAGATAATAGACATTCTTATTTTAGCCTATATTAGACATATTCTTCAAACTTTTAAATAACACTTAAAAATAATCCAATGTTATATAACAAGCCCAATGTTTAATTGTTTTGGTTTAGTTTGTATGTTTATTGTTGTATTTATCAAAATGCTTTACAAAAGATGTTCAATTTAGCGGCGGAATTTGATTTTTTTATTGAATTTAATGATCACTGGAAGATATGAGAGAATCCTTCTGAGACATGTGACTGTACTGAGCTGTATGTACCATATTCCTGTCCATAATGCATTTTATTGAAGCCTCAGAAACACATGAGATACATATACAGTATACATGTGATCTTCTGCGCTAACTCATTTAATCTTTCTAAAAATTGTGAGCAAATACTGTAAAATAAAACACCTCTAACAGCACAGTACGTCAAAAAACCTTACTTGTATTCCAATTAGCATCTTGTAAATGCTTCACTATGTAAAAGTCAACTAAAATCAGTGCACATGGTGTGAATACACATGGCATACTGCTTTGGTCTGTTTCTGTACTCCAATTCATTTTAATCTTGCCAAGTATTTTAATCTTGCCAAGTATATTCTTCATCATACCTTATACAATTAACGTATCTTGGGGAGTAAGAATAAAGCATGCCTTTACATTCAGCACAGTTCCCAAAGCCTCCTGTGAATATGTTAATATATTAGAAGTGAGAAAGAGATTTGTTAATTCATCAACTCTTCATTAATACCTTGGTAACTGTTGTCACGGAGCGTATCCACTCCCCACCAGTGATACAGGGGGAGAAAACGTAAACATGCTTATATCTGAATATAGAATAATGACGATGCCTTGGAGGGTTAAGTACTCCCAAAGTCTTTCAGCAGAAGACAATAAAAGTAAAGTTGCCATGCTGACTAGAAGTTGACAGAATGCCGGATCAAAAATTCTTCACAGGCAACAAATCAGTATTGGTTTTTAATGATGGTAATGTAAATGTTGGTAATTAGTAGGATTAATGGTATCAGTGGTCCTGACGATTTGCGCAAGGCGTGACAAAATGAATTAACGCAGTGTTAAGAATTGTTAGTGAAACTATGTGAAGTTGATCAGCTGTTGTAAGGCAGCATTGCTGTTCAACACAAAAACTCGGTTTCCCCCTCTATTCTGAATTTGTCATCTGTGTGTTTCAAAGTTCTTTCAGCTCCATTATTTTTATTTTTCATTATGTACGCTTATTCATTTTCTATACCTACTGACATGCATGGATTACTGAACAGGTCTACATGCTGTAGAGACACAAATGACAGCAAGGAGATGCATAATGACCACAAAGAGGTGCAAAACACACAAAGAGATGCACATCTGCTGCAAAGACATGCAAATGACAAAGACAAAACACAGCTTATTATGAATGACACGGCCGTGTCTCTTACTGTCTGGGTATCTTGTTCCTATGTAGAAGGGTCGGTCGTCTGTCTGTGCCCAAGGGCCCATTTTCTCGTAATGCATCCATGCCTACTTATCCCTCTACAAGGTCAACTGGGGGTGAGGGAAAAATGTCCCAATATGCATTGGGCAGATGTAAGAGGGGCACACTTGTTAAGCTCATCCTAAATCACATATTTTATTCTGTTCTATTCTATTCTGATAATGCTCTACTTCCCTTACTAACATATTCTGCCGCAAGCCAGTTGTCACTTCTCCAGTCTACTCTCAGGCCACAGTCATTTCTTATACTTTGAACAAGATGTATATGTCATTGACAGTGTTTGCGGTTTTATGCTGAAATTCTGGCCTCTTGTTTCTCCCGTCCAGACAGTTGCCATCTCGTCTCTCTTTCACTTTGGCCATGAGATGATGTAGCATATTCTGTCAGCTTCAGTACCGCCTTGTTCCTGACACCCAACTACTCTCTGTTCCCTTCATGAGAGGAGAACTTCACATGAGTCACGCAAGCCTTTTAAAGGGCCATAAAGTGGAATTTAAACTTTCAACTGTCCCGTCCAATTTCTATGTCCTTGGGTTGTATTTTTTGAGCATTTGCTAAATCACTTACAAAAACAAAGATGCACATTTAGGTACAAAAACCTGACCCATTTTATAAGGTACCAAAGTCACTCTCCAATTAATTGTCAACGGTGCAGCTCCAAGCTATATATCTTGAAGACACCTAAATTAGATTTTTGGCTCTCTGGGTTCTGACTTTGGAAGATAGTCATTCATTTTCACCAACATTAATTAAAAGGCTTTAATCAATTGCAATACCTGTACTGAATCTAAATTGTGAAGATGAATAGTATGACTTAATAGTAAGTAGACTAATAAATTGAACATTTAGAGTGAATTATTATTATTATTATTATTATTATTATTATTATTATTATTATGAGGAAGTGTGCATGCAAGCAAGCTTTTTCAGGTTACAGTTCTGCATTCGGCCTCATAGGTCTGTGAGTTTTGGTCTGTATCACCCTTTGTAATTTATCCCAAGTTAAATGTTTCCTTATTTATTTATTTATTTGCATTTCTTCTCTCTATACTTGTGGGACAGTATAACCTCCTAAAGGTGTTGATGTGAGAGGAAACAGCATAGGTGGTGCATGCCAGTTCTGCAGTTCAGTTGATGGATGGAGCAGAGAGGCTGGGTGAGGGTTGCCTCCTGTGAGGCGGCTACACCAAGCTACAGGAGTGACAAGCGCTGATGTTTGCTGCCAGGTAACGGGAGAGGGAGAAAGAGATGCTGCACAGGGTGGCGGGAGGGTAAAGAGAGGGAGACAGGAAGAGCACAAATACGATGGGATACAAAGACAGGGAGAGAAATAAAGGACGGGAGGAGATGGATGTCAGGAGTAAAGGTCAGAGAACGGAAAGGGATATGGGAGCTCCTCCAACTCAAAGCACTTCTGTGTGAAACAGTAATGGGTGATATCTAATGGAAGAGATGGCAGTGAAGAGAGACAACAGAGAGGAGTGCTGAGAGACTGGAAGTGAGTATGGTATCTGACAGACGGTACATATTTAAGAAAGAAGGATTTTAAAACCAGTGGAAAAAGATGGCTTTGTGCAAAGAGCTAATTAAAGAATGGTTTTAGACAGCTAAAAGCCTTTTAATCTGTACGCTGTGCATTTAAGTGTGAATGCAACACATGTGGAAAAGTTAACCATACATTTCCCCCCACTGTAATAGTCCCTCATTTCCAATGAATGAAAGGACGTATGGTTTGTTTAATTAGCATTTTTTACTCTTTTTTTTTTTTTACTCATTATCACGTTTTTCTGCATTTTTCTATATAAATAATGGACTCTGACACTTGCAAGCCTGTCTTATTGCAGTATGTCCTGCTTATCTTTAAGTTACATCTATGCAGGAATGAAACATTTTCAGAACTGATGACTCAGCTGTGGAACACAGGGGATGAACTGCATAATACACTCCCTGGTTATGAAAGTAAATATTATTATTATTCAACTTTGTCATATCCTGAATTTTGCACTATATTATAAAAAAGGACTTCTTTATTACTTGTTTATATTTTATTTTGCATCCTGAATAAAAGTCCCCAGTTGTGTTAGCAGGGCTTCATGTGAACTGCCAAAGGATTCACGACATACAGTAGATGACCGTCACTTGCTAGAGTGGTAGTAGTGAATTAGTGGTGCCTTCTTCTAAGTTGTAGGTGCTTTTGAGTATTTTCCTTTTTCCTTAATCTGCCACTTTATTGACCATGTCTGCCAACTAAAACAACAACAATATATAACGTAGTTAAAATGTTACAGCTCCATCAGCTGTAATCAAATGCTGATTATGTGTTAAGGCATCAGTAGTAATATTCCAATAAGATATTATATATTATAAAATAACTTTGAATGGGATCATTATGCCCCACAAATACTTTCACTTTAATACTGTACATTTTGCTCTTAGTACTTTTACTTTAAGACTTTTACTTTTTACAGAGCTGCTACTTTGACCTTGGTTAAAGATATGTGTACTTCATCCACCACTGCTTTACACTAACCGCTACCAATTGCAAAAACAGAGAAAGGCTTTCAGAACATACCATAACATATCTGTAAACAAATTTGACAGTGTGGCAGACGAGGTTGTGGGAAACGGATTCACTTGTCAAGACTTGAGACCATTATTCGCTGATTAAAGGTGGACGCTTGTGACACTTGAGTGTGAAGTAAACACATTTGCCCTCGTTTTTAATTGTGTTTTGATGCCAAGGACTCGTCCGTCCTATTGTCACAAGCGCTTGTGGATGGTGATTTAAAAGTGATCTGAGTTGACATGCTATTATGGGGTGCTTTGGAAAAAGACAGTGATGACGGCTTGTCTTGCTTGGGGAATTCAGTGCTGTTGGCATGACAGCTTGTGGAGGTGCAACACACATACAAGCATTTGTAAATTTCTCATACACAACATTTAAACATAAAAGCCATAGATGGCTTTTGACAGCAAGCTCTCACTTTGTTAACATTTCTCTGTCCTTCACAAAATTTTTTTGGGGTATTTTCCCTTTATTGCATAGAGACAGTGGCTAGGCATGAAAGGGGGAGAGAGATGGGGGATAACACGCAGCAGGTCAGATTTGAACCCGTGCTGCTGCAGGACTCAGCCAACATGGGGTGAACGCTCTTTTTGGGTAAGCTCGAGGTCGCTAGCTAAATTTCTTAGATTTACGAATGAAGCTCAAATTGCTAAGCTGTGATATAAAAAATATCTATCACAATCGTTCATTATTGTAGCTGTGCTAATTCTGTTTTGTTTTTCTACCATTTCTTTTTTTTTATAGTCATGCATGCAGCACAGTTGTATGTTGGCATCTGGACGACCCCTCTCAGACGGAATAAAGCTGGCCATGAACTGGAAGTCTTTATCCCAGCATGACTTATTAACCTGACACAGAGAGCATGGTGTTGGTGCAGGGAAGCGTAGTGCTGGCACAAACATACTTTACATTCATGAACACACACAGAAGGATGCCCAAACATGTGCACACATTCACTGCATCACCCCACATTCCTTCCCCAGATCCATCACTGCCAGTTCTGTCTACACCCTCTCCTTTAGTGCTAATGAGTTAGGCCGGGTGTAATTACAAAGCTCCAAAAGTATTTCTTAGCATGATTTTTTTTTTTTAAACGCCATGAAAAACGCACTTGCTGCCATCCAGAACAATCATTCAGACTCGCCCAGAATAGGAATGATGGCTAGTGGGTGATACAGGTTGAGTGACATCAATTGGAATTGGAGGCTGGGAATTTATAGAGGTGACAAACAAAGGGGATGACCAGTACCTAGCAAGGGGAGTGAAAAGTTTTTAATAGAGGACACTGTGTGAAAGACTATACAGATTTTCACACATTTCTAGATTCTTTTACATAAATGCTCAATATTTTCTCTATATTGGGCCTAGTGGCATGCCCCTTTTAATAAAAAAAAGGTATATATTTTTACATCAATCACACCATCAACCTGCAGGTTGAGCTTGAAGTTGGCACAAAATAAATTAAGTGAATTAACACATGCACTTACAATATGCACATATTGAAATCATGTTCAAACTAGTCCACCACTATATGGTGGAGCACTGGTCACTGGGATGGAGTCATCAGAGCTCTGTATCCTCAATGATAATCTGTTGATGGCCAGAGGTGAAGAGGTGTGTGGAGTTTATCTCGCTTAGCGTGCGCTGGTGTTGCTCCCTCCTGGCTTAACTCGTCCACCTTTGGACCCCTGTCCCCCTCTGACCTCACTGCAGCTCCTCTATTCCATTTTACTTCCAATAACAGCGTGACAAATTGAGCCTGCCAGAAAACAATCTATCATTGTCCTACATATCATCCTCCTCTGCCCTCTGCTCCCTCCTCTTCTCTATCTCTTTGTATTGCTTTACCTTTCCGTCCCTGTAACAGGAAATTCCCTCTTTTCTTCGTATTTTTCCCATCTTAATGGTTTCATGTTTTTCTGTACATGGGCACTTTATCTTTTTGCCCTTGCCCCCTCCCCATAACCAAAAATAATAATTCATCTCCTATTTGTCTCCTCTCTTATTGCACTGTGCTTGTCTATGTCTCCATTTCTTTTCCTCTGTAAATTGTCTCCTTATCCTCTCTGCAAACTTGTTTTGTTCTTTGATATTCTCTCTCTTTTATTTGTTCTGTCATCCTTCTGGTTGCGTTACAGATGGATACATTATGTTATTGCTTCATACACTTTTAAGTTGTCTTTATTCCCCTGCAGTCATTAAGGAACTTGGAGACACTATAATTTGTGCAGTACAAACAAAAATAAACCCTAATATAAGCAGCAGATGTGTTGCTAGTGTGTAATTTTGTAGCCCTGTGTACTTTAACACTTTTCAATACCATCCCTGGCTTGAAGCAAAACAATTTACTATAGTTGGTCTGACTAAATTCAGCCACTCCATTTTTCTCCATGATGAGCCAAGTGTTATTGGAGCATGGAGAAACTGTAGTGCAAACAGAGAAAATATTAATTGCTTTGCATGATGAATGAACAATACAATTTGACAGGTAAATAATGGATCACTCTCTGTCCATGATCAGTTAAAAGTCCCTCTTGGGAGCTGGTGAAAAACTCATAAACGTTCAGTGTCCTAAATTTCAAATATTCAGAACGTCTTCAGAATGTTCTTCCAACAGCACAGCACTTTGTGACAAAGTAGTTTACTCCAACACAATCTAAATAAAACCACATATTCATGTACATATTTCATGAGAGGGTGGAATAATCAAGAGAAATGGTTATACATCCAAACTCTGGTACTGAAATTGAAACCGGGGCAGTTGGCAAGCTCTTTACTTGATGGATTGCTATTACTTACACGTAAGTATAAATCATCTAATGATAATAATTGGATGATAATAATTTGCCTTTGCATAAGTAATGCTGGAGAATTAAAACTGTGTTGTATTTCCAGTGATGGCTTCTACCTTACCTTATACACAATCAATGTCTTTAGGACTTTTTAATATGTGGTAAAGGGTCTTTACCTGGGGCGGCAATAGCTTAGTCCATAGGGCCTTGGGATGGGAACCAAAGGATCGCTGTCCCCGTACGGACCACTGCAACTGCAGTATGGACTGTGGATTAGCTAGAGGTAGCTGGGCACTGCCAAGGTGCTCTTGAGCAAGGCACAATACCCTCCCTAACTGCTTAGACCTCAGTTCCAACACTGGCAGCCCACTCACTCTGTGCATAAATAGGTCCTGAGCATGTGTGAAGTGATTTCTAACAAACAGAGTGTAAATTGTAATTTCTCCACTAGGGATCAATAAAAAGTGTAAAATTAAAATGTGTTAATAATATAAGGAGTGAGTAACTTTTTTTTACTGATGATGCAGCTGGTAAAATTGATCATCATAATGATGATAAGGAAAGTGATGAAAACAACACTATTGGCACCACTGCCTCAAAGCTGATGGCTTCCTAATCTCTGTGATTGCTCTAACCTTGTCCTTTATGCTTCTACTCAGTAAGAAAAGGAAATGTAACGCAGACAGCTGTATAGAACAAAACCCAATCTCATTTTATGTATTTCAGTGGCAGCACCTTAAACAAAGTCTTGTCTTGACAGAGGGTGATAAACTCTTGATTGATGTTCGCGATTATGAGTCATGCTTAGCATTATTGAAACAGTAAACCTCTTGAGCAATTTTTATTTCTTCAGGGAAATGGTTAATCTCGTAAAAGGCACCCGGTGAAGTCGATCTCATTTATCTGCTGACCTCTAGAGTTGTACACAAGTGTCAGAAGTCCTTTAAATAGCAGTGCTCCTCTCTCAGAGCCTGTTTTTCTCTTTTTTTCTGTAAATCAGCCAAGCATAGGATTGGAGCACACACAAAAATATGGTTAAAATGTGTGAAGTGCACACTTTGTGTTTACTTTGTAGAGACTAATTGAGACATTTCTTGTTTTTGCAAAACATTTGTTTAGTTCATATTTTTTTTAAATTGGAACAGTAAAAATTACAGTCACTTTGTCTGTATAAAAGCATAGCTTTATCACTCTGTATATTTGTCTCCCTGCAGCATTATGTGAGATGCAATTATACCAAAACCCTACAATATTGTCGGAAGGTTCTGTCTCTGTAAAAATTGTTGCCTGTGTGCTCAGGATTATTGCCCCATTCCCAAGTGGCAAACTCAAAATACAGTAAGAGTTATAAGAGTAATTGCAAAGCCAACCACTTGGAAAACAAGTACTATATTGGTACCCAGCACACAGCGTATCATTGTCCAAAAGCTCTTGAGAAAATGTTCAATTAAAGTACAGCTCCACTGGAAAGAAAATAAATATAAACTCCCGTTCAGGTGTCCTCCCTTTTCTACCCTGTTGTACTTGCTTGCTTTTTCCTGTCCTTATTTTGCTTGTACACAAATATGTATGAGTGAGTGTGTCATATGTTCTTTTGATGTGTCCTTTGCAGGTCTGGCTTGACACCCAAATGTAAACTATATAACCATCAATATGGGGATAGTTACTCAAAAAAAGTAATAGATTACACATTAACAGTTACTTTTAAAAAGTAATGACTTACATTACTACATTACATTACTACATTGTATCGTATCATACTGGTTATATTACTTTTGGATTACTCTGTAACATCACCTGAGATACACCATAACTTACTTGCCAAATAACAATATAAAGGTAAACCTCATGTATGCTCAGATCAACACAAACCCTTATTATAATGAGAACATACACAATATCTCTCTTTTATGCTCTTAATACCTCAAAAAATGTCAAGAAGTAGGGGAGAGTGAGGTAAGATGAGCCAGTTTTTACTTATGTGATCTCCAGGCAAGGGAAATTGAGACAGAAGTACAATGAAGACCTCTACTGTTAATTTGGGATGTTGCCTATCAACTGAAAATATAACAATGCACTTATGACAAAGAGCCTTGAGAATATGACCTCAGAAAAAAAAGTGGTCATGTGACTCAACATACCCCAGACTAAGGGTATGTGATCCAAATAACTTGCCTCTTTAAAATAAATCTTTTAATAATACACTCACCTTTCCAAACAATGTTATTTTTTGTAAAGCTACCTCAAACAACACAAAACAAACAATTCAAAAATTTAATTTTTATTTTTTATTTTTGTATGGGTGAACAATAGTTAATAACATTTCTGTTAAGTGAAGGACTGCCAGCATAGTTTTCAGGAGCAAGAAATATGGTCATATGCTGTATTTCTTATGCTGGTAATTAAGTCATGTCCAAGCAAATTTTCTTTGAATGCAAAGGTGGCTTTGTCTTTGTCAGTGCTCCCTCAGATTCTTCTGAGGAATCATGCATTAACTTCATTGCCCTCAAGGCTTTCAACCAAGCCAATATAATGGTAGCTGTTGCATTTGGTAGCAAAATTCACAATGATAAAGTTACCAACTGACAGATCTGAGATGTCTGGTTCACTACTCTCATCCTGGGAGCTCTCACACTCAGAAGTGTCATCAAGCGGGATGGTAACGTCACTCTCCTCAGAGCTGCTGTACACTAGGGTTTTCTGCTTGGTTTGTTTCTTCTTGGATTTGCCTTGTTCTTTGATGTTGGTTACTTGTTTCCCTTTCAGTTTGTTTTTCCTCTTTTCATGTTCCATTTATATTGCCTGCTTTTCAGTTGTATCAGTCAGGATCCTTGTCTTCACCTGCTTTTTCTTTGTCTGTGCCCTAAACTGCTGGCTTTTGGGTAAGGGTAGAATTTCAGTGGGAGACACATATCCAGGGGAGGTGAGGAGTGAATCTCTCCCACATGTTGAAGACATGCCTGTGAAGGACACTCCGCAGAGGTGGAGGTTGAAGCCATGGGTGGATCTTCTTCAGAAGTAGACAGCACATCAGGGTTTCGCCTGTCTGACACCATGGATGGTTCAAACTCTGCATCAGAGAAAATATCTCTGTTGTAAGGAAAAACCCCTGTGGATCTGAATCCAGAAGAGATAGTCTGTGGTGTCATTGCCGAAATGAAAGCCTTGTTCACACATACAGGGATGTGGTATATTCTGGCTGTTTTGCCTGGGTTAGATCTCATGCAACCATCAAGAGCTCTGTTGTAATAGGTCTTGAATAGACCATAAACACTCTTGTCCAGAGGCTGCAATCAATGAGATGTGTGTGTGTGTGTGTGTGGGGGGGGGGGGGTTACGACACTCCCCTTACTCTTTGCTAAATCCAGTGCTCTCAGTGAAATATGGGCCTTGTGGTTATCAAGTAGTAGCAGCATGGGATAGTCAGAGGAGCACTTAGTATGCTGAACTAGATGTTAAAGAAACTCAGCAAAGGTGTCTTCATTGATCCAACCACATCTGGTGGAGGAACCAATTGGTCTTTGTATCTAACCATTGGGAAGATGAACATAGGAGGCACTGCGTTCCCCGTAGCATTGACTACACAGACCACAGTCACAAGCTCTCCTCTTCCGGCAGATGTTATGGCCCCCACTTGTTTCTTTCCCTTTTCCGCCACAACTTGCTTTAGTGTCGGCACTGTTGTGACACCTGTTTCATCAACTTTGTGCGTCATGTTAAAAAAAGTCTAGAAAATAAAAGTCAAGAGCAGAGGTGGGTAGTAACGAGTTACATTTACTCCGTTACATTTACTTGAGTAAGTTTTTGAAAAAATTGTACTTCTAGGAGTAGTTTAAATCACTATACTTTTACTTGTACTTGAGTAGATTAGTGAAGAAGAGACTGTACTCTTACTCCGCTACATTAGGCTACAATGAGCTCGTTACTCTTCTTTTCACCTCTTTGGTATTCTACGCGTCATTATTTTTACCCCAGCGTACGTCTCATTTTAATGTTTTATTTTGACAGAGAGAGAGTCTTCCGCTGAAGGCTCTACCACGTGACTGTGTTTCACCAATCAAACGGCGTTGTGCAGTCTCGTCACGCGACCATACTCGATCTCAACGGCGGCCACATGTTAGCTTGACAGTCGTAGCGTAACAAGAATCAACCGTCGCCAAGGCAACGCAGACCAGGAGGAACACCCCCGGCCTCATAGTGAAAGTATGGTTACCTTTTAATAAAAGTGCGAAACAGCAGCTACATTATGCTGCGTCTTCTGTGTCGACCAAAACAAACGGACATGTGAGCATTCAAAAACTCAACATCTAACCTGAGGAAACATGTAGCAGTCCTTTTTGTTTTTGCAGTGGATAGGTGAATATATAGGAACATATATAGGAATATATATATATATATATATATATATATATATATATATATATATATATATATATATATATATATATATATATATATATATATACATAGACTGTATAAAATAGGTTTTAAAGAGCTCCCAAGCGCTGCAATGCTCTCCCTTCTCTTCAGTGAAGCCTCTATGTTTACAGGCTTGTGGTCATGAGGAAGGTGCTATAAGCAAAAATTCTGTTTGGTACTGCCAATTTGTTTGAGAATCGTTATATCCTAGCTAATTCAGGCTAACCTTTAGCTTAATGATTCACATTGTTTTATATGTTGACAAATCATCGACATGTACCCTACAAAACTTTAGACCTAGATACATTTGCTTTGGCACAACAGCTAGTATACCTGCAATGCAGAAAATTTACTTTAACAAGCAAAGTGTTTTTGTAAAGAAAAACATTTTGTCCCATGTGCTTCCCCTCTTCACAGCAAAATAGAAATGATGGAGTCCTTTAGAATGTATGGTCACATGACACCAAATGTGCATAGTTGCCTAGAAACAGGGGATGAGTCATCTTACCCATTGGCTCATCTTACCCCACTCTCCCTACTGGCGCCGTCTGCTCTTTATAACCTGCATTTTGCCCAGTTTGTTTCGAAAAGACGGCGATTCAACAAGCCCACTTATCTTTGCTTTGTTTACCTGCTGTTGAAAATCCAGTCTTGGCTGCTTGGCTGGTGTCGGAAACATGCTCTTTTCATCCATGTCTCAGGGCCCGGGGGGTCTTTAGCAACTAGCTTAGGTTAGATGTTGTGTTTGTGGCGATGGAGAGGTGTTGTTGACCTGGGCACAATTTACACTTTACAATCAAGTTTTCGTCCTTTCGCGCAACTCATTTGAAGTAATGGGCATACCTAAATCCCTCAAAAGCTGTCTTATGCGGTGGCTTTGTCATTTTTGTTTTGTCTACTTGGACAAGTGTTATCGTGTTATGCAAATACGTATGAAAACGGACGCTTGTAATTCTCTCCTTACGTTATGCAGATAGTTGAAGAACTGGTAACGCAATAAATATTTGATAAGCAACTGTAATGTGATTACTAGGTTACCAACAGTAATGTGTTACATCACTGTATTACAGACAAATGTAATCTGATTACAGTAACGCATAACCCCCAACACTAATAACTATATACGGTACTATATACATTTATGTATAACTACTGTATGTAAAGACATGCAGTCTGCATTATATCAATGAGGAACTATACGCTCAGTTTAGAAACAGGAGATTTTCTAACAAAAATATACCAGCTCCATGAATTGTTTAGTATTTTTCAGTATCTTTCTCAAATATCAGTCCATGTCTTTGGGATATTACCAGAACAGCTTGATATTACCGCTACAATTAAACAAGAAATTGTTTCTACTTAGTCTTACATAGAACAATGTTCACTGTGTGTTGTTTCCAGTAACACATAATTTGATTGACTATCAAATTCGAATAGCTTACAAAGGTGTATAGATTCCCACATATCCATAACCATGGGTGTTATTGATTTACTCACAACCATTTAATGAGGCTATTATTTGCGTAATAGGTCATCAACACCACAGTGCAGAAACCTGCTGTTCTAAGAAGAGTTTTTCCCAACAAGCCTGTGGGAGTTTCGTACAGCTGTGAGTGCTTCTGCATGAGCATTAGCAGATTTATTTTGCATTGGAAGCATTGATTGAAATCCTTAACCGATTCTGATGTAAAAAACCCAAAGAGCACTCAGAAGAGAAACACTGTAAATGCTAATGTGTAAGTGAGCACAGGGGACATATTTTGAACTCGTATTTCACACTCTACTAAGAATATTGCATGATTTTTTTTATAATTTAAGCGTCATTTTAGAGCTAGAATATTCCAGCATTGTCATGCCAACAAGCCTTCTGTCAAAATGAAATTTGGGCCATGCCAGCAAGGTATTTCATGAATCTGTGAATTCATGTTTTTTGCTTTTGCTTTCATTCATCTGCCCTTCTAAACTTTTGTTTACTTTTCTCCAAAGGGCATCGCGACAGCTATTACTGAAGCATTCTTACTTTTGATCCCCATGTGATAACTATTTTTGCACACACACACACACACACACACATACTGTCACATGCACACACACACACACACACACACACACACACACACACACACACACACAAGCATGCATTCATAAAGGCACACACACTGACATAACATGACAGGGTTTTTGAGGTGCTACGTTCAGCCATGGGCATTGTGACTATGCCTGTGTTTTTACCCAAAGCAGATAAAGAAACGTAAGAGTTCCTAAGTCTCCCAGACTTTCCAAGATATAGACATTTGCTGTCTCATTACAGTAATAATCAGGATAACCCCCAAAGAGAAAAATAATAATCATAGTAACAACAGAAAGTGGTGAAAGTAGTTATTATAAAAACTACACAGACTGGCTGACATTTAAGAACGGCAGAATAAAAGCAAAGGTTTTCCTGCCCTTTCTCCTTTCCAGACTACATACCATGTACCTTGCTGCATTCAGCTGAAAACATCAATGAATTAAATTATAAAGAATTTGACAAGTATGAATTCAGCCTGCCATACCCTTCTTTCTCTGTGTGTCTGTGATTGTCTTCTATTCATTTTAGTCTATTCCTCTAATTTTCTTGGTGGTGCGATTATTAAGCTAACGAGTACACTTGAATATAATTGACCTATTGGTTGCTTAGTCTCCTGTACTGCTTCCCACACACAGTGGGTCATAAATGCAGCTAGAGTTGTACAATGGAATTCCTCTAGGTTCATGTCCACATGAAACGTCTGTCTGAATAATACCTTAGTTAATCTTTTCTCCTGCTGACCTATATTCTCTAATAACCTTTATTCACCTAACAGTCTCTTTCCACAAAAACATTTGGCAGATCATCATTTACTTTACTTTACAACCTTTACTGGCTCAGGCACTGTCCTCACTGTCCTATTATTGAGACCATTAACTGCTTTTGTTGTTCTTATGTAACCTGAGAAAATAGTAGCTTTGTTTGTTGTATGCATTTAGTCTAATTATTGCCACCCTATTAAAGTGAACGTGATTTCAAAGCCTTAGAAGATAACTGCTTTATTAAAACATCTTAATCTGCATTCAATTACAGCTGATCACTCAAGAGGTTTACTTGATATTTTTTTCATATTGTTCAATACATGTTTGTCACATGAACTGTATAAATGTGCTGAAAAAACATGTTGACAAAGAAGACGTTAAGTGAATAAAGACTGCATTTAGGGAATGGAGTGAAGCATCATCTGAGCGTTAAACAGAATACGACGCAAACATTAAAAGATGCTGCAGATGCATATCAATCACAATTTACAGTATGTTATGTTCCCCCCAGCTCAGAGGGGGGCAGTAAGCCTGAATGAGAGACAACCTCGGGCGGGGGGCTTCAGGGTGTGTGGCAGGATGGATGAAGAGGAGGTAGTCTACTGTCCAGGATGCCCTGTAGAATCTCCTCCAGATCCTCCTTTCAAGCAGGCCTTTTCAGCCCTCTATTCAAAAAGCTGTAATTGCATCATTTTTCAAGCCCCTTGCCTCTGTCTGACTGTGAGGCTGGACCCATTAATCAAACTAATGGAGAAGTAAGTGATTTTAAAATATAGGCTTTGATCATGCACCCTCTGTCCTGTCCAACAACTCCGCATTCTTCTGAGCTTTGGGAGACCCTCTCCTCCCAATCTCCCAATCTCCCATATCCTCCTTTTCTCAGAGCCCTCCTTGTGTACTTTACTAAATACTGTATGGAAAGGACTGTGTGATTACAAATGTACTTTCATTTGTTTTCATTTGTTGAGTTGATTTCCAGTGTATAGCACCAAACTGCCTATATGAAGTTTTACAAAATGGTCACTCTAAAATAATTGTGGCCTATTAACAGTTAGTATGTCCCAAAGAATTGCGTTTTTATACACATTTATTGACCTTGATGAGACAGATTAAATTAAAGTGCTCCTCAGGTGTATAAAGCAGCAGATCCATTACTCAAGGCCACTACCAGAGCATGCTGGCAAATTAGATTCCTTCTAAGCAAGAGTTAAACTACTGTTCAAGGATCAACTCTTTGTATTTTTGTACCACCGCGGTCTTGGGGGAATACAAAAATGAATATTTACAAATGCTTTATTTACTGCACATTTGACTTATTCATTGTCTGTACAACTGCAGCCTTTTCAGACTTTGCACTAACTGCCCCATAGTGTTGTTTACTGGGATCTATTTTCTATAATGCCTCTATAAAAGTACTCATTGTCCCGAACAAGTCTCATACATGCCAGTATGCATGTTCTCCTAAGCCCATTGTTGTAAACACAGTGCTGATTAAGCAAACATTACCAAAAATATTTCATTAAACAAATCTATCTCTGAACAATATCTCTAAACTTAGCAAAGTGCTATCACCGCTGCAGACTCCTCTCCTTTTCTCTTGGAGCCTTCCTGGCTGTCAGTGTTGTTTGGAATTAGCATTATGTCAAAACTTAAACTTTCACACTCCCACTCTTCAGAACACCTCTTTTTCCTATGGTGTTCTGCGAAGGCATGTGTCACCTTGTGCTGAAATAATTAGGATGAGATCCATGTTTATCTCTGGCCCAGTTAACCTCCCACAGTTACCTTTCTTTTCTTATTTCTTTTTCTATTTGCCTGCCCACTTATCTTCTTTCCATGTGCCTAATCAGGAAGAGTTTGGTGCATAGAGCTTGTTTACTTACCCCAACATATATATACTTAATACTTACAGACACAAAGATGTGCTTGATTGTTCAAGATGAGAGAAACTACATCAATACAGACGCATCAGGCACATTGCAGTGATTTATAAAAGAACTAAATTGGGGGCCCTGGTTAGCTCACCTAGTAGAGTGAGCGCGCATATGTAGAGGTTTACTCCTTAAAGCATCGGCTGCAGGTTTGACTCCAACCTGTGGCTCTTTGTTGGAGGTCCTTCCCCTTTCAAGTGTAAGCTGACTTATCCAAAAAAAAGGCCTAGAAATGCCCAAAAAATAACCTTTAAAAGAACTGAAGTGATATTTTTTTCAGGAGAAAACAAAGCATTAACACCACGTTCCTGATGTACCTGTTTGTCATTTGTTATGGCTTCTGCTCCTGTATCATCATCTTTTCCTTTTAGTCTCAGCCTGTGTTGTCAGGCTTCTCACTTCAAAAATATCACTGTTTACTTCCCTTAAGATCAGAGGCAGTGGCAGCTGGAAATTTTATATTGGAAGATGTTCTGTCCCAAGCCCAAATGTTTTAACACACCTTTTATTCAGTGGACATGGCTATTTATATTTGAGCATGAATGGTCTTTTCTCAGGAGCTTGCCGTGATTCCTACTCACACACTTCTACTGCAAAACAGCAAGCTGCCCAGCACACCAGCAGTCTAATACCGCCAGCCACTGAGCACTATTGTAAGTGCCTCACCCCAAGAATGGTTATTGAGGAAGGATTAGTTATTAAAGGAGGATGGAGTGTTAAAATCCAGAACACATTGGACAGCCACACCTGTCATTTCCAACACCCCCAGTTGTAGTAAGGTGAATATATGCACTGGTGAACACCACCTGTCTTATTCTGATGTTCCAGAAAAGCAGCAATTCTTTCAAACTCTGTCCCTCACTTGGCACATACCAACCTCTTTTTCTCCTGGCAGGTTTTTTTCTCTTGTTCTGTGGTCTTGTCCGTCACAGTCCATGAGGAAATACTCATTGTTAATAATAAATGGGTTCTTTTGACCTACAGTCGACATTATAAAAATAATATTAAAAGCTAAACTGGTTCTTGAGTTGAGAAACCCACATTCAACTCATTCAGTGTTACTACTAATATGCAATGTGACTCTGTTAATGTGTTATATTATTTATACATTATGCACTTATGTCTACATTCATGCATGCAAACATACTGGTCACACATTTTATACTGTGCAATCTATTATGGAATATGTTACAGACAAACCTCTACACATTTGTGGGACACAATCTTCTACACTCAGCTGAGTTGAACCCCTTGTTATTTTCAATGAGTACTAAAGGCTGCAAGGAATATTAACATGTTAATGATATTCAAGTTATCCTGGATGAATTTAGCTTTGACTTGGTTGCACCAAAGCAGGTTGAATTAAACCCAGCCAAGTAACCATGGAGATTTATTCTTTGCGGCTAGCCTGCCCCAGAGCAGGCTAACAGCCAGGCTAAGATTAATCCTGGAATCTCATGTGTTAAATCAGCTGCCGCCCTGATCCCAAATAAATGTGTTTAACAGTTATTCCCAGTCTTCTGAATCTGTTCTGCTTTATTTTTACATTACAATACATTTTAACATGCATCACTTGTCACTATTGTTGTCGCAAGTTTAAACCCTACTATTGCAGTTGTTTAGATGGTTAGAAATGGTTGCACGTTCTTAGCAACACCATTCGGCTGCAGGTGCTGAACGTGGCCGCTGCCTGCCGGCAGACCTGTGCATCACTTCTCTCTAAAAATAGAGATGAGCAGCACGGCTTCTGTGGTCTATGCAGCTTCAGGTTTATAAAGGACGCGCTCCGGACATTAAGTGGGACAATGCAGCTATATTCCCAGATGACATTAATGGAAGACTGGTCATAACATGACATAACTATCAGTTATACATTCATGATTTCATTTTCTTGTTGCTTCTCCTTCTCTAATAAAGGATGTATACCAACATTTACATTACCATCATTAAAGTTTTTGTTACTCCTTAATATGTCCCTCCCTAATACTCCCTAATGATTTTTATTAGGTATTATAGCTTACTTTGGTTTCATAACCTTCTCAATTAGTCTCACATCACTGGACCAATAACTTGGATTTGACAGGTTTATCAACTCAACATTGTTTTCACTCCCCTTCCCTGACAGTAGCATGTGAATTGTTACGCTAAGAGCCGTCTCCCAGGCTTCTAGAGCCATGGGTGTCATTCTAGGACACTGACGTGGGTGTGATTTAAGAACACTGCAGTGAGTTGTCTTTAGCAAGAGGGCTGTATAACTTTACTGTAATGCTCTACAAGGACCTGTCTGCAACCGTCTTAGCATGTTTTCAAGTCCGTCTATTTTTGGCTCTTCAAAAATAATAGGTCTCAGCTTCCCATTATGTCAGCTTTTATGTATAACAAAACAGCTTCTGATTACTCAAGACCCTCTACACAAAACTGTTTCAAGAAGTTTGAATAAAACAAAGGAGAGATTTCCGTTTGTGCCCATTTTGTAAAACACTACCTATCATGCCCTGAATGCAACATTGACTAAATGGACAGCTTAATTCATTATTTATATGTTTTCAAATAAAAATCACTTACCTCTCTCTTAAGTTGTGTTTATCTTGGTGTGAAGTTCAGTGTGAAAGGAAAGTTCTGTGATCCATTATTCTAAGCTAATGGCCTTGAAATGGTACAAAGTGCTTTTATGGAAAACAGTTATTGTATTTCACTCAGCTTAAATCACTCAACTAATTTTAGCATTGTTGACATTTATTATTCAGTTGCATTTAAATAGCATCTGTTTGCTTATCTATTGTCTTTGCTTGCATCCAGTCCCATGAGTTACATATTTTAATATTTATAGGATTTTGCATCTGAACTTCAATTTGTGTGTTGCAACTCACAGGTCTTGCCCGGGTGTCCTTGTTCCAAGTTATCTGCCAGGTTGTGCCATAAACTAATGGTGTCTCACTCTTCAGCTTTGATCATTCTTGACCAATAACACCAAAGAGCTGCTTCAGTTCAGTGGAAAAGTAAAAAAATAAACAAAATAAAAATCTTCGGGAACTATTGCAGTCATGTTTGCATCTTTCCAAAAATGCAATCCTAATGCAGCATACAATTATTGTCTGTCCACTGGAACATTAATGCTCTGTGTAATATTGTCCTCTCCTTTTACACTGTGTTAAATATGATTGTTAATTTAACACTACATTTGTGTTGGTGTTATGTAAATAATTATGAGCTTGTGTTTTTTATTATTATTTTTTTTTTTACAGTACATTGACTAAATATATGCTTGTCCTTGTGTTGTAACTGTAGTCACAGATGAACAACATAACTTTTGGTGTGGTAATCAGTCTCTTCTCTGTTAATTATCCTGGTTTATTACATTCATCAGCTGTGCAATAAAAATTCAATTGCAAATATCATCAAAGATCCACAACGTAAATTTCCACCATGGTACAGGGGTGTAGTTTTTGTTCAGTGCTTCCCCAAGGGCACCGTGCAAAAATGCAAAGTAATTTATCTTCTGCTAAGATGTATTGTTCAAGAAGCGTTCTTTGGTATTTAGTTAAAATTCTTACTAAGTTTGAATTTTCCTACAAACTGTTCTTGTTCAAAGCAAAGCTTGCTTACAATGTCACACACTATGCTTGCTTTGCTTCTTAAAAATGCCCAGTGATTTTTGTGTGGGCTGTCAAAAGTGCAGCAAGATGTAGGAGCATGGCTAAAAAGATCTGAGCATGCATGTGCCAGGGCTTAAGATTCCTAGCCACAAAACAGTGTAGCTATGGACTAAATCCTAATCAATCACTCAATCAACCTGGGTCTATAGGTACTTTGGCGCTAATCATAGTGTTTACATTGAAGCCAAGCAAATTCCATTTGTATTTTCTGACAACAGCATGCTACATGATGAGCGAGATGTTTTCAAAGTGAATTGTAATGGTGCTGTAGTGTTAATAACTCAGGTTTTCATGTTCTTTTTCAAAAATGAGTAATTATTTTGGCTGCATTATGAAAAAAGAAAAATGCTTTTAATAATAAAAACAATCACAATTAAGCTAATGAAATGTAGGCAAAGAAGCTTTGAATACTATGAATATTTGTATGGAAATATTTTTATTCAGTAGCATCAGAGGGATTTGACTGGTTCCAGTTCAACTTTATTTATCTGCATACCCTCTCATTACAAGACTGTCTCAAAGCACTTGTTGGTGTGGTGGTGGGCTAAATTCATGCTCAGGCAACATCCATTGCACTGTTTGAAAAATAGCAACTGTTCCAAAACCCTCACCCTGAAGGCTCCTACTCTTTACTGAATTTCAGGAGGCTCTTCAGCCTGCTATGGTATTCTTTTTTTAATCCTGTTAGTGACTCTCGGAAATTCCCCTCACAACATTACAGCTCAAAAAATGTGATGAAGTCAACAGAGGGAATATGTCACAGGGACCATTAAAGAGTAGCCAACAAGTACTTTTCCTGAAGATTTTAAAAATACAGATACAGTATAAGGGACTGTTTGTTTTTTATGTAACAGAATACCAGAATAATTTTGGGGTCTTCAGTCAAAAAAAGACTTGACCCTACATTCACCAGTGATACATTTTTCTATGACACTCCAAAATGATTGGAAAAAAAGGCATGACCCCCCCAATATTTATTGATGCCTCCTGTTCTGGTTTACACGTGGCAAAGATGTACAGATAGCCATTATTTTTTTACAACCATGACATACATGACATAACTTCAGCATTCTCCTCTTACACACCACACTCCACTATTATGATGGCCATTTCAGTAGATTTTCTCAATAACATTGTTTTGGAAACACAATAAGCATAGAAACTAAATGCACAGGGAGCTTGCATTCTACCACTCCTTCCTTCCCAAATAACTTGAAAAGGCTGTAGTTGGTACAATTTCACAAATCACTGGGACCAAAAGGATATTTGAGTCGGGTATGGCAACCTGGTCCCCTTTCGTCTCATGCCCTCCCAGCTGCGTGCTGTCCGCAAGCTTTGACTTTTCAAAATAAAAGCTCACGTCTGGTCCGCTATGTTTTTATAAGTTGGTGTCTTCGATGTTTTTGAACTAAACAGTACAGTATCATGCTAATTAATGCAATTCTTTTTTCAGCAGATGTCTTAGTTACAACACAATGGAAGTAGTAAAGCAGTTATGTGTTTATGTGCAGGCAAGATTTATTCAGTTTGGGAAGTTTCTGGCTGACTAAACAGGGCGGGACCCATCTGCTAGAGATGATGGGCCGAGACTGAGAGCTACATTGAGCTTCATGGAAAATATGCACCAAACAAGCCACTTTGAAATTTTTCTGTTTTCATGAATGCAAAAGTTGGAGGACCCTACCCGTAGACTGAAAGAAATTGCACGACCCTCCCCTCAACAAAAAATAAAATGACCTGATCCTCCCCTGTTTTCCTCCGGTGGTCCATACCATTAATACCAAAGGGTCCCTAAGAGAAGAATGGTTCATGGTACTAAGACAGAATAAGTGCTTATTTGAGATTGATACCCCCTCCCCCAGCTTCAACCAATCTTTTTAAACACTTTCAGCATCCATGCGACAACCAAATGTATCCCAAGATAAAAGCACATGTCAGGTATTAACTTCAATTAAGTAAGTGTAAGTTAAATAAAATTTGACAAAAGCTGTGATTTGTTTTAAATCAATTGTGCTGATACTTAAATACTGCAAGTTAGTGCAAAAACTGTTCATTTTTACCTTTTGTACATATATATGTACAAAATACATATATGTACAGCACAGTCCTAAGGTTTGTAATTTAGTCCATATATTGAGGCTAATGTGCCAACTGGTGAGTCTGTTATGGGACATTAGCTATTCTACTCATGGCTATAGTGTAGTCTGTAGGAAGCTAACTACATGCAGGGAGGAACTTGCGGCCTCAGTACCATGGCAGATGGGAGTCGTGATTTGTCTTTAATGTGACACACGTGTGCCATCTTCTTGGGAGGGCCACCTGGTCTTGAATACTGACAGTGGAAGGTCAGAAAAGATTTGATTGGGTGCTGGATTTTAATGAAGGACTGCAAATCAGTATCCCATCTGACATTTCTTTTGATTTATCAGTTGCTGTAAATTTTGAACAGCAGTCATTAGTTGATAGTAAGATTTATAAATGCCATTTCAACTATTTTCTTTACAGAGCACATAGAACAGCCCGTAGAACTGATTAGCATTAATAAAGGTTTTCCAATCCCTTATTGATATAACATTTTGACTTTTGAAGCTTTTCATAAATAATGCATCTTTGTGTTAGACTCTTAAGTGTCTTCATCTGCTCTTCAGGTTCTGTTACTTATTAATTTCTCTGTAGCCAACACTTATAGAATTCATGTTTGACAAAATTATTGTGTATAATCAAGGACCTATGCTCTCATGAAGAGCTGTGATTTTGTTGCTAACCTTCTCATGCTAAATTGCAGGTTATGTTTGGTTCTAATAAATTATGAATGGTAATTTTCACAGAAAAAAAGATGACGGTGATGAACTCAGGCTCTAAAATAACCCATGTATGTATATGGGCACATGTTTGTTTCAAAATTAGGCTCATTTGTATGTCTGTACCAGTCTAAAAGGTGCAGGGAAGTTGGCACCTTGTGCTCAATGCTGTGTCAATAAAGCAGATAAAGTGGTCTGAAGGTGTGTTTCCACAGCAACAGTGGCAAGACTGGGTTCAGAGGGACTATTGTGAATGTTTTATGGCAGACCTCATTACTCCTTCCTGGCTTCTTTGTGAGATCCTTACACTGAAAGAAAACACAAAAAGGTGGGACAGCTTCCAAAATCTTTTGATTGTTCAAATTATCCCAAAATACTACTCTGAAAGGCCCCCATTTTAAACCAACAGGGGCCCTTCGTTGCTATAAACCCAGAGCTGACCTTAAAACTATGGTGCATGGACTCAAACAGGGCCACATCTGTTGAAGTCTCATTGAAGTCTCACTTAGTAAGTGTGGGACATAGAGGGAGGGGGGGTAAACAAAGCCACCTCTGCATTCTGAGAGCAGTTCACTGACTTGAAAATGTAAAAATCAGTGCATGAATGTACTCATTATAATATAAACAATGTTAGGGTTTTTACTGTATTTTTCCCTCTCGAACTCTAGATATGCAATCTACAGTCCGATACCCTAATCCAAAAATGATACATATGAATTTGTGATGATACACTACACTGTGATTCAAAACTAATTGGATTAAGCCACAAACGTTTTTAAAAGGTTAATGTGTGATTAAAATAAATCAATGATATATTCAAATGCAATGCCCCAGAAAATGCTTTCTTCTGCCACACAAACAATAATACACTTTGCATTAACACTGGATAACTTTCTCAGCTAGTTCACTTTCAGTTATCAAATGCTCCAGACTGAGCATTGTTTATCTCAGTTTCTGGGACAGTGTCATCCCTTTGAATCTAGTATTTTCAATAATGCTGTGTGGCTTTAGGGACCAAAGCCACACCGCTCTGGGCGCCAGATAGAATTATCATTACTGCAGCTGACAATTTGCTTTTGTTGACTGCCAATAGATGTTTGAAGAGACTGCAAATTCAATGTAAAGAGTCCAAGCATGGTTATAAATGATAATCTGGCATTTCTTTTCTAATGTAATATAATGCTTTTTTCCACATGGTGAAACTGAAGACACTTATTTTGAAGACACATTGAATTGAGATCCTTATCTAAACTGTAAGCTGCAGGGTTGGGATTCGCTTCACTTGCAAGATCTCTACACTGTGAAGTGATCAAATGAGAAAGTTTATTTATTTATGTTGGTGCTAGACTCATCCTACATTTGAGAGGGCAACTTTTTAGTCTAGCCCAAGTGAAAATGTCACTGTTGGAATACATACAGTAGTTGTGATGTAAAAGCTCCTGTAGCTCATGTTGGAAGCAAACAGCTAATTACTACAAACAATAATTTAAATTATTAAATTCAAGTAGGCTACAGTTTGGCTTAACTTGTAGTCTCACTGCAACTTTATTTTCTCTTATTTAGCCTCCCCTCATCGATATAAATGGGATGGACAAAATAATAGAAACACCTGTCTGTGTATCATTTCTCTAAAACAGTTTTATAAAAACTGATTATAACATTCATGAAGGTAGGATTTAAAGCAGGAGTTGGTTATAATAGACTAAACACGTTTTGTGCACCTGTTAAACTAGAGTGTACAATCCAAACTGGCTGTGCTTTTAAACATTCCAAACATGTGTTGCACTGTAACAAATACTTGTATTAGATGAGTTAGCACTCATCTTTTCACATTCGTGAGATTCCTCTTCAGTCGTCTGAGCCTTGCCCAAACCTCCCCCCACCTTTTTTCACATCCTTCTAACCGCAATTCCTCTCAATCCCTCTTCGGCTGTCACGGTTTTAAATTGGAGTTGGCATTCTCTGGCTGCTTTTGTAGCATTGCTACTGTATGAGAACATGCCTGGGGTTCTTTGCCTCTCTGATTAGGGATCTTAGTGGCGCCAGGTTTTGGCTGTATCAACTGTATAAAATATTCCTCAGATGTTACTCCAGGCTCTTGTCTATGCCTCTGTCTTCAAAAACCACATTGCACAGTTTCACCATGACCTTATCTACTGAAGTGAATGGAAAGAAAGAAAACACACAAAGCCGAAATTACTCTGCCTAGATGTCGATAACATTTAAGGTTTCAAATGGATTTTTAGACTGGTGTGATTAATTTTAAGCATTGGGAAAATCCTTGCTTAGTTTAACTGAAATAGGACGACGTGTGATTAGGAAAGGGCTGATGAGGCAAAATAATGCAGTAATTGTACTAAGACATAAGGTTTTTATTTTATTTTAGTAGGTGCAAGTTTAAAATCCTAATAAGCAACTCCCTGAAGTACTGTAAGCACAGCATGTTTTGGGATATTTCTGAGATCTCAGCATCCAGCCACTTTTCAATTAAAATTACATTTCTCATTTTGAATGAAATGAATCTGAACTATTGGCCACTCACAATTACAATTAAAAAAACAGTCTCAATTTAATGTTGATGTTAGGGAAAATGGCAATGATGACAGTGATCAGCTATGACTTCAGCACAGCTTTTAGTATGTTATAACAGTTCTCAAACATGACAAAGTATGTCAGCACAATTATTCATTTGTCAAATCCATACAGCTCCACACAGACATTCAGCTTGACAAGATTTTATTCCTAGAGTGTCTAAAGTTTGCAAGTGTTCAGTTGGGCTGTGAACTGCAACTGAACCTCTCAAGTGATGGGTTCTTTTGTGCCTTGGGCTTCAACAAAACATTTCAGCTGGTAAGCGTTAACATGGCTCTAGACTACCTTTTCCACTGGAAAGCAGGTGCTACCAACTTTCTCATTTTGTCACACCAGCACTTGATTTGGTTGCACCCTTTTTTGTTACATCATGGCATTAATCAGTGACAGTGACCTTGCATGCTGATCAGTAAATGTCTTAATTTGCATTAAGTTTTGCATTGATATAAATATTAACAGAAATTTGATATTTGCAAAATATTTTATTCTGAATTTTATCTGCTCTACTCTAACTGCTAAAAAGAAGTCGGGAGGGGCTCAGTGTTTTGGATCATGCATTGGTCCCTGCAGATTTAGTGTTTCTTACTGTCCTTGTACAACTTCAAAATTTCAAGCTTAAACAGTGTTAACCCGGTACTGTGTGGTACAGCACAGATTAGAAAGCAATTTGTGGCAGGGGGGGGATTACACCATACGCTCATTTGCATATTGTGACGTCATTACACAATCATTTGCATAAAGCTTAGTGGTTGTGTCAGCTCCTCTGCTCCTCACTAAAGAGATTCAGATACAGGTGACTGTTTAGGTTTCACAGGACAAAAATACTTTGCATGCTCACTGGACATTACTGGCGACTTTTTTACAGAAAGTCGCTGTCTTTTCTACAGTCGCCAGATGTGTTGCTTTTGTGAAAATAAGTCCCAAAGGGGGCCTTAAAAGTTGCCACATCTAGTGACAAAGTCGCTAAGTTGGCAACACTGATTTCCTGAAGACTGGCCCTCATTTATGAAACGTCCGATTGGAGTGATACAAACGTTTCATAAATCACACGAGAAGCCTGTCATAAGAGGATTTCTGCTCTCATATCTGCGCTGGTTTCTACATTAAGTTGATAAATGAGGGCCAATGTGTGGCGGCCGGTGTTGATTGTGTGGCACACCACCACAAATTAGTCTATGTGTTGGAAACACTGTGGTAACAAGTTTAGAGTAGCCAGCAATGAATGGGCCACATTGCCTACAATACACATTCGGCATAGCTTTCCACTTGTACAGCAACCGCGGGTACTGTGTTAGCCTTTGTGGGTTTAAGAGGTATTTTTTTCTTCTACAGGCGGTACGCGGTTATCTACCGATTGGTGATTAGATTCCTGGCTCTGTCGAAGTGTCCTTGGGTATTGAATTGAATTGCTCCCGATGCTGATCTTTATCTAATGAGCAAGACCTTGTCTGGCAGCCTGGCACCAGTGTATGAATGTTTGTGTGAATGGTGAATAGTACCTGTAGTATAAAAGTGCTTTGCTTAGTTGATAAGACTAGAAAAGTGCTATATAAATGCAGTCACTTTACACTTTCATCATTAGTTGCGTCTGAGTTGAAACCTCCTCCTCTCTCTCTTCACTTTGCTTATTAAAATAATCAGCTATGGACTGCTTCATTTTTGGAACACAGTAGTAGATTTTTTTGTAAGTTTCTACACCACTAAGTGCATTACGTGCTGTGCACAGACACAAAGTGCTGGTGGGGGCACCAATTATAACAATCACCATGCATCTGCATATGCGGCCACACTACTGTACTTGACCGTTTTTTACCTATTTTTTAATCTGTCAGAATTAAGGCGCTTTTGTCTCTTTTTATGGTTATTTTTCAAGGCAGAGAAAAGAGTTCTCATTATCAGATTTATTTCAGGACTGGAGAAATATAATGACTTTAATTAATGGATTGCTCGCACTTAAAAAGGATTTGGCTGATATTGTCCCATCATACAGATTACAGGAAGCCCCGAGTTATCTTTTGCTTTTAACTTAAAGGTTTACGCTGTTTTGCTGATAAAAGATTGTGTCAATTATGTCTCTTGTGAGCAAACAGTCCTACTGTCTTATTCAAGGATGGTTCAAGTGCTAATGCAATTATCCATGTGAAAAAGTCTGAAATAAAATCTTTCTATATATGTATATTTATTTAGAAAATCTTTGAGTTTACCTGGAAAAACATTCACACATATACCCTCCCCCAAACATATACCCTAACACATATACCCTCCCCCACACACACGGTTCCCTTTCTTCTACAGTATCTGCTTCGGCTCTTTCTTTTTGTTCACCTTTTGCCTAAAGTGGTCCCTACAGCTCTACATTGAGCATCGTAGCCTTCATTTTTCTTAGAATCTTGCTTTGTTCCATGTCTGCAAACTAATGCACACAGACACACACACACACACCCTCCAGTGTTATGTTGTACGTTAAGGTTGTGTGAGACAGTAGTGAAATATTTTCTTTCTTCTCTGCCTTTATCACATTTAAAATGTCACTTGTAGCATGATAAATACTTAAATTACATGAATAAAAATATTAACTACAATACCAACATTGCAAATGTATATTATTCACAATGTTCAATTATTGATGGAAGGACAGAACAATGTGTTTTTTTTATTTTAGACCCATGTAGTTAAGTAAGCAAAGGAGACAATAGTTGGTCTTTTTCTAGATACTATAAATCTTCAGACCTGCATCTCTCTGGTATTGCATAGCATTCATTGCTAATGTTAGCCTACACATCTGAATTTCAGGGCAATTTATAAAGGCATACAGCCAAACGTTTTACTTTAATTCTTAAGCATGATGTGGTATTTCAACCATGGAGGTAAATATTGCTCCTGCACCGGTATGGTTCTCTTGCAGTTTGATGAGCTCAATCTGGGAATGAGAGGAGCATTAAAATCAAATGATGACTCTTCCAAGGTTGGAAGATTGATTGAGCATGGTGTTGTTGAGGAAAAATCCAGCATGTTTCCGCCGGTTATATGTTGAGACATCAGTCTTCATTGCTTGGTGTGAAAGGGATTCATTTGGACACTAATGATTGCAATTTGCAGGAAAGGGCATGCATTGAGATGTTAAGCATGACAGATGTCAAATGGCCTCATAACAGGTGTAGGAACTTCATAATCAGATGAACGGTTTATGATAATTCCACGGTGGGTTATTTTCACTTGCACGGAAAGGCTTCCGGTCACTTACAGTACATGAACTTCAGTAAACGGATTACAGTACAATTTGTGTCATGTAAACATAGTTTCATTAATTGGGGTAAAGAAACCTGATTTTCCTGGAAAAATCAGATGTATTTACTGTGTATATGTGTAACTTGGTTTAAACATAACAACCTGACAAAAGATTTTAGAATGGACTAGAATTGATTAATGTTGAGGAATTTAAGTATTTGGGAGTAATGATAGACTCGAAATTGTCTTTTAAAATACACGTTAAAAAAGTTGTGAAAACAGTAAATGTTAATATACAAAATTTTAGGCAGGTTAGCTCATCATTAACAGATATAGCAGCGATTACATTCCTGCACTCTATGATACTGGCTCATATTAAGTACTGTATCACAAGTTGGTCCTATACGAGTCATGCTGCTATTGAGCCAATCAAAGTATGCTACAAAAGAGCATTGAAAATATTAGACAAGAAACCCACATCATATCACCATTGCCAAATTTTAGATAAATATAAGCTTTTAAATTTAGTTAATTTCAAATTATTTAAATCAGCCTGTCTAATCTATAAGGTTATACACGGTTTGGCGCCTCCACCACTGAGTGATTTTATTAAACAAAAGTCTAGCAGTGTTGCCGGGACTCGAGTGACTAGAGCCACTATGAGAGATGATTGTGACTTGGCGTTTAGGCGAACCGCCTTTTCACAGAACGTTCTGTCATATCAGGGAGTGAGCTTCTGGAATAGTATTCCACTATCAGTGAGGGAAAGCACAAGTCTTCCTATTTTTAGGAGTCGTTTAAAAGTGTGGTTGAGGGACACACAAACTTGTGATCATGTCTAGTGAATTTTCATATATCAGATGTAAAACAGAGTTACTGCATTATTAAAAATGTGGGTCAGTGCAATATAGGGTGGTGTTATTTGGGTGCAATATCAGGTTTGACAGGGCATGTGTAAAATTGTGGTCTGTATAAAATTGTTTCTCTGTATATAGCCTGTGTATAGTGTATTTGTATGTATTTATTATTTTTTTGTTTTTTGTTTTTGTGTACCACCAACCTGCCAGGGGGTCTGCAGATGGAAATTAGCCTAAGGCTATAATCTGGCATATTTACATTTGCGAAAATGTTCATTAATATGTATTGTCCCCCTTTTGTAAACAATAAAATAAATAAATAAAAAATAAAAAATAAAAGATACGGAGGGTTTCGGCCTGACAGCAGTGGGATGGGATGATGGGAGAGACTATTACACAAAGTACCTGTCAATATATGGTTTCCATCACTGAACATTTGAAAATTAAAACAGTAGAAACACAGTAGGGATTGCAGGCACAACTTCACCTACTTAAGCTACGTGGAGAAGGGAAAAATATAAACAGGTCAAAGGTGGAGCGAGAGTGCACAGATTTTCTTCACAGTGAGCGATTCTTTGAATTTTAAGAGGTTGAAACTCCAACACTAGCAGAAAATGCATTAGACTGACAACGTTGGTCTTTATACTAATAATGTTGCTGGAGTTTTGACCTCTTAGAATTAAATCAGTCACACTGTAGAGAAAGCTGTGCACTCACTACAGAGCCTGTCCTCTCAGCCTTAAAATCTTACTACAAACCTTACCTCTTTAGTAGGTGTTTATATATTGGTATATTTTTTTTATAATAGTCTGTATTTCTTCAGAGTTGACCCTCTAGTAGTCTTTATCGACAACGTTTTATTTCCGGGATTGTTCAGATGCCGCCGGTAATTTTGCCGGATGCCCTTCTCATTCTAAACTCCGGTTGATTTATGAGGACTATGCTTAACTGCTCCTCAGATCTCTGCAGGGTAAATCCAGACAGCTAGCTAGACTATCCGTTGAATCTGAGTTTTCTGTTGCACGACTAAAACAACCTTTGAACGTACACATGTTCCACCAAAACAAGTTCCTTCCCAAGGTTCTTTTGCAGAGGCACCGTTGCTCTGTCCAGCACTTAGTGACAATTGTGATTGGGTTTAAAGAAATGAAAATAAACCACTGCACGTTTTTTCTCTCATCCAAGAATGCTGTGTGGACTGGCCAGACCCTCCTCCACAGCGCTGTGGAGTAAGGTCTGACAATGCGAGACTAACTCTCTAGTGACACAGAATCTGACAGGGTCCAGATTTATATCCAACAGTGGCAGTAATTTCTGCAGTTTTCACATTTTCTTACTTACTTTCAAATACCCTGAAGTGAGTAGGGCTAATGAAGTAAGTCCCATAGTAGTGGCCATAATATGTGCATTTGTACTTCAGGCTTCATTTTCAAATCCAATGTAAAAATATTCACCTTGTATATAGCTGGTGTGCTCAACATGGCATAATTTATCATGGCTGGTGTGTCCAATATCCTCCAGGCAGTGTGATATTTATGCATGGTGTTATTTCCTTCCCTGACCCATTGGACCAGCACTCTCTCTGTGATCCAGGATGTCTTGATTTACAAATTAAGGTCCAGACAGACCCGGGGGTTGACTGACATGAGCTATTGTAAGATCTCTGATGATATGCACACACGGTTCTGAAAATGTCCTTCTTTCTTTGTCTGTCCTCTCTCTTTCTCTTTTTTATTATCACTACAGGCTGTGGAAACCAACCTGGCATCCAAGGACAGTCACTGGGTCTATGCCAATGAGGTAATGCCAAACACACTTGCACCTGAGTGAATTTAGACCTTAGTGTGAGTTTGCCTCTGTCAACACAGTCTCATATGCTGCCAAGGCAAACACAAACACATGAAAACCTACAACACTGTCACTGTGTACACTTTCATATTCATTTAAATTAGCTGCACGTCTTTTGTTTTCATTTTATCTTGGCTGCCTAAGCGACTGAGCCTTAATGTGATATTGTATAATTGTCTTCCCTTTAGCTGTTGACGTTAGTGTGTCTTTTCCCCTATGTACTAATGCTCAGTGTGTATGACACTGACCTGAAAGTGGCAGTAACAGCACAAAATTCAGATGCACTTACAGAGAAATACAAGCAATACAAGTGGACTGCCCTTAATTCAATATGATTTGGAGATAAGGTGGGGGGTGTCATAGGATTGGACTGATACTAAAAACAGTGTGAAAGAAAGACTTAAGATACAATTTTTGTCCCCATGATTAACCTGGAGTATATGCATTGCGGTTCCTAATAGGATATCCATGTGTTTTAATGAAATGTCACCTCTTCACTTATACAAAAATCTATGCTCAACATCCAAAACAAGACCCATATTGATCTATAATCCATGGAGCATGATTGTGTGTATGTTGCCCAGATAGCCATGTTGTCTAAGCAACAATCAATTTTCACATACTGTAGTCATGTGTGGTAAACAAACTTGACGGGAGAATATGCGGTCCTCCATGCAAACTCTGACCCATGTGTACAAACATTTTGGAGACAATGGGCACTGATGTCAGACTGCAGAAAGTACATGTGGGAATAACAATTACTCGTAATATTTTTAAGTATTGATCTTAATATTTAATGGCCGCTGTCCCACCATCGCATTGTCTGCTACGGACCACATGAAGAGGAGATGGCCCGACGACATGGAACACAGGATAGCATCAAATAATCTACCATTAGATAACCACAGAACACAGTGTAAATAACTAAATATCTGTCTTTAAAATTGTGCATGTATCTTTAAATGTCAAAGTTTGGAAATACAGCCGCTAAGCTCTTGTGCAATTGTTACACTTAATGTCCTCGTTATCAGTCCAAACTTTAATACTGTTCGTGACAAAACCTGCATGAAGAAAAAAGTGTGTTAGACATTCGTCTTCAAATTGTATCTTGTCGTGTCTTGTATCTAGTTGATGCTGTGGTTTTGGCAAGGTGTCTACAAACACAAATTGTTGTAAACATAAATGCCGCGGTGACCCTCGCATGTAAAGATGCATAATGGCACTGCAGGAGGATTACGCCAGTGGAAGAATCAGGAGAAAGAGACTTCTGGGACCATGACAATGACTGGCTAATATGCTGATTTACAATCCCTAACACCGTGCCAGAACCGTGCCATTCCAGTCCAAATACAGGTCCTCCCCACTCTGGTGGCAACCATTTCTTTCCATCGGTAAATGGCAGACAGCTAAGTGTTTTATGTACATATTAAATATAACCTTCAACTTTATCACTAAGGCTTGTCTAGATATAAAATATAGTTCTGTTAAATCTTATTGTATAGGTCTGGTATATCGCAGCCATCCCCGAGTGCCTGCCATTTTGGAAGATATTAATAATAAAGCCTATAGATCAGTTTTCCTTCACTGTGCGAGAACAGGCCGACATTATAATTCAATTTTCAGCAATTTTCGAGCATCTGAGAAGTTTTTAGCTTTTTCCCTAGTCATGATTTGGCGTAATTAAAGAACAACTGCATGCCAGGGTCATTAACATACTGATGTTCAGCATTCATGAGGTGCTTTGCATTGACTATGGGTAAAAATGGGTGCGTTCAGGATGGATAAGAGACTGATTCACATCTGAATCAAATCTGAATGTTTTTTGGAATAAGCCACTTTTGGCTTTTGGGCGTATTTACACTTTTACTATCCTACGCACAGTTTTATAAATGAGACCCCTGGTATGTAAACTACCTCATTTAGACTATAATGAGCTTTTATAGAATCACTGCCTCATATGTTTCAAATGATTTCCACCATGCATTTCAGCACACACATAACTGAAATATTGACTTACAACAGCTCATGAGACCTAGATTTCTTTCAAACTTTATCCGTGTCTGGCAGCTTACACTAAACACAATTTGTTAATTTGTCTCCAAAAAAGACCTAAGTAGTCTCAATCGATAGGATCAGGATTGTTATTCTTAATAAAACAGTATTCACATACAAATTCATGCATGTCTTTTTCAGTCAATTACCACACACTTCCACTAAGACATTAGCTTAAATTGCATCCGACTCTGGAACGTATGAACTAATGGCATGCTAATTTCTATGGCACTACTTAATGGTTGATGAGATGTGGCTTACTGTAGAGTTATTTCTCCCTAGTGCACATTGTAGGGGGAAGAATGTGCATGTTGTATCTGTGAACAATGTAATATATCCCCATTTTCATTTTCTTGCTCTTTTTTTCTGTTTTCTTTTCTATTTCCTGTCAATTTTGATTATATTGTTCTCTTCTTATTTGTTTCCCTGCTTTCAATCCCTTCCCCAAGATATGCTGACAATTACCTTGAAATGATAATAACACAGACTTGTTGAAAAGTCTAACAAGAAAATTCAATTACTACTCATGCCGATCTATTTATCTCCCAGCCGTTGGCCTCCACAGCTCTTCTCATGTACAAAACATGAACTCTGAGCACCTTAGTAGCACCTTTCGTTTAGATTTTAGTTTTCTCCTAGAGCCTTTTGAATTCCTAATCCTTGATCAACAAGAGTCACCTTGTAAATTGAATTCAGGCATGTATCGAACAGCAAATGATTTATCCACAAATCTTGCTTATCTCTAAAGGGAAAGGGAAAGGAGATTTAAAGGAAGGTACAGAGCTAATCTGTTTCCATTAGCTTGTGATTTAATTTCTAAGCAGCCTCCCACATGGCTGATAGCACAAGTGTGCACAAGGTTTTTTAATTCACTGAAATACGTGAGGGCCAGCAAGCTCATTAAATATCAGAATGAGATTCTCGGATTTGTAGTATGTTTCTATTTTATTATCTTTTCAAGGTATTTTTACTAACTGCAAAAACCGTGAATCACTCTCCTTTTGTAACAGCTGCTGGTGAAATCTGTACTCTCTTACTCAACAGGTAGATACTGTTTCCTGTACACATGGAAATCCTGTTAGCCTGATCAGATGAAATCTGGGTGTATCACAAAATCCTGCAGGGAAATAACAGCTTTCTATGTTACCCCTTCATGCACCGACAGTCCCTAGCTGACAGTTGTTCCTATTCAGCTGCCTAGGCGGGACTGAGTTGTAACTTTCATTTTAACCAGGTGATCTTGAAGCTCACTGTCACTTGCCTGCCCACCCCATCAGCTCCCTAGGCTCCTGTCAGCCTTTCCACCCCATACAGGTCTCACATTTCATTCAATCCTAACGACAAGCAGTTATGCTAATCTGCCACCAGTGGCGTCATATGGCACAATGAATGTAGCTGTCAAGCTAGAAATGTGATAAGAGCACAGAGGGAGATGGATGGAGAGGGATGATGATGATGATGATGATAATGATGATGAGTGAGTATAATCACAAAGATAAACACAAAGGAATACAGCTAACCCTGATAAGGTAGTCATTTCATTCAGAGATGTCATAAGCATTACAGTAGAAAGACAATATCACATACAGTAACTTAAAGATTTAAAGTTACAGTAATAGGTTAAAGGCTGTTGATCACACAAGGATGTCTTTAAGAAATTTAGTATGACACTTCTATAAAGTAAAGACTGAAGTAGCCTGACCTATAGTCCCTAGTATAGGTCAAACTCCAAGACAAACTGTTTGAGTTTACAACGATGAACTTTTCTCTCAACAAACTTTTCTTCAGTAGTTTAAGACTGACACTAATGCATTTTAAAACCAAAGGAGTGGGTTTGAATGACACACATTGATGAGCCCTCAGGTGATGAAACTTATTAAAAACAAAAAGGATCAATATAATGTTTTAAAAAAAAAGAAAAAAGCTTTTATATTTAGTTTAAGAAGTGCAGCACTTGATGTGAGCAGCAGGGCACGGGGATGACAGGCAGGCGTGCGTCTTCCTAAACCACCCACCATACCAGGGTGCTGCAGCTGCTAGCACACAGAAGGTTGTCTGCTTCTGACACCGTCTAGTGAACTCAGATGGATTGCACATTATGGGGGAATTTGTTGTTGTTTTCTTCCCTTCAAAGGCGGGACGGTGACACCTTAGAATGTTTGATGGATTAGGTGGCTGTGCCTGCTGTGACAGACAGAGTCGAGGAGGACAGTCATGATATGACTGATGTCTTTGGTAACTGCCCATCAAGCAACTGTGATGGAAACCCTTTTCTTCTGACACAATCTCCGCCACATCAGACTGTGGGACAGGTCGGGGGATTACTGAAGAGGCCACTTACGAGAAAATATTAAATAAAATATATACTATATTTTCCAGTTAGCTTATTGATTACTCAAAGTACTCTAAAACATTGCATTTTTCAAAACCCAGGGTTGCTATTTTGATTCTTTGTATCATTAAGCACAATGAGAATCTATACAGAAACCCAATTCAGATGTCAAAAAATGATGTACTAACCCACAAATGGTGACCACAGGAGACATCCTGCTTCATGGTCATAAATTTAAAGGATACCAGACAGGCGACTACCTTTACCTTTTTTTACATATGTCACCCCCTGCACCTCTAGGCTAAAATGTAAGTTCCATCATAGCAATGCAACCCTCAGCACCAAATCATGTATAGATAGATATACGTTGCACTGTACTCATGGACAATGAGCTACGTAATGGGATTACTATAAAGCAGTTGCATTGTACGGTAAAAATGAGTGCATTGATTAATTAATGTAATTATTTACATGCTATTACACCTTATGTCGCATTTGAGATATCCTGCTGTAATTTGTCAGCCAATCTAATCTTAAGTGTTAACACAATCACAGTCTATCTTCTTAGGTTAAAGTACATGTTTTGTGTTATGTTATGTTGATGCAGATCACACAGTGCAGTGCAATTTTGTATGATGCATTTTGCATTAAGTATTTTGTATTTCCGCCCGCTCAGACTACATGTTATTGCAAATGGTTCTTTGTTTCACTTTCATTTAAAGTCCTTACCTTTTAGGCAATCATGAACTGTTAACGGCCAGACTATTGCATAATATTTTTCTATTTAAAGGGTGCCCGAGTAGCTCACCTCTACCTCCAACCTGCAACACTTTGCTGCACACCATTCCCCCCTTTCTCCCTTTTCTAAGCTGTCCTATACATATATAGGCCTAAAATGCCAAAAAAATAATCTTAAGAAGAAAAAAAAGTAGTAGAGTTATGTGCATGCCGATGTATGTACATATTATTAACTGAATGCAACTGTTTTAATTCTTTAATAAATTATCAAAAACAGGCAGTAAACGGACATATTTCATCAAACTATGAAAATAACCTCACGTCATGCAAAGAGACAGGAAAGCCATCTCGTCATATTATACTATTTAAATGTGTTCATCCCTATCCAGCCTCTTTACACATCTATTCCCCAAAGCTGCAAAGATTTTGTGGTCCCACCCCCATTTGTGTAGGTGCCAACCAGTTGCACTAGTGTTTGTTCTTTTTCAAAAAGCCTTTCAAGAAATTCAAAAGCCATGGACTTATGGTGTGTTGTGGTTGATAGTGACGCACTCACCATGAAATAGCATGGATCTTTAATAGGAAATAACTGCTTTGATCTGCTGGGAAGGTGACATAGTGCCACAAAACCAGCTGTATGGACTTTATTTTTATTGAAAATATATATATATATATAAGGAATGAGTAGGGAATGAGTCCTTACCCCCAAGTGAAGGAGTTTAAATACCTTGGGGTCTTGTTCGCAAGTGAGGACAATGGAGCAGGAGATTGGTCAGAGAATCAGTGCAGCGGGTGCGGTATTACATTCAATTTATCGCACTGTTGTGATGAAAAGAGAACTGAGCCAGAAGGCAAAGCTCTCGATCTACTGGTCAGTTTTCGTTCCTACCCTCACCTATGATCATCCAGATGGAGATCCAGGGTACAAGCGGACGAAAATGGATTTCCCCAGGAGGGTGGCTGGTGTCTCCCTTAGAGATAGGGTGAGAAGCTCAGTCATCCGGGGGGAGCTTGGAGTAGAGCTGCTGCTCCTTTGCATCAAAAGGAGCCAGTTGAGGTGGTTCGGGCATCTGGTAAGGATGCCTCCTGGGAGTCTCCCTAGGGAGGTGTTCCACACGCATCAAGCTGGGAGGAGGCCTCGGGGACTAGACCCAGGACTAGTTGGAGGGATTATTTCTCCAACCTGCCCTGGGAACGCCTCAGGATCCCCCCCAGTTGGAGCATGTTAATGTGACTCGGGAAAGGGAGGTTTGGGGTCCCCCCGCAACCCGATACCGGATAAGTGGACACAGATGAGTGGAGATATATACTGTGTGTGTGTGTATATATATATATATATATACACTACCGGTCAAAAGTTTGGGGTTGATTATACATTTCCATACCACTCCATTATAGACCTACCTGAATACCTGCTAATTTGGGTGGGGGGGCTGATCTTTAATGCAATACCTACATTGCCCATTATCAGCAACCATTCATCCAATGTTCCAAAGGCACATTCTGTGTACTAATCTATCATTCAAAAATAAAAAACTAGAAAAACATTGGAGAACCATTTTACTAATATGTAAGCACATAATGTAATCTGAAAACGGCTGCCCTGGTTAAAAAAACAATGCAACTGATCTCAGCTGGCATTCTGTCTACAATGGAGTGCAATGGGAATTTCTATGTGACCCCAAACTTTTGACCGGTAGTGTATATATATATATATATATATTATATTAGTTTGACAAGGAGCAGACAGAACCAATTATAATAAACATACAATCTTTCAGATCTTCCAATGACTTACAACAATAACTAACAATAAACAACAATACCTTTACATTACATTTCCCTTCCTATATTTTGGTCTATTCTTTTCTGTATTGATTTCTTTAATCTATTTTTGAACTGAATGCTATTATGGATCTGCTTGATGTCATTATTCTGTCCATTCCATAAGGTGACCCCACAAAATGAAACACACATGCAGTAGTTTGCACAAGAGGTTGCTTTAACATACAATGTCCTCTTAGATGATATTCCCCTTTCATTAAACATTGCGCGTATGTTACATGGTAAATTATTTTCTTTAACTTTAAATTGTGTCGTTTTGAATGTAATAATGTCCATAAATTTCAGCAAATGTGAATAAAAAAACAGATGATTAGTGTGCTCATAATACCAGGTGTGATTTATTATCCTGATTGCTCTTTTTTTGCAATGTGCAAATATTTGTTTTTGTTATATATTAACAACATAGTTGCTTTTGTAGGTAATTCCCTAGACTTCCACACAATAAAACATATGGTAATATAAGTGTGCAGTATAGAGTGTTTAATGTATTTTGGTTCAATATGTATGTAATTTACTCAATATACCAATACTCCTGGCCATCTTCATGCACAGATATTTAATGTTGGACTTCCAGCACAGTTTGTGGTCAAGTACAACACCCAGAAATTTACTTTCATAGACTTTCATTATCTATTACTATTTTAACATCTGTAATTATAGTACATTTTTTATAAATATCATGAATTTAGTTTTTTCAAGTTTAAAGATATTTTCATTTAATATGCAATCTTAGTCTGATTTGTTCATACAAGACAAAATTAAATATAATTGCATGTCATAAAGCTTTTAAAGAAACTGTAACAAGATTTCTGTGTAGTTATGTGCGAGTAATAGCTCTTGTTCTCTACTGTAGATCTGATTTATTGTGGAAACTTTTCAAATACAATGAAAGTATTTTAAGTCCCCATACATGTGCTAAATACTAAATGCAAATGGGTACTGTACTTCATATTTGAATACAGAATATAACAGAAGTGTTTCTTACATAGTTTTCCACATGAATGTGTTGTATATGCCCTCATTCTGGGAAAAACAAGTAAATATGATAGAAAAAGAAGAAAAAAACAGCACTGATTGAATAGGACATGGCATTGATGTAATTGTGAAATCCTTCAATTTTACATAATTATCATTTCTAGTGTTTGATGAAAGAAAGCAGCTTTAATTCAATATAAGCGTTAATATGTTGAAAATCAGTAACACAACTCAGCAAAGGCTTGTTATTGTTATTGCTGCCTTGCGTTATTTGCTGTTTGTGATGTTCAATTGTTTTTCTCTTTTGCAAAAGGACAATAGCACACCAATTATTCAGTTATTATAACTGGACAATAAAATCATTTTGTGGTTATCTTCTGACTAATTAATTACCTTTTTCTCAACAATACACTAAAAGCACATAAAAAATACATGTATGTGTTTTATAGGCAAATACAGCTCAAATTAATGTCATACAAACTGTGCTGTGCTCTCCTTCTCTGACTCTTCCCTGACATTACGTCTCAATTTAGTTGTCTGCAGCTTCAAGAAGCACCTTAACTTCTAATTAAATCGCCATGATTACCAGTCTCTTTTTTTCTCATGCGTGATTAATGACAGTGACTGAGCAGCACGAAGAGGATAATCTGTCATCTGAACTTGATTTGTTAATGTATTTTGGTAGGCGGCTGTCTTTGAAACATGGCCACGCTGTATTCACTCTTTCAGAAATTTGAGTGGTGCTTAACACCTGAACCGATTGTTTTTAGTTCTGAATAATAATGTCATTCGACTTGTTATTATAATCACCATTTAGATTCATAATGTAGTCCGAGGCCTTGATGTATCATTCCTGTATTCTTTATATATTATTGGTCCTTTATGTGTGCTTATTGTACGAGTGCAATATGTCACATCGTCTGTACTTTCTTCTTAAACAGAGGTAAAAAGGCATGTCAGACCTGTCCCATTGATAAGTGGACGGGTCAGTTTATGACACAAACCTGTGAACACTTGGACTGGGTGTCATTGTAAGTTATTAGCTTGGATGTGAGGGTTCAACTCTGTGAACCATGCAGCATGATTTCTCTGATTAATGTGTTACGACAACTCATGAATATTCATAATTTTCACCTGACTGAGTCAGATAAAGACTCTACTAAACTAAACTAAATGAGCTAGAATTACCTGAGGAGTGTTTTACTCACGCTGTACACAGATGAAAGATCTGGGAATTCTGGTTTTGGCAGAAAGAATCCATATAAATCAATTCAGTTTTCATCAAGTGGTTTTGCATTGAAAATATAAACATGTAAATGACATAAGAAAAAGTCAGAGGGGTTTAAAGTTTTACCCTCTATTTTTGAGGTAAAGAAAGACAATGTGAGAAGCCAGGAGAAATGAACAGCGAGGGAGGACAGAGACCAGCAGTAACAACAGAGGTTGATGCAAAGACAAGAAAACAATACGTTGGATTAGGAAAACAGATAGGAAGCATGGATTCAGGCATGTACGTATGCTTAATTTTTGACCCAACAACAACCTTGCAGCTTTGTTGTTAGGTAGTGCTGTATATTAACCCAACATTTCCTAAGAGACTCACTGTCTGCCTCAGCATTGATCCTTGTTCTGCTCTGGAGACTAGCAGGCTGCTCAATGCCTTGTGAATATTGATTCGACCCTTCACAGTGTAGATCTCCAATGACCTCCACACATGCATCCCGCCAAGAAGGCCAAGGGTCACATTCACTATTATTGTAAAGGACATACTGATGGATTAGGGTACAAAATCTAATTGTGATTTTCCTGACAGAGATTATGATTTGGGATTTTTATTAACTAGGTATTGCACCTATGATAAATAAAAAATAAATGCAAAATCAACTCAAAGTAGGACATTTCTGTGACATTATTCCAGCATGTAACTTGTGAAAAAACAGTGAATATAATAATTAAAAGTGGAATAACATTTTTTTCAATCATATCAAAACCAAAAATTCAATATTTCACATACGATTAATCGTATTTCTTCCCGATTAGCTAATTGCATTCTTTCAAATTGCTTTTACGATATGAAAACAATTAATCATTGATTAATCGTTAAAACTAATCGCCCTAGAGTGACATATAATCACATGAATTCCCTGAATGACTGTTCAGAAAAAATAAGAGACTTTGCTAGATGATAAATTCTATCTTAAAATTTGACATTTGAAAATCAGTAATTGATTAAAATGTTACCGTCTGTCTTTTGGCCTAAAGCATGGACTTTGTTGATCAAAGGTATTAAATAAACCAATATTGGGACAGAAATTATATGTGAAATAGGCTTTGGTTGATCATTGTTAAAATACAAAATGCTTAATGTTCTACAAATAGCAATAAGGAATGAAATGAAATCCTCACTTTACCTCACTTTGTCTCGTATCTAATTCCTCTGTGGCCTTCGAATGTGTCATCTGACATTTTAATTGCTCAAGAAGTAGGCACAGCCAACTCAAACCTCTCCTGAGGTTCTGTTTATTATCCAAATTTCCACTTTTTCAACAGCTTTTCGGAAACTGAAAATTAATGGTTTGTGTCGTGACTCCCCACTATTAAAAAAGAACCACCATACTTGACCTAAGATTAAAGGGAAAGATTTTCTAAACTTCTGCTGTTGTTCTCTTTTTCAGGAGGTGAGTGATGCAGACATCATGGAGCTGGTGCACAGCTCTCTGGGGCGGATGACCATCATTCGTCAGGTCTTCCCATTGTGGAGAGACACCAACGTTCGCTGTATGAGAAACAATCATCGCATCGCTTCCCTGCTCTGTGACCCACAGGAAGGCTATCTGCAGTCCCTAGAGGTAGGGAAAAAACTTTACAAAATGCCTCTTACAAAAACTAATCACTGGCTAAATTCTAAGGCCAAATTACACTGAAAACTGTTGACAGATTTTTGAGATACTCTGCCAAACTAACAAGCTAAAAAAAACTTGTTAATAGAGGTTAGTAAGTGATTAATTGTGTCATGGGCAAACAGGTTCCCAGCCCACATGGGCTTACAACAAGAAACTACAAAATTTGCAGTGGTTAAAAAATTTTTTTTCAGATACAATGATAACTTCTTACATATTTCACATTACATTTCTAAAAAAGACCTTTATCTTTTCAGGCTCCACAAATAAATCTGCCCAAAAAAGGTTCCCTTCCCAAAGTTTTTTTTTTAATAATCATCTAGCCATATGAACACATTAAGAGTGAGAAGAGTGAAGAGAATTAAGAGTGTTGTACTATTTTTTAAAATTCATTAGTGGTGGTACCAAAATTCCAACTTTTGAGTTTCAATAGCCCCCCTGTAGGCTTGGAAGGTAGCTGTAAAAGATTGATAATGTATGTGGTCAGTTTAAATTAAGCTGGTTACAATGAAGTTCAATGGTGGCAAGTTTTCAAATCAGGAAAAGTATGAAAATCTCCAAAGGAAATTCTCAAACAACTCCAAATTCTCTACTGTCTGTCAAATGCTCAATATGTTCCAAACCATCACAGATTCATCAACAGAAGGTACTTTCAGAGGAGAGTCTGCACTTTGAGGGTGGTGAACGCACAACATTGAAGCAGTATGATGGATGAGGCTGTGTTGTGTATTTGACTAGTGGCAAGGTTTTGTTTTTCCTGTTATTTTATCCCTTTTGCTGCAGTATTTATAGTACAGAAATGTTGTGTTTTAGCAAAAACCAGCATGTTTCACACACGTTCTCCAGCAGCCAACAGGGATACACTTGTAATGCGCCAGAGTGGCAGAAACATAAAACAAGCACAAAGTTTTTTTCCCCCATTTTGTGTTCAGCACATGTGCTGTAAGGATTTATGAGCATGATTCCTTCGTGATCACGCCTTTTTCACAGTTGTGGTGTGTAGTGGTGTAGGACAAGCATCTGCCAAGTACCACATGTATGCAAATATGAACTGATTATGTATTCAACTGAACATAGATTACACTCCCTAGATAAGGCAATTATGGGGGACATGAATGCCTGTGAATATACAGTCATATTGAGCTCAAGTCATTTGCAGTTGTTTGCAAGAGGAATACAAAATAACCTTTTGGAAATTGATCTTAATGCCTTAATAAAAATAAAAGTTCTTCTTTAAAATACAGGGGGCTTAACTATATACACCCCTATGTTAAATTCCCATAGATGCAGGCAGAGTTTCAAAGGCCAGTTATTTCATGGGTCCAGGATACTATGTATCCTGATAAAGTTCCCTTGGCCTTTGGAATTAAAATAGTCCCACATCATCACATACCCTTCACCATACCTAGAGACTGGCATGGGTTACTTTTCATAAGATCATCTCTCAATGCAAATCAAACCAGCTATTAAGCTAACTGAAATAAAACCATGCCAATCTCTAGGTATGGTGAATGGTATGTGATAACGTGGGATTATTTTAATTCCAAAGGTCAAGGAAACTTTATCAAGATGCATAGTATCCTGGATCCATGAAATAACTGGCCTCTAAAAATCTGCCTGCCTGAGTAACTTGGTATCTTCTGGGTTGTTTTGGGTTGTAGCCATTCTGGGGGTGTTTCTGAAACAAACATATTTCTGAGAATTTCTCCAACACGGGTGTGACATAGATTTTGTAGTAAAATCTACAAGAAACAGTTGTTCAGGATTTTGCAGATTTTTCAGGAAACTAAGCTTAACTAAGATTATATTGTAGTGTAAAGAGAAGTACTTCCACTCTTGGTTATGGGTAACCATAGAGCAAAGTCACATGATCCTGCAGGGCCTGTGGTGGATGAGATGGTAAAGAAATATGGTTCTGCCTGTGTAGCATACTTACCGTATTGGTCGACAATATTTTGGGTTTCCACAAAATGGTTCTTTGAGTACAGGAAAACTGACAGGTCTGCCACTACTCGCAGTTCTTTTAAATCAAGGCTAAAGACCTGCCTTTCTTTAAATAATTGTTAGTTTCCTATACTGAAGTTGCGTTGTTAAAATTATATGACAATCGTATCTGCGTTTATATTTTTTGTTGTTTTTAACTGCTCTTTAATGTTCCATTATTTGGGGGCATTTTAGGCCTTTAATTGACAGGACAGCAGAAAGCCTTGGCTTGCCTTGCCTTGCCTTGCTTTGCCTTGCTTTATTGTGCCTTGCCTCTATGGGAATTTAACATAGCGGTGTGTATACTTATGACCCCTGTATTTTAGGGATGAATATTTATGTATTTATGTTACATTATTTATTCACAAATAAAATTGCTGTCCTTAAAGGTTTAATTTTTCCAATTTTTTTAATTAAGGAATGAATTAACATCAATTTGCAAAAGATGATTTTTGTACACATCTTTTTAGTCAACTTTAGCATGGGTTCCTAAAATTATGAGCACAACTGTGAATGACTTGAGCTCAATAGAGTAAAATATAGTAAGTAAATAAAATAAATAAATAAAATCTTTTTCCATTAACGTGCAAATCTTCTTAAAACTGTATTTAAGCACATAACGGAACGGAGGGGACGGGATGAGGTAGAGGGAGGGGCAAGCTAGTCTTGTTCTGTTTGAAAATACTTTGAACATCAACAAGATGTAACGTCACCCAACACCGCTTAGAGCACCTTTAAGGTCGCCTGCTTAGACTTTTCTTTTGCTCAATCCATCTGAGGTGCAATGGCTATGTTCCCTGTAGCTCTATTGAAAAGTTCATTTCCCTTTTTTTTTTTTCTCATACTTTGGACAGATGGCAATACCATGTGGTGTGTGCACCCACAGTCCTCCATAATTCACACAAAAGAGGGTTAAATATCGGGTAATGGCATTTATCAGAATAGTTAACACTAAGGAGATTGCAGTGCTTTTCCTCTACTAATCCCTTTCACAAGCAGTCAGCTGTGGTGTATGCTCAAATATCCAGAGCTACTATGTTGCATTAGATCAGTACTGAGTGACCTTTAGGAAAGTGAACTTGACTTGTGTGATGTCTTACTACCGAGAGGCTTGGACTGAAGTCTAAATGCGTCATGAACTGAATGCCTAGAGGGGCAGCACGTATTGCTTCCATGGCTCTTCTGCTGTGGGAGAATTTGACTTTGACCCAGAGGATCTATCAAATCCACTGTCACACCGAGACAGGAAGCATAGACATGATTCCTGACAGGGTGCACTGCAGTCAGAAGAAGACAGTTGGATATATACGTATCTTATATAAATATAGATATCTCTCTCTCTCTCTCTCTCTCTCTCTCTCTCTCTCCCTATATATATATATATATATATATATATACACTACCGGTCAAAAGTTTGGGGTCACTTATACATTTCCATACCACTCCATTATAGACAGAATACCTGCTAATTTGGGTGGGGGGGGCTGATCTTTAATGCAATATCTACTTTGCCCATTATCAGCAACCATTCAGCCAATGTTCCAAAGGCACATTCTGTGTACTAATCTATCATTTAAAAATAAAAAACTAGAAAAACATTGGAGAACCATTTTACTAATATGTAAGCACATAATGTAATCTGAAAACGGCTGCCCTGGTTAAAAAACAATGCAACTGATCTCAGCTGGCATTCTGTCTACAATGGAGTGCAATGGGAATTTCTATGTGACCCCAAACTTTTGACCGGTAGTGTATATATATATATATATATATATATATATATACATTAATTGATTAGGAAATTATTTTTCTTTGGCCCCTCTATTGATTTCAGTTCATCTTTAACTCTTGTTGATCATGCATATCATTAAACCTGCTGCAGGGAGTGCAATCCTATGATTGCAGCAAATTAATCCTCCCTGTTTCAGAAGAAAGTTTCCAGCAAGTGTAAACAATGGACAGTTCGAGCGCAGTTGCTGCTGACTTCACTGTGCCATCCTTCAACATTGTTCTCATGAAGAAAGAAACTGGGTCTTCAGCTCAACACCAAACAACATTGACAGACCAAGTAAAAAACTGATCACTAGTTTTTCCAATGCTTTCTATTTTCCCTCCAAGCAAGGATACAAGTTTGTATTCCCCACTGAGGTTTTCTTATTTTACCATCAAACCTCACAGGACCAGACTGAAAGACAAGTGCCTTTGTGTCTGCTTCACTCACAAGGGTTCACCGTGAGGCTGTGTGATATTTCTTGAAGACCAAAAAACGTATTTGTTTTCTTTGTTGTATCCAGGGTTTGCGTTCTGTTCTCTGTTGCACAGCACTAACAACAACAACAAAATCCAAGAATGCATTTATTGATATGGCTTGTTTTTGACTCTAACAGGTGTCCAATCTATACCTGTATGACAGTGTGTTGATGCTAGCCAACGCCTTCTACAGGAAACTGGAGGACAGGAAGTGGCACAGTATGGCCAGCCTTAACTGCATGAGAAAGTCCACAAAGCCATGGAATGGAGGATGGTCTATGTTGGATACCATCCAAAAGGTATTTAAGTTGGAAGGTTATTTTTGCTTAACAAAGCTGCTGCTTTGCATTTGGTGCTTTGTATGAAATTATGAATTATAGCTTCTGCTAAATTATATCTATTCTTTGTTAAAAGGGCTCAATTTGATCAATTTGTATTTGCTAATGAAATGTATCATTGTTGCATGTCATACTGCTTAAATCTCAAGTGTGACAGTAAGATGACCAAGTGGGCTCTCGTTATATTGTTTGATTGATTGATTGATTGCCGTTACAGTTCATACTATTTCGAAAATTTACCAGAATTTGTAATAAAAAGGTGATTGTACCCAAAACACCCTTTATCTGAAATGATCTAAAAAATATTATACCTACAAGCCTGATTGATTAAGTAGATTTAAGATTTTTATTTGCCTAGAACTAAACCTACAGAACAGTAACAAATAAAACTAGAATGGCCCTCTGCCAAGGCCATGCCCTATCTTGCAATGTTAACGAAAGGGAAAAAGGGTTCTTCCTTGGCCCATGCTAAACCTTTCTACCAAGTTTAGTTTTCCGTAATCCTACTGACAAACAAACGTGCGAACAGACCAAACGGAAAACATAGCCTCCTTGCTGGAAAACACCACCATCACTACTACAGCACTTGTAATGTGACTCCCACAGTAACTATTGTCTACTTGTTGTTGCTACAGGGAAGGATCAGTGGCCTGACAGGAATGATGGACTTCCGTGCTGAAGGCTCTAATTCCCATGTACAATTTGAGATTCTTGGAACTAGCTACAGTGAGACATTTGGGAAAGATGTGAAACGGGTCAGTCCAAAATATTTCATATTTTGTCTACTTGTCTTTAAAGGACACCTCATGGGACACTTACTAAGTATCTGAGAGTGGGTCTGGGCAAGGTTCATTCACAGACCATTTTCAAAGGGGCGTCATCAATGGTCATTCAACCAATCAGACCAATAACCCGGGTGACGTAGCAGTGACAGCGGCACCGATGGGTTGCTGCACTTCGGTGGCCATCATGTTGAATATAAACAAAAATCCGCTTGCCGTCGCTGCATTATCATCGTGGTGTGACGCCCGCCTCAACGGATGTGATTTTAGCCTTGATTTGGAAAAATTGGAAATGGGCTTGAAGGTGCTCTTGGCCAGACTGACTTGCAGAGCAAATGTCAAATTTGCATAGTTGTTCCTTCTTTAGGTGTTGAGCAGGTACTGTAAACCCTCTGATCAAAATATAGCTTTTCTTAGACATAGTCTCAATGCGACCACTTTTGTGGGAGGAGAGCGCCAAGAGTGAAATTAAACTATCTCTCATTTTCTCAAAGCCCACTGCAAACCTCTTAATTGTTATTCTAGTCCTTAGAACTGGTTTCCTGCAGGTTCCTCTCTAATAGTTTATTATCCAGTATGTGTGGCTGATTTACTTTCTTTTAAGACCTGCAGGACACCTATTCTTGAGGATAAGAATTGAGCATAACTTCTAATAGAAATTCTTGGGGTCCATTGGAGTGCCTCATTGTAACAAATACTGGATAGCAAGGATTCCAACTGTCTATTGAGAACATTGTTTGAGTACACAGAGTTTACTAAAAAGAAAGGTTTTGAACAATTCACTTTAGAAGTTGGTTGGTTTTCCCGGTCGCCGCCATCTTACCAGTCAAAAAGAGTTTGTGTACACAAACAATGTCCTCAATGCTCGGGTTTACGTGTAGAGCCCCTGGTGATACTTTGAGGTTCATGTTGTGTCGAGGCTTCTTTGTGTTTTAAAAATAGTGATTTTGATCATAGTAGTGCTCCGAGCACTCCCATCAAAAAGCCATTTGACCAAAAACAAAAATACGGTAAATCTTAAAAGTGGCGTTTCTGTCCTACTTACGCTTTTAAATGGAAGTTTGACTTGGGTACATTCACAAAAATACGCTGGGTTGCATTTTGGCAAGAGTTACGCTTTAAACGTGCTTTTTTAAAAGACCACTGGTTTTCAATCATCTTAATCCCTTGGCTCCAAAGCCTTGCTGTTTGTTTGTTTATTTATTTTTTACTTTCTGGGATGTCAGTGAATCGTCTGTACTCCGATCCCTGAGAACGCCAGTAAACAGCCTAACATTTGACAGTGAGGTGTCAGGTATCAGTCTGCCCTCTACTGGAACTCCTGTATTAACCAGATCAGCCTGCTATCAACTTCCTTTTAACCACACCAACCATCCTGGCCTGACCTGATAACTGGAAAAAAGTTTGGAGAAATGTGTGCTTCCACTGTTAACTTTACTCACAAAAACAAAGGATACCACTTCCTCTTCACTTTTGACTCTTGTTAAAGTATGTTTGATCTGCTGTTGCTTGTTGAGCATAGACATTTTAGAAATAACGAGCAGGCTTTATGAGCTGGCCATGAAGTATTTTCTGAGAAACGTGTCTGATCTTTGAGTGTTGCAGAGGTGAAGTGAGAGATTGAGAACATTCATTATTTGTGCACTCCTCTCTTAGCTGTAATTTGTTTGTCGCTGTGGATGTCCTGATTCAGTCAGGGACTTCTGGCAGAATGAAGAGGAATAGAGTTTCTTGGCAATCTATGTAGAGCAGGACTGACCAGAAGCAGTAATGAAGATTTAATCACCACTCAGCCTAACTGAAATCATGAAGCCAATTCATCATAATGTGGCCATTAGCATTAGCAAGGAGAAGACTCACTGCATGTAGTGGTTACACACACACACACACACACACACACACACACACACACACACACACACAAACATACACTTTCATGTCCTACAGCAGAGTCACACATTCAGTCACAGCGAGACACACACAAATAGTGGAGCCCTAAAGCACATTAACACACAAACATGTATTGTACACACTGTTTTATATCTCAGACACTAAGAGGATGCAGCCAGGCAAACAGACAACAGAGGCCAGGGAACATAATAACATGTGGGCGCTTGTATCTCAAAATCATTAGAGGCAGAAGGGGACAGCAAGGCCAGATAATGGGATGCCAAATGCATTCAGTGCTGTTGTTCATTAGCTGGCATGTCTATTTGTGCCTGCCCCACTACTTGGCAGAACCATTTACTGTGATAAAACAGACAAATTCATGTACCTCTCCTCTGTTTCTCTATAATAGGATGTTTATACAGTGTATACATTCAGCATGTCTTGCCTCATGTTGTGTACAGATGATATCAATCAAGAAAGGCCACGTCATTACATGGTTTCCTCCGCAATGTACTATAATGTCATGTTGTGTGTTTTTTTTCTTCTTCTTTTCAAGTGGAGTTTAATGGTGATCCCCCCCGACCCACCTCCAACGCACAGACCCATCCTCATTTTGTCTCACTCTCTTTCCTCCATTTTATCTCATTTCATCTCTCATCCTCTCCTCCCTTCTTCACAAACCCTTTCTCCCCTGTTTTCAGTCCTGGTTTCCTCCTTCTCCATCATCGTTTATCTGCATTCAGTCCATTTTCTCCCCAGCCTGATGGCTCTTAGATGAGGCGTCTTTCTGGTTAGACACTGTAATGAAGACTGAAATACTATTTCCTGGATGGCTACTTTGATTTTTCTCCACCATCCAGGACTGCAGCAGAGTGATCGATGCTGTTGTTGTGGTTTTGGTTTCCCAGTTTGCTCTTATTGATGTGTCAGCTCATCTCTAACCAGATATTGCTAATGACTTCCAGCTTACACAAAGCTCTTCATAGAGAAAAGTCAATTAATTTGAATGTAATTGTTGCTTCTATCCAAGCATCTTGCATGCATCATGCAGTAGTTATCTCTTGAATGTGTCCACAGTAGCAGCGCTACTGTGTTATTCAAAATCACATTTATGGTGACATTTGTATTATTCTATAGCAAAAATATAAGTAAAAATATAATCCTAATGCTGTATCTATGCTTGATGTTGTGTATAGTCTCTGAAAAAGGGCAGCTACAAATTCTCCTCATTCAATTTTCTGGTCTCAGGGCCTAAATAATGTAATATAGGCTATAGCTAAATAGCCTGACTTGCGCTGGAAATAATATATAGCTGGCTGGCTGACACGTGTGACTGTGCCATTAGCCTTAGAAACAAAGGAGGTGAAAAACAGCCTCAGGTTTAAAAGTTTAAGGTCTACTGGCAGTAAAATTTAACTTTATGAGGTTTTTAACATTAATATGAGTTCCCCCAGCCTGCCTATGGTCCCCCAGTAGCTAGAAATGGCGATGGGTGTAAGCCGAGCCCTGGGTATCCTGCTCTGCCTTTGAGAAAATGAAAGCTCAGATGGGCCGATCTGGAATCTTGCTCCTTATGAGGTAATAAGGGATATGGTTACCTCCCCTTTCTCTGCTTTGCCCGCCCAGAGAATTTGGCCCACCCATGAGAGAGAGACATCATGGCTTCCAAACGAGCAAAGTGGCAGTTAGTCAAGGCCACACCCCCAGCCTCCACCTTGCCCCCCCCTCAAAAGCTACAGACTTAGAAATGGCACATACTAAGGAAAGCTCATTGTGGAACTGGCTCTAGTGGCTGTAATTCTGCACCAAGGCTGACTTTTGGGAAAGAGACTTCAGATATTGAAATTAGGGGACCACTAGGGTCCAGATAAAATCATTCAAAGAGCACCATGTCTCCCCATTTTTTCCCAGGAATCCTGGCTGCTAACACTGGCCCAAAGCAAGCCCAAGTAGCGCTAACCGGAGCTGATTCTTAACCTAAATAAACCTAATAAAAAAAGTCCATACCCCCAAAATCTAGCCAAATCTGAGTTCCATGTGCTCTGTTGCATGTTGCGTTTATCAAACTGCAGTCCTTAATCGCTGATTATTCATCCTGGCAGTATTTCATACTGGCTCATGGAGCTGAAATGGCATTAAATTGTCTCTAAAGGGTGCTTCTCTCTTACCAACAATAGCTCTGCAGGGTGTTGATAGAGTTGTTGATCCAATGATCAATTTGCCAGGCACTGAGATTTCTAGCTTTTAGAAACTTACTTTCTGGCTCCTACAGTTTAGTGAAACCTCCCTTAGCTGCTGGGATTTTCACCCCCAGGAAGATAAAGAACAGGACTACGAAGCAGTAGTATTTCACTTGCCAAATATTATCATTACTTTTTTTTTTACAAATTTGCACCATTGTATAGTAATGGCATATATCCATATCCAATTTAGCAGTGTGTAAAACAGTATTAGACTGATCAAGTGCCACAGATGATTAAATGGCAACATTTTGCAATGTTGAAATGTAATTGTGTGCAAATTGCCTTTTCTCACAGCCTGCATTAATAGGAAAGCATTGAAGTAGCAGTACCCACTTCTGGTTGTTCTAGTGCCTCACTGGCAAAAGTAAATCCTCTTGAGGGTCTCAAGTCATTGGGAGAAAAAGGGGTATATTCTCACATGACTTAATTTATTCTCTCTCATGTGCTCCAATACATCATAAAAATAAATGTTACCAACCTTATCATCATCCAGTTCACTTAATGCATATCATCACCTACACTCCCAGTTCTTTGTTGCCCCCAATTTCATGAGGTGAAGTTTAAAATCATTTTCATTTCATCAATGGATAAATTGATTTGAAACCAAAATCATTAATTCACTTTTTATGATTACTGGTCATATGTTCCCTTTTAGACTGTAACACTTTTTTTTTAAACCTACAGCTACGGCTTCTTTTGTCTTTCTTTATGTCTTGCATGCAGTCTTTTTTAAGTAATCTGATACTGAATGCTGAAACAGCGATGATAAAGGATAACTCTGCCTGCTGTATACTGCACTGACCCAACTACTGAAGTAGATACTTTCTTTTCTCCAAGACAGCACATTGTATTTAAAAAACTATGTATGGGGAACTTGTTAAGTAAATAAATGCTGGAATGAAGGAAAACAGGAAATGCAGGGGAAAATGATTACCCAATGGGTCAATAAGAAGTTTGGTAGCATGATAGGCTTGTCAATATGTAAGCACCTGGCAAACTGCACTAGCAGTAGAAAAGAAGAAGCAGAATAGCAGCAACTAGCTCAAACTGTGGTTTGTTTTCATAATGATGCAGTTGAAATGGTTCCATGAAAGAGAAAAGAGGGCTTTCTATAAGAGCTTTAGGAGATGTAATTCAGACAAATGTTGCGCCATTGATTCAGGACAATTTGACTTCCATCCCTTTGTCGTTTTCAAATGGTCATTGGGCTTTGATAAGCCCTATTACAGAGGGTTTTTTTTACGGTATTGAGCATCTACTGTAGGATAAAAACAAAGCATATAGTTATAGGAGGAAAGAACTGAATGTGTTGATCCACTTACAGTAGATACACTCTTGGTGACTGATTGCTACGCATATTTATAGGAAAAACTTAAATCCTCAATGAGCTGATACTTCAAAGAAAGAAGCAGGGAAAAAGCTAAAAAGCCCTTTTTGAAGAGATTTGGCATGAAGTCCCGAAAATCTTTTTTTCTTTAAATCGTATCTTTAAGGATATTTTCATACACTATGTTCATTCTCAGTAGAAATATGCATCCTGTTTCAGTGTTATGTCCTTCAAAATCTGGTAATCAAAGATCACAGTGTGTCCAGTGAAGTGAAAATGATACTTGTTTATATGCAAGTGGTTTGTCTGCTGTATGTATTGTTTGTGACCTTCCCAGTGGCATGGTGGTGTGCAAAGCTCTGTGAAGTAGAAGTGTTCCTCTTTGGTGTTCTTCAGTTTACAGAGCAGAGATTGCTTTGTGTTTTTCAATGAGGACGAAGTTGCTCATGGAGAAAATAGTCCCCTGTGAAGCCGGCAACACAGACTGACGTTTTTTGAGCAAAGTGCAGGGCAGATTTTAGTAGCACAAAAGGATGTAAATACATAATGCATAACGTTATATTGTGTTTACAATAAACAGCTTCATGACTAACTAATCTCCATATCACTGTCATGCACACAGTGCTTTAGTGCTGCAACTAAAGATTATTTTCATAGTTGATTAATCTGTTTATTATTTTCTTGATTAATCGCTTAGTTGTTTGGTCTATAAAATGTCAGAAAATGGTGGAAAAGAGTGGATCAGTGTTTCCCAAAAGCCCAAGATGACATCCTCAAATGTCTTGTTTTGTCCACAACCTAAATATATTCAGTTTACTGTCACAAAGGAGAGAAGAAACTAGAAAATATTCACATTTAAAACATAATTCTCGCCAAAATGCAACTTATGGTCTTTTTTTATGTACCTGAGTCAAACTTTAGTGTAGAAGCATAATTAGGATGGAAACATCACATTTTAGATTTACCGAATATTTGTTTTTGCATCAAATGGCCCTTTGAATGGGAGTGCTAGGAGCACTACTTAGAGTGGGTAAACCCAATCTGCCGGCAATTTTATTTTGCCTTGCAGCTCAGTCTCACTCTATCCTGCTTCAGTTCACAACTTTGAGGAAACCAATCATAAACTTGCTTATCCACCTGGTGAGTTTAACACGGTGACGATAGAGAAGCGACCAAGCAGCTTCTTGTTTACATTCAATATAGCTGCCAATAAAGCGCAGCAACTCGTTGATGCTGCTGTTGCTGCTTTGTCACCTGGATCGTTGGTCTGATTGGTTGAAGGACTATCCAATTGCAGACTAAATCATTTAAAATATGCACCTTGATCACGCCTCTCGTGCAGTAGAAATACACAGCTGAATCCCCAGACCAATGCTCAATCTTAAATCTTAAAAGATTGAGCTTGGTCTGGCCATAGTCAGACTAGGCACGGCTATGCTCTCCTCAAAATCATTATGTTTAAAGCACAAAGAGAGAGATCGATTGTAGAGACCCTGGTGATACTTTTGAACAATTTTCACATTGTGTCAAGCCTTCTTAGTGTTTTAAAAATAGTGATTTTGATCCTATTACAAAAATGCCAATGAAAGCAGTAGTTAATGTGCTTACTATATAGGTACCTGTCTAATGTACAGTATATGAAAGCATGTTTGTGTTGCATGAGAGTTTGTGCTGAGAGATGCTTATTTCCTGTATTTTGTGATGTCTTTGCAAAGCTGCGGAATGGACAGAGTCCGTAACAAATGTCCCTTCAGGGACACTAAAGCACATCTTATCTCATCTTATCTTATCTCATCTAGTAGTGGTCCTAGCACTCCCATTTAAAAGACCATTTGACCCAAAAACGAGAATATGGTCCTAATTATGCTTTTAAACAAAGGTTTGACTTGGGTACATTCACAAAAACAGTTACGAGCTGGAATCAAAGAATTTTTACTTTTGTAAAAAAATGTACTTTACTTTTTAAAACAATTACTCAAACCAAATTATCAAAATAGTTGGCGATTAATTTAAAAGTTGACAACTAATCGATTAATCGATTAATCTTTGCAGCTCTACAGTGCTTTGATGAAGACCCTTGGAAGAAACATTTCATGAGAAACATCCTGACTGGGGAGGCCAAACAAGCTGAGAGATTCTAAACATGATTTACTAGCAGTTTGCAGTAACGTTATACATAGCAGTGTAACTCTTAAGACAGATGATCTGCAGATGGTTTGTGAAGAACAAACAATTTCATTTATAATGAATCCTCTTCCATTGCCTCACATGCTTTTATTTCATTCACAGTTGAAAGCCTTTGTTGATGCCTTGGGTAGCTGTAGTAAATGCTGTTTCCTTTTGATTGCATAATTATTTGCCTTTGCAAATGGTGACAGAGATTTATGTTTGTTCATTTTGTTTTTTTCATCCATCTCCATTGGTAGCCAAATGGAACATCACAAGAATACAAAATTATGTTTTTAAAAACAATATACTCAGTTTGTTTGGCTTTTCCAGGCTCTAACCCAGTTAAGTAAACGAGCAAAGGAGCCTTGACATTTCATGAAGCAAGAGTTCAGGACTTAAAACTTAAAAAATCTTTACTTCTGTTTACGGTTTTGATCTCTGGTACCTTTTTCTACTTATTATTGTATGAAATGTCCAGATCTTTCTTCTTGAGGGCCCAACAGTCTTATAAACCTTCCCTCACTGATGTAAGTGAGTCATATAAACAGCCTATTAAGATTCAGTTGGATGCAATTGTGCCAAAATGAGATGTGAGAAGTGTGCAGTTTCTCCTAGTCTGAATATGAGATGAGATAGTTTGGCAGCAATAACATCTATAGCAAGAACTTAACATAATCTATACTTTAGTAAATGGTTATATTAAAATATATGCTGTAATAGTATTAACTGAATTTAAAAAAACAAAAGCAGGTATGCAATTCCTGTTAAACAGAAGACCACAGTGATCCAAATGAAATAATACAAAAATATACTATTTGCATACTTTTTAAAGCTTACTGATATTGTGGAGTACAGTGTGTTTCTGTGGAAAATGTATCTGGGTGATGGGGAATGTGTGTTGCAGAATGTGGTGTGCTGTGGCCACAATAGCCTGTTGTTTGGCCCGGAGCCACCATTCTTGTCCTGTCAGCCCAAATCTCATTGACCATGCCAAATGTTGTGTCAGATCCTTGAGAATTCTTGTCTTGCTTGCAGCACTGATTAAGAATTTAACAAACATAAGCTTTACAACTTGAGACATAACTCAAAAACGTTGACAGGGTAGAATGAGAGTTTTAAAGATAAGGTATAATTTAGATTCAAGAAACAAACCCAAACTGATGTGAAATGTTTCTGAAATTGTTATCTGTTTTTTTTATTCTGCAATTTTTACAAGATTAGCATGAGGTAAAGAATAAAGTATACTGTAGATTACTTACAAATAACTATTGAAAAGTGACAATACATAGCAACATTCATTTCTGGAGCTTAAATATAGGGTCTTAAAGCATACTAATGGCCGACGCTTGTTGTCCTGGTAACCAGCTCAAATTTCAACATAGACATTGGCTACTCAGTGTTAAATGTCAAACTGAGTCACACAATGGCAGTTAGGGTGGATAACTTCACTTACAGCTCCCTCATTTTGTTATCCAGCTAGTCCTTATTTATTAACATGGTGTGTGTCACCTTTGTCTCTCAGAGACCTGCTCCATTTTTATCTATTTTCCTCACCTACCTGATTTTTCTTTTTCCCTATTAGCTGGCATCTTGGGACTCCACTCGTGGTTTAAATGGTAGCCTAAAGGAGAATCGGATAGAGAGCGGTATGCAGGGAGTGACACTGAAGATTGTAACATTACTGGTAAGTAGTGGGAGTACAGTGAATATAACAACTCTTGACTTGAGCAGGAATATGTCTGAGTAAGAAAACAATAAGCACAGTATAGAGGCAAATGTATCAACACATTCATTAAAGGAGAACTTTTTACCTGAATCTTGATCACTATATATCTCCGAGTACCATCTATAGAAAAAAAACTACCAAAATCGGTGCTAGCAATGGGACAATTATAGCAACACTGTATACACTGTTCCCGTGACCTCAAGTACATGTTTGTAAGATGCCAGCCTTTTTTTTCTACTGAGAGAGCTAACAGTAGTGATCGTCACGGCTGTGTATATTTCACCCAATGCCAATGTAAACATGGCATGCTCTCTCCTGCTGAACACCAGTGTTCATATAATAGCAGGAGACTTTATAAGGCCAACTTGTAGTACAGACATTTTAACTGCATTTTGTGTCTGGCTTTTCTGTTTGGCTATTAGCTGCAGCAATTCCAGTTTTCTAGCACCAGTCATTTTGTTTTTTTACTGACAGTACTCGGAGACCTTGATGTTTTTTTTTGCCTCCAACGTCGCCTTTCAGGCATCTAACCCTAACCTTAACCCTAAACATAACTATTGCCGCGTTGCCTGGAAGAAGATGTTGGGGGCAAAAAACACCAAACACCATTTGGAGATGTATAGCAATCAAGATTCAAGTAAAAACTTTAAGTTATTCATTACACCCACAGATTAAGCAATCATTTCTTTGTGAATTACACACTCAAACATAATACTGTGAGTCATCTTTTTAAAGCTATAGTACATAGTTTCTGCCGCCCCATGAGGAATTCTAAGTAATGACAACTAATCTGTCAGCGCGTCCACATGATACAAGTCTTACACCCCCTTCACACAGTTGCTAGTAGCCAAGGAGAACACAGAGGATTAAAAAAACGAGATGGACTCTTCAGAAGAAGTAATTATCTTCACAGTTTCTGCATGGGAAAGTCACCGGACGCCACAATCTTCTGAACATAGCCATGCTGAGAAATTCAGAGAGTTTTGTGGAGCTGATAGTCTTAATTAGTTTTGTAGCAACTCATTTGGCAATGGCTTAAATGTAACAGACGTTCATTAGCATTAAAAAGTTACCCACTAAATCTGTAACAGACAAACGTGTTTACTCATTAATTAATTTTGATGAATATTTTTTGTTTGCCTTGCTTTCTTAATGTTCAGCCGCAGTCAATGACAACCAACATTCCCTGCAGATGTTTCACAATAAAACAATGAGTTTGCCTTAAAAACGCATACAGCTACAAACAAGCAGAGCAGACACCAGGACACCAGATAAACACTGGTCCCCTGACCTTGAGTACATGTCTGTAAGATGCCAGCCTTTTTCCCACCGAGAGAGCTAACAGTAGTGATCATCACGGCTGTGTGTATTCCACCCGACACCAATGTAAACACGGCAGCTACAAGCAAGCAGAGCAGACAACAGGAGGGTTTCTTACAAAACAATGGAATTCATTAAGTCATGTCTCTAATAATAGCCCCTCTTAACAAATTAATGAATTTGTTGCCTCAGCTGACTTAAATATCTGTTTGCTATTTGAGAATTTACTGTGATAAATAAACAGTTCTAGGTGTTCTCACGGGAGGATGGAGAACCAACAAGGACAACACACAAGATCTTAGAGAACTAGACCTTTTCTAATCTACTTTGGTCATACTTACTTAAAAGAGGGAAGTTTAGGTCCTCTTCTCCATCTTTTCCTGTGAATCTAAAGCAACAGAAGAATAAATCCTACTTTACAGCAGTTTTTCTTTAACTAAATTCACCAATTCTAGCAGCTAAAGTCACTTCCCGCCCCCTCTCTTTGTATTTCCTCTTCTTCACACATGATTCCCCTGCACCATATTTATTCACATAAGTTCTGCTCAGCTCACCCCTGGCAGTGTCACTTACTCAAGTAATTTGACCCTGCCCAGTTTAACACCCCTGTCCCTTCTCTGTCCCTCTCCCCTGTCTTCTTCAGCTCTCTTTAGTCACTCATTTAATTCTGCACAGACACTTTCAACCCATAAAAAAGATCCATGGTTGGCTGCAATACATTTAAAATTGTACTGCTACAGTTCATCAACATGGAAATATGTTGATGAACTGTAGCAGTTGCCATGGCGCCAAGTGTTGTAGGTCAACAGTTGAAGCCAGATGAAGTTTAACTTAGATCACCTTAGAAACTCTTCATAAAGGTGTCACCCCAAAGTTCTTAAGAAGACTGAATCTGTCCGTGCTAGAGAAGGTTATGGAGCAGCTTGATAAATGACATTCCTGTGATTAAGTACACATACTGTACTCTTTTCCAAACGTCCGAGGATAAATCATGGGCTAAGATACAAAGTGCTCACACATTCACATGCCTAAGCATTATCATTGTGACTAAAAAATAATGCATTATTCATTCAAACAGGAAGAGCCTTTTGTAATGGTGGCAGAGAATATTCTGGGTCAACCCAAGAGATACAAGGGTTTCTCCATTGATGTCCTGGATGCCCTGGCCAAGATCCTGGGCTTCAAGTATGACATCTACCAAGTCGGAGATGGGAAATACGGCTCACCACTCCCTAATGGATCCTGGAATGGCATGATTGGAGAACTCATTGGCAAGGTTGGTGTTTTATTTTTATCTCTGTCAATCAATGTCCAGATTTCAGTCCAAATCATTTTTGGGGATTTTTTTTCTGGGAGTCCGGCCAAATTGTCTTTTTTTAATATTGGATCCAAATTATATTGCTCAGTGAAGTGGGAAAGAGTGGACAAACATTGTACAGGCCAACAGACGCTACATGCACATCAGTTTCCTCCAGTGGTCATCGTCACCAATTGATTGAACTGGGTCTGATTTCTGCCTTTTAAAATGTAACCCTGATAAGGTTTGAGACCTTGACAAATTATTTTATTGGTCATAATGATAATGGGATTTAATTCCCATTGATAGAGATAGAAGTGTTTTTCATTGCATAGTAGCTAAATAAATTAAATTCATCTCAGATTTATGTACTGTAACTTGACGAGAAAGCTACAGTGTTTACTCCATTAGTATATTCATGTTTCAGATTTCAGACATTTTATTACTGTAAGGTACACTCTCAACCATATCCTCAAGATAATGCAGACTGGAAATAATGTGGACTGAAATCCAAGATTAGCAAGAAAGGCACTCTAGGGTTAAAATCTTTATAAAGACCTAGTGATCTCCCTGGTTATTAGTTTCAAAGTCAACGATGTACTGGGTAGATAAAAACATGATGATGAACGATCATTGAGTCAGAGACAAATTGTGTGTCGGAGTAGGCCGAGACAGATACTGAAAATGTGGACTGATGGTGGCTCTTAAGGAAAAGTATTAGTGTTAACAACATCATTAGGTTTCTTCTTTTAGGGAATGAAAATGCACGCAACAAATTTCCTTGCCATTACCTTTGCAGGTGGCTTGATGTAGATCTAGAGAAAAAGAGACAATAAAGTGTATTGCCTGTTAGAAGTGTGAATAAAGTGTGATGGAAGCTCATTTGAAAATTGAAGTTAGCATGATGGAGACACAAGAGCAAAGGTCCCAGGATCACCAAAATTTCTTCCTCTTGGGAGTATTTAAAGTTGGTCACAAGTTTTTAAAATATGCCACCAACAAACCAACCTAACCTCCTCAATGATTAAAAAACATTGATCAATTTATGGAGGTCAAATATGCTAAATTTGCTACCATTGTCTAACAACGTACAATTTTTTTAAAAACATATTCTGTTGTTTCAAAAAGAAATGCTAGAAAGTGACTAAAACTGACTCTTCATCCACAGCGAGCTGACTTGGCCGTATCAGCCATCACCATCACCCCGGAGCGTGAGAGTGTGGTGGATTTCAGCAAACGCTACTTGGACTATTCAGTGGGAATCCTGATGCGCAAGTCAGAGGAAAAGATCAACATTTTCTCTTTGCTAGCACCATTTGACTTGGCAGTGTGGGCGTGCATCGCTGCAGCCATCCCTGTGGTGGGAATCATGATCTTCCTGCTCAGGCGCATCCAAGCAGTGCGGTGCCAGAGCAATGTAGGAGGCCATCCGCCGCCTTCAGTTTCCACTTCGCTTCAGAGTGCCATCTGGATTGTCTACGGTGCTTTCGTGCAACAAGGTGGGTGACAGCGTTTAAGTCTGGCCTCCACAACATGCAAGGACTGCGGTCACAAATCTGGTATTTGTCATATGTTGGAGGGCCAAGACTCAGACAGGTTTTTATTCTACCAAATCATACATCAACCTCTTACTAGTAAACACTTCTCTGTTTGAAGTAAGTGTCATTGTTAAATCGAAGTTTTTAAATGTTGAATCCTAAATCTAAGCAGGAAAAAACACTAAAAAGTACTTCAAGTAATTAAGGACAGAATATTAAAATATAAAGGAGTCCAATTAATGACAACTTACATGTGGTTGTCAGTATACAGCAAATGCTGATTCAGTAGTGAGTCAGTTTGAGGCACAACGCCCACTCTAGCATTTTCTAAAGGTGCCCTTGTCAAGGAGAACATCCCCACTTTAGGTCTGGTGGTGATCCAGGTATGTCCGGTTTGGATAAATGACTACTTCAGCAACTGATGTTAAAGCCTGAACAATATCTATCAAAGTCTGGCACACTGCCTATGAGCCTTCTTTAACCCACCCACTATATTTCAAGACAAACTACATTACATGCCTTTTCTCTGCTTCCCCTTTTTTTCTCTTCATTTCTGGATTGCTTTCCAACGTTGCCACTTTTTGTTTCAGTCAAGTGGATTTTATTTTTTTTCTTGGGATGACGTAGGTCGCTTTAATATGGATCTGACTGCTGATGTGGGCCTTTTTGAGAGAGCATAAACGTTGCAACCGTATCCCCCCCAATGTTTTCATAATGATATGCCAACACTTGGCTGGGTTTTGCTATTTATTCATGAGGATCCAACCACAGAAACACTGCTTTTTCAAACAGGGTCTTTCCTTCTTTTGTTCCATAGAAGGTCAGGGAGAGGTAGGAAATGATCTGAAACTGTCTCGGAGAACTAATCAAAATAACACTTTGTCATTGTCATCAGAGTTAAATCAATTTGTTTCAATGATGAAAGAGCCTGCACCAGTGGATGGTTACAGTAGTGTAAGATCCATTAGAAGTTTCTAGATGCACATTTCACATTCGATGATCTTAAGAAATCATTCAAAGCCATATTTAATAAAAATGACTGATGCCGGAATGCTATGCATCTGACAAGGCCGTCCGTTTTTTTCCCCCAAACTGTCCTAAGGGCGCAGCTGTGTTGATTGTGACACTTTCAGACAAATATGTTTTCATTACATTTCACACTCCTGAATCTCTCAGATGACATTTCTATGGCTTTACTCTTCAAAATTAAAATGTGTGCTGGCATTTTTCTCATGCACCTCATAAGCTGTTGGATATCTTGAGAGAGAGTCGGTACGACAGAGAAAAAGTGAAAATAGAAAAGCTAATATGACAATCCTGTCTTTTCCTCTCAAAGAAAACAAGAAAGGGCAAAGTATGAAAGACATGAAGGAAAGAACAAAAACACGGAGAGAAGAATGAATATTAATGAGTGTTAGTAGGCAATTTGAGGAATTTAATTGGGTAATAAAATGTAAAAGTGTGCAAGTAACATTGCTGGCTAGATGGCTTTGAATAGACTAAGCTATTGGGAAAATAAGTGATGAAAATGTACAGTTATTACATTAAATGATCAGATGCATATAGTGGTCTGATCCAGTGTTACATGCAAATATGAGAATTATCTCAAAAGTGAGAAAACCTTACAGCAGCTTTAACACAAAATGGTTGTTTGCAGTGTGAATTTTATGTTTCTGGTAGAGTAGGAATCAGAGAGAGATGCTGTACAGTACATAGTAAAGATGTTGATAATGTGTGCTTCCGGGTGCAGTATTCATACCCACATATTTATACCTGCTCCTTCACAGGCAGTGACTCCATCCTGGGATCGGTGGCTCTGCGTATTGTCATGGGCAGCTGGTGGCTCTTCACCCTCATCGTCTGTTCGTCCTACACAGCAAACCTGGCTGCTTACCTCACTGTGTCACGCATGGATAATGCCGTCCGGTAAGGCATAATACCTTCATGTTTACATTGTTTAAATTGAGTCAAATGCACTTGCTTATTATGAAACCTCAATACAGGGAAATGAACTTTAAAAAAATTATTGATTCATTTTTGCTGCATATGTTTTCCATGTACACATGCACTGTATACACCTACAGTAATGGTTAATGGAGTGATGATTGAAGTCCTATTCTGTGGTATTTTATCTTGAATGTCAAAAGCACAGAAATTAACTTGCAGTGTGTAATTTCTTTCTCTTATTATTAGCATTCCATATGTTATCTCCCATAAAGAAAAAGGTGTTTGGTTAAAGGAGGAATTCCAGTACAATTCTTCACAATTCCCTGCAGTTGAAATTTATAATGGACAATCCATAGGCCTGTAAAGGTTGAAACATGCCGCAGAGAGCCTGAGGAGCCTGGCCATGTAAACACTTGCAGACAAGATTGGCGTTTGCGCATGCAAATTACTCAGCATGTTTAGGTTTTCCAGGATGTGACACTGGTGTGATCTCATTGGTCTTTGTCTGATATTTTTAATTTTACGATTGTATAACCTCTCTAGGGGTGTAGTTACCACTAAACTTGCCTGCAACCATGAGATGACCTAGTAACTGAGGTGAAAGAAAAATCATTAAGTGCATATATATATATTGACTGTATCAAATGTTAGTTAGACTATGTGTAAATATTAAATTTTACAGTTCTACTATTTATTTTTGTACATTTGTCAAATGTAAAATGTGGGTCATATGTCAGAGATCTAGATATTGTACCTCAGAAACTTGATTGATTGACCGTTGACTGATTGTTTTTAACATCTAGTTCAGCTGATGTGGGCTGTCACCCAGAGGAAAAACATATGGACATGTTTTTTTTTTTTAAGTTAACAGGATTTTGCTTCTAGGTGCTTTGACAATATGTATTTGAAACATTTAAAAAAAGATAACAGCTGTAGCCTTTTTAATTTGACACACCTTTAATTAAAAAAAGAAACTACTCCTGAAATTGACGTGAAGCAATCCTGGGTGGAGGACGTCACACTCTGTTGGAACTACAGTGTTACAGAGTGATGCTTCTTTTATCTCATAAACCATTTTTTTGCTGAGTGCAGACACCTGCTACAGGAGCACATAACCTGACAGCTAGACCGCTTTAATTTTGCATGGCATCAAGTTACTTAATTAGCGACGGCCGATGTGACCTGCAGCTTGTGGCGGTGAAATCAATGGTCAGGCCAGCTAAAGGTGAATGCTTCCTGAATGTTTTGCACACTGAGCTTTGAGAAAGAGAGAGTAGAAATAACAGACTCGGTACTATGGGAGCTCAGCATATTTTGCAAGCCTAGATGCCAAAACAGTAAATCGCCAGTGCAACCAAAATCATTTTTCACATTCACACACTTTGATTTTCCCTCTCATAGGAAGGGAAAGCTCACAGTGTAGAGCCCAGCTGTCATTAAGTAATCAGTGCTGCCACATTAGCAGGCTAAGGTGGACAGTACACAGTAGAGTTCAGTTAAGAAAGGATTGGATTAATATTGGCTTTATTTTATCCCACACCAAGCCATTACAATATGTATGGATCAGCCTTCTAATAAAAATTTGAATGTATGTGTATTCTGAATCACTGAAATAACTGACCCACTGAGATATACTTTATGGGACAACTAAGGACTGTCAAGGACACATTTTAAAACTGTAACAACCTAGAACACTTAAAGGATCACTCCACTGATTTAACATTGGACTCCTATAACATTGTCACATGTACAGTTTTAAAAAGACAAACTAATTCAATACAGCAGAACCAAAGATATCCTCTGTTTTTATTCTTTGTTAAAATCTGGCACCTGCATTGCACACATTGCTGTCTTGCATTAGCAGACCTATCTCCACAGCGCTATGGAGGAAGGTCTGGCTACACCACACACATGGAATAGTAGCAAAAAAACGCTCTGGGTTGTTTGTATTTCTTTAAACCAATCACAATTGTCTTGGGCGGCACTAAGCTCTGGACACAGAGATGGGGGCTCTGCAAAATGGTATCAGGAAGGAACTTGTTTTGGTGGAACTTTTGCCCCCTGCAAAAGAAAGGCCACATACAGTATTAAATAAAGTTTGGTAAACAGAATACAGTAATGTGAGCTATTAAAATTAGCTGGATACATGGTTAAACGTAATTTGCTCTTACCAGTGTATTACCACATGTACTTTGACAGCATTCCCTACCAATTGGTCCCAAAATGTCCCAGATAAAGTAAATGCCGTAAACATATTATTTTAAAATCTTTAATAATCAATTATTCCCCAAAAGAACCAAGCAGGCCTGTCTCTTTGCACAATCCACATTTATTCAAAACTATCCTTTTGTAGCGTGTAACTTGCTAGCTCAAAGTTTGTTGTTGTTTCCTGAAGAGAAGAGAACACAGAGAGTTTAAGGTGAGGGATATCGTGTCAGATGTCTGTCAATTATTGGGTTGTTGGGGGGTAAAATGTGAGCATTATACTTTTGTGTGTATTGCTTCAGGAACTTGTAACTTCTAATGTTAATGCTCAATAGCACATTTAATTTTATATATTAAATATATTTAATTATTATTTTATGTAATAATGTTGAATGATTTTCTGTACATCTTTTGAGCTATTTTGATTATAGCAAGATCTTTTGTTTGGTGTTCCATTCTGTAATTTTTTACCTGCTGTCTAACAACTAACCTGTCCTCAGGCCAAATGCTATTTATCAGTGAACCCAATTTGATGTGCTGTCTATCCCCGAAGAATGGGCAGAGAGGTATTTGATTGCATTGGGTTTGTCTTCTGTTGAACAAATAGCCACATGTGGACAGGCGAGGAGATGGAGCGAATGCTAAGCAGCACAAAGCGGAGAGAGCTCGTAGACTGTGTGGGATTCACCTCTTGGCTAATTTAAATTCAAATGATTTAAGACAATACAACTTGAGACATACAGTGCATTCATGAGAGGTCAAATGAGGTAATAAACTGTCAGGCAGCTTTCATTATTGCGAGAATCAGAGAAAATCAATGCAATTCCAAAATGTTAATTGGTTTCTTCAACTGCAGCATTTCAAACTAAAGTAGGAGAGAGCTTTCTTTAGTACTCCATTTGCTTTTCTGACATGCATAAGACACTTCTTAAATTGCCCAGCATCATGTATCTTATTTAACAGCTGTGCATTAAAATTACTTCTGCTGCTCAACTTCCCATTTAGTCTGCTAAATTTATATAAAATGTTACACTAGCTGTGGTCAATCAAAAAATAATTTGTGACCCTGACTTTAATTTGTTTGCAGGCTTAGTAAATCAGCCAAATTAAGACAGGAACAATCAGAAATCTAATGGACATATTAAGGATCAGGTTGATTAACATTTTTTGAAGGATCTGAGGATTTGTTTTCTAAGAACTGAAAACTAAATTTTAATGCCTGGAGTCACAAAATGCGGGAAAGTGATTGCTTCTTTTTATTACAGAGACAGAAGAAATAACACCTCTAACCTCAAGAATGGGGGTTATTTGACTTAATGAAAAAATTGCCACTCTTTTCGCTCTTGCCTCTTGTTCTCTATGACTTCCCATGATTGATTTCCTATTATGTTGTAATTTGCGACCAAAGACCAAAGGTTGGAAAACTCTGGATTGGCCCTCAATTTAACCCTATCATTTCCACAGACGCATCTAAAGGTCAGGACTAGAATTCCCCTCCTTTGAAGGCAGTGACTGCTTTTGCAACATTTTAGAACCACTGGAGACCAGATATTGCAGTACATTTACATAGGACATGTTGTGTTTATGAGGGACCATTGCTGCTTTTCCCATTGTCCTAGGGAGCGTATTGGGGAAGTATGATGATGATCATGGGGAAGTAACTATTATGTAGGTAATTTAGAGAATGTGTCTACATGCACTGTAGTAACCTGGTTACTGTAAATTGATGTACATGCAGGAAGTCAGTAATCAGATTCATCCCTTATTCCCCTGAACTTAAGTGTCTGTATCTTACAAATAGTACCATTTTGCTGCAGATTAGTTTCAGTTTTTGTCTGACTGGGGAGGAATAAGTTTAAAAAAGAGGATGCATCACTCTGTCATTATCTCTCTTTTCATCTAGCTGCTCAGCTGTTAGTTTCCCTCTCTACAGCCTTCTGTCACACACATGCATAACAAAAAAGCAGATTAGAAAACTAGTTTCCCATTTATGTGGTAGAGAAATCAGCTGTCTCTAGGGGAAATCTACCTGGGGAAAATTTCCCTAATCCCCTACACTCAATTACAATAACCAGGTTTGTCATTTACTAGAGAAGGCACACTATAAGCAGGTTACTTAATTGCATGCAAATAAACAGACTGTATCTTGGCTTGAAAAAGTAAAGAAATTAATTTCACAATGCCCACAAAACCAGGTCTTCACTGCCTTGGAGCCATTGGGGTTGAGGTGGAAAGGCTGTGCTGAACCCAAATTAAAGTATGGGAGCAAAAGAACTAAAGAATTTTGATTTCTCTATTACAATAGGCAGTTTTTTAATCTCCCTCTCCAGACGCACTGTACCTGGAGGGTTCCCTCACTGCTCAGTTCTAGGCTCCATCATTTTCCCCTCTTAGCAAGATAGTCTATAATCTATCTCTTTTAACGCAAATGATAACCTAGGTTTTAATTAAACCCGGTGACCAATGAACAACTATGAAGGACCTCACAGAAGAGGTGAATACCTCCAAAAATCTGACATTTCTTTCGTGCTTTGGAAATGTTTTTAAGAAAAGTATGAGCAGTTTGTCCTCCAAGATTCTGACAGACATGACTTAAAAACCATATAGAATGAGGTTGCAGTTTGACTACTCTCATTTTAAAAACTTCTTTTTACTGGTTTACTGCCTGTAGTTCATACAGTATAGCTTGTGGATATCTGCAGACCTCCATGAGGCGTTTCACGTTTGCTGGTTGCAGCAGGCCTCTGATGCTCTGCACCGCAGGGAGCTCAGTGTACTGGTGCCATGGAGGGAAGCCAAACACTGTTCATCTAAACAAACTACCCACAATGCCATGACATTGAGTTGGATTTAAATCAGCAAAAATCTTTAAACCCGAATTTGCATATTATACAGTACATTTTCTTTAAACTCTGCATGGCTTTTGTTTGCTCTTTCTGCAAATAAGCCTTTACAAAACGCCTACGCCTCTGGACACAGAGGTGAAACAGTGTTTGTTTTTCATCCACACTTAAACTATTATGTTCCTCTCTTGAGTAAGTGTGAGAGGGAGTCAGATTGGTTTCTTAACTTTGTTTTCCTCCAGCATATCACATGGATGAATACTAATTAATGGTACTATTTGGCTAAACTGTTTTGTTTTTAATGTTGCTTTAATTGCTATTGCCAAGTTTACATGTATACAGCTAAATACAATCATGACCATCTTTGATTCCAGCAAGAACACCTGAGAGGAAATTAGTGCCATGCACCTAGGCACGAAGAATGTTCTGAATGTGTGTCTCTGTAGCTGTGAATGGCAGAGAGGAAGAAACTGTGTGTGTGTGTGTGTGTGTGTGTGTGTGTGTGTGTGTGTGTGTGTGTGTGTGTTTTGAAGAGAGGGCTGGGTTGGATTATCTGTATTGATCACAAAGTTGCACTATCGCTTGTTAGTGGTTTAATTTGACAGGATCTTTGATTTAAAAAATGTACCATCTGTCTATTTTTATTAAAATACAGAGGCTTTCACCACTTGTATACATTTTAGTTCTTTCTCACCCCCCAAAAAATAACCACTGCTATACCATACGGGCTTCTAATTAAATGGTTGAATTAGTCCAACATCATTCTCCTGCGATAAGCTATTCGATTCTCTCACTTTTTAAGGAATTGGTGAAAAGACAGTCTTCGTTTTATAAACATTATGCTGTTCATCTAATGTGTTTCTAAAGAAATGTAGCAAATGCACAGAGCAGTGTGTCAAACAGATCAATATAATACCAGTTAAGGAAGTAGGTAATCTTCTGGAAAAACACCATTCAAATTACATTGAAAGCAAACTCGTCAAATAAAAACAGCATTGACATTTAGCAAATAAGATGCTATTGGCAATCACCTCAAGACGTAAAATACAGCTGCTGAAATGAGCCTCATTTCATATTGCCCACAGAGCATCTGCATTATAAGTATTTGAATTAGGAGAGACTAGTTTTCAGATATATCGTAAAGCATTGTTTGTGAAAAGTAGATTAGAGTTGGGTGCAGACTCAATTAGAGGTTAATGCACAATCAGGGACGAAACCCATAATCAGGCAGCAACTTAACCTCCCAACCTGGTCATCATTATTCTGAAGCTGGTTGGAGTCCCGCAGCCTGATGCACAAAACCAGGATAAGGGATTTAGCTGGGATATTCAAGTTATCCTGGATGAATTTAGGTTTGACTTGGTTGCACAAAACCATGTTGAATTAAACCCAGCCAAGTAACCATGGAGATGTATTTTTTGCGGCTAGCCTGGTCCAGAGCACTCTAAAAGCCAGGCTAAGATTAATCCTGGAGTGTTAAATCAGCTGCTGCTCCGATCCGAAATAAATGTGTTTAAGTTATTCCGTTGTCTTCTGCATGTATTGTGCTATTTTTATTAACATGTATTATTTGTCACTATTGTCATGAGTTTGATTTAAACCCTACTATTGCAGTTGTTTAGATGGTTAGAAATGGTTGCACTGGCACCTACAGTGGGTACGGAAAGTATTCAGACCCCTTTAAATTTTTCACTCTTTGTTTCATTGCAGCCTTTTTCCAAAAATCAAAAAAGTTCATTTTATTTCTCAGTAATGTACACTCAGCAACCCATCTTGACAGAAAAAAACAGAAATTTAGAAATTTTTGCATATTTATTAAAAAACCAAAAACTGAAATATCACATGGTCATAAGTATTCAGACCCTTTGTTCAGTATTTAGTAGAAGCACCCTTTTGATCTAATACAGCCATGAGTCGTTTTGGGAAAGATGCAACAAGTTTCTCACATCTGGATTTGGGTATCCTCTGCCATTCCTCCTTGCAGATCCTCTCCAGTTCTGTCAGGTTGGATGGTAAACGTTGGTGGACAGTCATTTTCAGGTCTCTCCAGAGATGCTCAATTGGGTTTAAGTCAGGGCTCTGGCTGGGCCATTCAAGAACAGCCACAGAGTTGTTGTGAAGCCACTCCTTCGTTATTTTAGCGGTGTGCTTAGGGTCATTGTCTTGTTGGAAGGTAAACCTTCGGCCCAGTCTGAGGTCCAGAGCACTCTGGAAAAGGTTTTCGTCCAGGATATCCCTGTACTTGGCCGCATTCATCTTTCCCTCGATTGCAACCAGTCGTCCTGTCCCTGCAGCTGAAAAACACCCCCACAGCATGATGCTGCCACCACCATGCTTCACTGTTGAGACTGTATTGGACAGGTGATGAGCAGTGCCTGGTTTTCTCCACACATACCGCTTAGAATTAAGGCCAAAAGTTCTATCTTGGTCTCATCAGACCAGAGGATTTTATTTATCACCATCTTGGAGTCCTTCAGGTGTTTTTTAGCAAACTCCATGCGGGCTTTCATGTGTCTTGCACTGAGGAGAGGCTTCCTTCGGGCCACTCTGCCATAAAGCCCCGACTGGTGGATTGCTGCAGTGATGGTTGACTTACTACAACTTTCTCCCATCTCCGACTGCATCTCTGGAGCTTAGCCACAGTGACCATTGGGTTCTTCTTTGCCTCTCTCACCAAGGCTCTTCTCCCCCGATAGCTCAGTTTGGCCGGACGGCCAGCTCTAGGAAGGGTTCTGGTCGTCCCAAACGTCTTCCATTTGAGGATTATGGAGGCCACTGTGCTCTTAGGAACCTTAAGTGCAGCAGAAATTTTTTGTAACCTTGACCAGATCTGTGCCTTGCCACAATTCTGTCTCTGAGCTCTTCAGGCAGTTCCTTTGACCTCATGATTGTCATTTGCTCTGACATGCACTGTGAGCTGTAAGGTCTTATATAGACAGGTGTGTGGCTTTCCTAATCAAGTCCAATCAGTATAATCAAACACAGCTGGACTCCAATGAAGGTGTAGAACCATCTCAAGGATGATCAGAAGAAATAGACAGCACCTGAGTTACATATGAGGGTCACGGCAAAGGGTCTGAATACTTATGACCATGTGATATTTCAGTTTTTGTTTTTTAATAAATATGCAAAAATTTCTAAATTTCTGTTTTTTTCTGTCAAGATGGGTTGCTGAGTGTACATTACTGAGAAATAAAATGAACTTTTTTGATTTTTGGAAAAAGGCTGCAATGAAACAAAGAGTGAAAAATTTAAAGGGGTCTGAATACTTTCCGTACCCACTGTAGATGCGGAGTGGCAATCGGGAGTCAGGACTTTTCCCGGTGGGACGGTAGTGTTTCGAGGCTGCCTGGCGTGCAGCCGCTGCCCGATGGCCGCTGCCTGCTGGCAGACCTGTGCATCGCGTCAGTGTCTACTCTCTCTGTAAAAGTAGAGATGAGCAACAACGTGGCCTATATACGTACTGTACTGTATATAGTGTAGTTTACATTCATCACACCGGGAAGACCACAATGCTTAATCTTTTTATTTTGGTGCTGTCAATTGTCAGAAGAATAAAGAAAACATGAAGATTTTTTTAAATATATGCTCACAGCATGTATTGAAGTCACTTACTTCTTTTTCTAGTTTTTGTCCCTTTCCCATTGTTCTGTATGAACAGTACAAAGATGTTTAGAATTTGGCATAACTTATAGAGATTTGTGCATATGGTTGTAAAACATGTTCACGTGTTGTGATTAAGGGTTTGAAATTAAGCCTACAGTACTTAGGGTACATTTCCCGAGGAACATTAATTCCCTCTGCTCACTTTTAAGGCAAAGTAGGCTATATAATAATGCATTTTATTTATATAGTGCTTTACATGGTAGGCTACTCAAAGACACTTTACAGTAAAACCAGCACATTTATCACATAAAAACAGAAACATGAAACTAGCATATTTAACTTAAACTGAAATGTTCTCCCAGTAAGGCCTGTTTTTGTTTGAATTTTGTTAATTATTTCCTGTTTTACCAATCACAATCTTTTATCAAATCAAGTAAACCAACTCGGTATTTGTGACCCTGACTGTAGGTCGTTCCAGGACCTTTCCAAGCAGGTGGACCTGGTTTACGGGACAGTGAGGGACTCTGCAGTGTACGACTATTTCCAAGCTAAAGGTACCAACCCTCTGGAGCAGGACAGCACATTCGCTGAGCTCTGGAAGACCATTAACAAGAACAACGCCTTTGAGAACTCTGTCTCCAGCCCGTCAGAGGGAATTAAGAAGGTGCGTAATTGTTTTGGTATTCATAAATGTAAATGTTGTTTACTTTTTTTTTTTAACCTTACAAAAAAATATATAAATATATTGCTATTCTTTGACATGAAAAAGGAAGGAAATTAAGTGGTTTCTTTGTCCTCCAGAAACTGTAAAAGTTTTTAAATGTTTATCTCTATAAGCTCAAAAGCACAAAATGCAGCTTATTAATCACCAACTCTAATTCAAGAATGTGTAAAGAGAAAAGTGATTAAATCTATTGAATTTTGAGGGTTTTAAACTTTTCTTAAAAACTCTATGGTACTGAATTTATTTTTATACATTTTCTTATTTCTATCTTCCTTTAACACATAAACATACAACCTCACAAATACCAGATTAAAGAATTATCTATCATTCTTGAGTCTTGACATATGTACTTGTCATTAAACTGCTTCATTTTCTGAGCTGATAGTTGCATTCAGTGTTGTCAGGCCAGGTTGCATCTCAGACACATTTACAAAAACCAAGCCTTCTTAGTTTTAAATCCCACTCCACACATATTTGATGAGATGAAGCCATTTTATTCATGGTTGCTGAATTACTACATTGCTTCTTAGAGCCTACAAACTACTGCATGTACCTCACTCTGATGTTAATGTGATTTCGCCAGTATGTGTTTATTTATTACAGCTGAGTGAACTTGAGAGCCCTGTGTAGTCCTAATGAGGTTTGAGGTGAAAAGGTTGCTGAGCTGCATTTGTTAAGAACACAGTCTTACTCTTGAAGATGTAGGATGTAAGAACACCACAAGGAAGAAGGCCAGAGAAGTGCATGAAAAAGAAAAAAGTCCAGAAGGAATTTAGACAGATTTTCTACCTGTGGTTGTTCTACATATTCTCCACAGTGTGCGCTTTGAGGCTAAAGCACATGATCGTGTCTCTGAAAATATGCTACACACAGAGGAATGCAACGCAGGAAAAACAAATGCGGATGCAATTATTTTCATCATCTTTGTAAAGAAATCTAATGCTGTGCTATTCAATGATTACACTAATGAGTGGCCAAAATGTTTAGGTCAATTTTGTTGCAATTATTTAGCTCTACTGTTTGCTCTACTCATTTTTTTCCCCAGTGAAAAGTCTTCCTGTGCACAACTCTCCCACCAACACGGCTTAAAGGTTAAAGGAACGTTAAAGACCTAACTTGACAAAAAAAAAAATCACACGGTTGGTTGTTGATGTCTTTACTCTCTAATTCAACATTTTGGTGCTTAAACCATGATGCTTGGGTGGGACATGAGATATAAAATAAGAAATATTGATTATTATATCAAAAAAATGAGAAAGATATTCCAACTTTAAGGTAGATGTCCTTAGGATCATGGAGCGTGTCTTGTTTCTATGTGTGTACGGCATCGTTTTTTCTTGTCCGTACGGTACAATCTTTGCCTCTGATGAGGCAACTGGAAAAACTCCTGCTAATGTCACTCTGCTTCAAACACATCAGCCGTTTATTTATGCTTCGTATGTACTGTATATGTCTATTGTTGAACTGTCCAGGTGAAGCGAGAGTCGTATGCCTTTCTGTGGGACATGGCAGTGGTAGAGTACGCTGCTCTGACAGACGACGACTGCACACTGACTGTAGCAGGAAACGGCATGAGTACCAGAGGCTATGGCATGGCCCTGCAGCATGGCAGTCCTTACAGAGACCTCTTCTCTCAGAAGTACGTATTCATATTTTTTGTATATATTTTAAACGGTGTATTGATATATTTATCTTTTGTAATGCATTCATTTTAGCTAAGCCATAATGGAACCAGTGCATTGTATCTTCGTAGCTCTTGCCATTGGTTCTAACAGTTACGTACCAAATCATTGCTGAGATTTGGAAACAGGGAAACATCCCTAAAAAAAAGGTCCAACTGGGCATGAAACACAAGCGGTCAGACAGGTTACAAATGAGCCGACAATTTAGCCAGATTATCCAACCACTCTATTTGGGTAACCGTGAGTGCACACAACTATGAAGGTTTGTTTCCGATGTGTGTGATCGTCTGAATGCTTGTAATTGTTGCCTTGCTGGAGCTATTTTAGCGATGTTGCCATGTGTCCAGATCTAATTCTTTGGCGAGTACAATGTTATCATAACAGACAAAACAAATCTAGCCAGAGCTATGGAAATACAACCCAAGGTGTATCAATGTTCACGGATGTCTAGATACAACCATAACATTTCTTATCACAGTTTATCTTGAAGACACAAACTGAGAAGCACAGGTTTCATATTTTCAGTCCATTGTTTTTGCTTAATCAGTTTTTCCCCCCCAGATAAAAGACAGAAATATGCTGCTCCAAACATTTTCAGTGCAGTTTTACAAGATTGATAGTTGTAAGTAGTAAGTAGTAAATTTTAAATCAGGGCAGCAAACAAAATAAATTCAGGACAAACACCATCTGAATCTGGATGATTGATCACCCTGTAAACTACAAAGTGCCTCGGTGAAAGATCTTGAATACATGACTGGCAGGAAAGAAATGGTGAATATTTAAAGGGGTTTCAAGAGTGTAAATGTGTATAAATGTCAAAAGCTATAAGTCTGAGTGTTCTTTTTGCTTTGAATGAATGTGCAGGCTTGTGCACAAACACACATGTGCCAGTCACTGTTCAAGAGGTTGAATAATGACTGCATAAAGCTAACTGTTCCGATGGGACAGATTCAGTGCCTCGCCTCAGTTTGTACTCAGCTGTCATCATTCTCCTCCACAACATCCATCCATTCTTCTGTGTACACTAACTAATGGGCAGACTGGAGTATTTGATCATCTTTGTTTCTACGGTTAAACAATTTGATATGAAACCAATTAATCTTGAAGCTTCGATTATTTTTCTTTGCTCGTTTAAATAGCACTGGTCTGTGTTTATGTATTTTTTTTATTTAACCTTGTGGCCATTAAGAACAGGTTCTCATTTGCCTGGCCAAGAAAGGCATATAGTCAATATACAGTTGGTGCAAAGTGTGGTCTAGATGATGATGTAGGTAATATCAGTAATATCACAATATACCGTACATGAATAGACAGAATATATAAATGCTGAGATATAGTAAAGAGTCAATGTACAGTTAGTGCAGATTGTGGTGTACAAAAGTTTTGTGACAACAAAGGTTGGAGGAATGACAGTTGAACATACCAGGGCGGATGTATGGTGCAAAAGTGCGTGAACAGAATATGATAGCATTGCAGGATAAGATGTGCATCTGTCCATCAATATGCAATGGGGTGTGACTGAGGTAATGGATTGCAGTAATGCTATAGGAGGGTGCGAGAGCAGAGCAAGAACGATGGAGAACAGTTTGCACGTACAGTGATCACACAGGAGCTCAAACGTATTTTGAAGGCAGTTAGTGAGATAATAGTTTTGAGTTTCAGGGTTTTTTGAAGTGCATTCCAGTCGTTTGCAGCTGAGAACTGGAAGGAGTGGGGCCAAAGGAGGTGTGGGCTTTTGGGATGACCAAGGAGTTGTAACTGCTAGAGCGCAGGTTGCGGGTGGGTGAATCTATGGTGACCAGTGAGCGTAGGTACAGCAGGGCTTTGCCTAGCAAGGATTTGTAAATGAGTTGATACCAGTGAGTTAAGCAACAAGTGTGTAACGAGGCCTAAAGCATAGAGGCTGCAGTGGTAAGTGTTAGAGGGGGCTCTAGTCACGAAACATATGGCAATGTGATAAAGAACATCCAGTGTTTGCAGGAGAGAGTTTGAGGCAGTTCTGTAGATGACATAACTAAAATCAAGAATTGGTAAGATTGTCATTTTCACCAAGGCGACTTTGGCAATACGAGTGAAGGAGGCCCTGTTGTGGAATTAACTTTAGATTGAAGGTGGGTTATGTGTTGCTGGAAGGAGAGGGAACAGCTACCTAAGTATTTGTATACCGCCATGTTTTCTAGTTCCATCCCCTCTCGCATGTCAGCATTTGGAGATTGTTTTAACAATGTGTCAGTATCACATCTGACATTCAGCAGCTGTGCTAACTGCAGCTACCCACTATGGGGGTTTAGTGAGCTAACAATTAATGCTAATGCAGTACAGAGTATTATCATGTAATTATAGTCATTCAGAGCAGTAATACTGATTTACTTGTATTTTCTATGAAAATTATATTTCATTTTCCATGCTCGACTCCAATGTCTTTGTCATTTGATAAGCCAGCATTTAACATGCCTAAATCCAAGCTATTAGGTGTAGAGTTTCATCTAATAACACCACAGGACACTGGACAAATCGCTTGTGTGAAAGAACTACTCAGTGTTTCTTCTCCACAGGATATTGGAGCTTCAGGAAAAAGGGGACCTTGACATCCTGAAGCAGAAATGGTGGCCGAGGAAAGGCCGCTGTGACCTGCAGAGCCACGCAGATGCCCAGCCGGAGGGACGGGCGCTGCGTCTCCACAGCTTTGCTGGCGTATTCTGCATCCTGGCTGCAGGGCTGCTGCTGGCCCTGCTTGTGGCTGCACTGGAGACCTGGTGGAACAGCAACCACTGCCGGAGAGAGCAGCCCAAAGAGGTGACCACTGACAACTCGTCGGGCCAGGGCCCAGTCCCAACCCTGCTAGCCCAGAACCGGGCCATGGTGGCCACAACGGGTCCCCCTGCCCCACCAAGGCCCCGGTCGAGACCCAGACCCCCGGGCCCCCCGGTCCTGCCCAGAGATGCCACTGCCACACTCTACTTTATGGATCCAGCAGGCGCTGACGCAAGCCCTGATTTAGTAGAGCTGCAATACACCCAGTTATAATAGGTGTGCCCCTGATGATAGTCCAGACATCATATGTGAACAATCTACTCATTCCTTCTCATGTTGGGAGAGAGGTTGGGGTGCTTTGTTAGGGACTTCTGAGGCTTCTCTCTCAAACCCATACACTGTGATTCTCTCATACTGACAAAGCAAAATATTATTTGCCTGAACAGACAATCATAGTCTCTGATGCTCGTGCGAGAAAACTGCAGTTGAAGTGATAAAAGCAAATATCACGTTGAATTGCAAATTCAGAACCACATACTGAAATTGTACTTCTGAGTCGATATGTGCTTCAGTTGTACAATAGCTCTCTTTAGCTAATCCATTCAAGTCTTAATGCTTTAGAGCTCTGACTTCATCTTGCTGCTGTCGACTGGGCACCCCTCTGCATGAGGCGTCCAGACAACTAAGGCTTGACATGGATCCCTAAACTAAAGTGTGAGCAAAAGCAGAGAGTAAAGAATCTGAGCCTTGACCTGCCTGTTTGACTTGACAGTCCAATAAAAACCACTGGCTAAGGACAACTATTAAAGACACACAGTAAATCAAACTGTTTTTGGTGCATACAAGTTTGACTTACTGCTGTTGATTTCTATTTCCATTTTTGTGCGCAGCTGCTCTAATAATAACCACATACTGCTGTCATGCAAAATTCACAGACAAACAGACAAACCACTATCATTATTTATAGAACATAAAATGTGTTGTTTGAGTATTATCATGATTGTGTGCTACATAAGTATTGTTAGTTGACATGTATTGAAGCGATGTTACACTCAAAATGTATCTTTTGAGCATCAAAGACTCCCCCTCTGAAGGCTTGAAATGTAATTCGAAAACGTTAGTAGTTTTCTACAAAGTGGGTGGGCAGTTTTCACAGCAGAATAAAGTTTCAAAACGTACATAGAAATTTGTCAAAACACTCTTAATACCCTGTCGCCCATCTGTATTCTCAGTGATGCTAAAATATGATATACAATATACTTACTTGTCCCTGTAGGGAAATTTGTCTTGGACTCAATTGCAGCACACATATACTGTAGCTGCCTCCATAATAGTAATCATAAAAAAGAAAACCATAAAGCTATTGCACAACCCCTGCATTCTCAAGCAACATTATTAAAAAAAATTTTGATTCATATAGGCACAAATGAGTTCTTAATGGTTTAGTTTACATTTTGTTACTCTCTATCTTCTGCCAGAGGGTAAGAGCTCATACTCTGCATGGAGAATATGAGATGGGTCAGACAATATTCTTTGTGCTTGCCTGAGAACAGACGCTCATATGTATATTCAGGGAGTGGTAAAATATCGAAAATAGATTAGAGCAGAAACTAATTACAGAGGATTATTTAGTGGCAACCATTTTTAAAATCAGTTTGACATTTTATGCACCAATCAAATAACAAAAGGAATTTTGAATAATCACGAATGAAAACAATTGCTGATTGCATCCCTAAAATAGAATTATTTGTTATTTTTGAAGCATAAATATCTGGTTCAAGCTTTTAAAATGTGAGAATTTGCTGCTTTTCTCAGTTTTATATAATTATTTAACTAAATAGCTTTACATTTTTGACAGTCATGAATTCAAGCTGACCGCAGCAGCTGTTCTTCACACTAGAACATGTTTACATCTACCTTTCAAGCCTGCATGGATATAGTTAACATTTTGAAGATTTGGGTAAAGTTTTACTTTAAATTGTTTCAAGCATCATTAGCACCATGACAGCACAAACAAACAGTATGTGGACATTATGACAGGCATTTCAAAGAAAACCTACTGCAAACCTGTACACATCAGCCATTTAAAGGGATAGTTCAACAGTTTGGGGAAATAGCCATATTTTCTTTCTTGCCGGGAGTCAGTTGAGGAGATTGATACCACTCTCATATCTGATAAATAATAAGCTACAGCCAAGAGATGATTAGCCAAGGAAATGTTCCAATTGTCAGTTGAGTACACAAGTGTACATGCACAATAATATTCCACTATTACTCCGAATTTGATACAGGTCATGTAAACAGCATATTCGGGTTTTAGAGGCATTCTTTGGACATGTATACAGCCCATTCGGAATATGTATCTCAATCAGGGTTTTTACCGGAGGGTTATGGTCAGCACTGTGCGTTGCTATGGTTGCTGTACATAAACCAACCAGTCAACAGTTTGCAAGACTTCTGACCCGATAAGAAGGAGAAACACAGCTACTTTTAAACATTTTCAAAGACATGGATATCAGCAGATTTTTGTATATGCACAGTGCACACACATTGCTACACCAACCTTTTGAAAAAGCTAGTTGAAGAAATGAAAGAGACGCTCTGTTCGCACAGTCCAACAAGTCCAACACCGCTGGTAAACTCTGAAAAAAATCGTATCTTGCACGGCTACATGTAATTGGGATATTTGTGGAATATTCACTTTTATTAGACACGTAAACGTAGTCAGTCTCTGAAGAAAATTATCGGACTGGAACAAGGTTTGCCTGAAATCACTCATCTCAATTGTGGTAAAGATCTTCTCTTCCAGTTCTCAGAAAGAAAGCATATAAGAGTATTTCCCAAAATGTCAAACTATTCCTTTTATAACCTAAGTAGTATTTAATTGCAATTATATGTCAATGTCCGGAATTACATGGGACCATTTTGGTTATGTATCATTGTCTATGATCTTCAGCAGGTGACTAAGGATTATGGTCTGGAAAGAGTTTCTGGTCCATTGACATATAATGACATAACAAGCGCTTCACCGGAAGGGAGGCGGCACATATGGACAGACAGAGAGAGAGACTGGGAGGAGGCCGAGGCTCTTGACACAGGTCAGGAGAGGCCTGACGTACTTTACTGGATGACCATTGGCTGTGTCAGGGCAAAGGGGCGGGGCATGGGGCCGGGCAGGGGTAGATTGTAGTTGCTTCATCTGTCATCTCAATCCATGGTCTCTCCTGTTGTTTGGTTGTTGTCTTAAGTGTGTCTCAACTTAATGGGTGCATGATGATAGAATAAAATTTTACCTCATTAATGAACTGTATGTTTTAGAAAAAATAAGAATACTTTTTTCAATTTTTCAATATAATTTAGATTATTTAAACAAAGTGACATTAACTAATTTGTCTTCATTTAGATTTTATTTGAACAAAGTGACATTAACTACTTTGTCTTCATTTATATTTTATTGTCTTACAAAGTCTGATTCATTGGATCTGTGCGTCCATTGGAGCCTGTCATGTTAACAGCAGATGCTCTTCATGCAAGAGTAGCCCACTGCAGATGTGTGGTCACCTAATTGTGGGAAAATTTAAAGACTTTTGCATGAAGAGACATCTTCATTTAAGTTCATTTCAGAAGTGGAGACATTACCTTTTACAAGACCATATTTAAGATTTAAGGTTTTATGGTAATGTCTCATTTGATGTTGGCTGCTTGAAAAATTCCAGCATTTTAATTTATATATTTGGTTTCCTGAATAAAACTGAAATTATCCAGCATGTTATTTCAGCTGAATAATAAAATATTAAGTAGACTGCATTGCATGTAAACTGGTTATAATGGGGATGGTAAACAAATCTGTAATCTGTCTATTTCTGTCTTCCTTCACTCTCTATCCCCATCCCATTCTTTCCTATAACATCATAACTCCTTTCACTGCACATTCATTTTCACTTTTATTCTTTATCACACTCCTCTTTAATTGCATTCATGCTCTCCCTTCCATTAAACACCTTCTATTCTATCCTGGCCTCTTTTATTCCACACACACTCTGCCTTTCTTTCTATCTATCTTTAGGACAAAGAGGTGAACCTGGAACAGGTCCACCATCGTTTGAACAGCCTCCTGGACGAGGACTTGGCCCACAAGCAGCTGCCAGGCCAGTCTATCGAGATCTCTGCCCTGGACATTGGCAGCATGCAGCCCAGCCAGTCCCTGGAGGCCTTGTCTGCTCGGGACTACCCAGCCCATCGGGGGCCACCGCGGCTCTCTGTGACCACCTTCCTCCAGGAGGGTCATCATGGAGCAGGAAGGACACTGGGTGCAGCCACTGGCAGGACCTTGCCCCTGCCCCTCAGCAGTGCCACCATGCCCTCTATCCGCTGCAAACACAGGGCGCCCAATGGGGGGCTCTTCCGGCAGACCCCCGTCAAGACACCCATGCAAATGACCTACCAACCAGTGCCAGGAGGACCCATCCCAGAAGCCAGTGAGCCCAGCCACGGGACATCCATCTGAGTACACCAAACATTCACAGACACTCAAGCTCAAACAGATAGTGGAGAGCTAAACAGAGTGCTAACAGTGTGAAGAGTTATAAATAAAACACAAAAAAAGGGTTTTTATTATCAGTGGTGAAGAGTCAGTGGGACAACACATGACAAGACATTAATGTACATATTTGTAAGTACAAAGAGAGAGAGACACAACATTAAGAGTATTTTGAATATTCTCAACAGTTGAGTTTAAAAAACATAAAAGTATTAAAAAATGACTGTTTGAATGGCTTTGTAAATTTTGTTCTAAATCAATAAAGGTGACAATTCTTTGTGGTTGTTTTCTAAGTGCCAAGTTCAAAGATGTTTTCTTTCAGATCAAGATTAATTGAATGTCATGTGAGAATTTATGCTAAAAAGAAATTTCACACTTCAAAAGACATTGGAAGAACTTATTTGTTTCATATGAAAAAAATAATAAGTATACTACAAAAAGACAGACGTTGCTTGAAAACATTTAGAATATCAGTGCCATGATGTCAGTGTGTATCTGGCATCGCTGATTTTTTTTTTTTTTTAGGTTAGTTGTCAACCAATAAATTATTCGCCAATTATTTTGATAATTGATTAATCAGTTTGTAAAAATTCTCAGATTCCAGCTTCTTAAATTTTAATATTTGATATGATCTTTACTCCTTTATGACAGTAAACTCGATATCTTTGAGTTGTGGACAGAAGACTTGTCATCTTGGGATGGATGTCATCTTGGGTTTTGGGAAACACTTTTTCACCATTTTCTGACATTTCAAAGACCAAACAACTCGATTAATCGAGAAAATAATAAACAATGAAAATAATAATAAAAATAATCATTAGTTGACGGAAAACAGTTTTGAGATAGATTTGCAAAACCCTGCAATGAAACAACTGTATGATAATCATGTTTTTTTTTCTATTATCAACAGCTCATTGCATTTTCTCCGTTTAACTCTTGTTTTCTGAACCATGCTTAATGAGGGAAGATATTGTTTACTGTAAATGAAAGTGTGGTCTTGCAGCACGAAACAATACCTTGTTGGTATTGGTTTAAAACTGTATTTAATTTTTTTGATAAAGACAAAAAATTATGAGCCTTATAGACAGTTTTGCCAAGAAAGGATTTGTCGATATTTTATTTGTTGGTCCATATTTATAATAGCCTTAATTGTTTACGAGTTTCAGCAAACAACTGGGATTGGGAAAGCAGAATAATACCAAAAAACAATAATATTATTCATTTTACTCATTTCTTGTCGAATTATTACCAACAAGGTTTGCCCCTAAGGACCTCATTAGTGGTCCACCCTGCACTACTAGCAGCCCACATACTGCAAGAGGAAAGAAAAAGCTGTCCATTAGTGGATTGAGGATAATTGTTCACATTGGACTTGGGGTGAGCTTCACCACACCACCACTCCAAGCAGACACACACGGGGCCTATTTGAACAAACTGGACCAGGGCCAGCCGTAGCATGAGGGGCCAACATGGACAAGGCAGTTGGGAGGTCAACAATTGGCCTAGCAGACTCAGTTGGCCATATGTAGCTGGTCAGTTTAATGGTGTTTGTGAAGAAGGTAATACTGGGTGTTTGTGGGGATTTAGACTGAAAACTCAAGTTGGTCTGAACGCGGTCTTAGGGTTGGACAATAAACTTAATTTATTAACAGTCTTTAATAAATAGTCTAAATTTAATGATTAAGATGACAATTAAAGATGATTCACGACAGGACCAATCACTGAATAGATTTTCTTACTTAGGAATATTCTCAGATAAATTTACTAAGATGAGTTTACATTCAACACACATTTGACAATAAAGAATCCTCAAGAGAATACATTATGATATACACTATTGGAAATAAAAGAAAAACACATTTTCTACAATGTATTAATTACAAATTTTAACTTAACTGCCTATATATGTTGTATGCCTGCCGCAGTTACTCCTCGTTGTCAAACATTTCAAAAACAAATTTTCTCTCCTGAAAGATTTACACGTCTCTGTCTCCTCAGCGCCATCACATGCCCCTACTGACAACTCCGAACCACTTGAGAGACCTCTCGAGCTGTCTTAATTAACTGGGAGAGTGAGAGCGATTCTGAGCTTTAAGAAATTTGATAACTTGCTTTCATACTTAAGTTTGAAAGTAGGAGTACATTTCATGAATTCTCAGCACTTAAGACTAAAATGGCACTTTGAAATGCTTGATAAATACGGGCCCTGGTGTGCTTCAGATAACACTTACTTTGACTGCTGCAAGTAGATCAAAACAGTAACTGAAAGAAGACCCCTGAGGGATGATTTCGCCCCATTCCATCTACAGAATCATTCAACAGTTAGAGAAAAAGCAATACAATTAAATTGCAGAAACAGCTACTGGAGCGATCAACTACAGTTTTTCATACAAGACATCAATTGCTGCCTCCCCCCCATAATAGTTTGATAATAGATTAACGGGCAGTTAAGAGCCAGGCCTTTTTCCATACCACAATCTAATAAAAAAAAATAATGCCTCAGTCATCTTTACTAGTAAGACTCACATCCCACTGATGCAAGGAAAACGGGTGTTGCTATCAACCTCATCATTAGGCAAGCCAAGGCAAATTTATTTATAGAGCACTTTCTCATACACAGAGGTCATTCAAAGTGTTGTACCGGCAGAAACAACAAAAATATACAATTGAGATACATGAAAAGACATTTTTAAAGGCATAATAGTTTAAAAATAAATAAAGTAATTAAAAATACCATCAAACAATACTAATTAAAAACTCTGGAGAAGAGAACAGTCTTTAACTTAGTGAATCTTTTCAATTTTATTCTGGAAGAATTGGGCAAACTCCTTACATTGTTTAGTTGAGATAAAGTCAGGGCACGACTGCTTTGGAGCGGATTAATCAACCTGCCAACAGTGGCAAATAATACACGTGTATTATTATTTTTATTATTATTATGATGAATAATTGCAGAAAAGTGGGACTGCCTTATACTGGGTAGCAGTGTTGTACTGACAGAGTTTATGTTTTTTTAGATCTCATGGTCAATTTGGTTCGTTTTTTGCCATCTTCTTTCATCATCATACTTTCTCCTGATTAGCTACTGTCTACTGGGCATTTCTCAATGGGGCTTTCTTGTTTACAGGTGCTATAACATCAAGTACCCCGAGTATTTTGTAATTAAACTGTTTGAGATGATCTTCTACAGACCCTGCTGCTGTAATTAATGTATTAGATACCAATTCCATGAAAGTAAGGTACTATGACTGAATGAGCCAGCAGCGCTTCTACTAGTGGGAGGTTTTGCGTGTTAGGGGGGGATTGCTGTTGCCTATTTTGTTTCTGTGTACCAGAGTCATTGCAGCCACTGACCCACACTGCTGGCCTGGCTAGGGTGTTCACTAACATCTGCCTGCGCTGATACACAATGAGTCACCATCTGCTCATTTTTACCTGAAGCAAGGAGTTTCGCCGGGTGAAAACAATTAAGGTTCCTGCAGGACTCACTACTGCTGCATGATCCCTCACTGTGAACGCTGCCAACTGTATTGACTGGTATGGCACCTGGCCAGGTTCATGCAATGGTGGAAAAGTGTTTGTATAAGTTTTGGAGCAATAACAAAGGTGGCTCCACTTGACTGTACTTTGTCCAGAAGTTGAAAACAAGGACTTTAAAATCGTTTCCCTCAAGTTTGTGTTTGTTTGTTGATGCACTTCAGCATACTGGAGTTAGAATATCTGTCTTCGCTCGTGTGTTGAGATTGTTGATTTGCCCTTGTCACCTTTCTTGTCCGGCGGTCCTGCCTGCCAGTCTTGGACGTGGTGCTGAGCGATGCTGTGAAGTTTCCATGGCTGAGCTCAAAGGAACCACTGACCTTATTCTGAGGGCTGAGTTGAGTCCTGTCAGGGATGTATTTCCTGTTTTTGCCTAACACAAACAGTCCACTGCCACCACTTTATGTCAAGACTTATCACATGACATGGCCTTTTTCACCTCCACATCAGACACAGCCCATACAGAAGCTCTGACTCACTGTCATAGATGGCAAAAGTACTCACTTCCCATACTTAATTAGAAGTACAGATACTTGTGTTAAAAAATACTCAAGTGAAAGTAGAAGTACTGATATGACGTCTTTACTCAAGTAAAAGTAACAAACTACAGGCTTGGAAATTTACATAAAGTATAAAAGTAGCCTTGTGAATGACAACCATTTTTTATGCAAAGCTACCTGGACCACACACACATTACTAGAGTGCACGCTGAGAAACTAGTGGACATGGAGATAAGGTTCTTTATATGCCATTGCTTACATTGTAAATGGATGTCTGCCAATAGGCCTAAAACATCACATATTGTGTATGATTTTTGTGACAGAGACTGGTACTCCAGGTTAATAAGATTCTGACTGAATAGCAAGATTTGAATTCAACTAGATTCTGTGGGAATTCACAGATCCAGTTTCTCTTTTTTAATCTTCCCCTTAACATTTAAAGCAACCTACATGTATGTGTGTGTGCTAAAATATGGCTTTTGGAAAGAAAATAAAGGATTAAATGTGAATTACAAAACAGACGTTAATTAAGAAGTTCCCTATACTTTTAGAGTTACGCAGCACATTGGCCAGGAGTCATTCTTGATGCCTACTATCTCAAACATCTCTCTTACATAAGGCCAAGGATGATTGAGAATGTCTTGCTGTTTGTTTGCCGAATCTCTGGGCTCTCCGTTTTCTTCATTTTCAATCATGTCGCCGTCCATACTACTATGTGCTAACGTTAACGGCATCAAGCTGCACTGATTTGCCGCAAATGAATGCAGAATGCTACCGAATCTGTCGAGTCATCTTAGGGGTGCGTCAAGTGCAACGTACAATATATTCCCATCCAATTAGATTGAATATGGTATTGATGACGCAAACAATATGTGTAGCGGGACCATGGCGACATCTGAAACCACGATTTTGGAGCCTCCCTGATCCGAGGAAACATGCTGGGGAAAAAAGAACATAAGGACTCTGGGAATGACTCCCCAGAGCTAGGTTAATAACAAGCTTTTCTGGGACATGGATGCAAACAAAATGGGAAGATAGAAAGATAGAGGAGAGAGGAGCTCAGTGTGTCAAAGGAAGTCCCCCAGCTGTCTAAAACTATTACAGCATAACTAAGATAAACAGGGTAAAGAGAGGAGCCTGGTCAGGCTAGAACTCTCCCCAACCGGATCGGGCTGTATGCCCTGCCTCCCTCTAGTTTTATCATATCCATCCATCTTCATCTGCTTATCCGGTATCGGGTCGCGGGGGCAGCAGCTCCAGTAGGGGACCCCAAACTTCCCTTTCCCGAGCCACATCAACCAGCTCCGACTGGGGGATCCCGAGGCGTTCCCAGGCCAGGTTGGAGATATAATCTCTCCACCTAGTCCTGGGTCTTCCCCGAGGCCTCCTCCCAGCTGGACGTGCCTGGAACACCTCCCTAGGGAGGCGCCCAGGAGGCATCCTTACCAGATGCCCGAACCACCTCAACTGGCTCCTTTCGACACAAAGGAGCAGCGGCTCTACTCCGAGCTCCTCTTGGATGACTGAGCTTCTCACCCTATCTCTAAGGGAGACGCCAGCCACCCTCCTGAGGAAACCCATTTCGGGCCGCTTGTACCCTGGATCTCGTTCTTTCGGTCATGACCCAGCCTTCATGACCATAGGTGAGGGTAGGAACGAAAATAGTTTTATTATATTATTGATTATATGATAGATAAATCTGACAACTATGACGAGAAGCAGGTGGGCCGGGCTAGGGGGACGCTGCGACTCCTCACTCCCTAACTATTTTCAATTCAATTTCAGAGGTGCTCAGTGCATCATGGGAAGTCCCCCAGCAGTCTAGGCCTATAGCAGCGTAACTAATGGATTGTTCAGGACTTTCCTGAGCCAGCCCTAACTATAAGCTTTATCAAATAGGAAAGTCTTAATCCTATTCTTAAATGTGGAGACAGTGTCTGCCTCCTGAACCCAAACTGGAACCTGATTCCACAGGAGAAGAGCCTGATAGCTAAACGCTCTGGCTCCCATTCTACTTTTAGAGACTCTAGGAATCACAAGTAACCCTGCATTCTGGGAGCGCAGTGCTCTGTTGGGGTAGTAAGGTACTATGAGCTCTTTAAGATAAGCTGGTGCCTGACCATGAAGAGCTTTGTAGGTCAGAAGAAGGTTTAAATTCTATTCTGGATTTTACAGGAAGCCAATGCACAGAAGCTAAAACAGGAGAGATGTGATCTCTCTTCCTGGTTCCTGTCAGAACACGTGCTGCAGCATTCTGGATCAGCTGAAGAGTCTTTATGGACTTTTTCGAGCAGCCTGATAATAGAGAATTGCAGTAATCCAGCCTAGAAGTAACAAATGCATGGACTAATTTTTCTGCGTCATTTTTAGACAGGATATTCCTTATTTCTGCAATATTACGTAGGTGAAAAAAGGCGGTCCTTGAAATTTGCTTTATGTGAGTATTAATCCTGATCAAAGATAACTCCAAGATTCCTCACAGTGGTGCTGGAGGCCAGGATGATGACATCCAGAGTAACTATCTCTTTGGATAATGTGTCACAGAGGTGCTTGGGCCCCAGATTAATAACTTCAGTTTTATCTGAGTTTAACATTAGAAAATTACAGCTCATCCAGGTTTTGATATCCTGAAGGCACATTTGAAATTTAGCTAACTGATTAGTTTCATCCGGCTTGATTGATAGATATAGTTGAGTATCATCTGCATAACAATGAAAGTTTAGGGAGTGTTTCCTGATAATATTGCCTAAAGGAAGCATATATAAAGTCAACAGGATTGGACTGAGCACAGATCCTTGTGGGACTCCATAACTAACTTTGGCGTGAACAGAGGATTCATCGTTAACATGAACAAACTGAGATTGATCTGATAAATAAGACTTAAACCAGCGTAGAGCAGTTCCTTTAATGCCAATTAAATGTCCCAAGCTCTGTAATAAGATATGATGGTCAATGGTATCAAATGCAGCACTAAGATCTAATAACACCAATACAGAGATAAGTCCTTTGTCTGATGCAATTAGAGAGAGGAGCTCATTAGCAATTTTCACAAGTGCTGTCCCTGTGCTATGATTAACTCTAAATCCTTACTGAAAATCCTCAAATAAGCTGTTGCTATGCAGGAAGTCACACAGCTGTTTGGTGACTAATTTCTCAAGAAATCTTAGAGAGAAATGGAAGGTTGGATATAGGTCTATAGTTGGCTAAAACATCTGGATCAAGGTTAGAAGAAAATAGGTTTAATTAAAGCTACTTTAAAGTACTGTGGTACATAGCCTGTTAATAAAGATATATTGGTTATATCTAATAGAGAAGTGTTGACTAAAGGTAAAACTTCTTTAAGTAGCCTAGTTGGGATAGGGTCTAAGAGGCAGGTTGATGGTTTAGATGAAGAAATAATTGAATTAAATTGATAAAGATCAAGTGAAGCAAAGCAGTCTAAACATACATATGGTTTTACAGCTGTTTCTAAGGTTCCTGAGTTTAGAGATAAGTCAGGTAAAGGCAGGTCTTGGTGAATTTTGCTTCTAATAGCTAATCATATCTATTATTATATCTAATAATATAATTTTATCATTGAAGAATCTCATAAAGTTGTTATTACTAAGAGCTATGGGAATACTTGGCTCAGTAGAGCTGTGACCTTCTGTCAGCCTGGCTACAGTGCTGAAAAGAAACCTGGTGTTGTTCCTATTTTCCTCTATTAATGACGAGTAGTACGATGCTCTGGAATTACGGAGGGCCTTCCTATACGTTTTAAGACTATCTTGCCAAATTAAACAAGAATTTTCTAGCTAACAGGTGAAAAACACAAACAACAAAATCACTAGCTAACTTATTTTAAATGTGCAAGAACTACAGACCAATACAACATGCTTAAATGAACTGACAACATAAATTATTTGACTTACAGCTCTCAAAGACGCACACACACAATCTCAACTGATTATCCTCCAGAAAGCTACTCTCTTTTTCTTTTCTCTCACTTTTGTCTCCGTGTGGCACGCGCCCTCTCGCGGTGTGAGACGCCTGCCCACGTTATTCTGCGACATGATGACCTCTTGTACAAAACTAAAGTAACAAGCCTATTTTGTAAAATGTAAGGAGTAGAATGTACCGATATTGGTGTTAAAATGTAAGGAGTAAAAGTAAAAAGTCACCACAAAAAAACTAGCAAAGTAAAAATATCAGAAAAATCTACTTGAGTACAGTAACGAAGTATTTGTACATTGTTATTTCCCATCTCTGCTCACTTTGCATGCTTTGCAAATATCCACTTCCATGAAGGAGCTATTGAGATTGTTTTCATCTGAAGAGATTTTTGTAAAGGTCATTTTAAAAGACAAGTCAATTTTTAAACATTGCGTAATGCAGAATAAAATTAATATTTTTAAATGTGGATCATTTACTGTGTATGGAAGAAAATCACCTAATGGACTCATTACTTGTAAAACCAAACTCTCCTTCGCCACATTTTTTTACATAGCACATGATCACAGGAACAGGGTCTTTGTAATCACATAATTCTGCCATACATGACTTGCATGACTAGTCTGTATAATTAGCTTGTGTGGGCAGAGTGAGGCAATCTGCTGTAAAATAACTTCTATCCCTACAGGGACATCACTGACCGTTTGTCCAGACTGCCGCTGCAGCTTTATTATCCATTAATTGGGCCATTATACCTTAAACTGCATGTGGAACTTTTGGCTTTCTCATCCTGAGGGAAGCTCTTTGCCTTTTTTGCCCCCAATACTTTAAAGTTTGATACCATTAACAGGTTTTTTCCAAATTTAGTAATTGGAATAAGAATAGCCTCTCAGATTTACTCGATCCTAGAATGCATATCATGCAAATATAAACTACACAACATAGTTCAAGATAACATACACAAGTTATGATCTATTACTATTTTAGCAATTTTAAATGTGTTCTCTTACCCTTTCTTCAAGGCAGACAATCTTTTTTTGGTGTTGAGATATTTAAGGCCCATCTGTTACCTACAAAGCCATCTATAGACATTGTAATGAGTTGCCCTTTAAACTACAACAATAGCAGATGGGGAGCTTTAATTAGGAAACAAATTGTCTCAACTACATGTCTTGAAAGGAACAGTTCATCATTTTGGCAAACACCCTTAATTGCTGTCTTAGCTGAGAGGACTGATATCATGTCTGTACGGTACATATGAAGCTACAGCCAGCAGCTGGCCAACCCCCAATTCCACAGGATCCGGAACGGCTGCGGATCGGCTCCGCTGGCTGTCGGCTCCCTGCTCTGCCGTCCGTCAACACCCACCAGGTCCGGATTTTTTGCAGAACCGCTGCGGCCATGACTGACAGCTGAAGTCACAAGGACCCACGAGATCTCGCAAATTCATGTAGAATAGAACCACAAAAACAGTTTGTTTCCATCCAAAGGAATAGAAAAGAAAACATTTCTGTGTTGTATTTTCAAGTTGTAGTGCAGGGAAATATGATTTATTTTAACTATTTATTGACCACATTTACCAAAATATTGAAGTTTTTCTGTTTTTCCCAGACAAAATCCAAAAGGTTTTCATACTAGCCACATTTGTCAGTTTTACAAACAACATCAAACAAAAAAACTAAAAACTGTCTTTTAGGTTTAGCCTTCATGCTGTTCGGAGAGCAATAATTAAACATGCATTACTTTTATTAGCTGTTCCAGTGGAGGGAGAGGGTAAACACACTTGGTAAATGTGAGCATTTTTACTGGGCATTAATACAAAGACACGAGTCTCTGGTGGTCTCTACCAGAGCAATTTTCATCAAAACAGTTTTTATTCTGCCTTGATACATCATTGGTAATATCTGCTTGTGCTCCACTTTCAACAAATCTTATGAAATGGTAACAAAAAAAAACACAAACGGTTCACGTTTGAGTGAGGATAATAAAGAAGGTAGTAGTGCTAAAAATATATATATTAATAGTCTGCAGCCATGCAAGCAACTCCTTGTTTAGCAAATATCTTTACCTTCTGACTTTAGCCTGTTAGCATGCTAAAGTCAGCAAATTAGCACTAAACTGTTGTGAATTTCAACAGTTTGCAGATATTGTCCTGGTGATGGCGCAAAATGAGTCAGGGGTTCAAATTTCTTAGGGTAAATAAAGTAAAATAAATCAAGTAAAATAAATAATTCATGAAATGAAAAAGACTAAAACTAAACACAATGTGATGATGGCATACAATAGAATACAACTTCATTGTACAACAACATGGAAGAAAAATAACTTTTTTCTTGTACACCTTTGGGACTAAAAGAAGCCTAAACCTACTGACTTAAACAGTGGTGAAGAGAAAACTACATTTCATTACATGCGTTATATTTGGAAACACTGTTGCTTAAAAAATGTTGAATATTTCATAAAGCAAACGGGCCTTTGCCGCGAGAGTACAGGTGTTACACAATGTTATTTCATATTGGTAAAGCTGCATAAGTGCTTTACTGTTAAATTATGTATTCTTCACTTCTTAAACTATTCAGTGGTCCACCTACAGTAGATAATCTTAAATCGGACGGCCTGCAGAAAAATATCCAAACTTTAAAAACAATTTCTTTGTGAGAGGTTGAAAGAATGTGAAAAGCTTTTTCTCAAATGTGGTACCTAAATGTGGGAGATGGATTCTATTTTCTAGCAAATGTATTTGCTATACATTGGACTTCAGCATAATGTCTGCATTTAAAAGAAACCTCCTGGCCCGGTTTGAAAACCATCTCACATTGAACAAAGAAAAATATAGCATGAAACGCAAGCAGCTTGTTAAGTCACAGTGAGTCACGGCAATGCCAGTAAAGCGGTCGCAGATGTGTTTACGTATTTTAAAACTTTACACAGACAGCATATAATGACAAGATCAATGTGCAGTTAACATTACATTTCCAAGACAGACAGGCACAACAGTGTCCTCTAACAAAAGTATTCACTATGCCCTGGTGACAGACTGACAGGCTGGAGGTTCTAGAGCAAGGCAAGGCAACTTTATTTCTCCATCAAATTTCAGCAACAAGGCAAGTGAAAGTACTTCACGTAAAAAATTAAAGAGCAATTAAAAACGTTCATGGAAATAAAATCAGGCTAAAATAGAATGAGATACAAATACAAGAATACGAGTTACAGGAGGGAATGTAGGTGGTGGTGTGTAAAATGTTTTAAATAAATAACATGTTATAAGTAAATAGAATAATAGGTCTGGAATTATTTAGACAACAGATTTTTTTTTTGTTTTTAAAGAGGAAAAAGTACTGGAAAAAGGTACCGCTGGGCAGTGGGACCAAATTTCGGTTACCAGTAAAAATGTGAATGGAACCCAACCCTACCCGCCACTTTTAAATTGTTCCCGGTGCATACCGCAGTTAGTAGATCTGAAGAGGTTAATTATACAGGAGAGAAGCCAGTCATTTACACTAAGTTAGGGGCAAAACCTTTCACAGTGCTCATTTTTCCTTTTGTGACTTTTGTTAAAATAAAATAAATAAAATACCAGTCCAGTCATATTTTGTCTTTGAAGTATTCTTTAAAATAGTGTTAAAATCTCATCTTGTTATCGCAAACCTATCTATATCCATGACGTTCCACTTCCTGGATTGCTCCGCTGCAGTCGGAAATTCCTCCAGATGTCCCTCTTCTCGGCCGGATGTCCATTACCTTTCTCATTCTTTGTTTTGGAATTTTAAACTCCGGTCGATTTATGAGAACTATCAGTTAACTGCTCCTCAGATCTCTGCAGGGTGATGTCTACTGTCCTTGCTCAGGTGTTTACATGCCTAAAAAATAACATCTGTCCACATGCACCATCGGGTCAAATGAGGAAAACTCATAAATATATCTTGTGTTATCTGTATTCTGTTATATCCTCCTCTCGTTCATAATAAGGTTCATCACAACTTCAGGTTCATCACACACAGCAAACCACATCTGTTTCTAATTTAGCTAGTGTTAATGTCAGGGAAGAAAAAGACTGTGAGCAAGTAAACATTGGCAGGTTAAAAAAATGATTTACAAATGTTTGATGAGGAAAGAGATACAGTTGTTTAAAAAAGTGAATAATTCTCAAAATCCTTAGAATAGCTTTTAATTCCATAATTCTAATGCATTGGGAACACTGCACATTCAATTTGTGTTTGTGTTGTACCGTTACAGAAAGTTAAGAAAAAGGAATATTAGGCTATTTCTAAAAATGCAAGTATAAACGGGTTTTGTGTGGCAGGCAACCTTTAAGGACACAAACAATGTGTTTTGCTGAGTAAAACTGAAAGCAAACAGAAAATTTGTTTACATGAAATTACCACTGGCACCTTTAAGTGAACCTAGCTACCTCAGCAGTCAGTATTAATGCATTTGCATGCCAGAAGGACATCGACTCGCATGACTTCTGCCTGGCAGTATCGTGGCTGTAAAACGCTTCAACTGCAGGACCAAAATGAGGTCACACTAACTTCACTTATTGTATAATTGAGATATATATATATATATATATTAAAAAAATGCCAATCACTTGTTTAAACTGATATTTTTAATACTCTGCAGCTACAACAACATAACTAATTATGTCTCATGATCATTTTTGGTGTACAGTATGGCGTGCCAAACAATGTGGTTGTGACAAGTCAGTAGTGCAGGGGCCGCTGATGCCTCGCCCTCTTTACAACATACTGCCATCAGTGACCTGAGCATAGCATATAATGAGATTAATTAGGATGAGATGATGTCTTTGTTGTGAAGCCAAAATAATGCCCTCATAACTCAAAAAGGTCAATTACCAATGGCCTACGATTACCTCAACAGACACTGCTTTTAATAAAAGTAGCTCTCGGTTTCTGTGGGACAGTCTATTGTTATGGCAGCCCTTTACTGTTTTGCTTAGTATTTTAGTTATTTTTGTACTGACTCTGTTATCTTTTAGCTTGGGTAAATCACAACGCTGTACTATAACCATCCCTTATAATATTGTCATTAAATCATTTATGTCACATATGTTTTTCCAGACTACATCAGTGGAAGAGCTCTCTAGTTGAGCTGCATAGCATCCACCTTATTCCACACTTCAAAATGAATGTGGCACATCCATTTTTCTCCCTTCATGTCACTGGAAAACAGATTAATATTTATTATGAGGCCCAATGTATTTGAAGTTGAAGTTGGATCCTACCTGAGCAGAGCAGTATTAGCTGTGTGATAAACAACCCCTCACTATTTGATAAATAATCCAAGAGAAACACAGACAGAGCTATGAAAGTTTTATGCCCTGTGCTGCAGAGAATCTTTCATTCACCGAATACCAGACATAACTCGGGGAGCGGGCGGAATCCCAATATTTCTCTATTTCTTTCCATTTGTTTTCTCCCTCACTATGTCTGTCTCTACAAATATGTCTATAATGCATTTTTCTCTCTTGCTAGTTTTGTGTTGAATGTTTGTATTGGGAGATTCTTTTACCCCCAGCAAGCTTGGGAATAATGTTCTCTGCATGCCAACAAGTTGTGCACCCAAACTGTATGCGTCTTGATATACTTTTTCCCCTGCAGCCACCAATTACTGACGATGCTATTTCTAAAGCATGGGTCTCAAGTGCAGAGGAAGCAATAGAGTTAACTATCCAAAAGGAAGAAACACACACACTGTTTTGGAAGATGTCTTATAAGACTGTAATACAGACGGTTGCTTCTTTGGGGATATTTTCTGGAGTGGCAGCTTGTGTGACCATCTGGTTAAAATAAAAAGAACCAGACCTTAGAGATCCATTACTTTGCTGACTTAATATTATTCCTCAAACACATTCTTCCATAAACTTACTGGACTGGAACAATGTGTAAATGTTATTCATATTCTCTTGTCACATTGAGCCAGTTTCTTATACTTTAGATCATCAGTGTTGAAAATAAGAAGTAAACCAATTTAGATGCAGAGAAACCATCATATATTACATTAAGGTGACCAGATTTCTCAGACAAAATCCGGGGACATTTGTAGCTCAGAAGCATATATACCTCCAAAACACGTCATGTTTTAAATTTTTGTAAAACTTAAAATGGGGACACTAGACCTAGAGCTGAGTATCGGATACAATATAAACTATTGAGGAAAGATTTTCCTTTGACATTGATGCAGTATGAAATGAGATCGCTGCAGTCGACAGCAGAGAAACAAGCTACAATGAAAGTTAATGGGATAATTGTCCAGCTTGTATTGTATAAAGTGTTCGTTTTGCCCGCTGACAGACTCAGATTAATATTCTAAGTGTCTGATAACATTATGGAAAGGATTTCTAAGGAGGCTGACCTTTCTGTTAAAGATTAAGATAATTTTTTTAAAACATAAAAGTCCACGAAATTGTGTTCGCTAAACCCACCAGACTCCATGTAAATAATCAGTGATTTTAGCATCGTAAAATACGACTTTCTGAAACATCTCTGAGCTCTGAGCAGCGCTGCTTGATCGGCTCCGTTTGGTCAGAGTTTTCTTTCTTTCATTCCAATTTCGGGTCTGTCAGTCACAGTGAAAACCGGGGACATTTCCAGGGACAGATCCAGCCGGGGACAGGTCACCAAAATTGGGGACTGTCCCCGGAAACCGGCGATGTCTGGTCACCCTATATTACATTCATATGTAGTGTATTGATAATTGTCCTGAATGCACTGTAAAACATTGCTCCCTTTGATATGGAGCTTAAAGAGTGAGAATAACTATTGAGGCGTTATTTTTAGTGGCACGGCAGTAGGGATTGCAATGTCGGTGACATACAAACATTCATGGTTCCCAAAGGATGGATTTGAATAACTTTTGTGATCTCTTGACCTCTCTTCCTCTCAAACCACAATAAGTTTCATATTTTTGGTTTTAAGTAAATGTTTCAACAACTGATTGCCATGGAATTTAGTACACATATTCATGTCTCCATCAGGATGAATTCTAATAATTTTCAGCATCCCTTAACATTTTAACTATCAGGTCAAATTTTATATTTGTCCAACACCTTTGTTTATGACCAAAAGCTGCTAGCGTGGTACGCCCTCATACATACCTTTGACTGGGTAGTAGTCCTTACGTATTGTAGTCCACTTCACAGAAGGAAAGGCTGTACAGCAATGTGCTGTACAACAAAAATATGGTGTTTTTTAAATTAAACTATGTGAACCTATTATAGATATAACCTCTAAATACAATAATGAACCGGAGCATAATATAATCACTTTATTATCAAAAATGCACTAAAGCTTTAAGCACAAAGCTGTGCCTCAGTATAGCCTCATAGAGCTGCTAGCATGGCTGTAGACTCTTATTCTTGTTGGTGTATACTTATATACTATACTTACAATATGTAGCCTAACTTTAAACATTACAATTCTAATTAAGACAAGATAACAAAGATGTACGATGGCACTGCATTCATTATTGCACAGGTTGTCAGCAAATTGTGTGTACTCACTTTAACTAGTTAGCTAGTAAATGGCATGTTTTGAAGAAAGACTTGACTTCAATTTTATTTAAAAATGTTTGCAGATATTTTCAGCATCCTCTGAATTGCTTTTGTATTGCAATAGGGCATCAACACCTATTCACTACCTGTCATTGTAAGAGATGGGCCCTGTCAACCACCCAGAGCTAAACCACTATTATCCAGCCAAAATATGCTCAACCGAAAGGTATGTTTGTGCTTTTTTAGGGGAGTTTTCTTTCTAACAGCAACATCAAACCCTAGGAATGTTTAAATGTTATTTCAGCTTGTTAAGATGTGTACCAGCTTCCTACCAAATGATGTACATGGACAAGACAGTGTGTCTACATACATTTCAAGGCTTCAGGTTACATGCATTTCAAAGTAGTAAGCTCATCCAGATAAGGTGGGAGTATAAGTAAAGTACAGAATTTGTGACAAGTATGTTTTTTTATATGAATACCACAGGACAATGATAGGTGTACCACAACTTAAATGCTTGGATGTGCAATTTTGTATTTCAGTTTTTAAACTGCATTTGTATGATTTCTACATTTCTAGAGATACACATTGTGTTAGCCTTTTATTATTACTATGTTCATTACTTTTTTGGAGATCAAAATCTATTAATATATTTTAAACAAACTGATAAGCAAAAGTGCAAAACATTGGTCTAGATGACAATATACTAGAAAAGTACACTACACATACACATCCTTCCTTGCCATCAAATGTTTCACATCAATACAAATAGGAAATACGGGAAAGAAAAAAAATGGGAAGGAAAAACACAACAGAAAGAACAAGGTCTGCAGCTCACAAACAAGACACACAGAAACAGACAAAGACAAATACACAAACAAGCGGTATTGACAGGGAGTCCGGCATAAGACAAAATGGATCAAACATACAACCATACAAGCAAGAAGGCTGTAGCACAGGTCTGCAGCATGGATCTCAATTGGAAGGCCAAAGTGGCCAGATATTGATAAGACCTAATAAAGCCTCGATACCATACCTTAGGTTTTAGGCTGCCCAGTAAATAACTTCTGGATAGGATAGTGGGCAGAGACCTCTACCAGGGGACACTCTATGCATGGAGTACTGAGCTTAATTGAAGGTAAAGAAAAATGAAGAATGTGGTAGATTGAATGCATTTTTAGAGTAGACATCTTAAGTCACGGCCGTTTTCCTTTCCAGCTAAATTTAGATACTGGTGATTGTAATTTATGCCAATAACCAGAAGGAGGGGAAAGAGGTAGAGCTCACAAAATTAATACTGGGTAAAGCATACATTTTACCCACAGAGATACGGGCTTGAATAGACATGGGTAGACCCATCTGTTTTTCTATATCCTTCAAAAACGTTCAGAGTACCAGAATAGTTATGCTTAACAATCCAGTTTAAGATTGGGAAAACCTTAATGCCTAAATATTTTAACTGCTTAACAATGGGGATGTTAGCAGGGATGATCGAATTGCGAGCAGAGTCATTCAAATGATGTAATGTAGAAGTTGACCAGTTAATTTTAAAGCCTGACAAGCTTCCATACTCCTCGCATAGTGATAGAACATGAGAGGGGTTTTCTAAAAAAAAAGAAAATACTATATGCGCAAATAGTGAGAGGTGATGCTGTGTATTAAAAATGCATATTGGTGACACCATAATTAATTGACGAATAGTTTAAGCCAGAGGCTCTAAAGAGAAGACAAAGAGTGCAGGACTCAAGGGGCAACCTTGGCGTGAAGATCTAGAAACTGGAACCAAAGAGGAGGAAGTGTGTCCGGTTAAGACACTCGCTGAGGGTTTAGAATACATAACTTTAATCATACCAATGAAAGTGTTACCAAAGCCCATCACCTATAAGACTGATCATAGAAATGACCACTCAAGTTTGTCAAAGGTTTTCATTGCGTCAACAGGAATAAGTGACATTGGTGTCTTACTGTCCTCTTCTGCATCAACAATGTGAAGAAGGTGTCTAACATTATTCATTCAAGTTCATAATTGTATTTAGAAGTTATATCAGAATTAGTTTACGTGTTTAATTTAAACAAACATGTGTTTGTTGAGCTCTCTGTTTTAGCTACAGAGTGAGGGTATCTCACTTCTATTCCATCTTTGTTGGGAGTCACACATGCACAGTAAGTAAGGACTACTACCCATTCAGAAGCAGAGTATGTGTACCACGCCAGCAGCTAGGTGAGCATTATAACGTGTGTTGTGACACACGTTTGTCACGGAAGTAATGGCTGGACTGCAATAGAGCTGTTTGGAGCAGTTGGTGAACAGTGTTTTCTGTTGAGATGGTAAGTCCCTTTGGGGTGAACTTTGGGCTTTTTTACTTTGTGAACCTAATACATGCACAAAAAAGATATATAACACAATAAAGTAAAGGGTAAAAGCCCCAAAACATAATATGAGCACTTTATGTTGTTGTCAAATTGGTGAAAATTGGCCTTAATTTGCCTTTTTTTCCCAATAAGTGACACATATACATTGTCAGAGTGGTGACGATATTCATTTGCTTCTGTTTTTGTAAGATGCAGTGCATTGAGCTCACTACAAATTAAACAACATATTTGCCTTGTTTGTTTACGTTTCTTTAAACATTGACTAAAAAAAAAACAATTTAAACTGAAATGGCTTTTATAATCTATCATTAACAGGCCTGTTTCAACTGAACTGAACACTAAATAATTGGGCTATCAAGACAAAATGTTAAACATTAAAATGTCATTATTATGTTATTTCAGTGGTGTCTCTGCTTGAACAAAAATCGAATTTATCAGGACAGAAACTAACAGGTTTAACTCTTTGGTGGACAAACCAAGGTCAAGATATTAACTTTTTGCTAAATGCAATTAATGGTTTTATTGAGGCAAACTCCTGCTGTTAGAGAGACAATTGCCAAAACTGGCTGTATTAACTCTTCAACTCTATTTTTATTCAGCTCTGTAGACAGAATGGGATTGTGGGAGAAAAGAATCAGTTTTACTCTCTGTGGCCTCTTCTACTTTCTCTCATTGTCTCTCTCCATTATCTCCATTACCCCATTCTTTTTATAATGACTATCTTTACTGATTTATGAATTCAATTGATGAATAGGAATTGAATGATTGAATTATTTCACTAACAACAAGGCTGACAGTTACTAAATAAAATAAAAGTAATTTTCCAATTAAAATGCAGAAATCTTGCTAGTTTAACAAATCAATGTAAAATGTCAACATAATGACACCTGATAATTTAAATATCACATTTCAGAGAAGCATCAAGTCATACACTCAACATATGCAAATAAAATGTAAATGTGCACCTACTATTTTGGATTTATTGTTTAAACACAAGTTTTTGTCATCAAATTGTTTTTATTTTATTTGTATACATTTAGAAATTACAAACAGTGACAAACAATTACAAACAATACCCTGAGAGTGGGAACGTGTCCCAGGACCAAAAAATAGAGAGAGGTTAGACAGGAGGGAGGGAGACAAAACAACACATGCAGAAACAGACACATACATAGACAGACACAGGACAAGGGACCAGACACCTGCACAAGTTAATGCAAAGGCTGTGGTACAAGGCTACAGCCCGGACCTCAACGCTTCAGCGATGCTCAGCCAAGTGTTGAGAGTCCGTCCTGGCGCTCCATTAATGCGCGCCATAGAGAGTTCCATATATACTACATCCAACAAGGAAAATGTCCATGCACAGATAGACAGTATATAAACATTTTTGTTCATGATTTCGGATCTAGATGAATCCAGAAGGTCCCTGAGAAAATGTTTTTGTGTGTTTGATTTGGTTGGGCTGAAAACACCAGTGACATGTTCAAAGTGTGTTCTCTGTTCTCAGATGAGTAGAATATACGGAAGATATATTTTCCAACAACATGAAGACAGACTGTGTGAATGTCAGAGGAATGAAGGCAAGAATAAAATGGATGCCCTGTTTGCTCCCGACTGTGGGAACAGAGACTTTCCCATTTTAACAGTAGCAGCGTGACTCTAGGGATGGCAATGCTGTTTGACCATCAGTCCACCTTTTTGATCCAGACTGAACTATTCCAACTGCTGGATGGTTGTTATGATAGATGTCTGTAGATACCACTGTCGGTAGCCTACTGGTCACAAACCGGTAGTCAATGATACACTTTTTTATAAAAACCTCAACTCCTGACAGTTTTTGGAAGAAGGAAATAATAGGAGTAAAAAGGCAAACCAGCTTTCATTACAAATGCGGTATCTGACTGGTTTAGAGGACTTGTTGGAAATCTGGTATAATAACTGTTTCTTTCAGCAGTCACTCTTCACTAGGTGTTGACAGTCATAATGTTAAAATACACACACCATACATTCCTTAAATCTTAATGTGAATTTGTTCATAAAAAATTATTGTCAACAATTTGTAATCTAGGTATAAAGTCAAATTATGTCTTGATTTTCTACGCTGACTAATCTGCAAACATCCTGGTGCACAATTTACTCAAATCCAGAAACAAACATGCCATGCAACCACTCTAGTGTAGTGGATTATTCTGTCCAAAGTATTTGGTGACCAGCTGGTACTGCTGATATTCGCTTAATCCAAAAAGATCTGATGATCACAGTGCTTCCCATGCAAAGTTTAGCCTCTTGCTTCTGCGGAAAATAAATCTATGCAAATTAGTAAGATATCATCTGGCAACCTCTCATCTGGCAACCTCTGGTGATGTTTTGAGAAGCAATTATTTTTCTGCAGAACAGTGTTGGTGTTTTCACTTATAAACTTGTTGCAGAAAAGTAAAACTGAGTTTGCTTGTTATCACACTTGTTTTATTTCTCTCTGAAAAACAGTGGAAACACTAAGACTGGCATTTTCCATATTACACATACTGCTGAGCAGCAAAGTTAAAAACATCATGGAGGAGTGTCAGAGATTTTTTACACAACCTCAGGCAAACTTGAGAATAGACAAATGTTTCAAACGTAACATCTACACCTTCATTATAATGGTAACAGGAATAAAGCACAATTGGTTGTAAAATATTGTACATATTTGTTTTTGTTAAACTTCAGCTCACCATCTCTAACAGAACCTCTGAGCCTGGATGGCAACCCCACCGCCACGTGGAGGTTTCTGAACCAGCTGCTGTTCACTGAGAGGCAGCCAACAATGACTTGGCACAGAGTAAACAGCCTCAGACATCCACAGCCCAAAGGAGAAAGAGATGCAACAACTGACTAGACATCAGGAGACCAGTAAACATGTTGCACTTGTCATTTCCAGTCTGACTCCCCCCCCCAGATGTCTGTCTCTTGGCAAAACAGAATATTGTCTTAGTGCTGGGTGAGGAATCAATCGAAATGACTGCACTAGTATGAAAACAATTGCAAAGAAAAAGAACAAGAAAAACAAAACACACAGAACTGACTAAACACTTTTGTACAATTTTCAAATGTTGCACCTGTCAATACAGAACAAAATATTCTGTAACCTTTTTTGCCGTCAATACTGCCAACGTTGCCTTTGCTGTTATCAAATCGGTATATATTTATGTTTAACATGAAGAATACTACTCCTTCTACTATACTACTGCTTGAGTGCAGTAAATATCCACAACTCTCTGCCCATATAACAAGGGTGATCCAAATCACATGACTTTTTTCAGCAGCAGCACCGCTACAGACACGTTTCTGTTGTGTAAAGACAGAAACACCAGGCAGCCGGCACGTGTGCCGGAGCCCTTATCACTATTTTCCACCGGCGCATAGAGGCTCTGTGCTCTACTCAAGATACGCAGCAGGTCTATTTTCATGCAAGCCGTGGGCCGTTTGCACAGCCGGACGAGAGTTGAAACAGCAAGCGTATCCAGTCAATTTACCAAAAGACACTCCCCAACATCCTATATGTCTCCTTTCAACACCGCGGACAACGAGAGATTCATCTTGGAAGTGAAAAAACATAATACAATAATAAGGACAACACCAGGAAAGAGAAGGCATGGACTTAAATTACAGGAGTGCAGGAGTGGAAGGAAGATACTAGCTAATTGTTGTGTAATGTAGAGTCGGGAAGCAAGACGCTGCGCTTCTACACTCCCGGTGTGGTACGGCACGTGGGGAGGAAGGAACAAAACCGCTGCGCAGCTGGAACACAGCACAGATGCCAGCAGTGGAAAATCATGGTTAATCACTGGGTTACAAGGACACCAGCGAAGTTCTAATGTTTTTTTTTTTTATTTGCTGACATGATAACTTTCAAGAGTAAAATCCTTTCTTTGGCATTTTTTAAACCTTCAAGTTAACTATTACCCAAACCAGCCTTGCTGAATCCTTTTTTACTCTCAACCATACGTGACACACCCTCAACACAGAGCCTTAGAATCTTTTTTTAATCATAGGGCTGTTTTCTGTCTGAACGTTATTGCAACAACATTTTTTTTATCTTTGTATCTTTCTGATATTTAACTTTTAACTTCATCTCTGGAGAATCAGTATAAAACAGATGTACTAGTTTCCCACAGTATAGGGCTAACTGGGACTTGACAGGGAACATTTATTATATGAAGTCAAAAGCAGTATTTGTTGTTAGAAACTGTACCCCTGACGAATTGTGTTTGGGAGAAAGAAGTTCGAGAAATAATTAGTATACTCTGGGTAGCGCTGTTTAGCCTTGTAGTGCAAACTGCAGTACGCAGATGCCACATGAGTAATTGAGTTAGGCAGACGGCCATGTAGCTTGAATATAAATCTCAAAAGTGAGACAGATGTGGTCACTTTGTTAAAAGGACGGAACAGAAATGTATTTAAGGGAGTGAGTCAAATGACAAAACAAAGAGATACAGACACACCATCCCCTTATAAAAAGGCAATGTATGTGATCACTCACTCACACACACACACACACTCTTCTTCCACTCAAATAGACAACTTTCACATGATGTCCTTAGCCTACTGTTCCAAGTTCAAGTTACAAGCATTGCACATTCACTGACAGTTTGGGTGCGTCAGCCTCTCCTTTACAAAGCAGAAAAGAGTAGAAGGGTGTGTGTGTGTGTGTGTGTGTGTGTGTGTGTGTCGTGCCTTTATTCCAAGTGCCATCAGTTCCATAGTAGCACACAAGTTTTGCCAGCAGGGCAGAACTAAACCGCTGCAAGCTTCAGTAGCTGCTCTGTCAATCGAATTTAAAGTGGAGTTAAGGTGAATTATGAGTGTCAAACTGGGATTACCATCCAAAAATCAGTCTGCTTTTTAAATGCCTGCTCAATAATTAAACTCTGTCTGTTTTTAACATTCTGTTTTCACAGGTCGGACACAAGGCACTATAGGTTTCTTCCGTTTACCTCTTTACATGTAAGCAAGCAAGAAGTTTAAAATGTCAAAATTACATTCTGTCAACCATATAAAGTTAACTGTCTATTGATGCATATGATTATTTAATGGCATCTAGAATTCCTTATTTGCATGAAGACAAGAACAAAATGAATCAGGATTTCTGCTAACCTTTAAAGGAATTTCTATGAAGAAACTGTCTTCCACGGTCTTTAAAGGTAAACCTCCTTCTCACCCAAAGCCAAGAACACACTTATATCTGATCGATAAAAAATGTTTCATGTGCTCTAATTTTTGGAAAACCATTTGATTCTTTTTTCATGTAAACAAATGTTATGTTTACAGTACATTCAGTGTTTCTCATTGAAAGTTTTCTTTGTGGCATTTTTAGGCCTTTATTGTTAATAGGAAAGCTTACACATGAAATGGGAGAGAGGGGGGGAATGATACGCGTACAGGGCCGCAGGAACTGAACCCGGGCCACTGCGTCAAGGACTGAGCCTCTGCATGTAGGCGCATGCTCCACCAAGTGAGCTCTCCAGGCGCCCATGCATGAAACATTTTAATTTGCAATAACAGTTCTAAGTTCTAAAGAAAAAAATGCTAAAATGCTAAAATAAAAAAATTGGTTCAATTATTTGTTTAGGGTAAGTAAATAAGTAATACATTTGGATTGGACAATTTGAAAATGGCAAACTGATGGGAATAAAGATGTATTGATTAATCAAAAAGAAAATTGGCAAATGAATCAATTATGATTATTAATTGGAACCCTCGTATCCACATACTGTATATTTATATTCTTTGAATATTCACGATTAATACAACTACTTTAAGTCAAACTTGTTTAAATGTTAGATCAGTAAATCTGATCTTGACATTTTCAATGATCTCCTGCTTGGCCCAAAAATTGTGATTTGGCATGGCTTGCGCTCTACTCAATGGATTCACTAATTAAGTAATTGCACACAGTTCATAAAAAGCCTGCAGAGAGTTCTGCCACAGCACGCTGAAGAGGGCAACCTGCCAAACCGTCTGTGCTTTGTCCCCCCTGTGCTATTTATAAATGTGTTGAAACAGTTTTGAATGCCTCAGCATTTTTGTGCATTTGGACCACCCTCTTAATTTCAGTTTCTTCAAGCAGAGAAATGCAAGACTCCAGGTGAGGTAGTCTGTGTAGGTCTGTGTCAACCTCCTCATATTTTTACACACACACACACACACACACACACACACACACACACACACACACACACACACACACACACACACACACACACACACACACACACACACACACACACACCTACTGACCAGTTTGTTCACTGTGTGACTGCTGTTACAGTGCCAACGGCAGGGCAGATGTCCCTTCATATGGACAAAGCCAGAGAGAGGAGACAGCCTAGATCGCATTAGCAAATTACTACATCAGTTCATCAGCATCCACACCATGGAGCAGCCTCAAGCTCTTCCTCCCACTCCCCATCAACAGCTTTCATCTTCGTTCAGGAATCTGTCTAATGCTTCTTTGAAAAAAATGCAGGATATAAATCTGAATCCAAGTGACAGAGCCTTTCTGCTTGCATACTGAAAAGTTCCTGAATTATGATTATGAATTATGAATTATTACAGGTGTCTTTTTTTTTTTTCCTACTGTACGAGCACTTTGTTCTCTTTGCATATGTGTTTCACTTTACACCTTACAAACGGCAAACAAAGCAGACGGTTTATGCCTTGTCTATTAATTCTTAATCCTGTGCTAAATGCAAGAATGTGCTCAGAATAATGTTATCACTCCTTTAAAGGGGCTGTACTCAAAAATATTGAATTTGCATCGTGTCCTCACAGACCAATCCCCAACTCGTCAAATACCTACGTTTTGTCACAGCCATCGGAGTCTGATACCGACAGACATTGACTTGCACTATCCCTAACACACACACACACACACACATAACAGAAACTCAGATTCCAACACACAGAGAAAGTGAGACTTTAGTCTCTGCTCAGGATATTTTGATAGACCCAGTGAGCCCTGTTCAGTATCTGAACGTGAAATTATAAAAGACCAAAATGCTTATTTTGTCATTAATAGATTAAGATTGACATCAGACTGACATTTCACTTGCTTCCAAGAGATCTTTTTTTACACCATTGCCCCAATGCAGTTTCCTAGTGTGAAATAAGCAGAAAAACCTAAAGTTTACATAATTCTTAAATCATGCTCTTAAGGGCTTAGCACAAATAATCTCACTTTACAAAAAACATGAAAACAAGCTTAAAAACACCAAATATAAACAGAGCTTGTACTGGCGTTTCTTTATGTTCTGGGTGCAGAGAATCAACAGCAAACAGAAGACTCAAGTCAGCGAAGTGAAACAATTCAGTTTTCTGACTGTAGGAGGCACTTCTAAGAAAGCATCTATACCAATAACAATGCTTTAAACATGAAGCTTTGTGCATGAGCTCACATCAACTCACACTCGTACATTTGCCACATTTGCATACTAACATGTAAACAATTTACAAAGTAATTAACAGCTGTCTGCACATGTCATCAGCTGTTTAAGGGCTTGCTGCATGTCTCTGTCTGTGATTTGCTGGAGTTTATGATGGCATACTAAATATTCATCAGGGATACAAATCAAAACCCATTGGTCCATAATTTATCAGGTCAGCTTAATATGCACAAAAGACAAGTACTGTTATACAAAATATGATTTCAAAGTGGACTAATTTCTCTCTCAGATTTCCATTTTAATTCCATTTCTACCGATTATCTTTCTACTCACGAAAGAACTGGAAAGGCACCCCAGAGTCATGGAAGTTGTTTCCATAGAAACCGCTATCATTTTTCAGTGTCACAAAGTCAAGTCATCAACAATTAGTGAATGTCTAGCTGCTGACCAAAACGAAAAAGGAAGAAGTCTGAACAAGTGAGGGGTTGCGGCAGGGCGTAAGGCTACTGTTGCAATGTAAAGGAGTACTTAGTAAGCTTAAATAAAAGCTTTTAATGATGTCAGATCGCTGAATGACTTGGATGTAATTTTTTTTTTTTTGCATAAACTTGTTACCCTGGATTCAACTTGAGCATTCCTGTATTCATTTTTACAGTTTTGTAACTCACAATACTGACAAAGCAAACTACAGTTAAACCTTTTAATGCTGGTGTGAGGCTTTGTGTGCATAAAGAAAAAAACCTAATGACAATCGCTCCCTGCTGATTTCTCAGTTACTCTGATCCAGGTGAGATGTGTTTCTTCAGTGTCTAACCAAAGCTCTACATTGATTCCTTCTCCCCATCAATGAAGCTGTGACAGCTCCAATCGTCCTTTCCTTCAACCAAGCTGGCAGGAAAATCAACTTGTCTCATGCCGTCAAAGAATGTCTTCAAGAGGAAAAAGTCTTCACCTGTGGTTGAGACAGTCTTTATCATTCTGAAAAACAGCCTAAAGAGGTTCTTGAAAGGGAACACTCTAAGGGAGACTGTAATGGTATTGTGTCCATTTATCCAGGGCTGCCACCAGCTGGAGGGCCATCAAAAGGAGACAGACACCCAATAATACCTTTAAAAGTGTAAATGTCAGTGAGTGGCAAAAGTACTTTGTATTTAAAAAAATATTTTTGCATCTACAGTTGTGTTCAGAATAATAGCAGTGTTTATAAAAGTGAATAATGCTCAAAATCCTTAGAATAGCTTTTAATTCCATAATATCAATGCATTGGGAACACTGCACATTCAATTTCAAATCAAAACATGACCAAAATTTATCAAATTTGTGTTATACCTTTACAGAAAGTGAAGAAAAATTAATATAAGGCTGTATTTGCATTTTTCTTTACAAACTCAAACATGTTCTGTATAAACTGAAAAATGTCTCAAGGGTTTGCTTCACTTTGAATCACTGCACTAATATGTAGTTGCATAACCATTACTGCTTAACCATAACTGCTTCACATCTGTGTTGCATGGAGTTGACCAACTTGCCATTTGCCACCTGTGAACAGGTATTCACAAATGATTTCCATCTTCTGAATGCCGTAAATCATTTAAAACTGAGCATGCGCAACTCACATCTGCACTGAACTCACATCGGGTAGTGACACCCCTGTTCCGTTTCAAAACCTGGTGCCTGAATTACCCACAATGCAACTTGAAAGCCAAAAGTTCGGTCTGAGACGTGGGTGTTTTATGCTAGTAGTGGATAATCTAGCCTCAAACGGCTAGCGTCAAGCGGGGATGAGGAACGGAGCACAGAGGTCTGGTAAGCTCACTTATTTCCCAAATATATCCAAACAGTTAAAAACAATGTTCTGAAAACAATGTATTTATGTTTATGTATGCTGCAGCCAGGTTAGGAAAATATGATTTAATTTAATAACTCAGCACAATGTCATGCTATTTTATTTCTCATTCTTTGTCTCTGTGAAGAGGTCAAGACTGGCCATTTTTCCTCTCACTCACCCCCTCTCTTCCTCTCTGACAGATTAGATCAAAACCAAACTATTACCATATAGAAAGAAACCAGTTGTAACATTGCAGGAAGTAACCTTCTGTCTCCAACCCCCTGGTGTCTTAGACTAGGTTAAGAAAATAGAATCTTGATTCCTGTATTTTTGTGAGGATTTCTCATCTACATGATAAGAAGCTTTTGATCTGTGACCGAAAAGGACCCAAAAGGGGGAGAGTTTAGAGTCATGTCCTTCATCTTAGGCAGCAAAGGAAGCCACTGAGATGCGCCCAACACGTCGCCATGCCAACGGCGGACCATTGAGAATGGGTTTTAATACACGTGGTGAAATGGAATTGCCCCCAGGTGCAGGGATATAATTCTGAAACTTAGAATGATTCAAGATTGATGTGACTCCAGGAGGGAGGCATGCCATTCACTCTACTGACAGCTGCAGTGTAACATTTGACTTTGTCATATCATTTTCATCATGCTGTTTCATTAAACCTTTTTGTTAATTCTGGACCCAAGCCTCCTTATTTAGAGATTTAAAGAATACACTGTTAGTTTTTTCTAACAAAACCCAAGATTCTTTTAATTTTCAAAGTGATTTTGTCCAGCTCCCTCCAGAGCCACAAAAGGCTTTAAACTTCTTCTATTTAAGCATTGTGTTCATGCTGAGGTTGAAAACTCCCATCAAGACCTTCTGTACGAACAGACACAATATTAGTACACTGTACAAAATGTTTTAGAAAATCATTAATGGATAGTTGTCAGGCAAGTTTCTTTCTTTAAATGCTGAGTTATTTATTTATAAGTCAAATATCTAAAATGCTTCCCTAATGTGCACTTAAAAGGTGCAATTAGAATAAATATTGGAACATAAAATTTGGTCAGGACATGCATGAGTGTTAATATATGCACCTCGATAAAAACTGTTCTGACATGCCTAAAACCAGGATCAGTCATAACAGCGAGACTGGTGATTAAATTTCTTATTATTTGGGAAATAATAGATTAATCACAGGGTGCTGATGGATGTCTGGCCTAGGGCACCACATCCAGAAACAGCACATCACTTATCCTCCATCAAGTGCAAAAGTGGTTACATAGAAACTGTACAAATATTTTCATTGAAACTGCTCTCTTTTCTCACACTCATTTTACAACACCTGAGCTCTATCCTTGTTGAAATAAAGTTATACTCACTGTTTTTCATGTTGCCGCCCAACAGCAGGGGTTAGGATTTAAACAAAATCTCTTATTGACATTGTCAGCCACTTTGAAACAACTGGTTTGTCATTAAACACATAATTAGAATATAATTACTTTTTGATATATTTGGCATTCAATGTTTTCATAAAGATTGTTCAAGGTTTCAAACAGTTATGACTTATTTCTTTAATTAGTTAAATATAATCAAATCAACTGTGCAGATTAGGTGCTCCTATATCCATTTAATTTGAAATCATTATTTGAAATTGGTTTTAAAAATTGTTTCCCCATTGACAAAAATACTTTAAAATGATCATACATTTTGAAACCTATGGAATTATGCAAGGTGATATTTTGGGAATGATATGGGGAAACGATGGTGGAAACTTCAACAGATGACGAGTCCAATGACCCGCCTGCTTTACACACACAAATGTCTGTACAAGTGTGACTCCTGAACATCAGTATAACTGCTTTTTTATATTCTTCTTGTCCTTACACATTTCAGTCTATTTCTGTGGGAGAGTTACCTTCAAACTACCACTTATATGGAAGACACTTCTAATAAAAAGAAAAGATTTACACATTCCAATCTATTCTAAACTGTGGGAGAGGGTTACCTCAAAACCACTCCTTATGTGGAAGTCCCTTAGAATAGATGAAATACATTTGAAAACCTGCATGCTTAAATATTCCAACTATCACATAGTATCTCCTAAACCATTTATTTCACTCACACAACCTCTTTATTGTGATCGAGAGCTGGTCGTTACCTTTTTGTTTTAATTGGACTTTGAGAAATGCATCTCCATAATGGGTAACAGCACTGAGCTCAGGGGAAATTTGGAGCAGGGAAAAAGGTCAGTGAATTCTGGATACACTGATCATCCAGCACCTGCTAAAGGGAGAAAAATGCATTTCGTGAAAGAAAGACAATATTGTATACAGGACCTGTGTCCAAGCCAAAACATGTGTCCTGTTTGGTGTGTGACTACATCACACACATTTGGTCTGTTTGTACTATTGGCCACTGGAGTTTTACTTTGTTTTGAGACTATGAGCAATGTAATTACGATATTTATTTGGACACAAAAGATTCCACACTTGCATACAAGAGAATAGCTTCCAATTGAAAACCATGGCAAAAATTTAAAGGTAACACATGATAATCATGTTCCAGTAACTGGGAGTGTACATTGACAATAAACTGGACTGGGCTATAAGAACACTGAAACTCTATACAATAAGGACTAGAGCCTTCTTAATATTCTGAGGAGGCTGAGATCCTTCAACATCTGCCAGACAATGCTGAGGATGTTTTATGATTCTGTGGTGGCCAGTACTAACCTGTGTGCTGTTGTGTGCTGGGGAAGCAGATGGAGGGTAGCGGAAGCCAACAGATTAAATTAACTAATCTGCAAGGCCAGTGAAGTTGTGGGGTGGACTCTCTGGGGCCAGTGTCAGAGAAGAAGATTCTGTCCAAGTTATGTGTCATCTTGCACAATGTCTCCCACCCACTCCATGATGTGATGGTCAAGCACACAAGTACATTCTGTGCATGACGTATTACAGAGATGCACAAAACAGGAAGTCATTCCTGCCTGTGTCCAAACTTTTCAACTCCTCCCTCAGAGTGTCACTCTGAGTCAATAGACCAGGACTTATGTCACTCCGGTTAGGAATTATTACCTCATAATTCATTTAAATTTATGTGTAATACTATTACCACCATTTTTGCATTTTATCACACTTAATCATAACCCTTTTTAGCATCATTTACATTGTTGTATATTGTAAGATAAATATATTTATCATAGTTTTAATTGGATTATTATATTTCAATTATACAATGGAGCATCTGTAATGTAACCCAATTTTCATCTGGGGATCAATAAAATGTTTCTTATACAGATTGTTTTTTTTATCATTTGCAGTTCTGTTTATACCACGTATGTCATCCTATAAATTACGACATGAAAAAAATTGTATTTTATTTTGTAACATTCAATGAGAAAATGAGCTTGCTTTTTGTACAGCAGCACAGGTGGGGAAAACTATCATTAATTAATAGTTTAGAACAAGAACATTTGTGAGCACCCAGATCAGTGCATTCTTGCATTGCTTCCTTTTTTGAATAAGCAGTGTTTAGGTGACTATGCAGAGTCACACATAAACACACACCACATACAATCTGTAAATGTCAGCTGTTAGGGTTAGGGCGATGTGTTATGTTGCAGTGTTGAAATCATTATGCAGTTTACAGGCCTCTTATGCCAAATTGGCACAGTTAATAAGAGACCTTACTTCAAATTCTTTCTGTCTTTAGAAGGCATCTTAGATTTAGACTCAGATATATTTAATGAGGACAACGCACATTAATCAACATTTCTGTAAATGTGCCAGTGATACCAAGCCAGCTCAACTGTAGTACCTAGTATGTATTATAAACCTGCTAATACATATATAATCCTTTTACTAACACTCCTGTATATTCTGTATAATCTGTGCATAGATCTCTTTATATTTATACACAACATTTTATAGTCCCTTACAATTGTTTTTTTGCTTATACACATACTTTATATTTTGGATAATCTGTATAATCTGTCATGGAGCTCCCATATTTATATTTTTTACACAACATTTTATAGTTTTTTACTATTACATTTACTTATACATAAAATTATAGATAATCTTTATACCTTGTATAGCACTTCTGGATAGATGTAAACCACATTTCGTTGCTTGTACTTGTGACAGTGCAATGACAATTAAGTTGAATTCTATTCTATTCTATTCTATTCAATTTCAAGAAAGAAAAGCATGTTGTAGGCACTGCGCCTGCGTGGCAACTTCAGGAGCCTCGGCCGAAGCTGGAAAGCATTAAACACAGATTTCCACATTGTGGTAACCCACTGCAATAATAAGGATCTGAAAATGGTAATTATTAATACCAACATTTTTATCATTATTACCGTTACACCAGTAATTGTTACACCCCTAGTACCTACAGTGGGGCTCAAAAGTTTGGCCATCCCAGGTAAAAATTTGTATTAATGTACATAAAGAAGCCAAGAAATTATGGACAAATCTCCAAAAGGCATCAAATGACAGATTAGACATGTGTATAATATGTCACAAAAAGTTAGATTTTATTTCCATCATTTACACTTTCAAAATAACAGAAAACAAAAAAAAGGCGTTTGCAAAAGTTTGGGCACCCTGCAGAGTTTATAGCATGCACCGCCCCCTTTGGAAAGCTGAGACCTGACAGTGTCATGGATTGTTCTCAGTCATTGTCTGGAAAGACCAGGTGATGTCAATCTTAAGGTTTTAAATGCCCAGACTCATCTGACCTTGCCCCAACAATCAGCACCATGGGTTCTTCTAAGCAGTTGTCTAGAAAACGGAAACTGAAAATAGTTGACGCTCAAAGCAGGAGAAGGCTATAAGAAGATAGCAAAGCATTTTCAGATGCCAATATCCTCTATTTGGAATGTAATTAAGAAATGGCAGTCATCAGCAATACTGGAAGTTAAAGCAAGATCTGGCAGACCAAGAGAAATATCAGACAGAACAGCTCACAGGGTTGTGAGAAAAGCAAGTTAAACCCACATTTGACTGCACGATCAATCCAGAAAGACCTGGAGACACTGGAGCTGTGGTACACCATTCCACTACAAAGAGATACTTGTACAAATATGGTATTCACGGAAGAGTCATCAGAAGAAAACCTCTTCTACATCACTGCCATTGATGTACCATGAGACAACTTCTTGATGTCTCTACAGGAATATGTATATTTTTCATTACAATTAGCTCCTGCACTCAGTAATCAGTCTTTCAGGAACTTGTCTCATGCTTCAAACTTCTTTGCTTGAGTTAATAGATTTAATCTAGTTGTAGAGTGGTGACTAATTTGTGGGTGGTAGCAATTTGGCAGCAGTATGAGAATCATCTGTCTTCTGACAAACATATTTCTAATTTTGTATAAATATATGCACACATACTCACACAAACATGACAAAATAGCAAAGACTACTGACATATTAAAGGCCAACCCAAGTCTATACAGAACCATTTCTGTGCTGTGTTGTACTGGTGTAAACAAAAAAAACCTAGTTCCATGGTGGAGCTGTCCACCACACAGGTTTGGCTGACAGATGACTTAGAGAGTACTTATATCGCTTAAGGGTCTTGTGTCCTGTCCTGTATTACAGAGTCCAGATTTTATTGTTATTGTTTTTTAATGCGTGTTCATCATTTAATAAGAAACCAACTGTCCAAAACCCACACAGTCATGCTGAATCCTTTTGAATCTGACAAAAAAGCAGAGAAGACAGCTCAGCATGATCTCATACTGTGATGCAGGAAGTAACTGTCCACCTTGTGTGCACCTTTGACCTCAAACACAAAATGCGTGGTAAGATGCTTTAGACATGTGTTTTGAAAGACATTAATGTTGGTGGGATTCACAGGATATCTCTGCAACAATGATGCTGTGAAAATAATACAGCAGATTGTTATATTATTTGTTTTTTAAAGAATAGTACACGATTGTTGCTGTTAGATTGGCACTTCTTTTCCCACAGGGGTTTAAGTCAGTGGATAATACCTCTGAACAGTAGTGGGTGTTACAAACTGTGATAGAAATGGTTTCTGGCAGTTCCAGAAGCAAACACTCAGGCCAACATTTTTAACTCGAGTGTTCATTTGTTTAATTAAATATACTGTATTCGATAATAGACAAACTGAACGTACAACCTGCATATGAAAAGGTAATTGATGGATTAAGTCTCTAAGGGATGTCAATCAAGCCAGTATATTAGTATCCTGTCTTTTACACTGATTAACATCTTTTGTTTATAAAGACAAAAAGGTTTGTCTGAATACAAACTTGCAATGATAAACCATGACACGTCCCAAGTTGCAAAGCACTTTGCTGAATTAAAGCAATCAACAAATTAAAATCCTCTACCACAAACAAAGTATTCAATACGTGATTTGGTGTTATCTTAAAACATTTTGCAGTCTCATCCTTTTTGGTGACAATTATGACTCATGTCCATTGTGCACTACAGTTTAAGTAGAAGACGGTGGTTTTAGGTAGAGTTCTCATTCTCAAGAGAGACCTGTTGGGGACAATACAACAACAACCAGTTGCAGACAGGCCTTTCTTCAGATTCTTTGATCAGATTATATGATTAACATCTAAATTCATTAGATGGCCGCTTGTGATACAATACTTAACCTTTGCAAAATCTTTTACATAGAAAATTGTGTTCATATTCTTCAAGAAGCTATCGTTTTGGTGTCAGTAACCCACCAAGAGCAACAAAATTATCCAGAAGAACATTTACTATTCAGAAACAAAATCCTAAAAAGATCCATCAGGCAGCTCATATTTCTTGCTGCTCTGCTCTGAGTTTGTTTAAATGTATGTTTAAAGACAATGTGGAAAACAACGGGAATAAATGAATTAATAAGGAGGGCAGTTCAAGTCATTAAGTGTGTCTCAATATAACATACTGACTACTGAAATGTCAGTGATGTCAGGAGCTTTAATCTATTAGGTTGTGACTGGTTCTCTTTCAGTCATTCGTTCGCTTCTGTGGGATACGCCTCCTCTCGTATCCCACAGAAGCACTTTCACATGATTGGTTGGCCACGTCTGACGCAAGGCGAACAAGGGGCGGTCCCCTACATAACCCACAGCCAATGCACCGTACCATCATTCAACTACCTCTTCTCAGAAGCGAACATTGTTGATACCAGGGTCTATGCTGACTGTCCATAGAGTCAAGCTCACAACTCGCTTACTGGGCGCTTGTCCCTATTCGGCAGTAGTTGACAGATAGGCTTGTCTCAAAACAATTGTCATAACCGGCCTGTCCCCAAACAGTGGTTACCCTCAGCCGAGCTCACTAGTCCCCAAACTAGAGTTTGCTGTACTAGCTTCTACAATATCGGCTAGTTTGCCCAAACATTAGCCATAGCACATCCCTAGCTGCACAGCTACATTACCTAGCTGAAAAGCTATACAGATAGAAACACAATATTGGCCAGTTTCCAAACTGCATTTAGTGTTAAGCTAGAATACCATGGCTTCCTCTCCCACCACAAAGGAAGTCATGCTAGTGTGGGTGTGCTCGTGTGGGAATAATATCTCCGTGAGTGACATTCACCCCTGTTGCAACAACTGTCTGGGGCTGAAACATGCCCAAGAAGTGCTGTCCCCGATGAGCTCACTGTGCTCGGCTGCCTATGAAAAGTCTCCATCGTCGGCTTGCTTGCCTTGCTAGTTTGACTGACCAGGACCCCATTCTGACGGTCAAACACAAGAAGCCCCAACTTCCACGAGTGCAGACTGGGCTGAGCAGATGGATGAAGAGGCCCCGCTGCTTGAGTACAGCTGTGTGCGCGAGGGTTGTGAGGACACTCCCGACGCCGGGCTGGATTCTCTCGATGGGTCGGACAAGATCCTCTCGCTTGTCCAACAATATGGGAATAAGCATATTCCATATGTGAGATACCAAACGAATGCTTGAAAGAGAATTTAAGGTTACGACCAAAACCCTGGTTCTCTGATAGCATGAGTGAGGTACCTTACCGGACCGCCTTTCTTGCGTGGAGTGAGAAGTGGTTGCTACCTTGAATGATGGCGCACGGGCTGTGGATTATATAGGGGACCATGCCTTGCGTCAGACGTGACCAGCCAATCAAGGCTGGCGCAGTGAGAAAGTGCTTCTGAGGAATACCCAGGGAGGCGTATGTGAGATACCTCACTCATGCTATCAAAGAACCTGGGTTCCGGTCATAACCTTAAGTTTTTGTAGATGTATTAAAGTAAACCTTGCAATAGTTTCTGCTTTAGGCTAAATTCACATAGCCTTAGGCACTCTGGCAATTCGCTGCAGGGTTGCACAGCAGTGCGGGAGTGTCACTTAAATGGCCCATTTGCGTACTTTAACCCCCCAATGTAGCACAAGTAGACTTTATATTTCACATCTATTGTTTTCTGTCAGATTTCTTTTTTATAGATCTCATCATTTCCAACAGCAGTTGAAGGCGGCTTCATTTTACCAAGTAAGAGAAAGAAAGGAGACGCAGGGACTTTCTACTGGCAGCAATTGACGCAGGGCTGTTAATTGTACGGTACTCACAGAAAGCATGGAAAAACGGATAAGTCTGATTACATGATGGGCCACCCCCCTGCAGCCCCCATTGCCACAGTTTAAACCCACAATGTCCACTCAACTGAATGAGAGGACTGCTGTTTTGCTAGAGCGTCTGATCTAGTCTGAATGAGCCCTTACTTCAGTGACACAATCTGGAAATCTATTTACTAATGCTGTACTCCAACTACTCCAAAAACTGCTTTCTGCATACATTTTAAACTTGCAATCAGCCATGCAGTTGCTGAATCATGCTTCATTTTACTTAAACACTGCACAGTTTAAGTGGTTGTTCACAAGGGTCAGGAGTTGAGAGGCATAGAGTCAGCATTCAACCTCTAAATACAATACTGCTCGCTGTCGTCATCTGAACCACTCCGAAATCAGTCTAGCCTCCATCTGCTGGCCTCAACCGAGTTTTAGTGAATATTTCCCAGACTAATATCTTGTAAAAAAAAAAAAATGTTTAGGCTGGCTTTGTGACTATTGATCGATGTTGGTATCTCTGAATATGTAAAATCCTTCACATTGACAGATAATCCATGTAGACCGTCAATCCCAAAGAAGCTGCAACACCCTGAACTCAGGGAGTCCCCTTAACGACTGTCAGGGTTGTCATATATTGTGTTAATCAGCCCAATAATCCTCGACAGTGCCAAGGGCCTGAGGCCCTGAGCTGTCCACCACACAGGTTTGGCTGACAGATGACTTAGAGAGTACTTATATCGCTTAAGGGTCTTGTGTCCTGTCCTGTATTACAGAGTCCAGATTTTAACTTTTTCTTAAAGTTTTGTGTCAAGATGGATGCCTCCGGGATTGGTATCGGTGAAGCTCCGAGGAGAGATGGCAAAGATTGGGCAAGTCTACACCTTCGCTAGAACACAGATACTTAATCACTGAGTATGTAGCTTGGGCTTGAATGTTTAAAGTATCACCTTGACAGGATCCACAAAAGATGAAAAATCTCAAACTCAGAACAACACTTTTTCACCGTAGTTATCTTGAGCATCAGGCGTTTAAGATTGTTGTGTGCTGCAAAGCAAGGAGAGGTTAAGTCACAGCTGACAATTGTGACAGCCAAACTTCAACGCAACATTAAATATTCACAAGTGTATATTCTCCTGACACTACTCTTTATTTGTATGCTACTTTTCTTTTCTCCATTACTGCACAGGAGTCAAAATCTTTGTCTTTGCTTTGTATCTGTTTTTCCACTTCCATCTGTTCAGTCATTGCATCTTAGGTTGCTATGATATCCTGCTGTGATAATACAGGGTATATAGGGGCTGAAATATGTGCCAACAGAAACTGAATTTGAATCGTTTATATTTGAATTGCTAAACTTGAATCATTGCAATGAAAAACTGAATCTGTATAGTATAGTTTGACATTGAATTTATTCGTTTGAAACTGAACTCCAATAAAATATGATCAATGAAAATTCAACTCTCTATATATCTTCACATTCAGTTCTCCCAATTCAAATTCAGTTCACAAAATTCAATTTCAAGTTACTGTGACAGACATCCGGGTACTTAAAGGATGAAGGAAGAGAAATCAAGCGCAGATCAATGTGTATCTTTTGTGCTCCCAAATCACCCACAATCCTATGCACGCGGCTTTGCCAGCTTGTTGAAAAAAAAAAAAAAAAAAGGTGGATATAAGCGGAATTGGAGCAGCATCGCTGACGAGGCAAAAATCATTTACATGTAAGTATCTTTAGTGTTTGCTGTACATTTGTTATCACCGTTGTGTTACTTTAATGTCAAGCTATACGCTTCAATGCTGGTACAAATTGCTATTAATAATAAGGTAGATACATCACAAGTTAACGTCACGCTAACTGAACCTATCACATTAGGCTGTTAGATGGTTTGCTGTCTTTTGTGCCATTTGTGTTTGTAAAGTTTAATGTCCAGTGGCATTTTCATCTCTTTTAATATGCCATTATTGTATATGCATAACTTTAGTAGAGATTTAGAAATTGGTGTATTTATCAGTTGTAGCTGAGGTTGGGAAGTAAATCTGCACCTTGTTTACTTTACTAGCAACGTTAAATGAAAGCTAAAATGTATGAGTAGATTCCCAGGTAAAAAGTAAAAACGTAATGTCATAGCATTCATAACAGTAAACATCTTTTTCTAGCGTTTGCTGTCTTTTAACAGGGACTAAGGAACAAATGGAGGCCGTCACTGAGGATGGAAGGCACAGCAGCAAGTTGGCCCTGGTTTGTCAACATGGATGAGGCCTTAGGGCGGTCTGCACCAGTCTGACTGCCCCGATCCAAGAGGACAAACCAGGACCAAGCGCTGCACTAGCATCACCAGAAGGGAGCGATGAGGAGGAGGAGAGGGAAAGCAAAAGGCAAGAGAGCAGGGAGACAGAGGCCAAGAGAGATGGTGAATAGATTATTTGCTATATTAGAGATTGGTATAAAAAAAATAAAATTAACTGCTTTGTCTGTGTGTTTTTAGATGTGTATATAATATAAAATAAACTGTTTTTCAACGTCTATTTTTCCATCAAATTATGAACTGGACACAGGAAGCTTCTAAATGACATCTATATTCAGATGCTACATGTTTTAATAATAACTTGTTAGTTATACAAGCGCTAAAAGACATAAACCTTATATGTATCTTCATAATAACATTGATTCAAACATTACTATATATTGTACACACAGTATATTTAACATGACGCTTTTTTTTTATTTAACATAACATTGTGCCGATGTGCTGCAATAGCAGCAATCGGCACAATGACTATTATTTCTCATACTTGTATTTTTACGCCTGTTTTTTGTCCCGCTACTAGTCACAGAGCGCTGCCAACACGTGCACACAAATACATCAAAACATGTGTAATTATCGGGAATGGTGTTCTATCCATTTTTTAAAGAGATTTGCCATGCGGTTTTCACAAAATCGGCGAATAATTTCTTTGGGGAATCACAAATTTCTTGTGAGAGTAACAGTGGAGGACAGAGGGGGGAGCTACAGTACGATTCTCTGAAATTTGTCCAAACAAATTGCTCTCTCCCCCTACAGTTTTCACTCTTCATACATCATGGTTGGTCAAAATATAGGAAATCTTGTGCCGGTCACAGACATGTAACTATGGAATCCATTAAAGTTAAACTTTTTGCTCTGTTTGTACCAAATGCCAATATAAACTATGAAAACAATTATCTGGATTCTTCACTGAGGAAATCACCATAGCAACAAGTTCTTACACACACACCTATCATGAGACTCTTCACTGGAGGCCGTGTTGTAAAATTTGCTCAGATCAGTTCTTACTAATGATATTAACTATATACCTGTGGTGACGATGGCCTTTACTCAACCATTGCCAAATCACTTTAGCAACATGTACTGCCACAGGAGGAGGAGAAGAAAAGGAGAGGACAAGAAAAGGAGACATACAGGAGGAGAGAAGATGAAAAAAGAATAAGTGTTATTTGTCAGCTAACATGATGTCACAATGAACCAAACCCACCAGACTCCAAATAATAGCTTTTGGTCTTCTCTACACTTTTCCAACCATCACAACTCTAGTGTTGGTTGAAATAAACACATACTTTAGCGTTTAGCGTTTAGCGCTAGCTACGTCATAGCTGTTTCTGGGAAACAGAAAGGTCTTAAATAGGTTATAAAAAGGTTTATCTCTGAAGGGTTAAGACACTTAACACTGCACCCTTTAAAATACACTATATATTTAAAGTTTTAACAAAACTGGGGTAATATAACATATATTATATTGGATTATATACTGTCATTTTAGCATCCTATTACTTCATTTGTATAAGTTTTATTGTTATTCGGATGGACACCAAGTAGTGGGCACACTTAAAATTTCTTGTGGAATTTTCTAATTATCCAACCTGTCCTGGTAAAATTAGAATTGTATCACAAGCATATTTAAGCATACTGTAACATGAAGGGACATTATGTAACTGCAGTGGTGTTTCTTCATCATGGTTATAACTGACAACTGTTGACCATTTAAAACACTAACACCTACCTTTACTGTGTTAGTGGGTGTTTATCAATGGTTTATTATGACTTTTCATTTGTTGGTTGAAGCTTGTGTGTCTACAGTACTATTTAACCTTTCCCACATGCAATTTACTGCATATCATGTGGTAGCTAATTAGCTGGTAGTGTTTACCTTGTTGTAGTTGCTGATCCTATTTTGCACATTTGTTTGAAAGCTAGACGCTACTGAACAATGAGCTAATGTTACATGTATATGTACTAAGTTACAAGCTAATGTAAATTGTTAGCTACTGTAAGCTTAATGTAATATTAATTAATGCAATTCTCCTTACCAGTAAGTGTTATGACAACTACAAACATGAACTTTCACTTTCATTTATTGACAAGGAATAAATAAGAGATAACAACTACTGCTTACATCATAGCCTTTTAGTGTCGATTATGTTACCTTCACGTTGCGGGCAAAGTTGCCGACAATAGATTCTCTTCCTGCAAGCAGACTGACAATGATTCACATTCTCAAGAAGAACAGCACAGTTTACAGTTCCACAGCCGTTTTCATCGAGTGTTTTGAAATGCAGCGTGCACAAATGACGTGCACGCTGCTAGCATGTTCCATTTACGTGTTGAGCCTGGAGGAGCGTGGCCTAGCCTCTGAAGGACCTGACGTGGAAGGACCAGTCCTACCAAAGAAGACTTTGAGAAACGTTGTCTATCTATTGATCTGCGCTCGACTGCTCTTCCTTCATCCTTCAAGTACCTGGATGTCTGTCACAGTAACTTGAAATTGAATTTTGTGAACTGAATTTGAATTGTGAGAACTAATGTGAAGATACAGAGAGTTGAATTTTTATTGATAATCATATTTTATTGGATTTCATGTGTTAGGGTAAGGGAATAATTTGGATAACAATAGTCTTATTCAATCTACAGTATTAAAACAAAATACAGAAAAGCTTGATTCATGTACTATAGGCAGCATGTAACAGGCAAAGCAACACATCAAATATATTCTGTCCATGTTTGTCCATTCATTTCATTCACTTTTCTCAAGTTTTTACTCATCACTCTGAGACTGCAACTCAATATTTTCATGGATTCTTTTGGGGCTCCTTGCAGCATGACAGCACTTTTATTGATGCAGGTCTCAGGTGTTTCTGAAATCTGTGGAGCCACTCTCATAACTTTGGGGGGTGGGGTGTCACATTTCTGAGTAACCCCACACATGGGACCACTTTTGTACTCACTTTTCACACTGACTTGAGTCTCTCTCACTCTAAGTCTCCATTATTTCTCCAGCTTTTCTTATTCAGTCCTCTCGATGTTGCTGTGATACCAGTGCTAAAACAATACTTTTATATTATATATTTATAATGTTTATAATATAAAATATTTAAAAAAGAAGCACAAAACGACATTTGGCAACATTAAAGAATGGCTTGTTTATTGCTAAAGCCATATGGTCAAAATTAAGTGATTGATTAATAATATAATAACTTATAAGAATGACTTATTTCACCAGTAAATTGTTGGCAAATGACAAAAACAAGCACCTGATGGGGAAGGTATTTTAAAATAACTTAAAATGCACCACAAGGCTGGCGAGTTTCAAGTGAACGCACCATCTGTGTTGTTTTTCCAACAACAGCATCTACAGACTGTTACGTACTGGTGTTGGAATCCTCTACAGGGAAATACAGTCACACTTTACAGCGCTTAACGTGAGCTGTCAGCATTTTAACCAGTGCGTTTAATCCAGCTACAAGCTAACAGTAACGTAATGTAGCGTACCCCGCAGTGATGCCAGGCACCGATTTGGTACCCAACCCTAATCATGATTGGTGTTTTCAGTTTCTTGATCAAGTACAACCATGTTCAGCTAGTCAGTCAGTGCTTGTCCGTCGAGTTGATGGGGGTCACGGTAGAAACTTGTCAAAATTTGTACTCCTTCTCCGAATCATCACTCAGTCAAAGCTTAACACACATGTACATGATAGTATATCTTTAGATTCAGTGTGGTTTGTACTTCTCAATGATATTATCTCCAATATCCAGCATAGAAATAGCAGCATATTAATGCCCATTGGAATGAGATGTTCATGAACCACATATGGGTGTAATGTTCAGGTGTTTACATACTTTGGGCCCTTTAGTTTAAAATAACCATATCTTCTACTAAACTTGTTTCTCGAGGTCTCACAGGATCATATCTCATTGTCATGCACTGATTTCCCATCTAGACCTGAAAGGGTTTAACTCATGCTCTGCGCAGATGTCCCTGTACACTGTCCTCACAGCTTAAATGTGCGTTCAGTATATGCTGCTGCACCCAATTCACAGAAGAGGAGTTATCTATGTACTGTGAGTTGCATTCTGCAAAGATACCAGCTAACAAAGACGGCAGCCTGCAACATGCTGTCAAAGGCTTATTCAGTCTCAAAAACACCATCCTGAATGAAACATTTATCCCCATGAGTACATCGTGGAGGGCTGGTAATCCTCTTAGACAAGAGAATACTGATTTAGATAAATGGTATATGTAGTAGACTCACACGTTTACACATTCCACATTTCCATTCTACCCTCACTTTTCCTAAATACCTTTTCTGGACATGCCTATATTGTGTGTGTGTATAGACACACTGTATGTGTATGTGTATATATATATACACACACACACACACATACATATATATACTGTACATACATATATACACACACATACATACATACAGTATATAAATTTAAATGATATATATATATAGAATATACAGTATGATATATAATATAAATATATATAAATGATAGAATAACATAAGACTTTCAAAATACTCCCTTTTATGCAGATAAATGTACTTTCCTTGGCAGCCAAACTGAGACATTTGCATAATGGCTGTACAGCACAGAAATGTTATGTATGTAAAGTGAAGGTCTTACATAATGGCCGTACAGCGTATCTCATATACTTTTAAAGCAACACTATGTAACTTTTTCTACCTTCAAATAATGTTTCCAAAGCCGTTTCAGTGGTTCATCAATTCGTAACAAGGTAGATGGCACTTCTGCATTCGCTTTGGGGCTCTCTACCGGCTATAACCGCACTATGCAAGTTTGCAAGATCAGGTAGCAGATCTACAGTCCCAATGAGACATAATGGGACAATTCCGCTTCCAGCATGTAGGGGCATGAAAGCGGGAAAGTTACATAGTGTTGCTTTAAAGTTTAGCTTTTTGTGGATTTCTGGAGAACAAAAAGGCCTTGGTGCCAAACATATCCCTAAACCTCAGTATCCCAGTTGCCACGAGGCGTTTTGCTGTTTGTAGATATTAAACAATCATGAAGCAGTACAAACGCCCACAGCCATCATGTACTATATCAACTGTGATTACACTATGTATTACTACACTAAATACACTATGGTTTATAATTAGGTTTTCAATTACATAGGCTATGACTTAAAGTAACACCTTAACTTAATATTGGATGTTAAGTTAAGGTGTGGTTACACACATCATGCTGAATGGGATTTGCTTCTTCTTGATGAATGATTGAATAACATTGTTACGAAGACACACTGATCATCTTTACAGTTAACCACATGATCTTCTCAAACTCAATAACTCCATGACACCTTGGTCCAATTTTACTATCTAATTACCCAATTATAACACGTCAGAAAAGAGTTAAAATGCCCTTCTGAAATGTCCAGCATCTACGTTGATATCTTTAAATTGCTTTTTGTCTGAACAAACCCCCAAATTTTTACTTCACAATGATATAACATCCTCACATTTGTTAACCTTGAAAAAAAATGTTTTTGAATTTTTGCTTGATAAATGATTTGAATTAATTTAATCAAAATTGCTGCCAATTCATTTTCTGTTGATTGACTAATTTATCAAACCCATCCATTCATTCTTTAATCACTTCAGCTCTAAGTGCAGTGTGCGCGTCAATTCATTTCCTGTGTAGGGTGGTAAAGTAACAATTATTTTTTAGGATCAATTAATCTGATTATTTTCTTGATTAATAGTTTGGTCAAAAAATAGGCAAAAAATTTATAGAGTAAAAACAATGCTCAAAATTTCTCCCCCATTTCTCAGAGGCCAAGGGGACACCTTCAGAAAACAGTGCAAAACCTAAAGATATTACGATCCTATTTGATACAAAAAAGCTGCAATTTTCAAATATTCATACTTGAGAAGCCGGAAGCAGAGCCTGTATTTCATAGTAGTAGTTACCAGTTAGTTTTCTGTGGATGAAGAAATCTAATCAACTAATCACACGTTTAAGTTTGTTTTATTATATCTGAGTAATTCTTTTCCAGATAGGTTTCACAATTTCTTTCATCACCTCCTCCACTACTGGTGCCAAAACTGATTAAGCCTGTATAGAAATATGTAATCTTTTGATGTTTCTCCACAGTAACACACTAAAAAAACCTTTAAAGAATTGTCCCTGACAGCTCACTCTGACACACGCGAGCATGACGACTGTAGCATTAATGATTCAAATGAATGAAAAATGGAACAGCGTGGAAGACTAATCAAGGGAATGGATAGGCTGTCTGTAGCTTTCTGCTTCGCTACCCAGCGGTCAGCTCAATCAGTTTTCAAAAATGGGGGGGCACACACAAGCCTCTCTATTGACTGCCAAGCATCACCATGGCGACACTCAAATCTTCTTACCCACTTTCTTTTTAGCGACCACTTTCATTAACATGTTTTTGTAATTATTGTGTGTGTTTTCATTTTAACTGCAGCTTCAAATAAGGTCCCTTTTCACTTTTAATTATTTGCTGCTCAGTACTTTGATTGGTCTGTTTTGTGTTCATAAAATACGCTATACCCACAGTATATCTGCCAGCTGCAAGTACAGCATGGTCAATACAACCTGCCTAGTTAAACTTTTAAGGTAACAAAAAGATGACAATGTATATCCCTGCAACGGACACACCGAGTATTATACACGGTAGGGCTCTTGAGGATCCTTTCTTATAAAATGTAGATGGAGGCAGCAAAATAATAAAACAGAAATGCTTTTAGAAACATGTTAAATGCTGCTTTTTAAGAATATTTTTTCAGTGAACAATAGGAAATAAAATCAAATTATTGACACAGATGTGGAGGCACAGATAAATGAATATATAAATAAAAATACTTTCAGAAAGAACAATCATCCCCATTTCAGTCCACTAAGCAGAAAAGAAAAAAAATCCTTACAGGTTTTCATCCTTAAAAAAGGTTTATGTTGGTAAGTTATTTTATATGCTGATATAAGTGCAGCAAGTCAGATCTAAAATAAATTAGACGCAAGTCTTTTGAGACTCTTTAGAAACAAAGAAAACTGCAGACAATTGACTGAGCAAGAGTGAAAAAGACAGCCATGGTTATCTGATATTCTGGCATAATGCATCCCCCTAGTTACTCGTTATCATTTAATAGGTATAATGTTTACTCAGTAACTCAGCTTCATTTGTCTGTATAATGAACCAGTAGCAATACTGCTGAATTAACATTACAGTGCACAACAGTCCAACATATCCTGAACTGCATTTGTTACAGAAAATACAGATACAGAAAGATCTCTCAGTTTTAGCCCTTAGGAAAATATCCACCATCTCAGGAAAATATCCACCATCTCAGGAAAATATCCACCATCTCAGGAAAATATCCACCATCTCAGGAGTCTACAGAAGTGCTGCAACATGTGTGTCCTTCAACATGTGTTGTGTAAAGTCTCAAAAGCCACCACGAATAAAGCAATGCCTCATTCTCCCTATTCAACTGAGGCAAATAAGTTGAGAATGTGTGGTAATCACGTATCTCTAACTGATGTGGACAATAATTCAACATTTATCTCTATTAACATGCATATGCATATGAATGCAGAATTAAACGGCAGTTGGAAATTGCTTTTGAAAATTCACCATCTCATTGGCTTTGGTGTCTGATTGCTGATAAAAAGATATGTTCGGGTAGATGCCAGTCCCATTGTCAGGAGTCCACAGGTACACAGTCATTTTCCTTGGTAAATATGCATAGGTCTCTTTGCCTGGTGTGTAGGGGACACCCAGTCGCTCTGCACCTCAACGGCCGCCGAAATGGCAGAAGATTAGTAAAGGGCCACCTGTTTGCAGCAGATTCAATTAGATTAGCACATACTGTATTCTCTTTAGAATGTTGGGCTGAATTCCACAGAGCACCGTCAGTTTCTTGTAAATGTTTAGGATTTCTGATCATCAGTTTGTCTGCCGGGAAATTGATACAATTTCTCCTGCAGCAAAAAGCCAAATGACCCTTGCTCTGTGCTTGCAGGTGCTTACAGAGAAGAAATGTATACTGTCTGATTTGCAGTGGGAATAGTGTGGTGGCAGACAAAAGAAAGGAAATTATGGGCTTTACTGATGAGTGCCTGATGCCAAGAACATTGCGTACACCAGTTTTAGGGGCGTGACAGTCTCTATTCTGAGTCTGGAGGATGAAACGCTGGGAGGAATTACTTTTTTACAGATATATACAACAAAGATTTAAAGAAAGATTTATTGATTTATCTGCCTATATTAAATGGATATGTCAGCTTGAGGTATTATATAAATGACTGATAACATTGAGAGAAAAGGGGACTTTTAATTAGGGATGCCACTATTATAGATTTAGTTGGTACAATTACAGTCTGAAAAATAACGGTTTCACATGGAGCTGCTAGACAAGATGCACCTGTCACAGGGAGATGCGCAGGGCTGTTAGGAGGGGTATGGAAGCAAATAAGAGGCATAATTCTTTTAACTTTAACAGCCACTTGATACTTAGTATTGAAATATTTTATTTTGTAAACCATGTATCTGAAGTGATTTGGCTTGAATTCACCTCTTTGAAATTTAAATAGGAAAATTCTTGATTTCCATTTTAAAAACCTAAATAAGGATAAATACAAATCCTTTTAATCTGCAGGTTGAAAATTTGACATTGTTTTGCTTTGCTACAGATTAAGTAAAGAGTCCACAATAATGCAATTTGTGGAGCACAATAACTTACATTTAAAGCTTAAAGTATCTATAGCTTATTAAAAAGGGTTTTTTCACATGATATTATTCTAGGTCTAATGTGTCTTCAGAAAAAAATAGCTGTATAGAGTGGATGTTTGACTTAAACTGGACAAAATATTTTTCTGCAGTTCCGTGGGGCTAGTCAGGTGACAATACAAAATAGACAAACATAGACCTAAAGCAATTTGTCTCAGCCACAGGGGAAATTCCATCCATCACCTATATTACAACTCCATTGTTTCCTCTATGTTGATGGCCCGCCACGGTAAAATTGCTGCCGCCATTGTATAAGGCAGACGTACAACAGGGTTTCCGCTATGTACACCGCACACCGCCACTCCTTCAGCTATTTGCAGAGCCGTCTGCTCTTCTGAACTCAAGCGAACTGTCATCCACTCTCTCTCCCCGAGCAACTAGAACAGTGACAGAACGTCATGAATTGCAAAGTCATGGTAAACAACAGGGCGAGTACTTGTCACTCAATCTTAGGCAAACTCAATCTTAGTGACAAACAGCAACCAAAGCCACAACATGAATTCTGCTCTCACGGGGGTTCCGATTTATCAGACCCCAAATGAGACAAGACGCTAATGTTAGCGAACACTGCAGTCCCTCTGCCTCCCCACTGCAGGAAACGCTGTATTCCTCTGACACGCTGTATTACCGTTAGCTAGCTACTTGTTTTAAAACTGTTTTCCAGGTTAGTGGGGGTGCATTCCACTCAAAACCAACATGAAAAATGTAGCTAGTAATGTTCACTCAACATTTTGTTTTGTTGTTAAACTGTGTGTAAAATGAGCGGTGACGTTAAATCACCGGTTTCAGGAAACCTCCCTACGGTACAGACTATTTGCTGGATGGTTTAACCCTCATGTTGAGCTCGGGTCAAATTGACCCGTTTTCCTATATCAATGTTCTTTTTAACTACCCAGTTGTAATTACCCAAAATAACATGATTGATTCTACACAACGGTCTTTGGCAAGTACAAATCTCTACTTTCATTAATTTTGGGCTGTCTTATTCAATTTTATAGCATTTGAAAAAGAAATTGAAGTGGTTTCAAAAGTGTTGAGTAAAAGTTGACATATTCCAGTCTGTAATTATCCATCAACATACATTCCTTCAATTTTAGTCTAAATAATTCCTAATTTCTGCTTTTCTAACTCAACCATTAGTTACAAGTACCTATAAATTAGGTTTATTGACCATGAATTAACAGTAAAACTAAAGTTAATAAGTTAGTGTTGCATAGTGTTAAAAATGTCAAGAAAAGTTTAAAACATCGATAAAAAGCGTTTTTTAATTTTGGCGGGAAGACAACACAAGGGTTAAAGGTAACAGTCGGTAGCTAACACTAGCAGATAAGCCTGTTGACAGCGATGATTATTGTTCATATTTTGGCACACTGTTTCTGACTGTAGTGGTGATAGTGACTGAAAGTGTGATGTGAGATGCTAAAAAGAAAAACTACATATTGTTTTCAGGTAATGACATTTTTTTTCAACACCCCTGCCAAACATTTCTAGAGGAAACACTAAACTCTTCATTCCCTTCATGCACTTTTGAATATGAATCAGGCAGCACATGAGACACTGGGACACCAAAATACCCTGTCATTGTAAAACATGGGCACAATAAAGTACTACAGTAGAAGTCATTGGAGATGTTCTTCAAATACGTTTTTTGACACATGAACCATTCTTTTTTGTATCTCTTTCTTGAACTTATCGTATAACAAAATTGTGAGTCTCAATCAGTTAAAGGAATAGTTAGGAGACATGTCCAGCACGTAACCGTCCACAAATTTTACACTGAACAAACAAGATAGAACAAGTTACTTATTAAGTTTTATAAATGCTGGTAGCTGGATTTTATTACTTGTAAACAGAGTCAGACTAGCAGTTTCCCAGTTGTTATGCTAAGCTAACCGGCAGCTGACTCCTGCTACATATTTACTGCACAGATGCGAGAGTGGTATCAATCTTCTCCAGCTCTCTGCAAGAAAGCAAATAAAATCATTAAAAACATCCCTCAAATGATGGCTAATCTGTCAGTATAATCTCTGAACTCAGAAAAGGTAATTTCAGTTTATTTTCTCTTTTGCATTTTTTTCTGCATCCACCTATTAATGTGATTCCATAAACACTGAACGAGCTGTTGTAAACAGAAAGTTGGTGTCCGGGCAGATGAGTGTGTTTCTGGGTTTCTTTTGTTACCATGGAAACTGACACTTTTCAAACAAATTGCTTTCAAAACAACCAATTTTCTCTCCATAAATCAAGGGGTTTTCTAAAACGACCTTTCATTTAGAGAAACCTTAAACTAACCCTTGAACAACACAATCCTATTTTCACCTGGCATGAGTCCTTTCCAATTTAGCAGACTTAAGCCTTTGCTGAAACCTCACCTGGGCTCTGTTCTGGCCTGTGCACACTCCAGTGTTTCTTTAGTCATTGTCCTCCTTAGTCCTTTTTCAACTGCTTTATCCTCTCAGCACGTCTTGTCTTTCTCCCTCGGTGAGAAGGTTTATCCTTTATTTTCGCCTCTAGTGTAAATGTGCAGTCTGTCCTCTTTCTAGTTCTTCATGGTGCATTTATGGTCGTGGTCCAAATTTCCCTTACACAATGATTGACAGACGATTGCACGCCATGATGGATTAACTGTATCTCCATGTGAAATTCCCTGTTGCCAAAAACTCATTGAGCGCACATATTGTATCCTCCAGTTTGTAAATTTGTGATGCCAGGCTCCTTGGCCAAAAGCCGCCTGACATTTGGCTTTACTTTCAAAAACGTAACAGAAACAAATAGACAATATATAAACAAATAGATAAACTGGAGCTATAGCCAGCTGGGAAGCTCACCCAGCAGGAGACCAATGTAAAGAGACTGCTAGAGCAAGGCAAGACCTATTGTAAGGATGTTTAGAAACAGAAGGTGCAGGAAGTATGTGGTTTCTCCTCAGCGACTGCACAACCAGATGGTCTAACACTGTCAATGCGGATACTCACTCCCTTCAGTCAAAGAAACACTCCATGAGTTGGCTGTCAAAAGGACTGACGCAGTCTTCTTGCTAGCAAATGGCAAAAACAGAAGCTCTCAAAGAGCCCCTCCTGCTTTTCACAGAGCATATAAAATGTCACAGAGTGAAAGAGTGTCCCTGTCCTCCGCAGGCCCTGCTTTGTTTCACCTCACCAGCTACCTGTCAGATTTCTGTGGCAGCACAAGATACAGAGACTTAGCTGCATTATCAGAAATGAAAACAGTCAGAAATTCTACCAGTCTCTGAAAAGAATATCTTCCCCACTTGCAGCAGCAGCATGTTTCCTTGATCCTACAGTGGCAGTGAAAACACTTGTTGATAAAGATGTTTGGTTCAAGGAACCCCTACACAGTACTGTCGAGTACCTCATCCTCAGGGCCTCAACTGTTCGCCAAACAAAATCTAGACTTGTAAGAACTGTATTGTAAATAATGTAAATAACAAAAGAAATGACCATCCCAAGTCCTAATAATTATTTGCGACAACTTCTGCTTATCTGCAGTCAAGTAAATGAATGCCGGATGAATGCATTCTTGCAGTTCTGACACTAGGGTTTAACACTCAACAACAGCTGTGAGATTTTGCAACAAGCATTATTCGCTATTTTCTGGGTTCCATAAACAGTTCTCAGTCTAAAGAAATGACAACTGTCTCTGGAAGAAGTTATCGGCAGCAGCTAGCCATCTAAATACACTTATATTCTTACATTAGCTCCATGAGTTGGTTGAAAATGTGTTCTCCTGCTGACTTTTTAATGTTTACATGATTTTGTGCTAAAAGACTGACGCTATTGCTGCATGTCCCAGGCAAAAGGATAACACCCTAATAGGTAATCTATCTATATAAGAAACGGAAATAAAGAAGTGTATTGTTTGTAATGCAGTGTGGAGCTAGGTACTCCTGGCATGTAAATATGAGGAAAAATGTAAGCACAGATTGTTATTACACTCCAACATAACAGTCTACTTACCTACACTTTTCAAACGGCGTGTTTTCACTGACAAGAGACAAGGCACGAAAGGTCCACACAATGAGGACATACTACACAGGGCTTTTTTTTGCCATCAAGTGTAACCTAGATAGCTCCTGCTGGAGCTGCTGCCCCAGCGACCCGATACTGGATAAGCGGATGAAGATGGATGGATGGATGGATAGATGGATGGATAGATAGTTAATGGTGTGTGTAATAGGCCTTGAAATAAGTATTAGTTGCTACTAGTATAGTAAGCCAGACAAGCTTTAATTTGCATCTTATGTTGGGGAAGAGAAACAGACTTTTTAATCCATTCATCACACTTTTGCTGTTATTAAGAAACTTTATTAACCCCTTTGCTCTTAAGAAGCTGTGTATTAACCTGATTTGCCAAAATCAAATTTTGGCATTGTGTAAAAAATCTTTTCTGCACACAGGAGGTGATGAATTATACATTTATAGCTGGCATACAACACGGTCTTCCTTACAACAGGGAGAAAACAATGTGCCGAAAGGAGAAAAATCAGCAACACTGATCTAATGCTACTCTCGCCTTCACACACACACACACACACACACACACACAAACACAGAAATAAATGACTTCTGGGATTTCAAAGTCCACAAAAGCTAATTCTTGTTCAGTTATCTCTTACAACCATTTAGAGATTGCAATGTGTAAAGCTTGCCACTGAAAAAGCTAGAAATATGCGTGTCCCACACACTTCACTTGGCATTTGCTGAATCACTTTGACAGCCAAAGCATTGTTCTCTACAACCATCTCATTAACTCAGTGGTAATACAAAAGCAATAGTTTGGTTATAATTACCCAGTACTGCTGCAAGGCATATTATCTGAGCCAGTATTAGATGCCTAGCCCCAAGTTAAACCCCCTTGGTTGAGTGATGTTGCAACAACAGCACATTATTTCCAAGGTCTACAGCAAAGCTGTCTTTTCTGGGTATCAATAATTTGTCAGGAAACTGTGTTCTGTGACTCCCAAATTATTCCTTTAAAGTGGATTGTGAAGCAGTTGCCTTCTGCCTCCCCTGACAATAACCCTCTCCATCTCTTATTGTCTTCCAGTTTCTCGTCTTCCCTCTCGTTCCCACTCTTCACAGATCAGTATGTTAGAATTATTGCTCGCTAGTGCTCTGCTCCACATCTGTTCCTCTACTTAAGTTTGGGTTCGTCGACAACAGACATGTTTGCAGTCCCTGCGGATGTGGCTGAGCTGGAGCAAAGTGGCTTATGGTTCACTAGTGCCCCCCCTATACGCTCATTAGAACAAAAAGGAAAAAACACAAGGCAAGCAGAGTCAACTGGTAAAGCATTAAATTATCGACAAGAGCCATAATAATTAGAAATAGCTGACTTTCAAAGACTGGTAATTAAACCAGGAGGTTGTAATTTTAAGTTAACTATTTCATTAAAACACAAACGGCACAGTCAGAGGCTGAAAAAGAGGCAAGGGGGCAGCCAGCCCTGGTCTCACACAAGCCACAGACCACCACATCAAATTGTAGGTGTGTGTGCAGGCTGTACTGAGTTGCTCCGATAATTATTGTACAAAAGGCATGTTCCTCGCTACTGATTAATTAATAGATTATAAATGATTAGATTGTTTGTTTTCACTGTACATTGAATGAATATATATATATATATATATATATATATATATATATATATATATATATATATATATATATATATATATATATATATACATATACACACACACACACAGTATATAGGCCAAAAGTTTGAACACACCTCATTCAATGCGTTTCCTTTATTTTCATGACTATTTACATTGTAGAATATCACTGAAGGCATCAAACTATGAATGAACACATTGAATTATATTATGTTTTATGTACTTAACAAAAAACTGAAATAACTGAAAACATGTCTTATATTCTAGTTTCTTGAAAGTAGCCACCCTTTGCTCTGATAATGGCGTTGCACACTCTTGGCATTCTCTTGTTGAGTTTCAAGCAGTAGTCACCTGAAACGGTTTCCCAACCGTCTTGAAGGAGTTCCCAGAGATGTTCAGAACTTGTTGGCCCTTTTGCCTTCACTCTGAGGTCCAGCTCACCCCAAACCCTCTCAATTGGGTTCAGGTCCGGTGACTCTTCTTCTTGGTCAAATAGCCTGGAGGTGTGTTTGGAGTCATTGGTTGTTGAAAAATAAATGATGGTCCAACTGCCGCTGCAGGATGTGGTAACCATGCTGGTTCAGTATGCCTTCAATTTTGAATAAACCATCACACCTCCTCCTCCATGCTTCACGGTGGGAAACCTGTAGAATCCATCAGGTCGCCTTTTCTGCATTGTATTAAGATACGGCGGTTGGAACCAAAGATCTCAAATTTTGACTCATCAGACCAAAGCACATATTTCCACTGGTCTAATGTCCATTCCTTGTGTTTCTTGGTCCAAACAAATCTCTTCTGCTTGTTGCCTCTCCTTAGCAGTGGTTTCCTAAATGCTATTTTACCATGAAGGCCTGATTTGCCCAGTCTCCTCTTAATAGTTGTCCTAGAGATGTGTCTGCTGCTAGAACTCTGTGTGGTATTCATCTGGTCTCCAATCTGAGCTGCTTTTAACTTGCTGCTGGTGACTCGGATGAACTTATCCTCAGCAGCAGAGGTGACTCTTGGTCTTCATGTGAGCCAGTTTCGTTGTAGCGCTTAATGATTTTTGTGACTGCATTTGGTGACACTTTCAAAGTTTTTGCAATTTTCCGGACTGATTGACCGTCATTTCTTAAAGTAATAATGGCCCCTTGTTTCTCTATACTAAGCTGATTGGTTCTTGCCATAATATGAATTCTAACAGTTGTCCAATAGGGCTGTCGGCTGTGTATCAACCTCACTTCTGCACAACACAACTGATGGTCCCAACCCCAAAAATAAGGCAAGACATTCTACAAATTAACCCTGACAATGCACACCTGTAAAGTGAAGAACATTTCAGGTGACTACCTCATGAAGCTTATTAAGAGAACATCAAGGGTTTGCAGCACTATCAAAAAAGCAAAGGGTGGCTACTATGAGGAATCTAAAATATCAGACCGATTTAAGAGTTATTTCACACTTTTTTGTTAAGTAGATAATTTCACGTGTTGATTCATAGTTTTGATGCCTTCAGTTAGAATCTACAATGTAAGTAGTCATGAAAATAAAGAAAACGCATTGAATGAGAAGGCGTGTCCAAACTTTTGTATGTATGACAACTGCAATGTATACTACATGTAGGCACTGTATTTATTATCTATATCCCTTTGGCAGCTCTCTATTAGTATATTTAATATGTAATATGAATGCATCAAAATGAAGTGCACATGTAAACAGCACCATATCTACAGCATTTTTTTTTTAAAGGTTGTGAAATATTCCAAAAAGTGTTTGACTCATTTGACAGGCGACAGAGCAAAATCCAGTTTCTCCAATTAATTACTTGTTGAATTTCTCTTTATTGAGGCAGGGATGATTTAATAACTTATTGACCAATTTAATTAGAAATGTATACACTTTAATCAATTGCACAATTTCAAACAGCAATTTAATTAATAATTGTATGCATTTGTAAGTGAAGCAGAACCCTTTGGGTTTCCGACACAGTTATGTTAGACTGCAGCATGAATAGTGAAAAAATAGGTCTGCAAAATTTTAATTTATCATTTGACTCACTTTAAAAAACAAAAATGGCTAAATCTGATTCCAGCTTTCAAATGTAAGGATTTGCTGCTTTTCGTCACCTTGTATGATGATTTGAAGAATATCTTTGGGATTTGTTAGTCGAACTAAACAAGCAATTTGAATATGTCACCATGGACTCTGGGAAACAGACAGCTTTATATATATATTTTATATATATATATATATATATATATATATATATATATATATATATATATATTTATATATATACATATAAATATTATTACTATTCTTGTTTTCCCATAACTTTTGTAAATGCACCTTTTAAAACCTAAACTATTTAACACATTGACCGGCAAAGGAGAGTAAACTGGAAAGCGGACATGGAGCCGTGCATGCAGAACAGCAGCCTCCCGACTGCAGGAGAGAGCAGACACCAGCAGGCCGAGCTCCGGAATATGAATTTAATCAGCGGCTGGGTGAGTGAGGTTAACATAGCACAAACTCCTGTTAGAAGTAGACATGACATACACTCATCCAGGTAAGCATAGTCTCACTCCCACGTTAAATGCAAAACGCAGGGAAAAGGAGACAGGGGGAGTAGCCTCTAGTAGCCGTTTCTTTGTGTTACGAGCCCAGGTTAGCGTAGCCTTGTATCAGTACATATAGTATGTAGGATATACAGTATATTTTGTTTTGTTGCTGTTATAGGAAAATAAATGCTGTTCTGATTTTTTTTCTTCCTCTGGATAGGGAGAAAGCCAGACCAACCAGAACTTTTACTTTAAATGAAGCACCTAATTTTCTTACATGTTGAATTGTTTAGCTACAGAAGTTCAGCTGATAAACTCTTCAATGTATATTTAATCGTCCCATCCCTCTTTCAGTTGCACTTTGACAAAGAAATTCAAAACAACAGAACAAAGAATTACTGGATCGGAAGACATCATTTAATGCACATGCGGTCGCTACATTGCCTCCTTGCCCTTTGTGGGAGTGGATGAGAGTGAAAGTTAGGGAGAAGTCATTCCAAGGCCTGTGCTGATAAATATTTCAGGGAGAGAACTTTGCCTCGTCTCTATGCATCAGTTCACAGTGCCCCTATTCCTCCCCACACTCGCGCTTACAATACAGACACAAACATTAAAAAAAAACACTCACGAGGACAAGCTGTATTAAAGAGCTACTGTCGACAGGTAACCTTGTTCTGCTCCCCACTGCTGTTACACCAGCTGCAGCAACATCACACTCCTGAGCTACAGTTACAGTCAGAGCCGGAGGGAAGACAAAAGGCACAGTGAGGGGAAAGTGGAAAACCAATTAATTCATCCAATGTGTAATGAAGAGACAGTAAGTAACTCAAGACAAAAGAGGAAGGCGTTTGAATCACACTGTTAAAAAGAAACTCAGTAGGACAGCTACTAACTTCTTTAGAGTAAAATAAACTCAAATACACTCAAAGTACAAGGGCTGCAACTATAGTTTTTTTCATTATCAATAAGTTTTCTTTAATTATTTGGTCTCTAAAATGTCTCTAAAGCTTCCCAGAGTTCAACATGAAATCCAAAACACAGATTCCACCGTGATTCCAATGTGAACATTTGGTGGTTTCCTTAGTCGGCTGCATTTTGGCCAAAACAATGATGCTGATAGCTGATTAATATGTTGTTAATCATTTCAGCTCTACAGCGTACAATTAAATCAAAACAGAGAAATGCAGCAAATCCTCACATTTCCAGAAGTTGCAGCACATGTCTAGCCTGTTTGCTTGATAAACATTACAATGATTAGTCAGTTATTAAAACTGATTGTTTTAGCACTATAATGATGTCAAGTGGAAGTCAACGTAATCACATCATCGTAATTTGTATATAAAAAAATTTTTCAAGAAAAAGAGAAGAATTTCTCTCAACAGAACACAATAGAATTTGTCTCATCTTTTATGAAAGCCACGACCATTTATGTGGTCATTAAATCGAGAATAAACTATAAAGCAGGTGGAAAAAGTTATAAGTCAAATTATTTTTATTAATGAAGAGTGAATCTGAGTTGGTATTATATTTTCAAATAGTCAGGTGCTATGGGACTGCTCAAATACTGTACAAATAAGTCACTTAGAGTAAGTCAGTTTTATGTGCCGTTTTTATTTTGACAGTTTGAGCTATTATTCAATACTGTTCATAGTGCACATAAAGTGATGTACAAAATAGCAGTAAGAGCAACACAAATCCAAGGTGAGGCCTTTAAATACCCTGTTCAGTCTGATCAAGAGTCTAAATTCAAAGATATCTAATTTAAAATTATACAAAAACAGGACACGCAGCAAATCCTAACATTAAAAGAAGGAGCAAGAGAATGTTTTTGCATTTCTGCTTGGAAAATGACTTAAGCAAATAATATGTTCAAAACAGTTGCAAACTAACTAAACGATTTATCAACTGATCATTTAGTTGACCTCAAGCTCTACAGCTGCCAAACTTATTCAAAAATGTACAGTCCAGGGAATGATGGGCAGAGAAAGGAAAGATTGAGGCTGAAATGGAGAAACACAGGTGCTGCTGAGTCCTTTTGACCTGTACGGTGGAGGTCATATCAATGAGTCACTTTGACTGAGTGAGTCTTCTTTCACGCGATATGCAGACAAGGAAGATGTTGAGCACTCTTAAACAGACTTGATAGGGATTTCCTCTGCTGCCTGATGGAGTTGACACTTTTCTACCTCTGTGCCATTTCTGTAAGGGCTCTTTTCACCAAGCGTCAGTCTACATCACCCCAACCTTTCCAATGTGTCCGAGAGCATTGCTGGGTAACTGACAAAAATGTGGTAGGCCTGGGCCAAGGCCAATGTGACAACTGAGAAAGTCTGCCACAAATCCTAAATAGGCTATCTGGGGTTAAATGGCAAGCAAGAGCAACTGAATATCACAAATTACAGCTATTTCTCCTGAAACCCTGAGTTGAATTCTAAATTCCCGCATTTATTGAACAGCAAAAGAACATGGAAATACTAATATTCATAGGCTGTTATAGAAGATGTGCATTCAGCTGACAAGTGACTACATTTAGAGTGGTGTTTGTGATTTCTGTCTGACATAGCAGAGGACACCCAGCTGTCATCTAAAGCTTGGCCTTCTAGCCGTGAGCTTTTCTAAATTCAGAATAATGGAAATCTGAAACTTATCGACAAAACAGGAAAAATATGCCGTCCTCTCTTGCCTTGGACTAAAGAGCTGGCCTGGGTGCGTTTGTATCATGTAACTTATCTTTTTGTTGCTGCTATCAACTTTAACCACAGATAACCTTTAATACAAGCAGTCAGTGTTTGGTCTGAACAGCTTCAAAACATACAATTCACAAACTTCAAAAACCACTAAATTGTTTATTAGCTGTTTGTGAATGTTTATTGATTTTCTTATGCAATTTAAAATTCAAAGAACATGTCTTCGTGCTCAGTTTCTAAGCAGTGTAAAAACATTAGTAACCCTAATGCTAGGTTCACTGCCACAATATTATCCCATCATGAGAAATATAAATGAGCGATAGGAGGCACTTAGAGCGCTGAGCTCAGTGGACGCCAGGCAAGGTCTCTCTTTTTTAAAAGTTTCATACACTGTCGGCATGCCTGATGAAATATTTTCAAAAAGTCTTTGTTCAAGGATGTATGAACTCTGTGTTCCACTTATTCAGCGCACTGAAGTGCAACTTATTTTCTGTGCTGGTTCATGCAGGGAGTCATTTTGCTTCCTCTCCATCTCACTGTGTTATGTGTTGGCCTCCAGGGAAGCAGAGTTTCATTATAGCCGAAGCCCAGTTTAGCATGTTAGGAATGACTCAAATCGATCTGTTTGGCCCTGGTAGAGCACGGTCCAATCCTTTGCATTGCAGGTTGGAGCTGCAGTGATTTCCCCTGCCATGTATGAAGTTAGCTTTGATAAAGCTTGACCTTGTCGCTTTTCAGGAGCCATCTGTGAGATACCCCTTTCATCTTGAGAACCTTCTGATTTTGTATCCCTTTATTACTTTATCTCCTCCTCCATGTCTGCAACTCATTAGATATAAATACTTTTAGTGTAGACAAGTATTTACAAGTAAACGTAAAATGTGGCTCAGGTACTGCAGCAACCCCAAAAAATAGTTTATCTAACATTAAATTTGTGTTTGGTAGATAATTTCTCTGTGGTAACAATACTTATTGTCTGTTTAGTTCCCTTTCAAATGGTGCCACATTTGTAAGGAACATGCATTGGTGGCCTGAGCAGCAGTGCCAAGAAAGTGGATTGCACCCATGAAAACTTGCCATATTGTCAATGCCAAACATTTTCTTTGCTGTTGCTATAGACTCTTGTTTTGAGCTTCTGGTATCCCTAAATCCTGAAAATAATGTGCCTGATTCTGCAACCAGTGACCCGAGTCTGGGAATGAATTCTATTCTCCAAAAGGACAACGCACGCCCCTACAGGGCGGGGTTTATCAGAGACTACCTCAGATATGTTGTCCATCAATTACCTTCAGGATACATGCATTTAAAGCATCAACACTTTGCAAATAAGACCAAAAGCACTCAAAAAAAGTTGTTTACACGGTGGCAATTGTCTTTTTTTCAACAAGGGCCCAGCTAGTGCCAGTCACACACTTATGGAATCATTAATGTAGAGTCCAATAGTTTGTGATAACAGAATCATGGACGTAATCACGAAATTGAGAATTTAAAAAACGCTATAAGACAGATTCAATAGGGCCCTACATTAAGTCAGTGCAAAAAGCTAATTGGATATTTGAAAACATTATGTCTAAGTTTCCAACCAAGCCGCCCCGCTGTAACTGAAGTTTTAAAAACCGCCTTAAAATTACATGAAAAAATAATTCCCAGTGGCTTTGGCCTGGTGGGGGTAACTTAGGCCCAGTGGGCCACAAGGCTTGCAATACACTTGGCGAAACAGTGTAAAAATAAACAAAATGTCTTACCAACAAAGCTCTTCTTCAACCAATATCCTGAGAATCTGTATCACGTCTCCTGTCAAACAACATACTGATGCAACTGAAAAAAATGGAAACGTACTTGACAGATGTGTACTGGCAAGAAAACACTCTGATTGTGTCTGTCCATCACACAACACTTTGTATCCTGGTTTCACTCAGGAGAATATGGGAATGCTATAGAGTCAGTGTCGGAGTGTGTTAGTGTGTGCCGGGGCTGACATGACAGTGTCCTAAATATTGGACAAGTCCATTATGTGTTGTGAGATAGAAAAGGATTATGCAGTGACAGCTAGCACTCAGCAGACAGGGAGGGAGGGGAGGGTGTATATTACAAAATGTTTTTGCGCATCAGACAAAGGTTTCTGATTAAAGAACCTTTTTTAGAGTGCCCTCACTATTTGGTCAAAGGCTCCTCTGTGAGCCTTAAGGCTGGAGATAAACCACCTACACTCATTTTGAGCAATGGGCCAAGTCTCCGCAGAGCTTTAAGTATAGATTTCCAACGAGCCCCCAGTTGTTTGAGGGTCTCTCAGGCAACAGATGGGTTTCCAGACCCCACTTAGCCAGACATAGGGAGTGTATCCAGGCAGGGGAGGAAAGACCCCACGGAGGTGATGGAGATACCTGCCACTGCAGCAGCACCAGCTGATCTGTTACTGACAAATACTTTCCTTGGGACATGAATCTCCTCCCGATCCCTCCAACCGAGCAGGGCAGACAAAGAGAGAAAGACAGAGGGGGATCGTCAGAAAAGGATTTAACATGCAGAAAAAGTAAACAGTTTGAAGACATGTCCTGATTTATCCTAAGTTTCAAGGTCAAATTTATCTCTCTAGGGTAATTTGGATGAAAAGACTGCAGAGTAGCTTTCACCATTGAGAAAGTATTTAAAAAAGGGGCATTACATGGCAAAAAAGCTCATGAAACTCAACATAAATGTGATCTTGTTTTCTCATGTTATGTGGTTTCATGTGATTTGCTCCTGGCATTCAATGTAATGCCGCATTTTGGAGAGATGTTTTTCTATCAGGTTGGCTCTTTTATCGAGTGGATTCGAAATAGATTTTTCTTCTTGAGGTCTTTTCTTGTTTACTAGTTGTCGTTTTGCATGTGGACGTCAAACTGAAATCAAAGAAAAGGCTCTTTTAAAAAGCTAAATTTAACAGTAAAGCCAGATAGATATATAAGTGGGGGCTTTGTCTTTAACCCTGCATGCACATATATAATCTATGTATTCCTCTACCTCGTTTCAATATGGGGGTTAAATATGTCACTAGTATGTCTCAGCAATGTGGGAAGATTAACAACAGTAGAGAGACTAATACAGTGTTCAGCAGGGCTAGCTGGGCCACTGCCCCAGAAGAAGCATGTTAACTCATTTTTGTTGTTCAGCCTGTGATCAGCCAGCATTTTCCCTATCTTCTCTGCCACTGGCTGAGTGCACATCTAATTAAAAGCAAACAGGGAATGTTTCTTTGTGTTAAAGCTGATGGATCAATCCTTCACATTGTGCAGTTTTAAAGAAACTTCTCAGTAAGTGGGACCAAGTTGAAGCATTTCTTTTTAAAATGCCAACAGATATGACAAAGTCTGTTTGACAGCAACACCTAATCTTTGTCAGCGATAGTCTTGTGACATCTCCCTCGAGACTGATATATAGTATATTGACAAAAATCAATGAACAGAGTATCTCTCTCTCTCTCTCTCTCTCTCTCTCTCTCTCTCTCTCCTTCAAAATGTGGATTTGAAAATGCATTTAATAGTTTCTTTGTGGTTTCTTTTACTGAAATGTATCAGAATCCGATTTCAAGGTCTTCCATTGCTTCAGATTGTTCTTTTCATGTTTTTGTCTGTTGGCCAGAAAATATGTTCAAGGCAAACTTGAATTATAGAAAGTGGCAATAAAGGCATCTAATAAAAAACAATGGGCCCATCAAACCACTTAACAGTTTATCCCTCTCCCATTCTTGCTTATACAACAATAATAATAATAATAATAATAATAACAATAATAATAATAATCTGCTGTTAGACTGTAACTGTGAGCTGTTCCTCCAGGTAATAAGTAATTTAATCGATTAGTCAGTCAGTGGACAGTCACAACAGACAGGGAAGAAGCAAAACATTCATGGGTCAGCTGCTAAAATGTGAGGACTTTTTTCTAACAGTAACTTAATACCTTTTAGTTTGGGGTGGCCAATTTGAAAATGTCACCTCAGGCTCTAGAAAGTTGTGAAAAATTTCCACTCACAACGTCCTGACATTTTTACAACTCAATGTATCAAATGGAACAAAATAACTGATGAATTGATGATGAAAATCAATGGTTTTTGACATGTTTAAGCATTTTTTAGCTTTTACCAATATGCTGAAAAAATACTCGACTAAAAAGAGAAAAAAGGACGGTGATTCTATCACAAGATTTTGAAACAATACCCAAATTAAACAAAACTGTGTTCCTCATCATCACTGAATAAAACATCTCAAGCAAAAGGAACTGGTAATGGGGACAAAACAAAGGTTTATAACAAAATGACGTGACAATTCAACAAGTCTTCCAAATTAAACAACCCAATTAGTTGTGTGTAAGTGCCCTTTAAAACCACGCAGAGGCAGTTTCTAAATTAGTGCCTTAATCTGCTGCTCAACATGTATCCATGCCTTCCAAAATTTGTTACAAAGCTCTGTTGGAAAAGAAAAAAAAAACATTTAAATTAATGAATACATGATAGGGTTTGGGTTCAAATTACTATTTCATTAAAATGAAGTAGCTTTGACAAGAGTCATACTGTAGCTTGATGGCTTTGACACTTAAACAAATGTAGTTTTTGAGCATTTGGTGAAACTACTGATTGTGTGATTTTCTTATCCAAGACTAAGTCTACAGCCACACTAGCAGCTGTGAGAAGCTGTACATGAACATAGCGGTGCTGTGAGCTAAATGCTAATTTCAGCATGGTAGCGGTGAGCTCACAATGGCAATGCTGGTTTTGCTAAAAATACTGAACATAGTCAGAAAATCAGGATCTGGCACAACAGCACTGTAAGTTCAGTCACTTTTGCCAATGCCGGCATCAGTGTGACCCTTGATGTGACTGTAAGGAAGAAACCAAGTGCAGAGACATTACCTCTACAGCACAAAGCACACTGATGCTGCCCGGTCCTGCGATAACAAGAACACATTTCATTCCAGTACTTCTCTTAACAAAGACTACAGTAATCATGATCATATTTTTTCATCTTAAAATGGATCAACTAAACCAGTCATAAAGTCGTACTGGAAGACTCATGCTCCATAGACTCCAGACTGTTTGATCCACACAGACAGACACATAACATATAACAGACTTATTTTACATCACTAAATGTCAAAATATCTGAAAAGAACATTAGGAAGAGCCTCCCTCTCAAAAAAATATTGAATTTACCATACAAGGAAAAACTGTGAAGCCATTCGTATAACAACAATACGCACTGGATTGAACATGGCAAACAATGTTATGCTGTATTAAAGTATGCAATGGATTGATGACTCATTTATTTCCTTTTTTCACTGTATACTGTATGCTCAAGACTGTTACAGTACTACATTAATATCAGCATTTTCATTTGCATGATTATGTGAGCTTTTTTTTAAGCTAGCCTTTGATGCTGTCTGTCTTTTTGTGTTTTTCTCTTCAGGTTGTTAGTGTCTGATGTCTAATCTGAGCTTGTGTGCGCTTTATGGTCTGTGGGTGTCTGTGTAGGCAGGTTTAGTTTCATTATGCTCAAAATAGAGAAGACAAGTTTAGGTTCATATATGCAGGTTTGAAGCTTGAGATTGAGATGTGCAAGATATCACAGGCCAACAATTTACAGCTCAGTATAATTACTGGCCTATAGGACATCACTGTGATTCGTTTTTCAAAAAAGGTTTGTGTAGATCAAAACACACTAAAATGTGAAAGACATAGTAGATATAAATCTAAAGCACAATTGGGGGATTTAAAAAAGGTAAGATTTATTTTATTTTACAAAGATTTTTTTTTCCTTTATTTTTAGTGACAGTGGATAGACATGAAAGGGGGAGAGAGATGGGGGGATGATACGCAGGAAAGGGGCGCAGGTCCGATTCAAACCCGGCCGCTGCAGGACTCAGCCAACATGGGGCGAAAGCTCTTACTGGGTGAGCTAGAGGCCGCACCAAAAGGTAAGATTTATGGCCACTTTCAATGCCAGATAACTGATAAAAAGTTGATTTTAGAGCCTAGATAATAGACTGGGGATGTGAGCCCCCAGTCTCCAAATTACCCCCTTGCCTATATTGCGTTTATCTGTAGTGACTGCATGTTGAACATGTCTCAGCAGTAAGTCCTGTGTGCATGCTGTAAAATCTGATCAGTGCTGAGGAAGAGATGGATATCCATCAGAGGTTGGTGTTGATATATTAGGAAAAAGTGTTGTGTGGATGTTTATTATATGTAACTTATACCAGCTTATGGACACAGTCAAATGTAGCCAAACGTTACAAAGTAAGCATAGGATCTCTTTCTAGCTAGCGCTAACAATTTGTGTACATATGGTTTTGCTCACAGCCTTTGATCACAATTACGTAACACTGCATACATTTACTAAAAAAAAAAAAAAAAAAGGACAAGATAAAGCACAATATTTAGCAAGAAAGTGTTAAATGGTGGTATTGCCAATCAAGTTCAAACTGAGGTTTTAAGAAATGCTTTGAGGATCGTAGAGGTCAGTTTTGTTGAACGAAGTTAGGATTTGTCCTTGCTATATCATCCATCATGAATCATCCATCGCCATTTCATGATGCAAAAATGGGTGTCAAAATGTGTCTGGATGGTGAAGAACAAAGGCAACTCAATGCCTTTTAAGACTATTTTTTTCTATCAAGCATTGGTGCTGCAGACAGGAAGGTTTCACGATTGTCCCTGACTTTGTCCGACTTAATTTTGTGCAGTCCTAAATCGGCCATTATAAATGCCGATACTGATAGTTTGGAAAATAAATGCCTAATATCGGCTGATAATATCAGCCTGCCAATGTACTGGTCGGGCTCTACTTGATAGCAGGCACTCTGAAATACTAGACCGGTGATCTGTAGGTCATTAAAAAGGGAAAACCACTGTATAGTTCAAAATGATCAAGACAGCTGTGAAGCAACGATTGGTTGTGTGAGAATTAAAGAGTCAGAGTGAGGGGGTCCTGTCCTGGAGGAGGTAAAAATCAGCTGTCAGGGGATCCAATTACGTTCATGTTCTTCTGCCACCCCACAGCGCACGCTCTACTGTTGTGCATTCCCCTAAACCTTCGCTCAACGCTCAAGTTAAGCCGTCTCGCCTGCAGTCTTTTGTGAATATTTAAAAGTATTGCCGGAGGAAGAGAACGCGGCTGGCATTTCTCCTTCAAAAGAAGTGGCCTAGAACCCTGGTGGCTGAAAGATACAACGCAAGTCAAATGCACAAAAGGCTCTCTGTGCCTTTGTCACTGCTTAACTATTTAAGAAACTCCCCTCCACATTATCACAGTGGCAGAAAGGCAGATGAAGAGAATGACCTAAAAATACAAACTAATTCTAAATTAAAAGATCAGGAGGCACAAGCATCAAGTATGTTTCTGGGATGGAGCACGTTAATCAACAATGACAACTCAGTGGAGTAGATGTGAAGACTAGAGGATGGATACCCGACCCGAGCCCGACGGGACCCGACGGTACCCGACGGGTCGGGCCGGGTTCGGACAGATTTTTAGAAAGGATGCTCGGGTTCGGGTCGGGCTCGGTCACATCAGCGCGATAAGGCATTGAACATTTAGAATTTAAAACAGCTTAAAATAAATGTCAAATATTACTCTAACATCCGTCTTCCTGTGTGCTGTGACAACGAAAGACGTGCGTATTAAGCTCCATGTGGCAGCGCAACGATGGAAGATGTTAAAAAGAAGTTGGCCGCAGGAGATTTTAAAACTATTGAAAACGAAGGAAAGTCAGCTGTGCATTGATGCGCTCATCTGTTGACATTTCCCAATGCCTTCCTACAATTGCTTAATAAAAGCGGGCTTTCCACACAAACAAACGTACATGTGTCATTAGTATGAGAAACAAATGCGATTTTAACTGTCGGGCTCGGGTCGGGCTCGGACAGAAATATCTTAATGCCTGTCGGGCTCGGGTCGGGTTCGGTTACTGCTCTGTCGGACGCGGGCCGGGCTCGGACAGAAAAATCCGGGCCCGATCCGCACTCTAGTGAAGACTCAAGTACTATGACACTTAAACTCTGTTAAACCCTATAAACTCCACTAAGTGTTGAGAAAAGATGTTCAAGCTGGCCTAAAAATCAAAACAATAGAGATTTATTGTAAAAGCATTCAAGTTAACTGTTATCACCCACACACACTGAGCGGAGTGGCCTGCAACCAACAAGGAGAGTTAATGAGGAAAACAGAAACCTATGACATACCGGTACAGTATACAGACAATGTCCTTTATTATTGTGCTAACCTCCATACAAATTCACTGAGATGAGACTGAGATGCTAAGTACCAGCTGTCAGCTCTGGCCTCAGCAAAGGCGTTCTGCAACACAATCAAGTGCACTATGAAAGTACTCATTTAGTCATACCTAGTCCCTACATTAACCCTGCTACAACACGCCAGGGATTAAAATCACATAGTGTACAATTACCATTGACAGTGTCCTGTTTACCTTTTATGCACTGCTCACCACAACAGGCACACTGTTCATATTCATAGGAACTTTCACAACTTTTTAAAGCACTCATGTAAAAGTAGTGCAGCAACACACCTTTTTCTACTCAACATGACAGTTGTGGTTTAAATTGTTTCATTTAGCCGTCTGAAACTAAGACCTACGGTGGCCGACAGGGGCAAACGCCCTGCAACTTCAGTAAACACATGCAAATAGACAAAACACAAGAAAATTCAATTAACACATGTGCAGCATTTAGCAAACCCACTGCGCATATACACACACACAAATACAGAAACGCGATGCAAACAAAAACCAATGCAAAAAGAAAACAAACAACAACTTGAGGTCTCTAGAGGGAGCAGCTGATTTTCGACCCCACGGAACGAGAGAGACAGAGAGAGAAAGAGATAGAGATTTGTTTGAAAACGGGACCAAAAGTGAAGATAGCGGCGACATAACAAGATTAGCATTCATTTTAACATGTGGCCCTCCTCTTTTACAGTATTTTTTAAAGAGCAACAGGTTTATGTAGCTAGCTACTGTGTTAGAGACTGACTTCTACAATAGTTTGCAAGTGACAACATTGTGTGTTTGCTCTTTCATTGCTAACGTTAGCAACGAGTGTTTTGATTGTATTGACGTTAGTTTCCTCCTCCCTAAATCGTCTCTACATTTGATAGAATACTGTGTTGATCAGCGAGGTAACTTTGTTTAAGAGGAAGGTGGAGAGAGGACAACTGACATGTTCGCGTGCTGTGTTTTGTCTCCAGAAGGTTAGTGTCTAGCAGAGCTCGGTCTGCAAAATAGATAACAGGTCTCAGACTGCTAATGGAGAGGACCTACACCCTTGGCCCTGCTTTTCAGAATTGACGCACTCGGCGGAGCTATGGTTGGACACATTGTACCAAAACAACTTATTATAAGGTCACAGTAAACTTATGAACTACATGCTTCTTATTTAGAAGTGAACCTAATAATCACACTGACACCAAGCAGACTATGTGTAATGCTTTTGCTCTTTATCTCAAAATATAATTAATTGAACACACATGATTAATATAATGAACTACGTGAATATAATGTTTATGAGCACACATGATATGAATACATTTTATTCCAACAGTATGTAAACATAAATGTAAATTAATTTACGTTTAATGAGCGTGCATGAGCCAAAAAGAGAAGCAAAGAGTAGATAAATAGAGAGCACAGGGAGATGAGAGAAAAGGTTAAAGAAAACAGGGATAAAATGTGAAAATGAAGGACAAAAGGAAGCAGAGAAAGGACATTAAGAAAAAATAGCAAGATGGTAAGGAGAGGGGAAAAGAGCATTAGATATGCTCAAGGCGAAATAAATAGAGAAAGGTGAGAAGGAAAGAAAGAGGTGACAGAATTATACAGAACACAAGGTAAGCATTCATATAAGATCAGCAGACACATTTTTGTATAAACAAAATATTCACTCTCTCTGATATTACCTCGCCGACCGCAAAAACATCAGATTTCTAAAAGATGTGGCAAACGAAGTCCTTGAGAAGATGCCTATGACCAGTGCACTTGCTAATGCACAGCCTAGTGCTGGTACACTAAATAGATTTTTAGTTGTATTACAAAAAACTGTAGTTAGAAGACTTTGTTTGAAAGTTAAATTGTGTTCTTTGATTGAAATACTGTACACTTCTGCACTATGTGGTCACATTTCATTACATATCAGCCATGTTCTTCAGTCTGATTATTTTCCACACAGAACTCCCCAGTCAAAGGCTGCAGCAGACCACTCCGTCTCTGTAGATCCTCAAAGTGTGCCTGAAGATGGTCCTCTCCACATCTGCTGTCGGTTGACTCAAACGCAAACTGGCCCAATTCCTCCTGTGTGACTGGAAATATGTACAGTGAACCCTCGTTTTTCACGGGGGTTACGTTCCAAAAAGAACCCGTGATAGGCGAAATCCATGAAGTAGTAACCTTTATTTTTTGTTACAATTATTATACAATGAAATACTCCATAATACATTGAAACCAAAGAACAAAACCTTTTTACAGGCCCAAGCATTTGTTTAACAAATTAAAGTACTGTATAAACGTTTTACAAATAACTACTGTACTGTAAAATAATAATTTTAATCATTAATATGAACTGAAGGCAATATGAAATTGCGGAGATCAGCACCGCCCCATCGCGACCAGAGTCATTGGATTAGAACGGGAGAAAATGAAAAATAATTATGAAAAAATAGTAGGAAAAATAGTGACTCACGTGTATTTCACTGCTCTTCTGACTGAGCCGCTGCATCCTGAATCTTCCTCTGCCTTTTGGGCCCGACCGCAAGTGCCTAGAGAAACTAGAAATTGCAAGAGAATTTGCGAACTTAAATTTGGCAAGCTGTTTTACAGACGTGTATAAAACTCAATGTTACTGACACACAGGTAGAGAAGAAGCTAAGAGACTGTTTAGCCAATCAGAATGCAGAACACAATGCACGATGCAAGTCCGTGAAGCAGCGAGACCGTGGAAGGTGATATAGCGAGGGTTCACTGTATATCAGTTCAGTTTAGCATTTATGTTTTCAGTCAACCAGCAGGCTGTAATTCTGGGCATGTGAGCAGCAAATGTATGTTGTGGTTCATGTATAAGCAGGAAGTTGTTCTAAAGTTATGTTCATCCTGTATAATGTACTTGTGGGAAGTGTTAGGTAGATCAACATGCTCTAATGCAGAGCTCTTCAAAAGGGGGTCCGTGACCCTTAGGGGGTCCTCAGAGTTAGTGCACGGGGCAGCTAAATTATTTACAAATATATATTTTGGAAAGTTTCTTAATTCAAATATTTAAATGTCTGAAAATATACATTACAGTAATTTGAATCCAACATATCAATAACAAAGATAAAGTGGCCTATTTTTGAACAAAAAAAAATATGTTTACATATTGAAGATAAGCTTACTATATAAAAAGGTAGCCACTATGGTAGCTGTACAGTTAAGCTTAAAGATTCACTGTGCCTTCCACATGTATGTTTACATTAAAACATGTATAAATAATATCCATTTATGTATACAAAATATGGTGTAGGGGGTCCCTACTCAGTCTTTTTTCAGCTAAGGGGTCCCTGGCCTAAAAAAAAAAAAAACATTGAAGGTGACTGCTCTAATAGTATTATTGTACTTTACATTTTGTAACAAATATTTGAAACTAAAGTAACTTTGTCAAACCGAAAATAGTTTAGGGCAAACTATTTGGACTAAAAGCTACTCAAAATGCACCTGAATGTACTTGCTTTTCAGACAGTAACTGGAAGAAAATGTGATCAAAAAGGAAAAATCTGTTTTGATTGAAAAAAACAACAAAAAACGGCATGTTGTACATGACATCTGGTTTACCAGATGGACAGCGGGTTAACAGGTCTGATGGCACGCGTGTTCCACTTTCCCTGCATTCATCAAGGTCCCTCTGTAGCACACCTAGGAAGACGAACCGGACGAGGCATGTGCGCTCCCGACTGACACTGAAGTCATTCATGAGGTCAATGCAGAATTGAGAACTGAACAAAGACATTAGAGATGTTTTTTTTTCAGGTGATGCAGATCCATGTTATGAATTCAAAATTTCACATTTCAATAATCATTATGAAACAACTAAACCTGAAGTGCAAAAAAAAAAAGTGACTAAAAGGGATCTCTGTGTTTGAATTGATGATTGTGATGTTTAAAGTGGAAAGGAAATCAACTGTCCAGCAACCACACCCGTTGTACCACCATAAGTGTACATTTCTTTAGGAGGAAAAGGCTACAATCTCAGTGTCCAAAAAATGGATCAAGCAACCAATGATAAGATAACATAATGGTATTTATTGAGATCACCTGTGGAGTGTATTTAATACCTCAAAGTGTTGGCATGCTCTGTTATCCATCTGATGGTCATTTACACAGAAGGTCCATGTTAACCAGCAGAGATCTAATTTTTGACTTTAAATAATGAGTCTTTTACTCCTCCAGGTCCATATGGTTTTAATTTGTCATAACCATCAACATGCCAGACATGGTTTGGTACACAGGAGCTGTAAACTCTTCTCACAAATCTTTGTCTTGCACGAAGTTGAACTCCTGAGGGATCAAGCTCTCCCAAAGCCATGACATTATCCCTTCTCACTGTGAGAGAGTATTTCTGCCACATGGAACAGTAGCCATAATACTGGCCTGGACCCTTCAGCTCTTCTTGTATGGCAGCATGGATAGTATTAAGAGGAGAGAAATGTGTTTGCCTGGACAATGAAAAATGTTTCAATTTACTCTTTAGAGAGCGAAGGCTCTTTTTAACATTGTGAGCTGTTGCCAGGAAATCCAAAATTTCATTGTAGCTGTAGCCATCATGGAAATACTTTCTAATCAGATCCTCTTCTATGGTTCTGTCTGATGCTGACCCTGACGAACATAAAGGGAGAAAAAGATTGAGAGGTAACATTTTGGACAAGGACAGGCTCCATAACATCATCCGGTCTACAGAGAAGATATTCAGCTGCAGTCTGCCATCTCCTCAGAATTTGTACAAATCCAGAGCCAGATGTGAAGGAAATTTATGGCAGATCCCTCCCACCCTGGACATATGTTTTAACCCTTTTCCTCTGGTAAGAGGTCGAGGTCATGACCAAAACCTCATGCTATAAGAACTATTTCTTCCCCATGGCACTGAGACTCCCACTCTCTTTGCCCTTAATTGGCTCAAAATCTGATTCAATATTTAATTTTATGGACCAAGAACCACTACATTATAGAAGCTGTTAAAATGTTGAAATAAATTAGTCAAATCTAATCATGACATCTTGCATGTAGCTACTAATTAGTATTCAAAACAGTGTGGTGTGTTGAACCCTTTTATTTTGCAAACAAAAACAAATCAATCTACTTACTGTTGTCTTCATTTTTGCCAAAAACTGTACATTTTGCCACATGAGCCACAAAACACTTATAGACAGAATATGGAAGTCTGAAATACTGACATTGATATGGTGAAGTTAGTCAACTAAATAAAAATGACATATTGCGATCATCACTAAATGAAGAAAGGTTACATCAGAGGAATGGGAAATGTTTGTTTAGTGTCTGCTGATGAGGAGGGCCAAATGTTAAAATGAATGCTAACCTTGATATGTCGCCGCTATCTTCACTTTTGGTCCCGTTTCCAAACAGTTAAAGAAGTGGACCAACAGATCCCATTGTTCTGGACGGAGACCAGTGAAGGAAAATAGAAGCACTTTTCCACCAAGCTAGGTGCCAAGCTAGGTGCCTCCAACTGAGCTTAACGACATAGTTGTAACATGGGCAATGTGTCTGAAAGCTGTAAGTCTTCTGGTAGCTGTGCCAAGAGAAATCTCAATCATTCCCAATCAGCAGAGACGGAGCGTAGGTATATGTAAGGAGATAACATAGACACATTACTGTTAACTAACATGCTAGTTAACATTAGTAATTAAACCAGAACAGCTGATATAAGTCAAAACTGTCTGCAAACTTCTCCAAACTTCTCCTGACAATGACACACGACACGATGTTATTTGCCTATTTTTACAAAAAACATCTGGACAATAACGTGAGGTACAAGGTAATGGAACCTTTTAAACATTGCCGTGTTTCTTTAGAAATAAACAATGCACAAATAGAGTCTTCATGTTTTTTGGCAGGCATCTAACGCATTTATGTATTTGGTTGTGTTATGTGTATATGCAGCATGTTTGCTGAATGCTGCACATGTGTTGTCAAATTAATGAAGTTGTTTTCTTAATTTGCTTGTGTTTTGTCCATTTGCATGTGTTTTCTGAAGTTCCAGGACGTTTGCCCATGCCGGCCACCATAAAGACCACCACCAGCAACATAAAAAATTAAATAAAACAAAACAAAAATGCCACTATTTTACACTGCCAATATATAAAGAAGTGTAGTTATCAAACTAAATTGACCATGACCCACTTTGGCTATTTCCTAGGGCTAAATCGCAGACAAGTCAATCTTTAATAACACGACCCCTCTTTGAATCAAAGACTTACTATTTTTAAAGTACTGCTCACTAACTTACAAACTGCTGTCAGGTACATCAATTAGCCTACCTTTTCAATTAAATGCATTTAAATTACAATAACTTGAAAAGACTGCCGTGCAGCTTGAGCAGACTTCACCTAGTGATATATAGAACACTGCCAAACTCAAAGGTTGAAGAGATTACAAGCGGGAGTCTATTGTTCAGACTGTGGAAGATGATGTAAAATCTAAGTGGAGGGTAGGCTAAACATGGCTTAAAAACAATGCAGCCCATAAAACCCATAATATTCAAATCTTGTGTTCTTATATTTCACATTGAGGAGCCTAAATTAACAACATGAAGCAAGAAAAAAAACATACCGGTATGCCAAACAACAGCCAATTAGGAAGAAGTCAGCCAGAAGTTAATTCACAAGTCATTTGAAACATTGCACATGTGTACCCAGAAGCATAGACTGTATATTACAGTCAATGAGCAACACACAGAGTCAGCAACACATCACATTATGCAGGTTAGCTGGTATGAATAAAGACTAGCCAACAGAGAGCACTAACATCCTAATTTGTCCTTGAAAGTCTCCTAAAAACACGTGTTGGCAGGCTAGCTTGTTTAAATGTTTATGAATTGTAGCAGCAGCTGTCTGCAGAAACGCTAACAGCATAGTTAACTAATTGAGCAGAGTAGCAGAGTAAAAAAAAAAAAAACATTAAGTGGAGAACAGATGGATTAAATAGGCCGCTATTTTCAAAAGGGTGCGTTTGATTAGCGTCAGCGGAGTAGCTCACGTACAATCACGTAGCTGACCTGGTAGAGCACAAGCCCATATATAAAGGTTTAGCTAGCCTACTCCTCCACAGCAGCCGCAGACGGTTTGACTCCGACCTTTGCTGCATGTCATTCCCCCTCTATCTCCCCTTTCATATATTCATCTGTCCTAGGAAAACAAATGCCTAAAATGACCAAAAAAAAGGACCTTTAAAAAATAAAAATAAAGTGGGCCTACAATCACATAACCATTTCTCCCCGCTGATTGGTTACTCAGTTCAACGCACTCTCATGACAGGGTTCCTAATTGGTTTCTCATGTCCATTATGTTGCTGCTTTGCTCTCTCTCTCTCTCTCTCTCTCTCTCTCTCTTTATTCCTCTTACGGTCAGTGGGTTATGTTCGTTGAGTAACTAATACACATCTCATTAGATATCACAATGATTTTCACTCCATTTTACAAGCCTCCATTTACCTAGCATCTAATAACTTCTTTCAAGTCTATAGTGGAGGCTTGAATCAGGCTAAATTTGAGGGGAATTTGTATAAATTATGCACAAGTAAAGAAAACATTTCATTAAATGATGCAGCCATATAAAGCTTTGATAAAGAGCTGGAACATGGGGAATATAAATGTGTGGAAAATGATGTTTTTTGAGGTAAAATGAAAAGAAAAACTGAACGCTAAGGGGTTTAACACCCTGCTGTTAAAGTACTGATTATATTCATTTGTATAATTGAAGAGCACCAATTGTATAATTTTACTTTTTTTTTATTTCACAAAAGAATGTGCAATTTCCTCAATGCCTGTATTCTCTTAGTAGAAACCTGCAGCACACTACAAAGGTAAAATCGGCAACATGTATTTGACAGTTCATGATAAAAGAGCCTGGCTTCCTTTCAAGAGAAAACCTTTTGCACTCCATCTCCCACTTCTCTATGTTAATGACAGTGTCACACTGCTTCTTGCGCTTGGCAGGCTGTTATCCACCCATCGTCTCTGAAGCGTGTAACCTCATTAGTAAGTGGACTATGTGCAAGGTGTACAGAGGCTGCATAGTTTGTAATGAATAGCAATGAGTTATGCTACTTAGTTTTGTTTATTTGACAAGTTGTGGTTCCTGTCTTGTGGTCTATTGTGCGTGTCTCTATGTTCTGTTTCCTGTTTATTCTGTTTTATTTTGATAGTCTGGTTTTCTGTGCTGTCTTGTCTTTAGCATTACTTCCTGTGATTGCTCCTTCTTGTGATTATCTGATGTCTTCCACCGGTTTCCCAGCCCTTGTGTCACCTGTCTCTTGCTATCTCGTTACCCTCTGTATTTAGTCTTGGTCTTGGTGTTCCCTTGGTGTGTCAGATCATTGTAGTGTTACTGTTTTGTTAGAGTTCTTGGGTCACGATAGTGTTCCTGTGTTTTCTGTTTTTACTTGGACTTTATTTTTGGTTCCTGATTTTTCCTGCTTGTTTCCAGGACTCGTTTTGTTTTTTGTGCATTTCTGGATTCATTAAATCATCAAAACTACCTTCAGTTTCCGCCTCTGCATTTTGCGTCCGCCATTCCCCAACCTTCCATACAGGGCTTTGTGACTGTCTTTGAAGTTTGTTGAAATTAGAAGAAAAAAAGGGTGATTGTTATAAGGAAATTAATATAATAACAAAACATCAGACAAAACCCAATTAGTTTCACAATCAGACTTTATTTCTACAAAAATTCACCCAGTAGACAGTGTAAACAAGGAAAAGAATGAGCAGCTTTGTGTTTGTGTAAGCCTTGGTGAGGGTCTATGATCCAGAACAATAAATAGCATTGACTTTCAAAGTAGTACCTACCACCATAGGATCAGGGATTTGACCAGTGGCCTTTCATTGATAGCCCAGCCCCATCTTCTGCTCAGAAGTTTAACATTTTTCCGTTAACCTATGTTAAAGTTATAGTGCGTAGTTTCGGTCACCCCCATGAGACATTCTGAGTAATGACAACAACACTGTTGGCGCGTCCACATGATACAGCCTTCTGTAATCGTGCATGCGCCCCCACCCCTCCTCCATGCATTTGCTAGTAGCCAAGGAGGACACAGAGGATTAAAAAAAACATGATGGACTCTTCAGAAGAGGTAATTGTCATTACTCGAGCTTCTGCACGGTAAAGTCACCAGACGACACAATCTTCTGAAAATAGCCATACTGAGAAATACACAGAGTTTTGTAGAGCTGATAGTCTTAATTAGCTTTGTAACAACTCATTTGGCAATGGCTTGAATGTAACAGACGTTCATTAATATCCCAAAAGTTACACACTAATGCTGTAAGCATTTAGTGTAAACACGTCTGGAGGTTATTGGTCTAACATGCAAGCAATTGTGATGGAAACAACATATTAAAGAAACATGGTAAAAGGTGACAAAGTTCCATTTGCTTCAGTACTAACTGAAACATCAGATTTTTTGGTTCAATCTTTATTGCTGTCTCACATTGCTTGCTAGAAAAATACGATTACATTTGCAAAGTGAGAAACACTGGGAAAAAAAGAAAGAATATAAGAAATCAAAAGGTACTATGAAACCAAGTAGCTTCTAAATCCAGTTTAATGTTCATTCAGCATTAACAACTAATGTCATTTAAAGTGCTCAGATCAGAATTTTCAAAAAATTGAATTTGCTTTTCTTTCATTTCCATAAAAGGTAGCTGAAATACATAGTGTAGTGTTCCCTCATGTTTTTGCTTCAAACAATATTGCACAGTATACTGGAGATAGATCAGCTGATACTGGAGATTATGAAGTGATAAATAAAATACCTTGCATATTATGGGAAGAAAATATACACTGATACAACAGATACACTACGGTATGTGCTTTATCTGCACATTTTTAAATTTAGCTATGTTGAAAATGACAAATGTAACACTTGAGTGCCAGATTTTAACCTACTATAAAAGGACATCGATGGGCTACCGTGTCTGTCGCTGCTTGGACAACAAATATACTAAACCACAAGTCAAAAATTAGATTATTTATTATATAAATTAAATATTTAGTAAAGTTATCTCAAAAATAGAGAAAGGCATATTTCCAAGTTCAAGCTTTACTTAAAACCATCATCAGGAGCAGATAGAGGTGGCTAGGAAACAACTGCTCCTTCTGGGGGTTTTAAACCAGGATTAACTGATTTTTTTCACTACTTGGAACAGCTAATGGCAATTGTATTAGCAAACAGTAGCTACAGTTTTTACTAATTCCACAGATATGAAGCATTCATTTGGAGTCACGATACACATTGATGTGTGTGAACCAAAACTGCAAAATCGTGGGCTGAAAATATAAAACAAGCTAAAAGGCCGTAAAACACTCTGTGGAGCTGAGGGGAACTGCTGAGTTACATTAGGTGATGATTATCTGTATGTTTGACACTGTTTGTGTTTTGTTTCTTGTGCTATGCTGTAAATATTAGTAGACTTCCTGGTTACAAGTCAAGTAATGTGTCAGTTGATGTGCATCTTCATCATATTGCATGAAAACAACTTTAGAGAAAGAGAATGATTGCTGACATGTAGTCCTGTGCCATTCAGAGTGATAATATATAACAACCTGGCCCCATTTGTGCAATGCAACCTAATAATTTGCATTAGAAATTATCTGAGTTGTTACAGAGAACCCAGTTGTGGTTTTGTGATAGCATAGCTAGCAAAACTGATTGGCTTGTCTGCTAAACTGAGCAGGGATATTGATTTGGAGATAGGGAATACAGCACAGGGAGAGAAGGATGTCACTGCCCTGCTTTCCCTGGCATGGGTATTGTCTTTGGCCTATGGGCAAACACACCTCTCTCTCCCTCTCCCACTCACTCACTCACTCACACTCACACTGGCAGCCAGAGGTGTCTGGAGACGCACAAATACACACACAAAGGCACACAAATACATACAGCAGGCAACATTGATTTCCTGTTTGGGATTACTAAGCAGTGAGTGCCACAGCTGAGGCTATTCTCTGGACCACAGTGCACACAAACAGACATGCTTTGTATTTTGTGTCCCTCTCCACTCTTATATACACCTTCACAAGATTTTATGTCAAACATTCACAAGCAGAAAGGTCTGCCAGAATTGGCTTCTCCTGATCATAGCGCCTTCACTATTTCATCTCGACAACTATTATTCTTTGCTTTAAACTCCTCTTTCTTATCCTGTGTATGCATCTTTCTGTCTCCGTTTTCATTAAAATAAATGGTTTTTCCTTGGCTTCCCATAGCAGTGTTGACTGCTTGGCAGGTTTGGCACAATACTGAACCATCAGGTAAACAGGTAAACATTTGTTATCAGCCACATGGATCCACATTTCCAGCCTTTACCCATTTCCAGGGTAATTTAGGGACCGCCTTTTTTTTGTCTACCCTGGACAGATGGATTAATGTGTGCGGAGAGCTCATTTTGTGAGAGCTACCAAAACAACAAACACTATTGTAAGCACTTTGCTGTAGAACTCAAAGTGTGTATATATGTAGACACACTTGTTTGGCTACTGGGAAGTGTAAACTGATGTGTATGTTCCCTCTGCATTTCGTGTCTCTTTGAGTTTTGTCAGAGCTACTGTGCATGTAACTTGTGTGTCCGGATGTGTATGTGTTTAATGTGTCTATGTGTATCTCTCTCTCTCTCTCTCTCTCTCTGTCTATGTAGGGTGCATTATTGGACGCAGTAGACCGGACAGTGCCAGAGGCATACACCAAGCGGTCACGCGGCGTGACAGAGAAGAGAGCAGAGTTGCTGTCAGAAGGTCTTTTTAACACACTGCTGCTCTCCGTTTGGGGACGTTTCAGGAGCGTTTGACTGCAAAAGGGCTCCGCAAAGGAGAGATAAACACAATTCTGAAAAACTCCCACAGAAACACCACTAAAGCCCCAAAGGCTCCCTACCTGAAAATACCACACTAATACCTTTGATGTTCCCAAAGTGATGTGCAAGAGAGCGAGAGGAGAGAGACAGTGGGGAAAACGACAACAGCTCAGAGACACACACACAAGACAGCATGTGTCTAATGAGTACCTGTTAGCTGATGTTTCCATGTGTGAGTCATTGAGAAGTGCAAGGAAGTCAGTGTGCATTACAAAAATGTCCTTCTTATTTGTCTCCCAAATTCTTCTTTTCCTAAATGTCATTTTTATTAACCTGATTTTGACTTTTATTTTTCTTATATTAAATTATTATGTCTTTCAAATTAGGATTTTCTTTCTCTGCAACACATGTATTTGCACTAGAAACAAGTGACATTACTACCACATGTTTTGTTTGTCTTACAGTAAGGATTACCAGATATTAAATAAGCTTTGTTACACGCTATCTTCTCTCTCTCATCATACATCCTGTTACTCTTCACTGTTTTCTATCTACAAATGTACAAAGTAGCGCTGAAATAAAGACACTTTTGCGTGTGTATGTGTGTATACATTGTACCTGAATACACATAAGTGTGAGTGCTTTATTACACTGCTTTTCCCGCTACGGTATTAAACCTAATTCCTCACTTGCACACTGTTTCTCTAAATAATATCTCCACCACCAGCATGGTATTATTTTTGTAAGCCTATAATTACGTCTGAGTTGCATTTACACAGAAAGTCTGAGACCCCTTTTGCTAATATGTACAGGTTCAAAGGTTCACCCAGGATGTAAGTATAGCAAACTAGAATAAAAACATGTATGCACCTCACCTCTATGTATCTCATCTCTCACATCCACACACACACACACACACACACACACAAACAAACACGCACTTTCATTCTGGGAGTGACAGCTCCAGAGAACTTTAACAAATTTGTTTTTCAGTCTAGCCCCCCCCATTCCACTTTTGTGATTTTATTTCTCACTTCTTGTTTTTGCCTCCATCTTCCCCTTGGCCTTCTCTTACAATGTAAAGGTCACATTCATCTCACCTCCATGTTTAAAATCAAACGCACCTGTGTGTCAGAGGGCACAGCTGTGTGAGGAGAAAACTTTTAAATTTAGCCAGCGGACATTAGAAAACCAAACTAAAGCTGACTTCTCTGAATGTTAACAATTTTTTTGCATTAGCGTCATTCATGTGCATGGTTTGCAAACTTCCATAAAATTCCATAAAAATAGATGCTAATTTAGAAACAATACAGCAGTCACAATACCATTGTCAACGACACAGGCAGTCCCTGAATAGTCCATATGGGTTAATCAGCTGTTTCTCTGATACTCCAAAGGTGAAACAATCACACAGTTATCATGGCTGGGGAGAGAAGGGGATGAATATAAATGTCAGAGTGATTCCAGTTTTAAGTTTCGATGGCTGTGTTTATGTTCCTCAGGGAATCTTTGGCTTGGGGAGGCATGAGCGACTCAAAGGGATCAGGATCTTGGCTGACCCAGGGCCTTTGAACTCCAGCTCCTCCAGGCTGGAGTTGGAGCACCGTGGAAACCTGCAAGGCTCTGATGCTCTGCGAGGCTGAAGCAATGAAGCGCGACATATACTTGAAGCTTGAACCTGAGGTCCAGCATTAAAGCAGGGAAGGCCTCGAGATGGAGGGGGCAGCTGCTTGATCTGGTTAGCCAGAGGCCCTAAGGAACACCCAGTCTTCAGAGTGGCAAAGCCACCAGTGCCCCCTGGCTTGAGTGAAGGGAGAGACACACGCTTGTGTAGGCCCGGACGCTGCAGCATGCGACGGGTAGTCGAACCAGCAGATTTAGCAGTGACAGAGCTCTGCGGTATCACAGCAGGGGTTCTTTGTTCATGCTGTGATGCAGACTGAGCTGCTGATGCTGGACTGTCTCTGGCAATTACCCCCTGCGGAGCCCCAAAGTCTGGCCGGTGCAGGTTGGTGCTGAGGAGATAACTCATCTCATCAGGGTGTGCTGGCCTGGACACATCTGCTATACGGTCTTCAAGAGGACGGTCAGCGTCAATATGCGTTCCTTCCTCTGATCTACTCTTCGTGAGGTCACTGTGGCCCTCGGTGGGGGGGAGTTTTTACTAGTCTTCCCTGGTGGAGGTGCTCGTTGAGGCAGGGGTTGAAAGGCTGTAGTATTTGAGGCTGCAGAAAAGAGGAAAGACATATCAATATATAATTTTAAGTGGGTATAAATAGTCAGGGAACAGTCAGTGCAATGAGGTACAACTCTGAGTTCTTTTAACCACGTTCCAGAAGAGTTGGATTTAAAATGTCCCCCTTTTTTAGTGTCTTTGATCACTGTGGAATCCGGGTATTTGAATATTTTGCTGCTGAAAAGGAACGTCTGAATCAAAAGGCAAACTGAAAATTCTGCCTTCCTTTGACTTGTTTATTTACTTTTTAATAACAGCCGGTTTCCACTGCCAGCACCTGAACTATTCCTAGAATGAGAGAGGCAAAGTCACAGAGGAAGCCCTGATTCAGCACTTAAAAACAAGCAGAGAATAACCTTGCCATGTGAGTGCCAGGTATCTACTGAAGTCTTTGACTCATTTTGTGATCGTTGCTGCGGAGGTGCATAAAACAATTCAAACTGGGAGCTGCGATGCCTGCTGCCTGTGTATGAACATGCTGAGTCGTTAACCACATAAAATTTAGCCCAGCCGTGGTGTTGTCCTCCACCAGGGGACATACAGGGTATGAAGACAAAATCCTGCAACAATTACAATTTCAGTGAAGCTCATTATGTTTAATATTTGTTGTGTTAGAGAGCTGCAATTATTCAGCATGACGAAACCACAAACTGATTCAATAAGAGTTGACTTAACACTTCTCTAACACAGACACAACAAAAACTCATTATGTCTTAATAACAGAGTTAGCATTTGTTTCCACACTCCTGTATTGGATTGGATTGCTTTCGATTGTGAAGTGTTTTGATATATGATATCTGTCTATTCCCTGCACATGCTTTATTTGTTTTAGATTGAAGAAGTCATACCTTCTGCATCACAGCTTCACTTTAAAAAAAAGCAATGAAGATAATTTTGCTTTTGCAAGAGGTACCACTACAGTATATGCCCGGTTGATGTATAATGCCATAAGATAACTTTAACCTTGTTCTATTCTGGACCACGTTTCCAGATAAGCAGCGGAATACAAGGCCAACAGTCCTCATTAGTCCAAACAACCACCAGCAAGGTGAGTTGCTCAGATCAGAAAAAAAATCAATATTGAACTATATATGAATATTTTATACATTATATGAGTACATTTTCTGAATAGCTTATGACCGAAACATATATAAATCCGTCATGACATTTCCTATTTTAGCATACTTAGTTTGAGCTGAATTCTGTAGGGCATACTGACTGCATTACTCTCAGTTTTTACCACCAGACTTGCGTTTTTCCATCAATGTCCATTAAGCAGAACTTAAATAATCTAAATCAACCTGAAACGATCTAAAGCATGAACTCAGTTTGAGCAGAAAACATACCTTCTGTGAGTTGAAAAATAAGAAGATCTTAAAGGATGTGCCTGTGTGTGCCTGTTTTTACCATCAGTCATTTATATTGAGAGAGGGAGTCAATGTCCGAGGCCACAGCTCCATCTCCTGGTCCCCTGCCACAATGTGTCCCCTAGCCTATTACAACAACCTTGTCCACCTCCAGTATCAGCTTGTTATTGCATGTTTTTCAAGAGAAGAAATACTGTTTCTAGATTTCAATATCTGTAATATTAAATCTTCTGAATAAATGATGTACTGTTGCTTCTTACAATAACTCTGATCAGTCTGTCACTCAAATCATGTGCATGTTATTAAGCCTTTTTTTTTGCATTGACATACAGTACAGTTGCTTTTGTGATACAGTTTGGGAGCACTCCCTATTGACTCAAAATGACAAAATAAACTACTTTGGTCCGATACACATATAAGTGTAATGAAGTAAATCAAATACATTAATAGGACGTCATCATTATAGATACATGCCTTGTACTAATTTTCAGTAAAAAAAAACTAAAAAAAGATGTCCATTCTCATAAGACTGCCTTTAATGAGAAATACCTTTAATTGTAAGGTTTGCATTAAGGGAATGTATTTATAGCTGGCCCAGCTGGAAGAAGCCTAGCAACATGCAGTATTTACATGGTGTAAGTCAATACTTATTATCATCTACAACTTTCTGCTACAAACACAAATAATTAGCAGCAATCATTCTGAGCTCCTCACTGCCAAGAAATAAATATCTCAGCACATTAATTATAGCTATCACTTGAATAGACATGTTCTTTCTAACCAAGGAAGAGACAACATTTGAAGCACCTAGAAGATGCTAGGGCCCACAATAAACAATCTCATCTCCAGCCTCTCTCACAGTAAAAAATAGCCGCAAGATTAGAAAAGCTACATGCAAGAATTTGAACAAGCATGTAAATGATTCCCGTTATATCCGTTAAAAGAGAGAGTGATTGCAGCACATGAGGAGATCAGAGTGGCAATATGGTAGTACTCCATTTCAAAGCTAGATTAACTTTGTGCTATCCTTTAATATAGGTGGTTGTGTAAATGGTGAGTTGAATCTTGTTTGAATTTAAGCAGTGTAAATAGTGTGAGATCAGAGGATGTGTGATTACTTTGACTTGTTTTACTTTCTGTGCTTTTCTTAAATGTTATTCATTCCAATACACTTCATCCAAATCTTTCAAGGTGAACACCTAGAATAATAAAGCACCTTGTTAATGAATAAAATATAGAAAAACAAATCCACACAGAGAGATGTACCCATGCATGCATACCGGTTCCTATATACTTCATTTGAAAAGATGGAACAAATTGAAAAGACACCCAAAAAAACAGGTAAAGGAAATGTGAAAAAATGAAAAATGACCAAAAGTAAAGACGTATCACTGTGACCTCCATTAAGAAAAGTGAACCAAAGTTCAAAGTACAGATACATCAGATCAAAACTCTAAAACAACTGAAAATCCATTGCAAACCATGCAGACATAGATGTAGAAGGGCATGCTTCAGTTGTGGCTCATGAGGCCAAACCATAGCCCAGCGTGCAGGAGGTGGGGGCAGAATACTGACTGCATGTTAAAGAAACGTTACTGTACCACGCTGTGTCAGTGAAGTACTGCACTAGGTGCTCCACTCCTGGTCATAGGCATTATGTGTGGGGAGGCAAAGGTAGAAGAGAGAACATGGGAAATTCAATTTGATGTTTTCAGTGACGGAGAGTCAGTTTTACAGAGATGAGAAGAAAAAAGGGTTACAAGACAGAGAGAGAGAAAGAGAGAAAAGGTGATGGTATAGACTTGTAAGACAGACACTTAAGAAATTTCAAATCCAGAATTAACACCTTGCCCATGCTTGCAAGAAAATGTCACACATTAGTTCAACAAACAAACCAATTTAATGCAAACTATAATTACTGCATCCTCCATTTCACACCTGTGTGAAAAGCCCAATACTATTTTCTATTCTGAAAACCTTCATTATTGGCAAGAAATCTTTGCTCCCACAGGAGAAGTCATCTAAATATATATAAATATAACTGCATACCGACTATATTCTACTGTGTTTCAGTGTCATTACCTCTCCTCTTACTGTTTTCTCCTACTGTACAAATACTCTTTTGATATTCTGTGTTTTGTTTAATTAGACCATATTTGCTGCTTGGAGAAAAAATGCACTTTGACTGGATGCAGGGCTGTTCTCTCACATTTGTTGAAACAGTTTATAAACATATGTGCACTTAAGATCGAAATAACCTGAGATATAAATAAAAATACACCTGCCATGTTTTCATCACCTTCCCTCTTGATACAAAGGTGATCCACACTCAGAAAGATCAAAAGAACACAGCGTGGGTTCTTCTCTTTGTTTGTTTCTTTATTTTTTTGCTCTTCGCTCTCTCACATATGTGTATTTTCTGAAGTCTGTTTACCAAATGTCATTATCTTTCTCTGCCTCTCCTACTTACTACCTCATCAGCACAGCATAATACAAAAACTTTGTTGTTGGGACTAATAGTTGCTGTGACTGTACAATCATTGTTTCGGCAGACCTGTCCTTCTCAATAACGTCAGGAAAAGTTAGTTAGTTAGTCTGCAGGAAAATGTTGCCGGACTCAGTGTCAGGAAGTATCACGTTATATCAGGTCTTGCGATGTAACAAATTGCTTCACGGCAATGAACAAGGTAGGTCCCAAGGAAGCGATGAAGTTTTCACACTATCGTCATGGCTGAGCCAGCAAAAAAGAAGCAGAAATCTAGAAAAGCATTGTTGGAGAAACAGAGAAAGAGGAATCTGCAGACTGACTGAGGGAGCAGTCAGACACAAGTAAACATAGGAGCCAAAATATCTATTCTGAAGCTGTAGGGGGAGCTCTATGAAGAAACGCGGGAGCAACAAGCGAGAAAACAGCGAAGAAATGGCCAAAACTGCATAGCGCCCCATTAAGGGAACTATTATATCATTCATTTACATTATACACTAACATTGTTCCTACTGTACGCAAGAGGATTAGGGCCACTGGTGAAAAATGTATGTGAGTTCTGACTTTATTCTCAGAATTCTGAGAAAAAAAGTCAGAATTGTCAGAAGTGTGAATCCTCTTCCGTACTACTGCAAATTATGGTAGATATATTATTTTTTAGGGGAGTAAAGTAAAAGGTTAGAAATGCCGGTACCTGCAGGTTTTAGAAAATCGCCCAAGTTAGCTAGTTTTTGACTAAACACAGCAAATATAAGAGAACTGAAGCTTTGGGAAAACGACACCTGAAAATTAATTGTTAAGGGACAAGAAGTCAGAATGTGTTTAGTAAAACTATTTTGCATGTTAATAATCTTGTTCAAAAGTAATCTAAAACTGACATACAACTCTTCCTATAACTGCACAGTGAAAAAAGGCTCTGCTCATTTAAAGAAAGACTTAGTAGTTTAAAAGGGTTTTAATTAGAGACAAAGTCAACTTTTTCAAACTATTTACAGACCTACGGATAAGTTGTGCTATGAAAAGATAGAGAGGAGGCTGCAAAGGATGTTAGTGACTCACTCTGTCTGCGCTGGGGCATGCTGGTACGGGTCAAGCCCTGGTGCTGTGCCTGCCACGGGGACAGCAAAGGGGTGGGCAGCACACCCTACGCAGAGAAAAACAAAGGACAAAAAGCATGACGTACCAGAGCACGCACACACACACACACACACACACACACACACACACACACACACACACAAGCATGCCAACATAATAAACACACACTCATAGTCATAAACATAAACACACTGTTAATGAGGATGGATAACCCAATTTACACAGCACACAAAAACACACACAGGCATATATGCACACGTATCTTTGATTTCCCTTTGAATAACTTTTCCCCTGTTGGGAAAATAATCTTTTTCCACAATGTCTGACAGTATCATAAATATCCTATATCCGCTCATTTTATTATTATTACTATTCACTGAAATAACAAACGTACCTTAATATATGTTTACACTGGGTGAAATATCCAACGCAGGATCCATTCTTTTTTTTATAGCAACACTATTGTTCCCTCAAATTGAAATATACAATATACAGGTCTTCCACACAATTATATACCCATATTCCCGCAATTTAAAAATGAGAAAATTCATATTTGGTGTATGTATTTAAATGGACACGTCTGGTCCTAGTCTTCACTCACAGTCAAAATGTTCAGAAATGTTCAACACACACATAAAAAAGAGTAATGTGTACACACACCATCACATTATTAAGCTATTGTTAATAGGGAATTGTGAAGTATCCAAACAAGAAGCGAAACATTGTTTTCCACACCTACAACTATAATGTGTATTTTTCAGATCAATTCAGTTCAATTTTATTAATATAGCATGTTTAAAAACAACCATAGTATAACAACCATAGTAGTATATACACAAACAATACACAATCAACATAAGCAACAGTAGAAAAAAGGATAAGGTGTCAAAGCTCAACTCGAAAGCCAACAAATAATAATGGGTCTATGTTTCAATGGTCCGAGAGGTTCTGATATGAATATGTAAACTATTCCAGAGGTTTGGAGCAGCCACTGCAAAGGCTTGGTCACCTTTATTTTTCAACCTGGATCTGGGCACATTGAGGAACATCTGATTGGAAGACCTCAGTGCTTTGACATTTAATAAGTATTTATAATTTATACTGTTTATTGATCCCCAGTGGGGAAATTACAATTTACACTCTCATTTTTGTTAGTAATCACTATAATAGTAATCACAGGCCTGAAATACACACAAATGCTCAGGACCTATCCATGCACAAATGGAGAGATGTCAGAGTGAGTGGGCTGCCAGCTGGACCAGCGCCCTGAGCGGTTGGGGGGGGTTGGTGTACGGTGCCTTGCTCAAGACCATGCAGTGCCCAGGAGGTGCAGTGGCATCTCTCCAGTTACCAATCCACACTGTACTTTGGTCCGTACGGGGACTTGAACCTGCGAACCAACCCAACTCCCTACGGACTGAGCTTTTTTTTTTTTTTTCAGTCTCCTTAATACCTTTTAATAATCGGTCTTGGGTTAGTCAGTAAGATGATTGGCCAGGATAAATTCACACTTAAGAGTATAATTAATTACAGAAGTGGGCAAATCCATGGGCAACTGAGGCACAATGTGACAACTGGAATCATTGTATGAATGGCTTATTGCAACTGGTCTACCTAAATAGAATATTTCAGCCCATTTTTTTTACCACATTCTCTATCTATATGTTCTACTTTCTCCATTTAGTTTGACCAGCATCTGTAACTTTGTGAACAAACATGTACCTGAAAGAACACAAGCCCTTTTATTGATACCAAAAACCTATCCCTGGCCCCCATAGGGAGAGGCAAAGTGAAGGGGCAGCAGGGCCATCACGTTAAGCAGACAGACCGACTAAAACCTTATCAAATGCTACTTTTATCCCTCAGTTGAGGAGAGGGCTGCCGCTCAATCGGCAAAGGACTCCGCTATAGAAGAGAGAAACACTGAATCTGTCAAAGGGAAGAAGGAACAGATAGAGATTCAGTCCAAGCTATTTCAGAGCCCACCTAGTGCGTTTAGAGGGGGGAAGAATAAGTTCCCCTGATCTGTTCTCGTACATGTCCTTCCTTGAACACCCACAATTGCTTCAGCAGGAGATCTTGGCAGAAGCCTCCTCGAGGCTTCATTTGCAGAGAGGTAAAACTTGGGAGGTGAGAACAAGATGGTACATCTCACATGATTCTGACAGTGTCTGGCAGCTTCATTAGACTACAGCAGCAGCTTAGCCTGTCAATTTCATACAGCTTCCATTGCTGTAAAGACTCTTCAATGAAGGGCTTTACAAGGGCAGGGAGAAATTGTGAAAATTTAAAAGTTTTTCATATTCCATCAATTTCATCAAAACTTTTTTTATTTCATGCTCACTGGTGGGCTACAGAGACCCTGGTTTTGATGCCTGGTATTGGCACTTTATTTTTTTTCAAATGAACACAAGTGGAACACAAGTGGAACACAGCAAGGATTCTCTTCCTTGTTGTTGCAACGTCTACTAGTTGGTCTTGCTTGCACAGTGGGGCTGAAATATGACCTTGGCACTGGGTATAAATGGCCTAAACCACCAGGATTACGCTCTCCTGGTAAAGCTCACAAGGTAGTGGAGGAAGTACCTGTCAGCATATTTTTAGAGAGTGGGTGCAAAACTTTTTGAGAATAAGTAATATAATATACTGTATATTCGACCCCAAGCAGCATTAGGTTAAATCTGTACTTAAAATGTTACTAACTATACATTTGTTTAAAATTACCAACAAACAAACCAACAAAAGTGCATTCAGGACAGAACAGTAATTCAGAAACACTGGGATCATGGGTAACCAAAAGGGTTCAAGAACAGGAACCATGTTTCTTTGGTATGCCATTTTTAGGCTTGTACATAAAGAAAAAAATAGGTGCCAGCTAAAGGCTTAAACTTGCTCTGTGTTATGGCAAAATGGCTTGAATGTAGCTGACAACAAATGAAAAGGACAGAAAAATAATGACAATTATGAATAATAATGAGCAACAGTCATAGTTTGTTCACTAGAGGCAACTCTCACAGTGATGTGTTAAGCTACTGTCTGTGCAGGGTCCCAAAAGCAGATGGTGAAACTTGGCAAAGGTTGGACGAGAATTTGAAAAAGTTAAGTAAAAGTTGTTCTTTGTGATCCTATAAGTTTTTCATCAAATAACAACAGTATTTAGAAGAAACCATGATGCTAATCCCCTAATCCACTACACAGAGCTTCCCGTGGTTCGCTACAGTTAATACCTCAGGTTTGGACGGAGTGTCTCACCTCACAGGCTTTGGCAATTAAATCCTCACCTGTCCAAGATGACTGCTGTGCACTGTGTATTAATGCATGTGCATGTGTGATGGCGTGCCTGTGGAGAGGTAATGTCAGGATCCAAGAGAGTAAAACTTGTTCTTTCAAACTAAAACTCTCTCTCTCTTTCTCTCTCACTGTGACATCAAATTCATCTAATTACATCTGAGCTAAGAATTAAAGAGGTAACATCAAAGTAAGAATGACAGACAAAAACACGGGGAATGAAAAAAATCACTGAAGCAAGACTGAAAGAATATAACAGAGTGAAAGAGCAGGAGCGATAAAAAGACATGAAGGTTGGGGTGGGAGAGGACAACAGGAGGTAAAGAAGATGAGAGGTAGTAGGAGGGTAGCTGTAATTATCTTTTCTGTCTGCCATTGATGAAACACTGCCTATTGTGTTGCCATTGTTAAACTGCTGCTGCTCATCTGCGTGTTTGTTTATCTGGGTTATTAACAAGGTCGGCTCCCCAGTCCTCAGTCTGCTGAACTCACTGTTCAGCAGACTGATCATCGCACACACACACACACACACACACAGACACACACAATCAGGGTCTCGCAAAACAAAAACAAAAACAGATACAGACACACAGGGCTACGCAGTTTTCTATTGTGCTACATCTTGAAATTATTCATCTTTTATTTGTTGCAAATGCAGAGGAGGCACAGAAAACATTCTGCTGCTGTTGATTGCTCTGTGGAGCTTTTTGAGAAGGTTATGTTTCTACAATTGAGATTTAAATAGTTTTCAGTGACACACGACAAGGTGTCTTACTGCAACAAGTGTGTCAACTATTTCTCTGCGTCTTGTAAAGTGGCAGACACATACTCATGCCATATTGTTAGACATTTCCTTCTCTGAGCATGCTTTTGGACTCAAAATTGGATTGTAAACATTAAAATGGGTCAAAGTCTTCCTACAGACTTAGAAGAAGTAAGGACATGAGTTAATCACAAACAGTGAAATTGGTTGAAGCAGCCTACAGAGCAATAGCCCTCAATGGTTTGGTTCCTGAGGAAAAGTGATGGGAATAAATGGCGCTCTTGAAGACAATATATGAACTGCTTGAAGATGCTGCATGAATAATGTACAAAAAATGTAAATGTAAATGTCCCTAAATAGCCATATCCAAGGGTCAAAAGCCAAACGCTTTGTTATACTCTTAATCTGAGTTTAAACCACAGTGAGATTTCCCCTAAATTCATGTTCAAGTTGCTGAAAAGACTGAACTCTAGCCCTCCCAGCTGATCCTTTCAGCTGAGCACTCAAACAATATAGAGGGCAAGAGCTACTCCAGTGCTCTAAAACAGCACTTTAAATGTCAGAGGAGCAAACATCAACAGGAAAGGGCATTTCAAAAAGCAAGAGGGGGGGAACAATAAAGATTACAGCAGAGTATGAATGTTTGCATGTGTGTGAGTTGGAGAAGTACTAAAAAGTGAAATAAAGAGTCTATGAACATGCAAGTGGGGAAAAAGAATGGAATGTAAAAATAATATTTGTGTAAAAAAAATGTAAAAAGTGTAAAGGAATACAGCTAGCGAGAGAGACTCGGAAAAACACATTGAAAGATTGTATGAAAAACACAAAAAGTGAAAGCAAAGCACTGTTTGAGAATCACTTTGAACCCAGGCTTGCTGAAGGTGCTAAACCTAGTGCGATACCAAGAACTTTGATACTATCTAAAAGAAAGAATAAGAAGCATCTCTCTTCTCTGCCATTTGTTTACTCTGTGCTCGCTTTACTTCTTACCTTCTTGTTAACCGCAACTAAATACTCACACATAACCTTTTTGAGCAACTGCATAAAAAGTAAAACGCCACTCGCCACAGTACTGCAACAAAATGAGCAGGAAATAGTCTCCACCCTGGTGAGGACGTGGTATTGTAGATTAAAGGAAGAAAAAAGGGAGGAAGGTGGCAAACAAAAATATCTATAAACAGGAGAGGACAGAAAGGACAGCAAAGCATCAACTCAATCTTGCTGTGTTGTAGTGTGATATTCTACACCAGGCACTACAGGTCACAGGTAGATGTTCCCACCATGGAGATGCTTCCCATTGAGCACAGCTAGCCCTGCTTTGATGGTTACCATAGCAACTGTTAAACCATATGCGGTAAGCATGGACCTTTCTTCTGTTTAATCCTTCATTTATTTCTCTGTGAAAAAACGTTGCTTGTTGTGTGTGTACTACAAGAAAATATACGTTTTCACCACTGTAGACAGACTTAGTGGTCTGGCCTCATTTCTATAATTAATTATTATACTCTTACTTTGGTATAATTTTATTTATTTAATTACTTTCTGTATGTAACCTCATATTGTTTATTTCTTCCTCTTCTTCCTTGAACTGTCTCAATGACCCACACATGGAAACATCAGCTAACAGGTACTCATAAGACATATGAAGCTGCTGCCTTGTGTGTGTGTGTGTGTGTGTGAGTGTGTGTGAGTGTGTGTGTGTGTGTGTGTGTGTGTGTGTGTGTGTATGTGTGTGTGTCATGTATACCATAATTAACCTTAACACTGCCTATTCAAAAAAGAAAGAAATGAAGAGTGCTCACAGCTTGGTGCTCACAGATGTACTCATTCTAAGCACTTTAAAATGAAATAATGATAGTTTTTCCCACATGTGCTGCTGTACCTAAAAGCAGCTATTTTGCCCATTGTATGTTACATTATACATATACAGCAGTTATAATTTGCTTGCCCCACCTTTATTACAACCATATGTATTAGCTCTCTGTTTGAAAGCACTCAGGGCAAAGAGCAGGTCAATTAGGGGAGTGTTTACTAGGCACCCTGCCTGTGGCACTCTTGCTATTGAATCAATACTTGGCTTCCACAGGATGCTATTGTGGCATGATGCTGAACACATTAAACACATTTATATATCCATCTTCCACCTCTCTGTCTACTTCCTTTCTCCCATGAAGCTCTCTCTCTTTTCCTCCAACCCTCCAACTGTTAATCTTCTCAGTCACTCGAACATCAACACCCGTCTCACAACTCTCTGCTCAGTGTGATATCTGAGTATTAAGAGTATGAGACAGAGTGACAAGCCCACTGACAACCCAATAAACTGTATTCCATAGGGGGGACATGGTGTAGTCATCAAACAATTCAGCCACGGCTAGTCTAAGAGAGGCAGCAGATAAATGGGGAACTGGCTGCATGAATTCACAGGAGTGACTCAGCAACAAACTGCACATGCACTTGGTCACCAATGTATCTCACTGAGATGTGCACAACTGCATCAGGCAAGCGCTGATATATAATAATATATTGACAATTGCTGAATTGAGGTGAACACTCACATTTTATTCTGAACCAGTTACAGATTTTAGAAATCCAGTTTTGCAAAACTAACATGAGCACTTCAGGAGTGCGGTTATGGGCGCGGTTAATGTTTACACTCACAGCATTGCTTGGTGGTCTCCAGTACGTCTGAGTGGCCTTGTCATATTGATGCTGAATCCGTTTGTCCATCTGTCTGTCGCTCTGTCGTAGAGAGGTGGGAGCCCTCTGGTGGTGGCACTGACACCTGCCTTGAGCAGACTGAGGGGACGAGAATAAATAAATCAATCAAGTAAAAGCTTATGTATTATTACCTTTATGTTTAACCTGGTCACATTTTCCGATGTCTACCTTCATGCTGGCAATAAGCTTGTCACTCTGCAAAGTCAAATCACTGTGAAATTAAACTTTTAAATCGTAAAAGGCATCACCAGTTGTCTAAATATACAACATATCAGTAAAGATAGCAAGAAAACCACCCACAGTATCAGATGGTATACACAAGAACATGACTAAAATAATCAAAAAAATATAAATTTACAAAACAATTTTCAATATATTCTTTAAAAAAAATCAATGAATAATTTTATGCCGAAGCACTGAAATATCATTGTGCATCTCCACTTCTTTAGAGCAAATGTGGAAGAAAACTGTGTGTCAACAGATTATCACACAGTTTTCTTTCAAACTGACAAGCATGATGGACACATCAGGGGAAATCAACCCAGGTTGTAAAGGGACATAATTAACTTTGCATGGTCATTTACAGATACTGTAGTAAATTAAACTCACTGACTTTTACTTTAAATAATAGACTGACTAACTGATGTGAGTAATACATGTGACTTATATTAACTCAATCTAATATTGAATTAAATATTGGAGCAGCTAATGATGTGCATTAAATAATTGTAGTTAAGAATTTAGAACTAAATCTCATATAATCTTTCTTATAGGTGAATAAATAGCAGAGCAACGTACAATATGCAATTACAATGACAAAGAATGCTAGTTTTTCCAGCTTTGGTGAAAACGTCAATGCAGCGCAAACAAGATGAGCACATAATCATGAGCAGTCTGCCTCAACACACTGAGAAATTAGTTTTCTTTCTTAGAAAACACTTTTTCAAAGCACATGCAGCAAACTGCAACACACTTTCTCCCTGCCACACACTGCTACTCTATTGTTATCTTACTACTCCATTATGTTCAATTCAGTCAACTGTTTAAGGTTTGTTCGCACATTGAACTGGACCAAGCCTGATCCTCGTCATTCAGTCCTGTCCTGCAGGGACATCAGAGGCCATGATAATACAAATCATTTTCAGCATTCCTTTAACGTAACTTCAGGGGCCCACATAGTGCTTCCAAGACAGAGTCAGCAGAGCAAATATCCCTCTAATTTTCTTTCTACTCTTCCCAACATCTTCACTCTTTCAGACTCTACAACCATTAATTTCAGGAAGAAATCTGAAAATATATGTACATACAGTATACTTTGCTTGTTGTGGGTGAAGGTGCAACCATATTGTTCTCGGCTGAAGAACATGCTGTGGGTGGGTGCTAATTCTAATTGGAGAGAAAGTATGCGTCAGTGAGGCTGGAGGACAGACCTTGCTTTGACATTTTGGTATTTCTCAATTCGGCTGGGATTTGAATAATGTCAGCCTGGCATAGGGTTGTTTGGCTAACAAGCGGGCCTGGTCAAGAAACTAATGAATGTTAGAGTGGAGATGGAGCCAGCTAAAAGCGAACAGAACGGAGGTTATTGGTAGGTGTCTTTACCGTGCAAGTACACACACTAGAGTGCACGCGGGAGTCCAGCAACATACTGAGCAGAAACTGAACTCCCACCTATGATAAAGGGTACTACAGTCAGTCTGCACTGACTCACTACAAAGCTGAACAGTGGATCTGTACATTTATCACGTACCTTGCACCATGTAGAGTGAATTACCAAAAGGACTGCATTGTTTTTGTAGCCACTAAACCTCCACAAAATTGGCCCATTTCTATGCAAATGAGCCGCGTTGCAAAAACAGTCCAATTCAAAAAGATCAGCGCAAATAACCAGGCGCAGTTACAATGAAATTATTATTTTCTTCAGATTTGTTGGTAATGAAGCGTATTTAAAAGGGGGGGCAGGGTCCTCTGCTTTCAATCATGCCACTTCAATGCCATCTTCTTCTACAGTCTGAAGGTGTGCGTTTGAAAACAACAAAAAAATGCTGACAGACTGGGAGAGTGAATCCCAAATACTGTTGATCTTTGTCACATTTAAATTCCTTGCCTGAAGTTTTGAGAAATGCCTCTGCACCTTGACAGTCACGACCCCTAGCTCGCAGTCTGTAAATCTCATTCTGTCATTTATCTGCCTACTGCATTTTGTTGCAAAGGCAACATTTATACTTTGGCGCATGGATAATTACAATTAGATGCAAAAAGAAGGCAAATTGCACTCTGCTGCAAAACCTTATGGGCTTGTTAGCACTATAATTATATAATTATGATATATCATAAGCGCAATACCTTTTATGAATTTGACCTTAAGACAGCGGTTGCAATCCATTCCTTTCAAATTTGCCACTGTGTTTTTATCAAACCCTCTTCTTCAATATGCTGAAAACCACAGGGTAATTATGTTTATAGAAAATTGTTTCTTCTGTCTTGTTCTCTCTATTCCTTCTTTTCACGCTTTGCCTTTATACACTTTTTTTTTTACCTTATCTAAGTCAAGGGTCTATGGATAGAGGGTGTCATCTGTTGCCCTTTGGGGCAAATTTTGTGATTTACACAAGCTGCCCACCCTCTCAGCGATGATCTTGTCTGTTTCTAATCTCACAAGTGACTGATTATTAAAATGCTATACTTAATACCATTAACACATCAAACAGATATCAACAGCAGAAATAACTCACATGCTTTACCTACATGAAAATATCAACTAGCGTCATTGCTGTCAGAGCAAAAGTCAGATGTAAAAGATCTGCACACCGTCCTGATAGCTCCCATCAAATGTAATTTAACAGAGCAACGTTTTGATCAAACAGAGATCATTGTCAGGCATTGGCAAAACTATTTGCTGGGAGCTATCAGTACAGTGTGCAGATCCTTTGTCAGACCTTAGCCTTAGAAGATTTTTGGATGTGCAGCATGCCCTACACTCTGTTTAACGTCTGTCAGAGTACAAAATGTAAGATATGGGGACAATGTATTCCTGGAATTGAATGCTTAGACTATAACTATTTCTCACCATATAGTATACAGTCCCCTTTTCAAACTTTATACATGTATCAGTCCTCTTCCCACCAACTCACAATTTGTTTGCGTTGATGTTGTTGTAACTGTTGACACTGCAATGTGAGCTGAGCTATGGTCTTGTCTCGACTCCTCAGCTCCTCTCTGAGCAGCTGCACTTCCTTAATCAGCTCCTCCAACTGAAAACACACACACACACACATACAGTATACGCAGTATACGATAGCAGTAGTAGAAAAATAAATACTATATATAAATTATATACAGTATATATACAGTATATATATATACACACACAGTATATATATATATACAATCAATCACTGCTATAACCGGAGGTAAAGTTTCTTACCTGTGATACAGTGGTATTGTCTTCAATCTCTTCAGGAACATCTGCTGGAGAGTCGGTATCCTCAAGCTGGAAACAAACACACAGTGAACTGGATCAATAACAATTGCCTCAGGCATGCCTCAACAGCAATAGTTTGCAACAGTGGAATAACTCTTCAGCACATACACTCTGCTGACCCTGAACTGTCAGCCACCAATGCTAGACACCTCAGGCAGAGCTGAGATTGTTTTTGAACATTCAATACATTTATTTCATAGTTAGGAGTACAAAAGCATGTATGTAGAGGCTGCTTAAAGTAACTATATGTAACTTTGTAATGTTTCTGAAACTGTGTAATTTTTCATTTAATGACTATAAATCACCTGTAACAGTGACTAACAGTGAAAAGCACACTATTTTTATATAGTTTTTATCAGTACCTTTGCACGGGTCCTATTTTTCCCGCAAAGTCACAGAATGATATGTGGCACGGCTCTACAGTAACACATTCTGATGGGTCACAGAATTCTTTGTAACACCGGAACAGACTGTGTTAGTGTATCCAACCAGGTAAAAGATAGGAGGAGATTTTTTTTATACAGACCTTATTGTAATTTTATTTTATTTTAAAAGTTATCTGTTGCAGTTATGAATGATACTTGGGCAGGGCTATCACAGGAGAAAAGGAAATTAAACAAAGAATAACTAAAAGCTAAAAGGGACAGTGAACGACAACGGGCAAACACAGAGTCAATCTTGGTTGGGCTTTAAACAGATAAAGACAATAACAAGATTGTAAATGATTTAACACAGACCCCGTATTGGCCCTCAGGTATGTAATTTGTCAATTTCATTCATAAAATAACTGCAAAGAACCTGTATATTAAATTACATCCATCCTTCCATTTAGCGTTGATGTTTTATTCCTTTCAGTCCGTGTTTGTGTTGGCCTACCATTTTCTTTTCTCTTGTCTTCCTGTACTTGTGTAAATGCGATATAAATCGAAGATATTTTTACATTGGTTGCTACAACAATCTCTTAATGCTTTGGCTCGTGACACAGTGATAGTCAAACCCAGTTTAGCTCATGATACATCCAAAGTAGGTAGCCGTATGCAACACTTGAAATGCAATGATGTATCTGTAACTTATTCTTTTACTGTAAATGAATTATTTTCTGTCTGAGCAAAACATTTATCGCAACTACATGAACCCCCAGTAACGCTAACTCAGTAATAAAGCACCGTAAAGAAAAGAGCTTTACAACAGCAGGTGTGGTAAAAACACTACTACTTTTGTCCAAATCGGCTGGAATCAACACAAACTGCAAGTGGCATACAGTCTCTTTAAATTACAGCAGAACTTGTGTATTTTTTTCCAAAGCAGATGAATATTTCATCTTATATAGACTTACAAATCTTTTATTTATATACATATATATCTTATATAGAATATTCAGTGCAACACTCTAATTACAGTCGATTATTTTACCAATTACTGTTAGATTAGGTATTTGGTGATTACAATGTCAAGAATAATAAAAATGTCAATCACAGATTATCAGAGCCCAAACTTATGTCTTACAATAGCATATTTTATATGGCCAAGAGTCACACAAAGGTGTTCAATTTACATTGACATTGAAATGGAAAATAAAATAAATTGAATTTGAACATTTCAAAAGTTATAGCCAGCAAATGTTTGGGCGTTTTACTAATAATAAAATAATTAAATTGTCATTTTGTGGAAAATTATCAAATTATTGTTCATAAATATTCAGTCAACTACTTGAAATATAAAATTAATTTCAAAACTGCATCCCACCTGCTCCTTTTCAGGTCAGGTAGAATAAATCCATTAGAAGCAGCATGTCTGAATGTCTGACTGTTTTGGCAAGACTGGAAGTTCATTTTACAGGCGCTGCCTTGAGCTTAACATCATACAAAAAAAACATAATTAAGAACAGTTACTTATGGGTTGACATAAATATTTTTCATCTTGAAGCTATGTGGCTAAAGCATTTGACTAATTGAAAAGAGCACAATAAACAGAATCTGAAGGAGACATTTGATTTAAATGCAAACGCAAATATTACATTTTTTTTTGCTATAGAGGGTAAATTGAGTCAAGGCATTCAAGGTAATTTCATTTTACAGAGCGTGCAGTATTATGTGCTTGTGCCTCTGTGCATGTTGTGATTTCTAAGATGGGGTTGAGTGTTTTGTAGTAGTGTGAGTTTTGTGTGTTCATCTTATTTGCCAGAGAACATTTCTATTACTCACAACTTTTATTTCTCTCCTTCTCTGTCACCCTTTCCTCTTGTCAATAAAGGATAACTCACACTGACAAGATGACAGAAAGAAAGAACTATCTTTTAAGTGATTCAGTTTCACACAAGCACAAATATATACATATACAGTATATGCATATACAAATGCAATTACAAATGCACAACACCATTCACATACTGTGCACTGAAAGAAAAGGAGGCCTAGAACATCTAATAACTTAAATAACTGCTGTGACGCTGGTACAGCACATTAAAAATATTTATAAAAACTTCCCAATCACAGCAGCTGAAATCAAACCCAAAATCCAGACAGTTTACAGTATGTGGCCTAATTATGAAACCAAAATAAAAGCCTGAGAGTGGTGAGATGATCTGCATGTGAATTGTATGTGACATATTTAAAGGGTGATGCAACAGTGTTAGAACAATGACAACATATAAGAGTGTTTTCTTTCACTGGAAAGTGCATACTAAACACATATCTGTGTTTGTGTGAGTGCATTTGTGCATGTACCTACCTAAAGTATGTATGTATTTGTATATGTATGTGTTGCAGTCCTGTAGAACTGTATGCATGCATAAGAGAGTATGCAAGTTTTGATACACGTTTATGTTCATTCATCTTTGCAAACGTGGGTCGAACCTGTAGCAACGTTTTGAGCCTGAGCAACTGGTTCTTGAGCGAGCTGCAGTCCTGAGTCATGTGTTCAAGTGTGAGTTCATCCAGCATCGCCATGTAGCCGTGCTGCCTGCCTTCAGAGGGGACGGGCTGTGAAGAGATCATTGAAGCCATAAGACCATTGTAGGGCTGGATGACATGGGCCCTAAGAAAGAGAGAGAAAAAAAACAATCAGAGTCAGGCAGACAGAAAAACTAAATTATGTTGCCTTTGTGTTTGTATTTTTATACAGTTTTTTTCAATTTCTTTTCTGGCAACATTTTTCAGGCCTTACCAACCTGCTATCATTGGAGAAGTGATCTGGTCCACTCCAGCGATGGTGTCTACGTCGCTGCCCCTGCCGGCCGGCCCTTTCTGAGCGTTCAAAGTGTGACATCCTGTCAGCGTCTATATAGGGAGAATTTAGAGATTTGGCAACAGAAAAGAAAATTGTGCATGTCTTAAACGGTGAGAACGCAAATGAGATTTAAAAGGGTATATACTCTGAGTTATTTGACCTGAAATGTATAAAGCCAGTGTTAGGGACATGCTGTAGATGCAGTAGAGATGCAAAAAGATCAAGAAAATGACTTCTGTTCTGCTGTTGTTTGTTCAAGTAAATTTTTGTGGTTGAAGATGAGCAGTAGATTTATTCATTTTATTTTTTACTACCACTCTATGCAATATACACACACACACACACACACACACACACACACACACACACATTCACACACACAAAATTGCAAGACTATGAGTCAATTTTTCATATCTTGGAGAAATGAATACTGCTGTGTATATTTCCGATACTCTATTCTAGAATATCTGCATATAAATCATCTGATCCACCTCATTCTCTATTTCCCATGCTCACAAACACGGTGACAGGCCATTTCATTTTCAAGGAGGTAAAAGGGCACAGCATTTGGCAACACTCAATAGCATATAGCTGTGAAATGAACTGTGACCGCAACAAAATTAACTAACAAAGTGCAACTCCCAGAAAATCAAAAGGACCCTTGACTTTCTATATTCCAGATAGTCTTTAGACTGAGAGAAATAGAGAAGAAAGAGAGAAATAGAGATACAAAATATTGGCAGATTGAACAACCCAATCCAAGGAATGCAGTTGGTTATTAAATACTTTACCGAGTGTCACCACATAGCACAGGCGCAGTCTGTTTCCTTCTGAACTGTTACATTCCAGGAAATTTCAGCGCTCCCAAAAACTCCCTTTCAGCTCAGAAAAAGTTGAGTAATAACAACATTAACAAGTAATACGACATGAATATATTCCAATTTATACAAAAAAAAAGAGAGACTCAGACGGACAGTGGTGAGAAATGACTCCTTGTCCGGTCAGCTGGTGGCAGTTAAAGGGCCAGAGAGAGAATATCAACCCAGCTCCCACCCTGCCTGGTTCTGTCTTTGTTGACAGCCTTGTTTTGTTCTGGGAACTCCCTAGGAACTGGAGCTGGGGAGAAATGACTGTGGTTGTGGCGGTGAGAGCGCAGTGACTGGTTTGTGTCCAAGTAAGAAAGTCACCAGCTGAGGCAGGCAAGGGAGAAAAGCTAGGGCTGTCACGGGACCAGACAACTAGGAAAACTATTACATAGAGGCCTCTTCTACCCTTCCCATTAGTTTTACACCTCTTCTCCCCTTTCTCTCGTCCTGTTCTGTGGTGTGAATTAGGGTGTCTTTGGAAGGGAAGAAACACCCTTCCCTATCCCGTGTCTCAGTGCCTGCCCTGTGGGTTGGACTCTTTAGCCTTTCTTGCTTTCACTCTGACTCAAATGACACTAGCCATGACATAGAGTGCTATAAATATGGCTGCTTCCCGAAAAGGAGTAGGAAGAGAGGACACTCTAATGCACATTCCTCCGGAGTTAACATTCCTCTCCTTCTCTCACTACTTCTCTCAAAAACAAGGAGATCACTGTTTACAGACTAAAGAATGATATCAGAGGCGTAAAGCAGTCTCATTAATGTATACCCAGTTGAAAATATATTAGGTGCACCTAGCTAAAACTAATGCAGTCTAATATATAAATACTATTGTCAATGTTCAGTTTTTGTTGAAGCTGTTTTAGAGAAGTGTTGATTCAACTTTATGGTCATTTTGGAGGCTTTAGTTAGGTAAATATTGGAAAAACCTCTCAGCGTAACAGAATGCAATACAACAGCACAACAATCTATATACTTCAATATGACCATAAAGTTGAATCTAACTTTTCTCTCAAACACTTCAACTAAACCGGAACATTATGGCTTTCAGAAAGGTAGAATTTACTGCAGAGCTGTTTCAGTGGACTGCATTGCAAAGTGTACCTAATAAACTGGCACCTGTGCTCACATGTACATGTATGTGCATGGGTGTGTGTACTTCAATAGGGCTGGCTTCAGAACTGACAGAGAAAACTCACTTCCTGGAATTTATTATGTATATTAACAGGTAAGGTAAATATTCCTTAAGCCTTCTTTCCCTCTCCCTTCCTCCTCTCATGTATAGTGACACAAACTATCCAATGAATCCATAATAACGTTGTCAACACTATGTAGTAATAATGTGACCTGATTACCTTTAACACCTACAAGAAAATGTTACTCAATGGCAGTGGTGGAGTTGTAACTAAAAAAACTTCAGCAACTAAATATTAAAAGAGTAACAGCACTAAATAGACAGCAAAGTGGCCATTAAAGGATTATAATGGATGTTGCAGAGGCAACTCTACACCAAGGCCATACAGGATTCAATTTATTCAAACCATAATAATAATATACCAGGAAAGGATTTTCCTGGAAAAAGAATGCTCAGACCTTGGTAAGGCATTAATTTACAACTATGATCAAAGCAGTTTTGCTGGAGGTGTTTGTGTGTTGTGTGTGTGTGTGTGTGTGTGTGTGTGTGTGTGTGTGTGTGTGTGTGTGTGTGTGTGTGCGTGCGTGTGTGTGCGCTGACCATGCAAGCCATCCTCTGGTAGGTCCACATCCAGCATGAGGTCATCTTCATCCAATTCTCCTGTTCCCGGAGGGTCCAGGTTGTTCAGAACATCCTGAAAAATCACAGCTAACACTGTGAGTCATTAGATAACATTATAGGCACATTATGAGTGCATTAGAGTCATATAATTTTGTCCCCAGGCAAAAGTGTTGTTGTTCAGTAAGACCAACTACCAGGGGTTGGATACATGGAACTCTACATAGATTCAGAAGCAAACAAAAAAACACACAATGCACAAAAGCACAAATGTATGTATTTGCCTGTGATTAATAAAACCTTGCAAAAAGTACATTTTTGTGTCACACATCATTTTGAAATTGTGTGTATGCCCATAAATGTAGTTCCCAATCCTCCAATTAGCAAACATCCTGTGTTGACATAAATCAGGATCCTTCTGTCCTTGGTATGGCATTAGCAATGTCTTTCAACAGTGCCAAAGCAGCTTTTTGTTGCTACATATTATTTTTTATTATGACATTTGTATTTGTTATTTATGAATATTCATTTTCACTGCCAGTAATTTAATATTTTTTTAACTAACAATAGCAATTTATGAAGCACTGCCACTTAGTTTTTTTCTATATTACTGTTTCACTCAGAATATTCCATACACTTTGGATAAGAGAACAGGCTTCTGGAAAAAATATCACTTAATTATGAATGATAATACAGAACATTTTGAAAAGCCAACAAAAACACTTCTCATTACAGCCTCAGTATATGCAGTTAGTTTGACTGCTGCGCTGCTGTCTACAGAATAATTCAAAGCATACGCAAAAGCAAAGAACTGAATCAATAGTTCAAAGCTTTATTTTTCAAGGCAATTTAGTTTTTCATGAAACTAAATTGACACGGCTTTGACTAAAAGACACGAGCACAAAATTATTCATTATAAGAAATCGCATGTGCTGCGCAATAACTGGCTGGTTCTCAGTGTTTCAGACTTAATGAAAAAGCAAGATGAAGGAAATTGAATAAACAACCCATACTTCTGCAGTCATCCAAATACTTTGTCCAAAGTCTTTGTTGTTTGAACAGTCAATCTGTCTCATTGGTTTTATTCTCTCACTTCCTCTGTCCTCAGATTTATCTCTTTTCCCTTCACCCTGTTGCTCCCTTCTCTCTAACCTGATAACTTCAGTCTTCTGAATATACAATAATACAAGAGATCAGACAAATACTTGATGAAGCAAGACATTTTGATGCATTTTTTTTAAACATCTATTTAACCAGAATTGCTCTCTTTTTCAGAAACAGCTCACACCCACACAGTTTTTGTAAAATGTTAGTAATATACTGACATCAGAATTGAGATGCTGTAATACAGTACAGAATACAGGTACATTCTTCATCAGCTATGCAATTTTTCAGCTGTCTAATGGTTCACCTGTGTGTATGTGTGTCTGTGTGTGTGTGTGTATTAAAAAGAGCACAATCTATACATGGTACACCAGTCACACAACAAAAGCAGCAGAACAGCAGCTGCACATCCTCTATCAGCACTCTATTCAGTCAAAGTACTGATGTGCACTGTGAGGTGATTGACAAAACTCACAACTCAGTACAAAATGATACACTTAGGTGTTTAACGTTTAACCCTATAGTGTATTGATTATATCAAATTAACACCTAACCACTCAATAACACATTCTTTGTTTTTCTTTTTTCATTCCAGGAACATTACCAACGTAGTCTCTGTCTCTGTACTTGCCTTTCATTGACTCTTTTTGTTGGTATTGACAGAGTGTAGCTCCATAGAACATTATATTTTACACAGTCTAAAATAGCCATTTATTAAGAGCAAACCACACTGTAGAAAGGACCTGGGCTTAGGTTAATTACTGAAATGACATAACAGCAAATGTTCAGTCTGAACATTCAGTGTATTCTGTTTTTTGTAATATTTTGCTCTGCTGATGTGTTGCGCAGAAAGATGTTGACTCACTTCCTGCTGCAATTTTTCTTGCTCTAAGGGAATGATTTAACTTGAAGTAGTATATGAGTTTGACACATGACATGCACATTATCAAAATATCTTATATCCATCAATCCAAATCCTGCAGCATGAGCAGCATTCTGAATGTAAACAGCCAAAGGAAGGTCTTCAAACATACTCAGTTTCATGGCAGTCACTGCATCCCACCGGAACATCAGATGAATCTTTCAACAAACACGGCTGGATCAAACAATGATTAAAATCTTCAAAATCCCTGGAAAAGTTTTCAGGCTAAACTTTTCTCTCTCTCTCTGACAGTTTGCCCTCAAATGACCTGGGTGTCTGCACAACAGACTTGGAGAGTAAAAATAAAAGCTCAACCCTTAATTCTACTCATTGCTTTCTTGGAGAGTATCTTTTTTGGGATCTCTGGTAGACATTTGGTTTCCGTGTGCTGAATGTAAATTTGCATCATGGCACACCATCAGCCCAAAAGGGTTACAGCTTCAAAGAAAACACAAACTTCAGCATTAGATAAGAGTGTAAAATCAATGAGTGCCAGGGTGAAGTCTTTAGACTAACTGTACTTGTTCTTTTCAGACGTCTCTGTCTTCCTCTTCTCTTTTGTCTCACAAGACGTTTGTAATGAAATATAAGTTGAGCTACTTTATCAACGTAAAAAATATTTTTTTATGCAGTGTCTTTTCATGGACTTGGCTTGGGAGTGATGTGCTTTGCTGCTGTGTCTGTGTCTGTGTGCGTGTGTGCATGCGTGCGTCTTTTGTGTAACCCATACTAAACAGCATCATTTTGTATGGTCTATATCTTGGGGCTCGCTGGTGGTTTTGATGGAGGATGTCCACTACCCCAATCATTTCCAAATGGCATTGTAATCTTTTTGACCAACCTATTTGCAGCTCTTGAACAAAGACCAATTTTGAACAAAAATGTGTCTGTCTTACTTAATATAACCATTGTAAAATGTGTGAAATGTATGCTAATCCAGTGCACCCACTTTAAAAAGTTATTATTGATTTTAGAGTGATAATTAGGTATCCGCTGTTAGCTGGGAGTGTTTGAGAAACTAATAAGTGGTGAGTCCGAACAACATCCAAATAATGCCACCCAAAAATGGGATTATAAAGAAAAATACAGTGAAATTTGTTTTATATTCATTCTTCTTTTATTCTCTTCCCTTTCAACTCTGACTATAATTGGCATCCTGTCAGTGTAGAGTGGGAGGGCTTTGATGGAAGGTAACAGTAAAAGAATCTACCACAAACTTTCAACACCAACTAGTATTGGCAAGATAACAAATAATGAAAAAAATACCAGATTCAAATAAAGGCTGAAGGAAAATCAAGGAAAAAAACACAGCATTACTCCTGTTTAATGGCTCAGGTGGCAAATTTGTCAAACTGTGCACTTCTATAGCATCCATGCCTAAATTGGTACAACTTAATAACAGAAAAAAACATTATGAATTATAATAAAATCTACCTCTTCTTTCTCAATGTTACAGTAAGTTACAGATAATGAAACTCAACCCTTTGAATTTTCACAGTGGACGAGGAAAGAGTATTTTGTACTGTATTTCGTTTTATGTTAATTTCATTATATAAGAGATGCTTTTCAGTTTTATAGCCTATTGTGACCTCTTGCCTTTTGGGAGAGGGATTGTACAGTGATTGCACAGTGTAATACAAGTGTGTTTTTTATGGTCCTTATTTTTATAATGAAAATTGTACACAAAAGTACCCAGTGGGAAAATACTACCTTAGTCCCCAGCAAGAGGATGTTGTCTGTTTTTGACACTTGCACCACTGTCTGTTTGAAACAAATGAGAAGAAATGGATCCTTAGCATTTGGGGGTTTTCCACTGGACCAAACTCACACCGAACCATGACTCCTAAAGCGGGGTATGAACTGTAAAATGATTTCTGTGTACTGTTACACCCCTACTAGAAAAATATTGCTTCATATGACAATATCTTTTATATTGATAGGTTATTTCTGTTGTGTGGTGCTACGCAGCCAAACATTTAGAGAACGAAATCAAGGCAGTGCGGAGGAGGCACTCTGAGTGAAATTGATGGCAGCTGCAGAAAAGAGCAAAATAGAGTTAGGTAACCCACAAATCAGCATGTTCACAGCTTTATCTTTTCTCCATTTCATTTGCTGCTGAGATGTGCGTACTGTTGACAAAATAACAATAATGTGCTTCCTGTGCCATAGTGTATATGCCTTAGACATATAAAACAGACTAACAACGCAGGAGTGCTGTTGCAATCACTGACAAACAAGCAGACACCTCGGGTGTCTGTGCTGTTTACACATTGCAGTTTAAGATGGTCGCAGTTTGAAAAGGATTTGTTTCTTAAGTGTAAGGTGTAGTTACTGTTATGAACAATGTAAGTAGTTTCATCTTGTTTATTGCTTTATATAGTATATATAGTGAACAATTAATGCTCTGCTTAATTTGAATATAAGGATGTGAGGTTTTGGGATCTTTATGCTTGATCCATTTGATTGGAGCATGAAATGTAAATGAGAATCCTGCAAGTTAAATTGGACATGAAGGCAAGAGAGAGTAAACTAATGAAATGTTTTATATCTCAGTACTGGCAGTGAGAAATACATCAATGTCCTTCTAAAAACGTATGGTTTTGGTAACATTAATAATATAATGAAATAATAACCTTTTTCTATAGAAAAGTAATTTACAGTGCAGTCCATAAGTATTTGGACAGTGATACATTGTGTAGGCTCTGTATGGCAGCACATTTAGTATCTAACAACAAAAAACAATGACTGTTAGGTAAGTGTATAATGCATATATATATATATATATATATATATATATATATATATATATATATATATATATATTCATATCCTCGTCTGAGGGTAGAAGCTCCTTCTAAGCCCTCAGTGCTGGCTGGATGTTTCCGGTACCTTCTTCCTGACCTCAACAGGGAAAAAAGGCTGTTACCCGGATGGTTTGGATCTGTAGTGATTCTCCTAGCCTTGTTGTTGAAGCGCCTGGTGTAAATATCCTTTAGGCAGTGTAGGGTAAAGAATGCTACATGTGGTATGCATTAGAAACCTGATATAGAAACATCATTGTAGATTAATCTGTTGATAATTGTTCTCAATTAATCAATTACTTGTTTGGTCTATAACATTTTTGAAAATGGTGAAAAATGTTGATCTGTGTTTTCCAAAATCCAAGATGACATCCTCAAACGTCTTGTTTTGTCCACAACTTAAAGACATTCAGATTACTGTGAGGAGTGAAGACACTAGAAAATATTCACATTTAAGAAGCTGGAATCAGAGAATTTCTAAAATTTTTCTGACAGAATTACTCAAATTGATTAATCAATTATCAAAATAGTTGGCCAATAATTTAATAGTTGACAACTAATTCATTTATTGGTAAATATTTGCAGCTCTAAACTGATTTATACAAAAACATTCAATGGGTCCCATTAATTAATTGTCATTGGTTGTTTAGTATCATTAGTCTCAGATTACAGGACTTTAATAAGCCAATCTAGAACATATTTTTTGTATATCCAGTCTAAAACAAAACTTTAGTGACAATGCAAAATTAAGTTGTTATATTGTATATTATATTAAATTATAATGTTTAGAATTATAATGTTCTCATTTATAAGATTTAAGCAACAATAAACTAGAGTAAATCTTACAGTAAAATGTTTTACAGTAAGATAATTTGCCATGACACAGTCCACACAGTTATGCAACAGCAAGTAAAATATAGTCAATAAACTTATTTCAACAACAAACAAACAAAATCTTGTCAGAGAAAATGGTTCTGCTTTCATGTTGCCAGCTAATACATATTATTGCGTTGTCTTACAGGGGCACAATAAGCTACCAATGTAAGATTGACAATATGTGAGGGCCAGTTGAAAGACAAAGAGCCATGTCACATGTTGTGTGTTATGGTCTCAATTGAAAGCACTGAATGCACCAAAAGAGAAACACAAAAACATTGTTTACCTTAAAGGTCTGCTGTTAATTTAAAATCAAGACAAATAAAATCAGGTGAGCTATAAGTCTCATTAACGCAATAGCATAGCCGCTTCACTGGCAGCATGTTCCATAAATGGCTCAGCACGCTGCACACAAAAGGCTTAAGCACCTCACTCATTTTAACACTAATTAATTGACCTGTCTCAACCTGGCTCCCCCAAAGCCTAAAATTAGAGGCAAAATAAATAAATCAGGGATAAGAGGCGGCGTAACACTGCAGCTTTGAGGAAAAGGGAGAAACTAAAGAATTACAGGACCACCAGGAGTTTGGTTGGAAACGGAAAGGGAAAAGAGGGGGAGATGGCCAAATGAATAAAACATCAACAGGAGAAACAACAAACTGGTAAATGGTAAATGTCAACAGAAAAAAACTGCCAGCTATCCAATAGCAGGATAAAATAAGAACTGGCAGATTTGTAAGATGCAAAAGGGAAACACCTGGGAGTTTTCCTTAGCAAGGTTTAATGCTGCAAGGTGGGACACTGGGCTGTAATTTGAAAGGGAAATGTATTTCTTATAATGAGAGACACTCCAACACACACTGAAATCAACAGAGCAAGACACAGGTCAAATCCAAAATGTACCATTAAAATGAGTTTGACTAATTCTCAGTTACGTATCCATTGTAATGTGACCATAAAGTTTGATTTAATGTAAAGATAAAACCTTGCACTTGACGATACATTGTGATTATAATGTGTAATCTGATAGAGATGGGCTGACTGGAGTTACGTTGTATTTAATTTTATTATATCTAAGAACCAAATATTTGGTCAATCCTGAGGAGAGAAAATATTAGCTGTACTTAACAATAAAAAGCAATCCAATAGAACCAACAACAAACAAAAATGTTTACAGCCAAACTACTAATTTCATTCTTCTTCCTCTTTCAACAAAAATCCAACATGCACAGAGGTTATAAGGATCACAATGTATTGTACTGGATTCTAGTTCATTTCAGAGGTGTTGCTATTATTGTGTCCACCTTGTGGTATTCATCTACCCATTTGGTCTGACCCTATCTTTTTAATCGATGTTGTCGTCTTTGTTATCATGTACTGTATGTCAACTTCTTTGCTACTGCAGCAAAACTAACTTGAACTTGATGTGAGTTGCTTGACTCAAAACGACTTCTACCATTTGAATATAAATTGTGCCCAGGTCTACTGATGCTGTTGCACTGCATGAAGAAAATTGCGCTGAGGCCCGGGAAACATTAACAATCACTAAGAGAAGTAGCCATTCATTTAACAATGCCAATTTTTTTTAAAGCTGGTACTGTAACGAGCTGCATGGTGCATCATGGGACTGTTATTATCAGCTCAGGTATACCCACTCCTTGATGATGCACAGAGGCATGAGAATGCAGATAGACCTATATATAACCGAAAAAATACTGGAACACACAAACCAGGAACATTAGCAAGCACACACTTGTTGTGTGTCTTAAGGACGCACAGTGCCTCCAAGTGGACTGAGCCAACCACTGCAGCATGGCAAAATAAACTTGCATAATACTGAATATATCCATATCCATTCTCTCATACCTACAAGAAACAAAAAGGGAGAGCTTGCTTACACATGAATGATTTAAACACTAGTTGTTTTCTATCTAAAGAGGGTTTCATTGTTTTATTTGTTTAGAGCCATAATTGCATGCTTTGCCTTTTTACATGTTATTAAGATTGGGCCTAATTACCCTGCATGTCTTTTACTCCAGCATCTAATACAGAGCAGGAGGCTTTTGCATGCACAATACCAAGAAAGAAGCTTTACTGGCATTGTGTTCAACAATAAACTATGATACACATTGTTTGATGCTTCTACTTTGTCATTACAGACCACATAGATTATGCAGAATAAATCCGAAAGAATTACAAATCATTTTGGACACAGCCACTGCTTTGTGACAGGATTATATTCATGGTTTTCTTCTGCTCATTATGAGGAACTATTTACTCAGTAAACAAGGGAAGAATGAGCAAGAGAGAGACACTAACAGATGGATGGAAAGATGATAATAGAAAAAAGGAGAAAAAAGGGTGGGATCGAGAGAGCTCAGTGCATCCAATTACAGTAAGTGGGCTCATTTCCTCTAATCAAATAGCTCAGTTAAATATCTCAAAGGCAGATTCCCCATAGAGCTGATCTTCACACATCAGCAATCAGTCACTAAGTCTATCCCTTTCTCTTTTCCTCTTTACTTCTTTTTTCTTCTCTAGCTCCCACTTACTCAGCAGCCATCGCCATGCCTTTCCCTCTCTTATAGCACAAACTATCAATATTCTTTTCTTCTCGGAACAGAGATTTGTACCTGACTAAGGGATGTTATTTCTTTTGTCATTTAACATACTGTAATGGGAAGATTTTCTTTTCACGTTTCATAGAAAGGTTTCACACAAGCCGCAAATACAGTATGCATTCATTCATTTCTCTACAGATTTCTAGTGGTGTTGGGTCTGCTGCATAGGGTGGGAATGAAAGCTGCTACTGATATAATATAACTAATAACAACCTCCAGTTATTCACATGGGACAAACATCCTCTAGTTAAACACAAACTAGTAGCCATGTGGCTGTTTCATTCTGGTAGAATAGAACGGCATAGATATTGACTTTAGATCTCTCTAATCACCCTAAATTATTTCAATTACAAATTACAGGATATTATCTTGTACAACAATAATAACCTAATTGATTATAGAACTGCAATCAAATTATTTAAAAATCATCTTGTACTTCTGATTGGTACTTCTTCTAAATTCTATAATCCATCCTTGATTATTCTGTTAAAGTATTGTATGTAGATTTAAGTGGACTATGCCATGGCAAAATACATAAACTGTGGTCTGAGCTATTGTCTCCAGTCTCATATTGTAGAATATCAATCACACTTTGACATCAAAACACATGATATTTTACCTAATCTGCTACACAAAAATGCGCATGCATGCAAGCACATGCGCACGTGCATGCACACACACACACACACACACACACACACACTCCTTAAGACATGCTGAATGACTCTTAATCAGATACACGTGGCCAAAGCACATGTTCTTGTACTGACAGCACCAATGAGCACTTACTGTACAGACAGAGCATACACATACTTGCATACTAATTGCTTTGGTAGTTGCTACAGATCCATAATTGCGAGATAAACATGTTACATTTTCAGTGACTCGAAGCTTGTGTCAACATCCCATGGTAAAAGTAGTAAACACATAAAGCTTATATAATTTCTAATCCAGCTCATTTTAAGCTCTTTACGCATTCCTGAGATCAGGTGCCGTGGTACAGTAATACAGAGGACCAAAGCGAACGCCAACGAGACTATTAACACACAGTTGGTGGCCAGGTCAGCATTTCTCTCAGGAAGAGAACGGGCTTGGCATGAAACCACCGGTGAGAGCTGGCAGAAACCTCTAGACAGTTTAGCTTTCCCTTTCAGCCTTTGTTCTGCTTGTTTAATCCCCAATTACAAAAGGAAGGTGGAATTATTTAAAAGTTGAACTGATTAATGGGTTGAACCACTTACAGCGTTTGTCATGCTAAAAAGGTCTGCTGTTGTAACTAGGTCTACAAGTCCAGTATCTGTGCTTGATAATGGCCTCAAAGTTTATTAGCTGAGCAAAGTCAACCCCTTATTAAGGGACATTTACTTTAATGTAGGGCTGAAACCATTCCTTGAGTAACTCAAATAATTTGATTGATAAAAAACCTCAATGCAAAATGATTTGCCTCAAAGTTTTGTTTAATCAATGTTACCAACGTTGTATCGCTCACAGTGTTTTGGCACGAATGATTATTACTGTTGCACGACGGGCTGACGACGCTGCTGGCGACACATGCCATGGAGACTGACATGGAGATTACAAAATGAAGAAAGAGAGCGTAAATAGTGAGGGACTAAGAGAAGAGACAGGCTGGAGAAAACCACAGTGTCCAAAGTTTGGAATCAGTTCAAACGTAATTAAAATTAAAACTCTGTCCAGTAAGTCCACTGCCAAATTGATCTAGCTTACCACAATAATAGCACAACGTCAATGCTTCAGCATCGTAACAGAAAATATTATGTCTCACTTAATAAAAGTAAATCACAGAGTCATATGGACGATGAAACTACATCAAACACAACAACTACCAAAAACAAAGACAAGAAAATACGTAGTAGTGACCACAATTTGATCTAAAGAGCCGACTTGTTGACTTCAGGAATACAGCTGATCATTGCGTGCCATTATCTCTCACTCTCTTACTTCACGGAGAAACAGCTGATCAACGATCTACTAGCAAGTGTAACAGAGCTGTGTGACATTGTCATCAAATATATAAATGAAAATAGGTTGAGTATAACTTATATATACTTATAGGCCTATACAGATCAGTCTCAGGTTAAAAGTTGTAGTTCTGAAAGTTAAGTTGCACAACTTAAGGTAATGTTTATGTATGCCTTAGTTTGAGGTTGTTACTGCATTTCAGCCAATATTTGGCATTGGCCGAACTATTGGCATCAGCATTTATAATGGCCAATTTTTTAAATATTCATTAATAAATAAATATTTTGCATAGTTTGTCCACCAGAGGGCACTCTACAACGTCCCTGTTGGCAAAACTTTTTTTTGTTATTGTGTTTTTGTTCAAAGGATTTTAAGTTTCATATCTTAAGTTTGTATTTTTATAAATTTTTTTTATCAGAACTTTAATATATTTTATGTTGTGACAATAAAACAAATTATCTTTTTTGTGATAACTCATAATAAATACAAATAACTAACAACCTTTATCAGTCGGGCTCTAAAACAAACTATTGTATATTATTGTTCTTCAATAAAAAAAAGTATTTCCTTATCCGATTACTCGATTAATCGACAGAATAATCGGTAGAATACTTGATTACTAAAATAATTGCAGCCCTACCTTAATGACATAATAAATGAGACCTGCATTGCTGTACACAACAAAAGTTAAACTTTTCTAATCACAGACCAAAGAGAAGGATCTTAAGATTGCATACTACCCCATTTTTTACGGATAAAAATATCATGAATTAATTTATAATATATAATATAATATTTATATATGTATATAATTGTCTCAGGAACTGTGCACCTCATCGCACCCCCCCTTTTTTTTTTCTTCTGCACTACTTATATTTTATAATTCTTGTTGACACTGTAAAGGGTTGCACAGGTATTGCACATGTGTATAATGACAATAAAGGCATTCTATTCTATTATTTTATAATAGAATAATAGTCATACTAAAGGACATACCATAGATTTATCACATTACATCAAAGTGTAGAATCTAGAGAGTGTGATTGAGGGTGATTTATGTTTAGCTCCTGAAGGTGAACATTAAGTACATTGTATTTTCTTAAACATACATTGCAGGTCCACACACTCTTTTGAGCTTGTCTTTTAATGCTTGGACTTTTGTCTCTAGTGCCCATGGAAATGTTACAAGAAGACCATTTGTGTAATATGAATCAGACCACTTTTAAGGGGCCATACCCTTTTCTTTCAACCCAAAATGAACCCACTTCTCAGTCACACAAGCCTATTCTTTGCCAACTAGCAATCATTTAAAGCTGCAATGGCATTCTCTGAAGTTCTTAGCCTTAGTATCGTATCATCATAGCTAAAGGGTTCAGCTCTTGACCCATTTCCTTTTCTGAAATATGCTACAAAGCAATCTGCCAGTTGATATAAAGTGAGTAGTGGAGAGCATGAGCAGCTTGTTGGCAGACGCTACCACTAAAGTACTTCCTTCCTTCCTTTCTTTAATATTATAATTAACAATTGTGATATACTTCGAAACATACAGTATCAGAGCTGAAATTTATATTTGATTTACTATCAATGAGTCAATCAACAGAAAATGTTTAACATTTAACTTAAATATTTATTTAAATATTTATCTGGCAGATTCCACATTAAATGAGAAATCCTATCAGTTTATTTGACTTAAGAATTTCTGGAATTAACGGAAATGTCTTGCAATAGAAGTGATTTTAAGATGATATTTTTTTTTTCTGACAGCAGTGGCAATAAGCAAAATATTTTTAAGTTATGTCTGATTTGAGGTTGTTTTGTTTTTCAAATTCATCAAAGCTGGAAACTGGAACTCACCATGCTGTTGAGCTCCGAATCGTCATAGCTGTCACATGGCGCAGGCCCAAGAGGCTCAAGACCATCTTCATCCCACATGTAAGTTCCACCAGAGCTGTTGGAGGGCGATAACTCCACAGACGAAGCCTGAAGGACATCACCCTGTTGTGAGGAGTCCTGCATAGGACTTTCTTCTGTATTTCCTGAAGAACAAATATAAACACAGGACTGAACAACTGTCACAAATGTAGCACAAACATTTAGTTGAATGTTCTTTCAATTCAGTCTTTCAATTTACCTGCCAGATCCATAGTGTCCCAATCAAGGGTCTCATTGAGAAAGCTTTGCAGGCGGGTTTGAGTAGTGCTGCCAGTTTTCCTGTTGTCAGGCAGGTCACCATCACTGAACACATCTCCCACACAGTCAAAGTCATCTAGAAACTCTTCACTGGTATCGCCTCTGTCTAGAGATGAGGCAGAAGACAAGGACATGTCCTCCAGAGTCTCGCCTCCTGTCTGGCCAGAACTCTTCTTAAGCATACTACTTCCTCCTCCTTTTTCTCCTCCAGAGCTTCCATCACTGTCACTGTGTGAGTCTGCCTTGGCAGCTTCAACAGTTTGCTCAATGTCTTTTGCTATCCCTAACAGACCTGCACATTCAGAAGCAGCAGGTCTGATAGCCCCCTTGACCCTTCCTGGAAAAAGTGGCTTCTGCTGCTTGGCCTGCCCAGGTCGAGACAGCCTGTAGGTCAAAGACCCCCCACTACTGCCCAATGATTTGGTCAGCGCACTACTGGGGAGCAGAGGTTTCTTTAGAGCACTGGGAGTAGAGGGTGCTGGGGAGACCGAGAGGGTTGGCATAGAGGAGGCAGCTGAAGAAGTTCTACTGTACTGAAGTCCTCCAAGTCCTCCACATAGACCTCCTGAACCTCCAAGGCTGCCATTCAGGCCCCCCAGTCCTAAACCCACTCTTCCATTGCTCAGCTGAGGGGGTTTAAGAAAACTACTCCGAGGAGGTCGAAGCTGAGTGTTTGCCAGTGGCTTGGCTAGCTCCACAGCGCGGTTAAATGAGAAGGACCGGGTCATAGGCTGGCTCGTGGGGGAGGGAATCTGCTTGAAGTGAGTGAAGCTGTTAGAACGCACCATGTTGTCCAGCGCCAAGGTCTTTAGGCTGTCACTGGACTGGGACAGGCTGTCTTGAGAGCTGCTTCTGGGAGAGCTGGATCCTAACCTTGGCCGCACAAGACGGGACTCTGACCCTGTTCGAGCAGGAATGCTGGAGCCATTATGGCCCTTCTTAGAACTTAAGTTTAGTGGGCTTTGACCTAGTTTGGTGCCTACTTTTGGATTCATCGTCAAGGGTTGCTTGGGGATGGCCTTGGGACTGGAGACCGCCACCATGAAAGCACCTGATCTTTGCATCTTGGGTGTCGCAGGAAAGCCATTCTTTACCTCCTTTGCCAACGAAGGAAGCTGTATCTGAGCCTTTTCTTCAATTCGATCCCCAGGGCTGGTGGGGGTGGTGACGCCAGTGGGGGTTGTCCCCTCATCTCTCCTCCATTTCAGGGAAAAAGAGGTGGCACAAATTACGCCATTTAGGTGTGTTCCTGGAGGAGTGGTCTTACCATCCTGGGTAGGGGTGGTTGCCTGTGTGGAACCATTGGACAAGGGGCTAGCGCCACCAGTCGAGGAGCGTCCACCAAATTTAGGCAATCTGGATACCATGGCAGACCTGTTGGGTGGTTTCTCTTCCATTAGATGCCAACAAAGGCATGGATGAATGTGTAATTACACACAACTAGAGAAAGAATACACAAAAAGACAACACAGGAGATGATTAGATTTAAGTGTACAATTTGATTTGGGACACTTACAAGCAGCTATATATCTTTGACTGGTAATATAGTACAGAGATTTGTTTTTCTGTCTGTGACAATAACCACTATTATGAAAAGTTCCATTATATGTTAAGTGAAAGAAGAAAAATCAAATGTAGTTAAAAACCACACATTAGCAAATGCACTCATACACAGTAACAATACAAAAGAGTAGTCCTGTCCACCTACTGCAGTGACTGCATGTCTGTCTTCTTTTTAAGGATTGCGGACTGTGAGAAGCATTAGGGATTAATCTGGCAAGCTTACAAGGCAACTTCAGACTTTGTCACGGCAAGTCTGGTTGATGCTTTCCCGTGGTCATGTGAGAGACATATTGGAAGGAGGGCTAAATTAATTGTCTTCATGCAACTGGTACATGACCACAAATTTGACCATTTAATTGTAACATAAAATCTCCCGAAATGAGGGTAAACAAAAGAAATAAACAGGATATTCTTAATATAATTATGAGCTTCAATATTTAAAAGAGTTTCACACATAAATAGAGTTTCACACATGACATGACCTGTAGCTGGCACGGGTTTTAGAAGATAAGGCACCAACACGTCTGGCCAACAAAAGAATGGGCAAACGGATAGACAGCGCCTGGGGGACAAGGGGAAACCAGTGCTGGGAAGGTGGCCAGCACACTGTGAATAGTGAATAGAGGATGAACAACATGTAAAACCAATGGAGGAAGAACACAGGGCTGTTTCCTGCTACTCATTGTTAAATTTATTCAATTCCAGTCTGCCATGTGACAAGTGCACATGTGTTAGGGGTGCACCTGCGTGATCCATCTGGCTAGTGCTGGAAGATTATGAATAGGAAAGTTACTGAAATCCAGATGGCTGGTGCGGTTAACAGAAATTGATATATCTGCATGAGGGAGCAAGCAGTTACTTAAAATGTGTTTGTAGACTGTTGCCCTTGAACAAATTGCTGTTGTATAAAATATTATTAATATTAACGAATGCTTATTAACCTTTAAGAAATGCATGCTCTCATGTGTATGGATCCATTGACAAACTGGCACAAAGACACAAAGGCATATACTAGAGCAATAATCCACTCAACTTTTGAAGGGTGGGGGAGGGGTGTTGTGTTAGAATGTGGGTCTCCTATTCTGTAAAAGAAAAAAAAATAATCTTTGCCATAGTGCCCCACATTCCCATGCACAGACACACGTGTCTAAAATCAAAGAGACACACTCACCACTGACACAGAAGTCTAGCTATGCCACCATCTTAAGCTGCTTCAAAAACACACATGGGCACAAACACTAAAACACAGTTAGACACAAAATCAAATGTGCAGGCACACACTTTCACCACTGACATTAGAAGGGGTTTTTCTAGTTTTATTCACATCCAGTGTGGCCCCAAAGCAGGAAATCCAAATGTTTATTCATCTGGGTCATCTCACTCATCACCAACCACTGGAAGATATTCGACTGCAGGGCTGGTGTTTTCTTTGATGTTATTTTACTTAAATCCCCATAAAAAAAATCCCACAAACACAGCTTATATTCTTTTCATATTATATACTGTATAGTGCTGTTATAATTATTGGCCTGCTGCATAAATTAGAGGTGCAGTCAATGAAAGGTAATCTCAACAGTTTCTTTGTAACTTTGTATTTACTGCAACAGCAAACAAGAGAAATATGCACGACCCTCTGATTTGTTTTGAACAGTTGCTCAAATAATACAACTAGTAGGATCATGAAAGAGAGGTAAAAAAACAACTAAGATTGGAGATGTCAGAGATCAACGTTTACATTTTTCTAATGAAAAATCAGTAGCCTACTAATGTCACATCATCACAGCCCAGGTATAAAGCAAGAATAAAGAGTATTACCTGTATTGATTCATCAATATTAGTGCCCATACAATACCAATGTTTTAATACCAATGCCCAAAACAATGCTGTTAAAGTTATATTAAATGTACAGTAATACATTTTAATACATTCAAATTTATATTATTTTAACAAAATAAGCCAAACTTGCCACGTTTGTATATCAATGAATAACTGATCTTAACATTAGCAAACATACAAGCATTTTGCCTAAATAAACATACAACATTATAAATAATGTAAATTACTGTATGGTTCTGTTACTCAGTGCTACAGACACAATATGGTTGATATCCAGCCCTATTTCCTAATACTAGTACACATACCCAGGTCAGCTCAAGAGGACCACAAATAAACAACAAGATCCCAACTGACTGACACACATTCAGAGGTAGGGCAGTAAAACGTGCCGGCCATCTGTTAAACTCTCATATTTGAAAGCCTGCCCCTCCCCCGAGTACAGTACTGTAGATAAATATCCCAGAGCTTCACTGACATCAAGTACAAGGCTTGGACTAAACCCCATATAAACCAAGGCCAAATTAAATCTGTATAGTGTGAAGGGATGAATAATGTAAAGACAAGTCCAGGAAAACACTCTATGGTTATAATCATACTTGTATATTGGGAAAACATGTTACAGGAAAATCAAATTGTGTATCCTACACTACAATGAGAAACCCTCTAACAAGCCAGGAGTTGTTGATTTCATTTTAACCTGGTTCGACATTGAGGTCTTTAGAGATAGTAAGTTTATCGTTGATTTCTGGTCTGAATTCTTCACTGCATTGATAATTGTTGAACAGCAATAAACAGTTCTTTATGTCCACAAACCTCTCTGTTTTATAGATTATTTTGCTCTTAGACAAAAGAACAGATTAACAGCCAAAATGAACATCCAATATCACCCAGTGCATGCATGGTTTTACTCCCAATCAAGAGAGACTAATAGTACACAAAATGAAAGATACGAAGCAGGAGAGGAAGGGAAAATGATTACTAAACTAATGATTGTTAAATGACAGAAACAGAGAGACATGACTTCAGGCATGAAGATCTTTCCACAGAAAGATCTTCAGCATCTCAGCAGTGATCCCTGTTTGTACACAGTCTGTCTGCCAGTGAGGCTATTTGGCCTAACTTTATTTCTGACAGAAAGCACCTGGCAGAGATAGGGGAAGGCTGAAAAATCGTATCTGCAAGAATAAGTCGTTCATTACTCTTCTAGCAAAGCTTTCACTTTTGACCTGCACACACTACAGAGATGCATTCTTCAGGAGTAACAGGATGGATGCAGATAGGATGTGACAGGCTGAGGGCTATGATCTATTGGGTCATTGGGGCTACGCATGAATGGAGGTGCCCTACTACAGACAGTAAATCCCCTATCCTGCTGTGTATCCCCAAAGCCAGTCTGTCCCCATCTCCAAATGCTCATAGTTACACCTGTGAACATCATAAAAAGGGAATACAATTATGAAGTTCATTCTCAGCAAAAAAGAGCTATTTCACACAGCACATGCCACAGTTTGACAGACTGAGGCTGACCACTGTTTTCTAACCAAAGTGCTGCCTCATTTACATATATTGACCATTGACAGTCCATTGTCCCGCTGGAGTAATAACTAGGCCAGTCATCTGGACAGAGCAGTAGTGGGCCACATCTATGACCCTGAAGAGATTAACAGAGTGTCATTAGAGCAGGCTAATAGAATGATACAGGGATGAAAGCAACACTGACACAAGGCTAATGTATATTGAGTGAAACCAATACTGGGCTGAGCTGCACTGGTGCTTACAGAAGCAAATCCAGTGAGACAGCATAGAAGGTTTGGTAATTCTATATAGCAAATGTGGTAGATCGAATTGCAGAGAGCAACAGAGGAAACAGTGAGTAGAGAGAGGTGGAGAAAAGGTGTGGCAACCTGCTACTTTAAAAACAGCATGCTAACCTTGCATGTGGTAGTATACTGGATCATCACAAGCACACAGACACATACAGACACATTCCCATCACATTCTTGGCTCAAAATGTACCACAGAAAAGTAGTTAAGAAAACAGTACCTTAACTCTGACAACTTATGTTGACTACTCCAATCATTTTCATCCCAGAGTCAATCATTAAGATAAGAGCTACGCCCTGCCATGTCACTCTGTTTCCTCCATCATCTAAACTGAAAGTAAGGGAGCGCCCAAAAGATGAGCGCATCAAATAGATGAGCACAGGAACAGGAAGACCGTGATCTGTCTGCTGGCTGACTCTCTCCTTGCATGTGTGCCTGTGTATAATGTGACGTCTGTGGTGTGTGGCGATGGGTATGTGGGTGGGGAGAGCAGAGCTTTTATAGGTGTGTTTAATATTTAATAAGGCTTTTAGGAGCCCCACCCAGTGTGCTGCAAGAGAGGAGGGGTGAAAATAACTTTTGTTTTGGCGGGGATACAATAAAAGAAGAAATGAAGAACTGATTTCCAGTACAAAAGGAATTATCAGCCAGAAAAGTAGCAATCTAGCAGAAAAAAAATCGGATAAATTATTCACAATATGGTACAAAGACTAAAGCCATATAATCCTTCCGGCTCAAGATGTTTTAACAAGTTAAAGTAGTAATTTTCAGTGTACATTCTGCAGCCCTACAATGTCATGATATCACCAGAGAGAAAAATAAAGGAAAACAGATCCTGTCTAGCACTCAGCTGTCTTTGAAAAGTCACTCCAGTAAGGAGGAATTTGTTGTGGTTCTCGTAAAGATTCAATGCAAGTTAAGTTTTCCCTGACTCATTTCATGGTTGACAGCATACTGGTTCCACTCAGTCAACCGTTTTCAGCTAAGTGCCAGCAGTAAAACCATACAAGCCCTGCCAGTTCCTCAATATCTCCTGTTTCTAAGTGTCAAATGCACTGATAAATCACAGCATGGAGTCTGATCCAACCCACATCAGCAACGATAAAATAAAGGCTAAAACACAGGGTTTCAAAGGACTTCTTCAGCTTTAAAATTGCTTCATGTTGTGCTTCTATTAACAAGCCTCAATCAAAGTAAGGTGTTAAACATCTACGTCGTAATATATTTGTATTCTTCTAAATATTTGTAATTTCTATACTGAAAACATTTTCTACCACGCAACTTTGAATGGTGGAAAGATTTATTATATTTTTGGTGCTACATTAATTAAGTACTGTATGTACAGGACCAACAGTAGTGACAAAGAAAGCCTGAACCAAAATGAGTCATACTGACTAGTCACGACACAGAAACACCCTCAAAAAGTCCTCATCGTCCACACTGACTCATCAATAAGAATACCTCTGCTGCTGCGTTCTTTCTGAGGTGCGATGCTGAGCAGTGGAAGTCTTGACAGGACTTGGCAGAATATAATTATCTTCACTGTTTGAGCAGCCCAGCTGTCCACAATCCCATCACCATAATCACATTTCTCCTAATACAACTCTCCTTTCTGCTTTATTTTTTAAGCAATTTTAAGTGTATGTGTACGGCAAGAATAGACAGACACGCAAGTATCGGTTCCCTCTCCCATCTATGACCTCCACTTGAACCACACCGTGGGGAGACTTCAGTGCATTTGACACCTTCATTTAATTCTCACTTTCTGATTGGCCACAATAACCAGTAAGGCTGATAAGTGTCACCAAGCAACAGCTCAGGTGTCAATCACTGTCAGCAAGGTCATTAGAGTAGTTTATGTGCAGTATGAAAGCTGAAGGCAAGGCAGACAGCAGCCCGAGGCTTACTTTTGTTTTTGAAGCATAATTAAACTTAACTGAGACCACAGAAGACCCCATTATTGGTTGATCACACAAGGAAGACAAGGTTTACCCATTATATTGCAAACCTGGTTTAAGCCACCAGGAATTACTTTGTAATGTATTTTTAAGATGTTTCAGTTACAGTGGGGCGGCTCGGTTGGAAACAAAGACGTTGTCATATTTTCAAATCTCCAGTTAGCTTTTAGCACTATTAGTAATCTTTCTTATAGCTCTTTTAAATTCTCAATTCCATGATTCCTTCCATGATTCTCTTATCTCAGAAACTATTGGGCTCTACATTAATGCTGCCATCAGTCTGTGACTGGCCACAGCCGAGCCCTCGTCGAAAAAAAGACATTTGCCAACAGGCTACATACATTTTTCTGTGAGATATCACGATTACAATAGAGCACAAAAACAGAGATGTGATCAGCACAAAAAAAGACAGGAAGCAGTGAGAAACAAACCAAAAACAACAGGAATCTTGATTAGAAATGAGAGAGAAGAGCATGACCAGAAAACAACGGCTGACAACAATGTAGTCATTTAGTTGAAAGATTAGACTCTCTCACCTGAACTAAATCCATGGTGCAATGCCCGGGAATCATTGATTACTACAGATTTTTTAAGGGCATGTGATGTTAATATAGATTTGTTGCTTAACTAGCTTAGGAATATAATGATGTAAGTAACATTATTCAAATTAAGAGGGCCGACGTTTTCGTAATAAAATCAATCTGTGTTAGCTAACCATTTTTGACCACCTGTCAAATTATCAATAATATATTGGTGTTCAGTTTTGCAAATCATATCAAATTGTAAAGTAAATAATAGTTATATAAAACAAAGCAAACATTTTTCATCCTGTTCTACCTTTCATCAACTAGGTATGTCCGGGGAATCATTTATATATATATATATATATATATATATATATATATATATATATATATATATATATATATATTAAAAAACTGCTTATTCAGGCAATACTTTACACACAAACCATTAAAACCATCAAAGGTCATGAAGAATGCTTTAAGTCATTTTAAAAGATTTGTAAAAAGCTAAAATATAATCAATATATAGTAGTTAGCAGGTAGTAATAGTTAGTAGCATGTATTAAGGAGTGTGTGTGTGTGTGTGTGTGTGTGTGTGAGTGTGTGTGTGTGTGTGTGTGTGTGTCAACAAATTTCCCCAAGAAGAATTTCGAAAGTATTTTTCTTTAAATTAAAGCCATCACAGTTTGGATTCCTAGCAATCATTACACTATCGTATAAGATCCACCTGGGTTTCAACTCAAAATATCCCATGGTGAACAATATGATCTAACCTCATTATCAAAGAGTGCATGTACAGTAAATGTGACATGACCATAAAGCAACATTGTGACTGAGCAATTGGATGTGTGAGATCACTTTAATACCTTTTTTATTTTCAGCATAGAAGTAGCATAGCAAAACATCAGATAAACATTACTTGATATGCTGCAAACATCTCTTGAAATGTATATCAGAAACACACAGGATGTAAGTCATGCTGTTGTGGAAGCATATTTTAGGATATTATTAAGATAGACAGTTAATGTCTTTGTATTAAGTCAAACATGAAAACTAAATGAACCTTATATCTACAAAAAACATTTAGATGATGCATAATGTCACAAGGCCCATGCATAGGATTATGCACCGCTATCACAGCCCCTTAAGTGAAAGATAAATCCTTTAAAAGCATGTTTTCTCACATGATTCAAGAACAGAACCACACAGCAACTAGGACTCTGGGTCACATGCAGTTTATGGCCAGTGCAGCAACCGCCCTCCTTCCCCCAAGCTTGTCTTTCCAGAACAATTACATCCCTTTCTCTACAGTATCAACGGCTTTTCTTTACACTGACATGTCAAATCATCTGAAACATTTCCAGCTTATCTACCCACTGTGCTGTTTATTGGGCATTTGATGTAACCCATGGTAACTCTGACTCACTCCTTATCGCCGCAAATTACAATGCAAAACACAGGCCTGTCATGAGAGGTGAGAAAATCTGACTTTTGAGAGAATTAACTTAATGTTAAGGCCCTGAAAATGAAACATAGTCTAATAAATAGGGCTAAGCTTTTAATAGATCATGTTCCTGGTGGATGTAGTCCTGTGAATGGACAATACACTGCTACTTCCTCTGTGCCCAACTTCCCTCATTTCCTGTGCCTTCCTTCTTTCCATTCCCTCTATCAGGCTAATCACTATTATTTTCCTGGGCAGCACGTCTGTACAGTAACTAGCAAACAGTGTCACATTAGGCCACTGAGAACAAGGCCTCCACACATCACATACAGTAAGGCCACAGTTGGTAGTTAACATCTATGTCATGCCTTTTTGTCCAATTTTTCACAGTGTTTAGATCTATTTGGGAAACTGATAAAACTAGATGGGAACTTATACGAAAGATTATCTAATACAAAAGAGTAACCTTTCTATTCCTCTCACCGTACCCCTGCTGGGTAAATTGTTTTGAGCACAGAAAGGCGCCATAACACAATGATGTCCATTATTTGGGGATGTAAGATGTTGCAGTTGAGCCTGCCATGCAAACACAGTATTTGACTATCAACTTCATGGCTGTGCAGGTAACCTCCTAGACATTTGGGACAGCATTTGTGCCTTGGAACTACCGGACAAAAGTAATAATGAGTCAAATGTCACTACAGTCTCCCAACAACTCAGCCATCAGATCTAGAGCTTAAGAAATACTATATGTTAACCAGGGTAAAATGGAAGTTTAGAAGTGACAATAATATAGCAGTACTGAGAGACCAAAACGAGGCAATCAGAATCCGAATCGGTATCATTTGCCAGGTATGAGGACACATACGAGGAATTTTGCTTTAGATCATCATTGCTCACAATGCGCTTACACAAAACAAAACAACCCATTAAACAAAAAAAACAATATATACACACTCTAAAGAGAGACAATGTGCCACATGAAACTGGTACAGTAACATGAGAACAAGGAAACATTTTAACAACTGGGCAGTGCACTGGAAACAAGCCATCCCATCTGAGAAAAACACCTTGAACATTTTGAACAGATGCATGCCGATTGCAGCAGGTCACATACTGTGATTGAGTGACTCAGCAGTGTTTGTGCAGAGATGCTGAAAGCAAACTTTCATCGACACACAGCTCACAATCTCCAGCGCAAATACCCTTTTCCACCCAAATTGGCACCTATATGTAAAGGTTTTAAAGAAAGCAACCTTCAGAAATGGTGTAGTGTAGCCTCCTCTTAGGTATATTGGCCAGAGATGGAAGTCATCAAGCAATTTCTCAATTTCTCAACGATGCACACTTTCAGTATCTTTTCCCTATTGACCTGATTATGCAGTATTTTATTACTACATTTAAAATGTCTACTACTTCAGGGTACATCAATTGCATAGTCTCCCACAGACACATGAAAGTCAATCATGAAGTAAAATCAAAAAGTACGCCTATATATTAGAGCATTACTTATTTTTTTATTGAAAGGACATTTTCTGATCTTTGATGGGCATTTTTGCACCAAGTGCCTGTCAGTTTCTGACCTGTGTCAGTGCATCTGAGAACCTGTGTCTACACTGAGCTATTCCAAGCCCTTAAACGAGGGAACTGATAAGCATGGCTAAGTATAGCTCTAATGATAGGCCAAATACAGAGAGAGGGCAAAAGGATCAGAGAAAAGTCAAAGTCAAATCAAGTCACTAGGCTCTAAGCATAACACACACATGAGAACATGCACACAACTAGAAGCAATGCATTATCCTGAATGACCTAATTTCTGGGCATTTTAAGTAATCAGCTATAAGATCCCTCATTGTTTTTGAACTGTAGTAATTAGGGTAGGGCAATGCAAACAAAAACTGTATTGTTCCAATAAATGAGATCAGAGAGAAACGATAAAATACAGTAATTACAACACCTTCAGTGGAAAGGATGCAGACAGCTCATGCGTGACGGTTTGAAGAGTTGTTTAGCGCTCCCCTTGATCTACACAGAATCCCTAAGCCTGTGATTTCTGGCTTTCCCTTACAAATAACTCAACACTTCTCTATGCTGTAAGTATTCACTTTCAACATCATACAAACACACTTTCACATCTTATCTGTTGGCCTCAAGGTCGCCTTTAAGGGGCATTACAGTGCCTTGGAATGACGGTTAGGGCACACATGAAGAGAGGCGGACATCAGGCACAACCCTCACATATTGAACTGCAATTTGGGGGGTCTTTCGCAGACAGGCACATAGTGGAGACATTCAGCTGTTGTTGGGGGGAATCAGATTGTAAACACACCCTCAGCCAAGATGGCGCTCCAGGACCTATGCCAACAGGTGCCTGATGAACACACACATGGATTTTGTGTGTGTGTGTGTGTGTGTGTGTGTGTGTGTGTGTGTGTATAACCCCACCCAAACAGTGGAACACCAGAGGAGTGTCCATCTCACTTACACTAAGGGCAATTAGTCATGCCTTATCCTAATGTGCACAGGCACGTTGATGCCGTGGCGCTTTACACTGTCTGGGCTGTAATAGATCACAGCCTAAAATGGTACACACAGTTATGAGACTTGACTGACAGCAACTTCAGTTGTGGTACAAAAATATGAATATGTGAGGCTGCAGTGCATGGTATAAAAACCCTGGTTAAATTTGAACTCCTGTCTGAGTGGAGCATGAAAGTTCATGAGTCATCTTATGTTACCCTTTAATCCTGACATGTGCATGAAGAACACACACCTTCATGATGTATCTCAGACAAGATTGAGTTCCCCTCATGTATTAACTACTGAGCCATACAGATAGACTGTGTGACATGGTGACACACTTGTCAAGCAGAAAGAGATTGTACCAATGCATCTACCTTATGAGATCAGTGTGCACAGTTTGTTTTCATTTGTTATCTTAGTGACTTTGTATGCTTATTACATAAAGGCATGGTCATCCTCATTCATGGTACATTAACTCTTTCCAGGGCATGTTATGACTGGGGGTGATGTTACGTTAGAAATCATGGCCTTCTGCCTCACTGGGCATCATTGAGAAAGACTTTCTCTTCAACGGTTCTCAAGGTGTAGTTTGTTTTCATTAATTTTAATTAAAAAAAATCATAGTACATGTTCTTTACCCACACAGAGAAATAAGAACACGTATTACTACATAAATGTACATATTGCTACCACAACAACGTACTTGGTTTCCCATAATTTCATAATCATAATTAACAGGACTTATGTAACCTGACACATGTATGCACTTACCTGAATTATACCGTTACAAGCATGTTACAGCCTCAATGGGTCAGCAAGCAGTCCACTTTGACGTTGTCTTGCGAATAACATGTTGTAAAAGTTCGTAGATTTAGATCATATTACACTTTCCGCTTAAACAGAACGTTGTGGTTTAGATGAAGTGATAGCTAGCCCGTCGTCAATAGTCATTACACAATTAAAAGCTTTACGCTTGACATACTGATATCCAGTCTGTTCTGTGCTACATTTAGTCCTGTACGAGCTGACTGGAAAATGTACACAAAATGTTGTGAATTCCTCGCATTTCGATGAAGTACTTCCACTTTAAGGTTATAGCCAGAAGCTATAGCTTTCACGCTGTCAACACCGATCTGATGATACCATGGATGATACCGAGCATTACCGATTGAAAAAGACGGCCCGTAAAGCGACGGGAAGACGTAAACAAAATGCGGCCGGACATTAAAAGTCTTGAAAATAAACTAACCACAGCAGACGACCACACGGTGTAGACTGAGTTCCCAACGCAGTTATCACTTCGAAATCGTCCTCTCGCTTCCAGCGGGGCGGAGCGTTTATAGATAGGTCTCAAAGGGTAACATTGCATGCTAACGTTAATCTCAAAGTGCTGGTTATAAGTCTCCTACAGCTGTGTACTAGTTTTTAAAAATGTTGTGTGCATGTTAAGTATTCGTTGAATTAGTTTTACGGAGTCTACATGTTAAATAGCTCCGTTTACCGAGGGTGAACTATCTTTTAAATTACAGCCTTCCCGCGAGCTGTCGATGGGAGCTTACTACATGACTGCGCTGAGACGCGTGCACGGCAGTATAGTCTGTGCACGCGAACGTAATGATCACAAAGCACTAACGGATATGAAATTACGACTGTGGTGGAAAGTAACCAAGTTGGCTATGTCTACATATTCTCAAGTAGCCTACTGTATTTTAGTACAATTTTGAGGTAATTTTAGTTGAGTGTCACTGCTACTTTCTACTTATGATAACTAAGATTAAACTTTATTATCTTTTTATTATAATATTTATTAAGGAGATTCGCGTGTAAATCACAACTAATGGAACACTAACAAACATGTTGCTACTTTACCAACAGGATACACAAACTATATATATTTATTTTATTATGTTGTATGTTTTACTAATTAATGCTTTTTGTTTCATGTTTTCTCTTCAATTTAATATTTAATGCTTCTTCCATACTTGGGAAAAGAGAAGCTTACTCAGGGAAAATATTTAAATGGTTTCAATAAATGTTTTAAGAGGAAACTTAGTCAAAAAACAATTTTAAAACCAAAAGTGTAGAAATTATGTATTTATCTAAGAAGAAAAAACAGCAACAACAGACTTACAAATAATAATAATTATTATTATTATTATTATAGTTATTTTACCTGTAGACCCACAGAATTTTTGCCAGTCATACACTGAAAATGTTATTGATCAATTTAACCACTAGAGGGCAGCCTTTTCCATATTATTGAAAGTTCATAATTTCAGAGTTGTCTTCCTAATTCTCTTGTCACGTTGGTTGTGTGTTTGCGTGTCTGTAATATTAAGGGAGTTTGAATGTGATAAAAAGATAGAGAGAGAAGAAGTGTGAGCGTATGTTGTAAATTTTTCTGTGGACCATTGGCAACTTCAATGAAAACCACCCATTTTCCCCAAAAACTCAACCACTCTCTCAGTGAGTACTGTACAGCAGCTCCCCAGTACATTTTCACAATATCTCAGCATCATTCATTCTGCACAATGTCTTCAAGTAACACTGAGTTCAGATCCCTTGCCCTTGTCCTTGCCCCCCCCCCCCACCGCAGCCATCTCTCCTTCTTAAAAAAAAACCCTCTACACACCTCCCCTCCAACACCACAATCCCCGCCCCACATCACCACAGACCAGACAGGACAGCTGAGGAAGCTCCGGCCCAGGAAAGCAGCAGGCCCAGATAAAGTGTGTCCGAGACTGCTGAAGACCTGCGCTGCAGAACTGGGGGAACCGCTACAATGGATCTTCAACCTTAGCCTGCAGCTAGGGAGAGTGCCCACCCTCTGAAAGACATCCTGCATCGTTCCAGTTCCCAAGAAGAACAGGCCCAGCAAGCTGAATGACTTCCGACCGGTGGCACTCACTTCACACCTGATGAAGACGTTGGAGTGGCTCTTCCTCAGCCTCCTCTAACCCTAGGTTCAGCACGCCGAGGACCACCTGCAGTTTGCGTACCAGCCAGATGTTGGTGTAGAGGATGCCATCCTCTTCTTGGACTTCTCCAGTGCCTTCAATACCATCCGGCCCCCTATACTTCAAGACAAACTGATCAGGATGGGAGTGGACCCCTATCTGGTAGACTGGATCAGAGACTACCTCACCAACAGGCCACAGTACGTCAGGCTGAAGAACATCATGTCTGACACTGTGGTCAGCAGCACTGGAGCCCCCCAGGGCACAGTGCTGGCCCCTCTTCTCTTCACCCTGTACACCTCAGACTTCTGTTACAACTCGGAGCTGTGTCACATTCAGAAGTACGCCGATGACACAGCCATCGTTGGGTGTATCAGAGGTGACAGGGAGGAGGAGTATCGGAGTCTGGTGGGGGACTTTGCTCTCTGGTGTCACACTAACTGCCTACAGCTCAACACCTCTAAGACGAAGGAGCTGGTCGTCTTTGGGAGGTCCAGACCAAGACCGCGAGCAGTCCTACTAGAGGGAGTTGAGGTGGAGGCAGTTAAATCATACAAATACCTCGGGCTGTGGCTGGATAACAAACTGGTCTGGACAACACACACCAGCCACCTGTACAGGAAGACACAGAGCAGGCTGTACTTCCTGAGGAGACTACGGTCCTTTAACATCTGCAGCAAACTGCTGTGGATGTTTTAGCAGTCTGTGGTCACCAGTGTCCTCTTCTACACTGTGGTGTGCTGGGGGGGGGCAGCATATCCAAGAAGGACACCTCCAGGCTGGATAAACTGATCAGGCGGGCCGGCTCTGTGGTCGGCATGAAGCTGGACTCACTGGTGACGGTGGCAGAAAGGAGGACACTGGACAAACTGCTGGACATTACTGACAATGCCACCCACCCCCCTGCACACCATCACCAGCACCCAGAGGAGCCTGTTCAGTGGAAGGGTGCTTCTTCCCAAGTGTCGGGCCAACAGACTCAAGAACTCCTTTGTCCCTCATGCCATCAGACTATACAACTCCTCACTCTGGGGGAGGGGGAAATAGGGCAGAGAGGACAATACATACATACATACATACATACATACATACATACACACCTGGACTTACATTAATACCTGGTCACTTTAACACTGGACTCAACACTGACACTTTGATAATAATTTATGGTCTTTTTATTGACAAATGTTCTTATTGTTATTATTATTACTGTTATTTTGTTGTCTTTATACTGTAATTTTTATTTATTTATTTTTTATTTTTATTTTTCTTTCTTGCTAAAACTGATGCTGGAATTTTCAATTTCCTCGTGGGAGTCATCCCAAAAGGATTAATAAAGAGAAGTCTAAGTCTAAGTCTGTACAATCCCTCAGCTGCAATCAACATGGAGCTAATGTAAAGGGAAGAAAGTCAGACAGACAGGGAAAAGCGGAGAGGAGGGGTTAGATGAGGCAAGAATGTAAAAATAGATGAATCAAATGAAAAGAAAAAAGGAAAGACTGCAGAAGAAGGCGGTAAAAAAAAGAATACACCCTCACAGGAGCCAGTGAGACAGAGAGACAAAAGGTAACTGGAAACAAGGAAAAGAAGGAGAACACTAACAAAGGAATAACAACAGAAGAAAGAAGTGACAGAAGCCCAGGTAAGATTTTTTTAAAGCAGTAGGGATATAGAGAATGACTTGTTAGACTGCAATAACTTCCTCAACTGAAATCCTGAATGTCCTCTCAGTGTAATTCAAGCCTCAATTTGCTCTGTGATGGAAAAATATTGTTTTGTTGAGACTCAATGAGCTGCATTGTTTCCCCTCTACATTATTGAAATGACTGGAAATAGAGTAATAGTTGTGTAAATGACACTGAAGAGACAGAAGAAAGAAGAAAAAATGCATCTACTAACGGAGCATTGTCTGGGTAAATTGATAGTCCAGCGCTATTTGTTTCTTCGATTTTTACTAAAATGTAATTGATATCAAGAAATGTAAAGGTAGAGGGCAATGCTGCTGGAAATAAATAAAAAATATGTAGATTTTTTTCTTTCTCAGTCCTGTATATGTTCTACAGAGATAGCAATCACAGCTACGATTGCAAGATTAGAGTGAATTAGTCCAATATTTTCTTCCTGTAGGAAAATTTGTGAAAACCTCCTCTCGTAGCCCACTGGGTGAGTCAGCCATGAAGCTGAGTTTCACCTGTGCCCTGTTTCTACTCCTGAGTCTTCACACTTGTACAATCATGGTAAGTCTGTGTGAGTCCAAGAAGGTTTGGCTATGGCTTTTGTTGAAATGTACTGAATATGCATTAAAAATACAAACTAGTTGAGCACAAAGCTTAATAAAAATGATGACCTGGGTTTGTTTCATGAGTAGGGTTGCAGCTGCAAACAAATGGTAAAATTTCACATGGATATATTCATCCGGAATGTTCTGTGATAGGTGTTTTTATGGTACATCATGAGCTATGGAAGCGTAGCGCCAGTGTTTTGGGTCAGCATTGCACCTGTTTCCCATCTCATCTGGGAGGACTTTTGGGGCAGATGTGGACCTGGCACTGACTACAAAGTTTCATAAAATATAAGTATTTGGTGCACATGAAGTTAGATGGATGTGATATAAAACGCATACCATTGTCATCGTGGTTTCAATTGATGTTTTTTTGTTTTGTTCATTTTCAGTACTTTAAGAAGTTGATTTTTTTAGATTAGAACATAAGCCTCATCATCACACACACTGCATCACACTGATACAAACAGAAATTATTGTCATGTGGGGACACATCACCAAAGTGTAAGACAATAGGTTTACAATGACAGACAAGTTTGTACCTGAGGTTAGTGCATGCCTGTGGAATGACATGAAAAGAAAAAACATCCTTTTAGCTCTGCATGGTGTGTGTGTGTGTGTGTGTGTGTGTTTGTGTGCGTGTGTGTGTCAGGGAGGCAGAGCCCAGCGCAGACAAAGACAAGCTGAGGAGAGCCTGAGACCGTATATTGGCAGAGTAGAGCCAGGTAAGTACAGTACAGTACAGTAGAGGAATGCCATTTTCTTATGTATGTCAGTTATATATCTCTTATAGACAAAGTACGTTCTATTTGAGGGTATTAATATAGTCTAAGGTACAAAATGGGCTGCAGAAAAAAAAAAATTGACATCAAGGAATGAATTATGTGTTTTAAATTCACCATATAAAAACTGGCAAGGATAGTCCAGAGTCCAAAAAGTAGACAAGAAGACAAGTATACTATTATTATTTTTGACCAATAATTGAATGTATAGCAATGATTAAAAACAAGTAGGTTTTCAATCATTAATTTGCTTTTTTTTCTTCTTCTTCTAATGTCATTTGTTTTTTCCTCCACCACTATGGCATTTCATTATCTTAAATAGACCCTCATGAGACATTTTATATGATGCTCTCAACTAAACACATTTTATTCAGCACTGAAAGCTGAATTAGTGGTCATTGGAGGAAAAGTTAAATTAGGAAACACAAAAATGATGTAGTAATGAGAATGTTTGTGTTTCAGAAAAGCTTTGTGAGCTGCTGAAATGCCGCAGTCCAGTGGGATCTTGGTGCCAGGTAGTTCAGGAAAATGGAGTTCTCGTCCCCAAGTGTGTTTGTCCTCAGTCCTGTCCACGGTAAACGCCTCATAACATTTAAAACAAGTCAGTCTACTTTAGTTTGTATGCATTTTGAGAATTTTCTGTATCTACATAAATGTATCCTTTATCTCTATGTAAAGTTGCATACTCACTTTGTTCTGTTTTGGTAGTCATACTCATATTAAACAAAAACATGATGTTGATTTGGGGACATGAAATCCCAGCAGTTTATATAATCCAGCTGTGCACCTCACATGGAGTTTTCCATCTAGACACTGGCTCTTGCATTCAGGCAGAGGGCACCAGTGTGCAGTGTTCTGGGAAAGACCTATGGGAATGAGTGTTTGCTGCATCAAGAAGCCTGCAGAAAGAGACGCCGCACCGGACTAGCTCACACAGGACCCTGTCTGGGTAAACACACACAGCATTAGATATTACACACAATTTCCACTGTGTACTGCAGCCTGCCAAAGTAGCTCTGCTCTCCTTGTTGATCAGTCCATAAGGCTATATGTACTGAGGAGGAGTTAAGCCAGTTTCCATATCGTCTTCTGGACTGGTTCCTGCTCCTGAGTCGTATGGGGGAGTCCTATGTACCTTCTACCCTGCCCCAGAGCTGCCTCAGCCATGCCCAGAGGACACAACTAGCACAGGTAGCTGAAACCTCATGCTTTAAAGTGAGCCAAAGCAGCACACTGACAGACACCAAAGGTTGTCACCCAAATATGATTGTTAAGTACTAGCATGACCTATGATGATGCACATTAAATCAATATCCACAAAATGTAATGCTAAAGGAACTATAGCCGGAAGAACAATATAAAGTAAGGGATCACTTCCATTCCCAGTGTAACCTAACACTAAACATAAAGTTGTTTTTGACACCAGACACCGTCATTGTGCTAAAATACAAACTATGCTTCATTGTCCAGTGAGAAATCAATGCTAACAACCTACTGTAAGTGATTGTGTTGCTTGTGGTGTGGTTGTCCACAGAATGAGAACGGGGCTCTCAAGAACACCATGTATAAATAGGATTGGTCAATAATCATTAATTATTCAGTGGATGGTTGAATAACTTAATATGCTCCCGCCAGCCCCCTTGACCTCCTGGCTTGAAATTAATTAAAAGAAAACTTCAACATTATTTTTGATGGTCTGAAAAATTATGTAGTTTCGGTGTTTTTTGGAACAAAACTATTTTTACAATGTGCATATTACCTAGAATTTCATCTTTCAAAAATGTTAACCCTAGCATGGAGAGAAAATAGAACTTTTTTGTAAAAACAGCCATGCTATTAGCTGTCGGCTGTACTCAGGCACAGCAATGCTTTGAACTGAATGCTAACATCAACATGCTAGCATGCTCAAAATGACAATGCTAACATGTTGATGTTTAGCAGGTTTTTTTTAATGTGTTAGCACGCTAATCATTTGCTAGTTAGCATTTGCTAATTAGCAGTAAACACAAAATACAGCTTAATGCTGATGGTAATGCATAGACAGTCAAAGAAATGGACCAAAAGATCCCGTTGCTCTGGACGGAGACCAGTGAAGGCTGTTATTAGAAGCACTTTTCCGATAATAGCTGAGCGTTACTGCCAATATGGTCCAGCTGCGGCCTCCAACTGAGCTTGAAGACATAGCTAGATGTGACGTGAGCAACTTGTCTGAAAGTTGTAAGTCTTCTGGTAGCTCTGCCAAGAGAAATCTGAATCATTCCGAATCTTGCAGAGATGGAGAGCGTAGCGTTAGGTATATGGTAGGAGATAACATAGGCAGAGGCTAATTATTGCTAACTAAAATGATGGTTAACATTAGTTATTAAACATAACGGCTAATGTAAGTCAAAACTGCCTGCAAGCTTATCATGTACTGTTACAGTTACAGTTGTCTACTATGCGACAGTATCTCGTGCTTATGACACAAAAACGTCTGCGAGCCATAACGTGAGATACAAGTTAATGGCGCCTTTTATACATTGTCGTGTTTCTTAAGAAATAAACAATGGACAAATAGAGTCTTTAAACGTTTCAGATGTAAAGTTATTCGCTGTCAAAGTGACAAAAATGAATGGCAGTCAATGGAATGCTAACGGAAGGTGATGGCTTGTTAGCATCAAAATGGCGCCATAGGAGCTACGTGTGTTGTGTCGAGAGGCTTACCCCCTTGTGGTAATGCCAGGAGTTTTGCAGGTATTTGGTCATACAATTGTGACTTTACGGTGACATTACATGAAAAGTCAGGGGATCACCAAATGCATTTGGATTCATCCGCTGAAGTCCTTGAATGTCAATGGGTGGCAGTAGCTCAGCTGGGTTGGGAACCGGAGGGTCACTGCTTCAATCCCCATATGGACCACAAAGTACGGAGTGTGGATTGCTGCTGCTCAGAGCGCTGGTTCAGCTGCATTCACTCTGACGTCTCTCCATTAGTGCATGTTTAGGTCCTGAGCATGTGTGTGTAAAATTGTAATTTCCCCACTGGGGATTGGCAAATTAAAAAAAATAATAATAATACTTACAATCCATCCACTAGATCTAAACAGTGCCGTCCATAGACATAATATTGTAAGCATGGCTAACAATTCATGTTTATTTCATTTATTGCCATATAAATTAAAAAGCTGTGCAAACAATGAGTTCTACATTGCTTTTTTCCCACCATTACTTTTATCTTTCTTCTTCTCTCTCTTTAGCAAAGATTTACCGCACTGGACAAGAACAACGATGGCAAGTTGAGCCGCCGGGACCTGAGGAAGCTGCGTTATAAGAGGATGCCACTGGAGCACTGTGCTACACCATTCTTTCAGTCAGTCCCACCTCCAGCAGCTCTAGCTAGGGCTGCAAGGAAAGGCCTCCAAGTCTAGCTCCAATTTTAGCTATTGGATAACAGGAGAATCTTATGATGATTAACTTAGATGCCTTAAATTTAAATGATAGTATGGCGTGTTTTTTTCTTAAAAGTCAGAACACATACCATCATAACATTCTCATATATTAACTAATGATACATTTTAGTGTTGCATGTATTTTTAGGAAACCAGTAGAATAGGAGGAAGGAATCTATGATTTCACAGCCTATTTGGTAAAATCTTACTTATCATTTGTGTGACTGAGTTGTTAATAATGTAAGATGGGTGTTGCTCAACATGTTCATATCACCATATGTCCCACAAAGGTTCATAATGTGAACCTTCTGTCTCTTGCAATACGTCACTTTCCAGCTAATTACTGAAACACCAAGGGTTAAAAATGTCACACAGGCACATTTCGACCCCGCTCTGTGACCAAGTTGCACCTCCCACCATGCTGTTCTCTCTAGCTATTCATTCTCCATGCCAACACCCGCTTCCTGTGTCCTCCTCCCCTCCGATCTCATGACCATACCATCTCTCGTTCATCTTACTCCTCCTCCCCTTCAATACTTCTTCTTTCCCCCTTCTGTGCTTCCTACTTCATCTTCAAATAGATGTATCCTGTCCCTTCCTCTTTGTCAATCCTTCTTTCATTTTCACTTTCTTTCATCCTTCCATCTCTCCCCTTTCTCTATCATCAATACTCCCACTCACCCCCTTTTTTCTGCTAGTTTGCAGTGACAGGTTTTGTGTAAGTACTGCTGGCTGTGTCAATGTCAAGCCATTCCCAGCAATGATAATGTTTATTACCCACTGTGTCTCCCGTTGCCCATGGATTAACACAAATTGAGGGAGTACCCTTCAGAGATAACGCTGCAGGGTGAACTGAAAGACAGTGGCTGTTGAAGAGCCCCAATGCAGTTGTTTCCGTACATGTCTTCATACCATCTCTGTGTGTATCTGTCATGTTGTATGTGCATGTAACAAGTGCATGGGTCCATAAGAGTATGACTGAATGTCATGATGTACTGTGTTGCAGGTCATGTGATCAGAACAGGAACAGGAAGGTGACCCTGCAAGAGTGGACGACCTGTCTGGTGGATCGCTCCGAGGACTGGTTCTACCATTTCATGTGTTAGTCACAGCTTTTGCCCAATTTTCCTGTAATTCCTCATGGTAACAGATAGATGTTGATGAAGGTTGTATCCTACTGTAATAGATTAAAAGTAATTTATTTTATTTTGAAGAAGAGAAAACGATTTTCAACCAGGTTAACAGGATACTTACTATACTATGTTAGAAGTTTTACCTAAAATTAGGTCTAAATCATGAATCGTCATCTTCTTAGGAAATTAATTTCCTGGATGATGCTTACACTTATTCATTAAAGTTGCAATTTGGTATTGCATGTCCATAAAATTGATGGATTTACAAGAAGCAGATTAAAAAAGGAATGGTCAAAATAGTTTTGGTGGAGGCTAAGACATTCAGCCATTTATTGACTTCATGAAGAATATTGTTTCATTACTGTATTATAGTCGAGTAGTAGTACTCCTCGTAATAAGTATAATGGTTCAGGCTTGATTGTTCAAACTTGGTATCTTAGATGTTAAGATCAAAATTTCTTATCTTTAATTTTAGTATCTGAATTTGATTAGACACTCAAATTCATGATGAGTTATTGAGATCTGAACTCAAGTAACCCAAATGGTTTGACAAGATTTGAATTTTTGAATCCAAATTGAACTGAATTGAACAATTTGAAAAATATAATATAACTTTTAGATATTGAGTGCATGAATCTGAATTTGTGAACCCTACAACCCATATTGGTTTGTATCTATACAAAGAAAATTGAGTTTTTGCACAAATTGCCCAACTTTATATTAACTTTTATTGACCACAATCAATTATGTAAAATATGTCAGTGCTAAATTCTATTGCACTTATATTTGCACTTATATTTGAAGTGTTCAGTAGTAATTAAATTAAACAACTAAAGGTCATTACCTACAAGACATATTTCAGAGTTTTAGAATTATTATATATAGGTAAAAATATGCATTTTCATTTCAATTAAATCAATGTTTTAACTTTTAAATGTGTCTCACTTATATCACAGGCTATTTCAAACCAAAATGATTAGTTGTTTTTTTGTCTTATCTACAGCAATGAGAATGGGGTCCCGCAAGCTGTGTCCTACAATCAAAGAGAACCACCTTTGAAATGAAAAACAGCCATGAACTCATTCCTTCTTTTTTACATTACTGTAAAAGAACCTTTCGGAGACAACAGCACCACAGTTACCTAATATAAAAGCTATACAATTGGAATCTCTACACACTGTTTACGCATCTGTTTCACGCCAGTATTCATGCCCGTAACATAAGGATTTATAACCCCATCAAATCTTAAAGTCTTCTGGTTGTCTGTTCGTTCATGTGTGTAAATAAATGTCTGAACGGACTGACTGCCAGTCTTGTGTTGTAAAAGAGCAGAGACAATAGCCAATCCAAATTACATGGCATGCTTTGAATAACCAGTTAAAAGGGAGGATGACAGCAGTGCAGCCAGACAGTGTGATGTACACTGAATGACAAACTAGATGGGAAATAAAGACAAAGAGGAAAAGAAACACTTAGTTTGGGATGACGTGACCAGAGAAGAGAGAGAGAGAGATAACAAAGAGGGTGAAGGGGAGAAGTAGAGGAAAGTGTCATAATTCACTGGAGGAGAGTGAGGGAGGGAAGCAAAGTGAATTGAAGGAGAGAGAAGTACAAAGTGTGTTTGTGAAAGATGGGAGGAGGTAATGCACTGTAAATGGGAGCTGAGAAAAATGGAGTAATGCATAAAAAATGGATCAGAAATGAGGGAAAGACTGAGAACGGAGAGTGAGAGGGGGGAAGGGATGGCTGAGAAAGCGGGAGGAACTGAGGAGAAGAGGAAATGCAAGAAAAAAAGGTTTTGATGCTGCAAAACATTTCCTTTACAGCCAACTCTGTAAATAGCATCTCCCAGCATGATGACTATTTGAAACACTTGACCTCTGTCAAGGTCAGAAAACTTGCATAATGCCAGCTTGCCGACTTTTTGTACGCATGTATCATCTATAATACATGCTGCTCTGAAAACTCTTGTTGCATCTTGTTTGTCAGTTTTGTGTGTGAATGTGTGTGTGGTTTTGCTCGTATTGGTGCTACAAGATCAATAGGAGGATGTGTGCGGGTGTGTGGGTTCTATGACTGGTTTCTACGGACTAATTAGCCTTCACATTTACTATGCCTGAAGGATGAGGGAGGCGAGAAAGAAAGACATTGGGAAAGAAGATGAAGAAAGGGGGAGAGATTTCAGTACTCAATGTGATATGCAGATTTAGTGCAGACAGAAACGAGGCAAGCAAGTACCAACGACTGCTTGCTCCACATGTCGTGCAGAAAGAAAGTGCATAATCATAAATATCAAAACAAGATGTTTTCATTCCATCAGATTTTCACTTAAAAACTTTTGAGAAATTGGAGTGGACCACTGGAAGGCTGCAGTTTGTTATGGCGCACGGAGTGAAAAACAAGTCTAAACTGAGAGAGAAAAACAAGGAAAACAGGCATGAAGACAGAACAAAAGCAAGAGATTGTACTGAACTGAGATGTAACAGTATTTGCTAATAATGAGTGACCTGCGGAACGGAAAGCTGTTGGTCCTGTCATTCCGCTATGTAAAAAAAATGAAAACCCTCTCAATACTAAGTCCATGCCCCCACTACCTCCTCCAACAAACAACTCTCCTCAATCGCACCTTTCTTCTCTAGGGACTACTTCCTTTATCCGAAAAAATAAATAACAAAACTGTTGGGGGCCACCCCTGGAGGTCCAGCATAGCCCACACCTCCTCTCCCTCACTGCTGCTCTTTCTTTGTGTCTTCATGCCCCCCCTCCCCCTCCTCTGTGCCAAGAGATTCCCCTTCATTACCACTGGACCACCGTCTCCACCACCTTCCATCCCCCCATCCAAACACGAGAGGGCAGTTGTAGATGGATCCACCTAATCCTACTTTACCTTCCTGTCACATACACATGCACACACACATGCACACACACACACACACCATTCACATACTGTCCTCCCCTGTCACACCCCATTTAGATATAAGAGGAGAGGCATATCTATGCCACCCACCTCTCTGACCTTGTTCACTCTCCTCCTTTTGGTGCTGATCAGAGATCTGATCTGTGATTGCTTTCTTGCATTACTCTCTCTCTCTCTCTCTTTCTCTCTGTCTCTCTCGCTCTCAAACACACACACACACACACACAAACACTCTCTCTCCCAATGAACTCTGTCAGCACAGGAGCAGATGGGTGGCTGGTGATGACATGTTAAAAATAAGGATTCCTGTTAACCCGTTTTCAGCTAGCACAACCTCCCTCCTTCACATCCCCCCATTTCATCTCATCTCTTTCTGTCAATTTTTCTTTATCACTTTCCCTCTCTGTCAATCCCTCTGTCTCTTTTTGCTTTACAATACTGTTGATGGACTGGTCCATGTTCCAAGGCCAACTAACTGTGGCAGGGAAATCATGCAACCAGAGACCCCTCCCAACCCCCAGAAAATGATATTTAATACATGTTGTCATAAAGACGACCCCTTGCATTATGCATGGCTTGTAATCAGACATTCATAATAGATGAAAAGGCCAGTTTTGCGGTTTCTTTTCAGGCAATTATGCCAAATGAATTTTTTTTACTTTCTGTCACTCTCTGTGTGGATGGAGTTTGTCCGGTGACTGTATGTCGATAAATTATTAAACGGCAACACATGAGGTTTGTGGATCAAAAGAAATATTCAGGCCATTCAGGATGGCAGTTAAACTGAGAGAGGATGTGTGCGAGAGCTTGTGGGAGTGTGTCACCCAAGCTTGTGCATCAATTCCAAGTCTGACAGATATCCGACAGATGTCCAAAGTCTTAGGAAACAGACTACATTGTGTTTCTCAACTCAAATTCACCCCCAAAAAACAACATAAAAGTTGTTAGAACACAGCTCATAGACAAAGTTGTATGTGTGCAGTAATCTCTCTAAGGTTAATCACCATCCAATCTTCAAAAGCAGTCGCCTCTATCATGCTCTCCCAGATTGCCGACTTTCAGAACTTCTTAGGGATTGTAAAGTGGGCCAGCGAATGGAGCGGGATACAGAGAGGAAGATTAGCTTTGAAAGAGAGTCCATCCGCAGCAAAGGGTCCTCACTCAAGAAAAAAAAAAGTACCAGTTATGATACATTTATTAATAGCGCTCATGTGCCACATTTTTTATTCTTCTTTGAAGTGATGTTGCAGACAGAGACAGCGAGGAAGGGAAAGAGAGGGTGTCTCTCAGATTTTAAGCCTCCGGTCAGACAATATTCCCTCTGGGTGGAGTGGGTCCCATTCAGAGCGACCTCAAAAGCCTTACACTGAAGTACCTGGTGAATGAGTGAGAAAAGGTCCCATCACAGAATGGAAGAGAGGGAGTTAGCACACAATGTGGCTAGCCTCTTTCTATTTTCCTAATGATATTAATTAAAGAGCTCAGGAGAGAGAGCGTGTATACTTGAGGCCCACCATTGTGTGCAGATGAGAGGGCTGGGTGGGGTTGGAGAGCCACAATCCTCTGAGAGCTACACTTGACCTATAGCTGGGGGACATAAAGCCTTCAATATGGCTGTCCTATAGACAGACTTTATAGTCTCTGTCCGGTAGGTTTCCAGTTCATTACATTGTGCCCTCATTATCATATGCAGGGGCACAGGTTTTTAATTTCAACTCCACAGATGGGGCATTCACTCAGAAACCAAGACCCAGGTAGCAAACACTAGTCACTAGCCTAAGTGCAACAATGTTCTTTAACTTAGTAAGACTTCTTTAAGCAAGACTGAAATCAAGAATAAAAAGGCTTGGATGAGAAAAATATGCAGAGAGAGAAAGAATGTAAGGAGATTTATTTTAGATATATATAAAACAATCATCAGAAGGAGAAAAACGTGTTACTTTTTCTTTTAATTCCATACCTGCTGAAAAAAAAAATTCTATTATTATTATTACTATTGAAAATACAAAGGTTCAAAATTAACATAAGTTGCTGCACCAACAATTGGTTTCCTCAGCAAATATACAGTTTTTAATTTATTTTAAAGACAGCATGCACACTAAATGTTTGCATAAATACATTAAGCGTCTGATAGGCCAACCTTCCATTTAAACATGTTAATTTAGAGGCAGCCTAAGCAAAATACTGCCACTTCCCGACCCTTGTCTGGGAGCCCGAAACAGGAAATATGTAAAATATAAGTCTACCTAACTGATGATGAGACTGACTGACAAACTCTCTTAATACAGATGATATCAGACTAGCCGGATTAATGTAGAGCAGGCTATTTAACTTTTTACCTTACCTCACCTTTCCCTAAGGCTGCTCTTGACAACACAAACAAGCTCTCTCTCTCTCTCTCTCTCTCTCTCTCTCTCTCCTCATCACCACCCCCATTTAGCGACCCCACCGCCAGCACCCTCACACTCACCCACTCGCTCCCTCACTATCAGATTGCACATTCAGATACACAAACACACAATCCCACATTTGAATTGCAAGTGAGCTCTGTTCACTACCAGAGGAGGTAAACAGAGGGAACAAGTTAAAAGAATAGAAGGGGGAAAAAGAGTGACAGACAGAAGAGAAGAGAAGAGAAGAGAAGGAAACAGGCTTCACTGACCGGATGACATTCACACAGTTTTTAGCAGGACAAGCCTCCACGTGTGAAGGACTGAGAGACAGAAAGTGAGGAGAGTGCCTGAAGAGCTTTGCACCACACCAGGGCACACAGGAGCTGGGACAGCCCTGAAGGGACACCTTTTGAAGTAGGGAGTGAGCAGCACCCCATGGGACACGGAGTCAGAAGAACACCCGACAGCAACCTGCTGTCGCTCCTCCTCTCCTCTCGACCAGCTCTCATCCCCTTCTCCTCCTCCTCCTCTTCCATCCTTGCTCCCTCACTCATTTGATCCCATCCCTCACTTCCTGCGCAGGAGAGGGAGAGCATGCACTGAGAGAAGGTAAGGGGGATGCATACATGTTGTTGTCCAAGCCTGTGTGTGTGTGTTTGTGTGTGTGTGTGTGTGTGTGTGTGTGTGTGTGTGTGTGTGTGTGTGTGTGTGTGTGTGTGAGTGTGAGTGTGTCTGTGCGTGTGCGTGCGTGCATGCGCATTAGCGTCTCTTATTGCAACTGGATGTGTAGGTCAGCAACTTGTTCCTTTGGAACAGTTCTTTATGTGTGTGCGTGTGTATGTGTGTGTGTGTGTGTGTGGTCTCTGGAGGGCTTTTTTAAAAGCTGACACAGATGCAGGGTACTTTTCATTTGTTGCGGGATCATTTTCATCTTGACAGCATGTTTAAAGACTGTGCTCATCAGTTGTCTGTGTATTTTATTACTCACTGTGTTCGTCTTTTCTCTCTGACTATCTTGTCATATGAAAAGAAACGTATGAATGTGGAGTGGGGCAGCAATCACAGAGAAAGAGCAGACATAAAGTATGCATCAAGAAAGGGCATGATCCTGCACGTAGGTGTAAGAGATACAGGCACAAAGGGACAATGAAAGTAAGGGAGACAGAAAAAGGATTAATATATTCAAATGTATATGTACCGAGGTAGAAAATCAGCCGTAAAATCTTATTAAATTCCAGGCTGATAGCATTTTTTCCCCCCGCCATCATCTCGTCAACCCCCACCATGAACCACGGGCCAGTTCTTTGCCCATAGTAGTTTGGGGGGGGACAAAGGATCCTGCAGGGACCACCCCATGACATTTAATCTGTCTCTGCCCACAGATAACAGAAGGCAGATGGTCCTGCCAGAGCTCAGGGAGATAGAAGATAGCAAATACAGTTTGCAGACAGATAGCACACACAATTCAACCTTTCCCTCTGAAACTGAGCCTATAATAACTTCTAAACGAGGGGGTGCCAAATGAAGTGAAAAGCAGTCAGAAAAGAAGGGCAAAGATAGAGAAGGAAAAAGACAAACAGAGTTTGGGTTGAAATATCTTTAATTAAAACCCAAACAGTGTCCAGACTAAATGCAGTCATTTGACTGTCAGGGATAAATATAATGGAAAGAGGAAACTAAACTAAAAGAGAAAAAAACGAGCAGAGAGTGAGCGGGACCATCAAAGTCATGAGCTCCTGTGTTTAAAGGGGAGTGTGTATTTATTTATAGAGGGCGGTGGTTAAGTTCTCTAAGCTCCCTCTCTCTGTAAGACCCAGCCTTTTTGCCTTATGAAAATTCAATTGGCCATAATTTGCTGAGGAACCATATGCATATTTTATAAGAGGGTGCGTTATGAAGAAACAAGCCCGCCAAGCTTTTTATGTGTCTTCATTTTTATCAAGACTAAATGAGGGGGGAGTGTGAGGTTGTGCAGCCGTCTAGTAATATGTGACATGAGGGCTGAAGTAAACACCAATCAGCTTCATGTGTCTGACTAAAACACCAAAACAAGTTCATTGCAACCTTGTTGCATGGCAATAATGGTTCCAACCCTCTCTTTTCCAGTTGTACATTCTCCTCTTTTCCTGTCTCCGTCTCCTTCCCTCTAATTACTCCAGGATCCAACATCCTCCTCTTATTGCTCTCCATTTCCACAGCTTTTTCTTCCTCAGCCTCCCCTTCCTCTCCTCCCTCCCTTCCATTTCAATATGCTTCTCTGCCACTGCATGTCTCTCAGTTAAAGCTTTATGCGTCTCTCCTCTTTTTTTGCAAGGATAATGAGCAGGCGCCTCTGTGTGACTTTGTAGCTGCGTAACGGTTTGTGAGTTTGGATCTCTGTGTGTCTCTGGGCCCAAAAGACTCAGATGTACATTCTGTAGCCGCCTCCATGGTTACGCTGTGATTGTCATCTGATCTATAGGGCACAGCACTGACATAATACACCTTGTTAGAGGAAGGCGGGGAGTGTGTTTGTGAAGACTCTGTGACTTTGAACAAATGTTTTCTCTGGGGAGCAAGAAGAACACTGGGACCTGTAATCATCCTATCCACTATCACTAAATCACAACCACACACACAATCACACACCCATACCTAAATATAGACATAAAAATAAACAGGAGAAAGAAAAACAATAATAGATTGTTAAATAAATAGAATAAAAGAGAAAAAAGGACGCAAAAATGTGATACAAGCATTGTTAGGCAATGCATTTATGTATGCTGATTCGGACTGCATCAGAGCACCTTCATGTGTTGTTTGTGTTCTCCACATCAGCATCACTTTCTTACTGATAAAATGGCTGCTAATACCCGTGATAAAAGATATTAGTAGAACATACTCATTTGATACTCCCCCCGACTAAAAATAGAAATGTAGATGTAAAGGCATTGACTTCAGAGTGATATTGGCAACCCACTTTGCACTTTGAAAATTTGTGTGAATTTTTACAGTAAGTGTCAAGCTGTGCTATACACACACATCCCAGAGTAAAAATGGAATGATAATTTCTATTCCACTGCATGAAAAATTCTGTCTGAATAGGATAGGATGTTTCTTTCATATGAATCAATCAGCCGCTACAGCTCTTTAGTGTTTGTGTTAACGGTACAGTAGAAATGTGTGTGTGTGTGTGTGTGTTTTGCTGATGGGCTCTGATTGATGTTTTTGACCTTTCCACTATGCGTTCTCAAAGCCTGGGAGATATCCAAGACGTGGCAACTGAGGAAGAGTGAAGACAGACAGGAGGAACCAGTAATGGCACTCATGTCCCTGTCGTGGTGTCTCAGTGCAGCTTTGGCACTGTTTTGTGTTTCTTCATGGACCCAGGTCTACTCAGCCCTGGCACCTGAGAATGAGGTGCCACTTCGCCCAACTACATGGCTCCCAGAAGGAAAGATCACCTCTGTAACTCTCCCCAAAGGACGGACTCGCAGGTAGGGTAACAGATGGGATTGGGGAAAAGTTCAAAACGATACACATTCAGGTGGTGTCGTCAGATCTAGTCTATTCAGATAATTGTCAGCGTTGACAATCTGTTGGTAATTTTATTGTGTACTTAGATGTTTTACCTAAGAAGAAGTAGCAATATAACAATGGAGAAATACTGTTATAAGGTCATGCATTTACATTTTAATCATACCATTTGTCTTATTCTTTTACTAATAAGTGAAAGTACAAATGTGTTGGCATCAAAATAAACACAATCATTAAAGTAATTAGACTATAATGTTGCAGCAGGTAAAGATGGTTTCCTTTTAATTGCAATATATACTACTGGGTAGCTTGTAAAAAAATGTCATCCCTGGATAAATAAAGCATTATGATATCCAAAAATTATACATAATGTGTTGATTATATGTTTATTATTAATCAGAATCTGCAAAGTAAGTAAGTTATCAAATAAATAACATTGAATATTTCCCTCTGAAATGTGGCGGAAGCATAGCAGAAATTGGATATATCCTAGTAAAGTACTTAAAAAATGTATTCAAGTCCAGAAATTGAGTAAATGTACTTTCCACCACTGGCTGTGATTGGAAGTAAATTAAGTTGAGAAGTTTTTGAAACTTAACACTACACTAAAGTGAAGATTTGTGCTACAAATGTAGCGGAATTAGGACCCAAATGCAGAGATGACAGACAGGAGAGTGTTTAGCTGAAGGTTTATTTTACAAAGAGAGTCCAAGGAAACACCAAGGAAACTAAATCCAAAATCTCAAAAGGTCAAGGAAAAAGAAAACCAAAAACCAGAACACAAACACTGGTAAGATGGATCACAGGGAAGGCAAACGTGGAACACACCATCTGGAGCACACAAACTAACAAAAGGCTATACAAGACACATGGTGAGCACATATACTAAATACTCTGGGAAATGAGATAACGAGAGGCAGGTGACAAAAGGGCTGGGAAACAAGTGGAAAACATCAGGTAATCACAGGGGCGGGAAAACACAGAAAGTAAAACTAAAGACAAGACAGCACAGAAAACCAGACTATCAAAATAAAACAGGAAACAGATCATACAGCCACTCACAAGGAAACACAAGACAGAAACTACAACACCAGACCAGGGAGGAAACGAGGACTAAAACACAGTATACAAGACCAAAAACTAAGGACACAATCTATATAATAAAACGTCAAACCACAACAATTGGTCCCTGTTTGCAGTTCATGGAAGGTGCATGAATAAATCTTGAGGCCTGCTCAGCAGATTTGCCCTTGTTTCCACTTCAATAACAAGTCATCAGCCATCCACCAACCACCTCTTTGGAGACAGCGGCTGATTCCAGCACGACAGTAGCGAGAGCCAGAGGAAGTGGAGCCCATTTGGCCTGAACCCGACCCAACAGTGCCAGTGCTTGCTTTCTGAAACTGGGAGCTAAAAATTGCAAAATGCATCTCCCTGTGTGCTACAGTCTGTGCACCAGAGCAGTCATGCAGAACCACATGGCAAATAATGGAGAGAAAACACAGATTCAGAAATTAATCACTCTATTAAATAAGCCACAAAGCGCCCTTGAGAATGACAGTGTCGCACATCTGTTTGGAAACCACCGCCATCTGCACAGAATCATGAATAATAATGTTTATAAGGATGGAGAACAAATATTTATTAACAAATAGCCATGGTTGGTTAATTTTCATCAAGGGTAACTAGCTGTGAAGAAAGGGCATGTTAATAACTGTCAGGGTTTATGAGAGACATATTTCTTCTGTTCAGGTGTCCTTGTGGAGGTAAAAAGTTCAGCATCATAAGTTAACAAAAGGGATAGTTTGTTTTGATAATAAGACCAGACCATTACAGCAGGAATGTTAAATGCCATCTAAAATGCAAATTTCCAATCCACCATGCACTTTTCTTAAAACATTTAATCACAATAAGGGACACAGGAGTTTCTATGCCAAGCACGATCCCCGAAAGTTACAGCAGGCAGATATCCATCTGAAACTGTCAATGCAGCCTTATCATCCGAGTCCCAGGTCACCTCTCCTGATCTGCAATCAAATGAATGATCAGCATGTAGGCAAATGGAAAGACCAGCTGAAATGTTCAAGCTTTTGAGGAAAAATTATAACCAGCCTACCGTATCTAGAAATCCTCCAACACAATGAAAGAATGTTGCGCAGTATGCACTGGAAGATATCTTGTCTTCATCCATCACCTCTCAGCTGAATTTAAACAGGATGTTATCTTTTTGACATTCCCTGTGATGAATCAACAACTTCTTTTTACAGTTATCCTTGGTGTTTTCTCCACAGGCTATACTTCACATTAAAGAAGAAGGCTCCTGCAATGTCGGTGACTGTCAGCCCCTGTGACCTCCCCATTGAATGGAGCTTGTCAGCCCGCACCCTGAAGGACAAACCCCTCAAGAACCTGCAGTGTGAGTGAACAGTGAGACCACAACCTGCACCCTCAGACACCCAGCTAACCCTGAAGATAATTACTGCATCTGGCTAAGCCTAGACGATCAATTAGATATTATCAACACAATATACCAGATAGGGATTTAGAAGAGGGCAAATACTCTATCTCTATCCCACTCAACTTTGTGTTCGTAGAAGATTTAGTTTTTGGAACACCAGAAGTTGTAGGACAGTTGTAAGGATGATCAAACTGAGAAGTCATATAAGGTCTATGGTTTATCTTTTGATTACAGCTTGGACATAGCTTCAATTTACCACTGCTGTTATATCACATTTATAGATTAATAAACCGATTCCCTTCAAAAGTCACAAATTCTCAGGTAGATAAGACTACTAAGATTATTTTATTTATCTCCCTTTCAGCACATTCCCATTGGTTTATCTTTAAAGCACAGGAAATGCTATCCATTGCCATAAATTTCATATGAGGCTTTGGATTTGAAAATCTCATAAAACACACACATAAACCGAAAAGCGCTGCCAACTCCTGATTTAAACATTGAATAAACAGTAAAATAAAACTAAGCTCCGAGTCAGCAATATGTTGTGCTTTGCAAACCAAACAAATCAAATAAACTCTAGATTTACAATATGGCTTAATTCTAAAGTCATGGCAATAAGTACTCAAAGTAAATGAAAGTAATCTAATTTCTAAGCTAAAAAAGCTCAGATTTCTGGAAAAGGAACACTACTCAGTGTTCTATGAGCACTTTTCCAGGTTAACTAAACAAGTTTCTCTTTATGGTAAAATAACATTATGAAGTTATAAAATGACACATGAATCATTCAGACCCTGAGCTTATGGGTCCTCATCGTTAGCCTGAATTATTCACTTTGATTCTGTAACATTTGGTCTAATTTGAGGAGCAATTTCTCATCTCGAGAAGCAATGAATAGTGAAGACGAGTGGTTTTTCGGTTTTATTTGCCAGTTGCGTCACTCAAGTGAAGAGCGTGTACTTTAAAATGACAACACTTTAGGTATGAGTGAAAACACAGGCAACCATTTTTGAAGTGGCAATTAACATTGTGTTTATTGATTGGCTTATTTATTGTTTTCTTTATATCAGCCAGGTTCTATGTGCTCTGTTGTTCTTGTTTTATGCAATTTGCAGTGCTTAATGTGTCCGGTAACCTCCTTTTAAAAGTGTAATAGAGTGTGTACTCGCACACATGTATAACTGTGTTCACATAACAGGACACAGAGTAGAGAGAGAATTTCTGTAGTTATGGTCTTTGTCTGTTCAATGACAATTGCTATATCTACTGAACTGAAAAGTCCATTCTCAGTGTATGTGCACTAGAGGCTGCAACAAGTCGCATATTGGACCACGATTGGTTTCCAAAGCAGTTGTAATGTCAAAAAATCATGCGTTTACAGAAACCGCTACACAGCCTGTCCAACCACACGTGGACCCTTTCCTTTTTTGGAACTCTCCACGGCGCAAATTAATTGTGCCCTGGGGAAGACTCTGGACACGTGGCGGTGCATCTCTGACTCTGTGAGAGTTGGATGTTCTCTAACTAGCGCAGGTGTTTGGTCCCTTGTTTTGTGTCTGTCTGTGTGTGTGTCTGTTTATGAATGTGTTTTGCGTGTGTATTTTATTTTTTTAATCTTTTTTTGGCACCGGGTTGCATTCTTCGTCTCAGTGTATTGTTTGTAATTGTTTGTCACTGTTTGTTTCTTAAATATGTAAAAAAAAAAAATAGAAAAATTAATTTGATCACAAAATAAATCATGCGTATACATGAGCACAGAGAAACTTTCTGCTGTCATCGGATGAATGTGAAAACTCTGTACATACACCACTCTGCACAGTGAAGGTCAAACATCCAAGTGAAGAAACAATAAGCAAAACACATGAATCAATTATAAGTTTAGAACTTTCATTTTTCTTTCCTCCCAGGGAGCACAAAGAAGAGTACGCCCGAGGTGTGGTGGCGAGGTCCTGGGATTGAGGAAAAAAATGCACAGCTTCACAGGCAATGCAGTTGACACCTACAGGGGTCCTTCCCATCCCCAGGCTTCCATCTACATCCTGAGGCTGCGTTCCAAACAGCAGAACAGCAAAGCTACAGTCTACTTCCATGAAGGCCTGGGCCCCTCAGGCGCCTTCCCTCTGCTCCCAGCTGACCCTCGAGTTCACACATTAGGCGTAGGCATGACCAGTGTCACCCTCAGCTGGGCTCCCAGTGCCTCGATAACCAGTCTCCCACAGACGCAGAAAAGCTATGAATACTGTGTCCTTGTCAACTCTCTGCAAAACTTGCCCAGCGTTGTGCTGCACAAGAAAGCAAAAGGAAAAAGAAAGACCAGAAACAAGAAAAGAAGGAAAGAAGGGAAAGAGTGACAGTGTGGCCAATTTTGAAAGAGTGGTGGTGGCAGCAGTGGGACTCTCATCCTGAACCCCAGAGTCCACCTTCCTCCCTTGCTGATCTCCAGTGTGTGTGTCAGGGGACCGAGAGTGTTTGCACCATCTCTGAGCTCCTGCCTGACACCCAGTATTACTTTGACGTCTTTGTAATCGACAGGCTGAACGGGACCAGCATGGCGTACAAGGGGACATTTGCTCAAACGCACGAGGAGGCTCAGCTGAAGATTATCACACTAAGAGAAGGGGAGCTGAGGTGGGTGACCTTCCGTGACAGAGGCTCTAACTCAGAGCAGTTCTTCATTTTCCGTCCTCGGGGCTGGCAGCAGAGTGGCCTCCTCACCTTGCAGAGCTGCAGTGGAGGTGAAAAGGTTAAGGTCACCGTGTCCAGTAAAGGTCAGGTTTTGACCTCCCGGGCAGTGGGGGAAGATTTAGTGCACATTTGGCTCCAGGGAAGTTCGTCCTATCTCATCCACTTGGAGAGAGAAGGAACTACTACTGGCCAGATTTCTGCTGCTGCAGACCCAGCTCTACCAGGAGGTCTGATGGCTTCAGTCAAAATGCAGACCTCCTCAGCCTACCACCGCAAAGAGGTCCCAGCTCTGCCCTCAACCTTGCAGATAAAATCGTTCAACCGGCTGCGTGGTTGCAACAGTGTCACCCTGGCGTGTGGATGGTCACAGAGCAAAGAAACCTGTACTGCGTGTACCGCAGAAACCTAGGAGACCGCGAAGCAGAGGCAGGGGGAGCATCCGCTCTAACTGCGCCCTGTCTGGGGCCAGAGTCCCGCTCTGACACCGAGAGGGTTCTCTGCAAGTATTTCCAGGAGCTGAATCCTCTGCGGGCCGTCACTACAGCTGTGATCGGGGGCCTGAAACCAGGGATGGCCTATGTGTTTGATGTCTATCTAATGAGACGCTGGGGGATCCCTATTAAATATGCCAGCAAGATGGTGAAGACCAGAAAGGAATGCTGAGCTGCTGCCCCCTACAGGTTTTTTTTAGACTGTCCCAGTTTAGGGGGAAATGCATCGGCCACGGACATGAGACTGACCATGAGAACAAAGCCATTTGACTGTTGTGGAGAGGCTGTTACTATAACAAGGAAATATTTCCTGAAGGAACAATGGTTTTATTTAAATTCCACTTGCACTATCCATGCAAAGTAGATGGATGGTATATGAGAATGATCTGCACACCAGCAAAAGTTCATAACATTTACAATACAACTCATGTGCTTTCATCATTTTGTTTTTCATTGTTGATGATAATGATGTTGATGATGATGATGATGTGCCAGTTGTCCAACTGCTTATTTTGTGTTGTGTGAGTACAAAGGACAGATGAGGTTTATGATGACAGAATGTCAATACAACAACAACAACAACAACAACAACAGAGACTGTGCCAAATATGCAACAGAAACAGATGGGGCAATAATTGGATTGCATCTGAGACAGGGGGGTTTGCATTGTATATCTCCAGTGCTGCATATTGTACAGGCTTATAAACACAGATGGGTGCAATCTACAGATGCTTAGTTCAAAGTCAGTGTGTATCTTTGTGTTCTGCTTTTGCATGAAGCAGTAAAAAATACTTAGTGACTTGCCTCATTGTCTTTGATGTATTCTTGTGCTGCTTCAAACGCACCAATAAATACTTGGGTACCTGTACATTCTTGACTGAGTGATGCATGCATGTAAATGGTCTTTCAAATTAGATTTTCTTGCTATCAAATTGTTTTCACTTCCACTCTAATTGTAAAAGATGTTGAGTAGTGCAGCTCAGTGCAAAATAATTCTGATACTTTAAGTGAGTAAAGTCAATCAGCTAAAAGTTATAACAGTGTAAAGTGTAAATTAAGTTAATCATAAATTTATGGTTTAATGTTGCAAGGTGTGAGTTTACAATTTAAAATTAAATCTGAATAATAATTTTAAAATATAAAATACATTTAAATAAATTCATAATTATCAATAAATAATCAGAATTGGGATTATCAGAGTCTAGAGGCATGCTTATTTATGCCAGACTTTGTTTAACCTTTTGGCACCTGATAGATGAGTAGCCTGTAACTCTATGAAATCAACAATATATACAGTAGTAGCCTACAACATATTGTCTGGAAGAAGACAGGTAACTGAGTAAAATAAAAAAATGACACATTATTAAATTAAACAATTTTTTGTCACAAACCAACCTCCATCTGTTGTACAGGTAGAAGCTGTCATAAGTCCTCATCAGAGCCTCATTACATAGTCTGACGAATTCGATAATGATAACCAATAAGATCGCGCTTGTGCTTGTTACGTAAGCACGTCGCTGTACGTTTGGCGGAAGATAACAGGCCAGCGCGCCAAATTGATTGCCAACAAAGAGAAAGCAGGGAATATGATTTGTTGAACTTCTGGATAGTTAACCAGACAACTCACAACTCAACTGTAAAAAAAAGTTGTAAACGCTTAAGAGGAAATACTGCCGAATTCATTTACTCGATCAAAGCTGTTAGAATGGGTTTGCTCGAGCGCTGCCAGGAGCTCTTCAAGACCTCAAACCTGTACGAGGTGCTCGGCATCAACAAAGAGGCAACCGAGACCGAGATCCGGAGGAGCTACTACAAAGTGTCGCTGAAAGTCCACCCAGACCGGGCTCCTGAAGACCCGCTGGCCACGGAGAAATTTCAGGTTAACTCTCTTCGTTGTTGGCTGTCAGACTGTACACACATAATGAACACAAGCTAGCTTAGCCAACTAGCTAGCTAACGTTTGCTAACTTAACGCTAAATAACGCTAACCCTAGCTAGATGCCCCTGTGCAGTCACTAACGTTAACGGTTTGACATGTCCCCCTCTTATTTATTGGTTAAAGTCAATGCTTAACTTATTTATGTGCGTTTCTATAAGAGCTTTGGTATAATTGCAGCTAACGTTAGGTGACTTGACAGTTAATGCCTCACGTTATGTTTTGAAAAACCGTTGGTGTTGATTTTCCAGTTTTATTACATGACGTTACTCTAAGGAAAATAGCTCAACAATCCCAAATGTGTTATAACCATAGACTGTAAATAATAATGGTGTTATTATTATATTAATATATATTTTACACCAATCTATGGTTATAACCCAATAAAAACAGCATAATAATAATACCGATTAGAAAAGGGTAATATGGATTACATTCTAGTTCATGTTTTAACGTTATGTATTTTCATATCACAAAATGTATATATAATGGTAACGTTATGCATTTTCTCAAAACGTTTAAAAATCAGATACACAGATGCAAATATTTTGTATTTTTTGAGTGTCCAGTGAATTCAACAGATTACGATACTTCATACCATTGACAATCCTGTTATTCAGATATTAAAAATATCTCCATATTAATTGCAGCATTGCCCATAATGTGCAAGTACAATCAAATGAATGGCTTTGTTATAAAAGGTATTGACAAATTTGCCATGCTGTATCGTCATCACCTATGTGGCTTTCTAAAGCTGACAATCAATAGTTCTAAGCATCTTCACATATTTTATATTACTCATAATTTAATTTTCCCCTGCAGGTGTTGGGAAAGCTGTATGCAGTGCTTAGCGATAAGGAGCAGAGAGCTGTTTATAATGAGCAGGGGGTGGTGGATGAAGAGTCCGACGCCCTGAGTCAAGACCGCTGCTGGGAAGACTACTGGAGACTGCTCTTCCCCAAGGTAATGGAGCACAGCAGGTCTTCTCTTTTGTTGGCATTAACATGACTTAATAATGAGGCACACTTGTTGCTTTGTTATTGTCTTATACATGCAATGACGTGACACATGGAGAGAGTCACTTGTATTCCAGGAGTTTTAAACAAAATAGACACCATAGTACAAAACATGATTTAAAACCATGCCTAACATACCAGATTATTTAAGATGACCACTGCACAACAGCAACAAATAAAAGCTTTCAACATATCCTTACCCAGGGATAATGGTTATGCTAACTTTTTCGACTAGTTTTTGTTACAGCATCATAAAATATCACACACTTTTTATTGCTTTGAACAGCAACTATCATACAATACATGTTTTTTTTCTCCATCCATCTCCTAGATTACATTGCAGGACATCCTTGAATTTGAGAATACATATAAGGGCTCTGATGAGGAGCGGCAGGATGTGATCCAGCTGTATGTGCAGCACCAGGGAAATATGGATGCCATCATAGACTCGGCCATGTGCTGCTCCCAGGATGATGAGCCCAGGCTCTGCAGTATCATCCAGGCTGCCATCCAGAATGAAGAAGTCACAGCGTTTCCAGCGTTTACGCATGAGAGTGAAAAGAAGAAGAAGGCTCGTAGGAAGAGGGTGAGAAATGTCATAAAATCTTTACGGCTTATTAGGGCTGTAATGATACACCCAACCCACGATTCTGTTCAGATCACGATTTTTGACCCACGATTCGATACAAAACTTTTTTTGGGAGGGGTGGTTATTTTTATTAGATAACTTTTGAAAAACACGTATAAACTGAACACCAACTATGCAATTTATTAACAACATACCTAAGTAAAATAAATAAATAGCCAAAGCTATAACACTTCTGTTTTCTTTGTTACAAAATGGCCTATTGTTGAAAAACAAACAGAACTAAACTTCATTGTAGAGGTGATTAAAGCATGTTGAAAATTCTTCTTCAGTCATGTTCTCTTACATTTCCAAAGTAAATGAAATGGCTACTGTTTCACAGTGCTGTGCAGGGTCCGAAATTGACACTGGACAAATGTGGGGGCGGGACAAACGCCTGTCTCCGCCGCTTCCACTTGCAGGTTGTCAGCTGTGTGTCTGTCTGGTTTACTCTCGGACGGCCGATTTAACTTGCCGATCCTCATCAATATAGTTATGTGTCACGTAGCTCTCCGCAAGCAGAAAAAGGGAGGAGCTTAAAATGCAACTTGTGATGTGATCTGGACAGAAAGGATAACTCTGGGAGTTGGAGGGGGGGGTGTCGCGATTCTGCCTTCTCACAGATTTGTGGATCTGAGTGTCACGCTTTCGGTTTCGTATCGCATATCGTTACAGCCCTACAGCTGGTATTATATGTATAGCTATATTTTCTCTTGCGGGACTGTTAGATGGTCAAAAGATGCCTCTAAAACAGTTACACTTTTCAATTTTTATTTTTAATCTCAGTAATTTGATGGCAATTAACCTTCTAGGCTAATAAGAGCGAGAAGAAGCAGAAGAAATGCAGAAAGAGATGGGGCTCGGTGATGAGGATGACAGTCTTGTGATGATGCTTAAGGTAAACAACTCATATGCACGTTTGAAATGTTTAGGGATCTTGTTGTTTGTTTTTCTCTCAATAACCATCCTTTTTAATTTTATTTTCTAGCAAAAACAGAAGTCAAGAGAGCAGAATTTCAACAGTTTCCTGTCTGACCTGGAAGCAAAATACTCAAAAAAAAGTGGGAAGTCCCAAAGAGGAAAAAGAGGAAAAAAGTAAGGAGGGTACAGGCTATGTTTATAGCAGATACAATGTATAGAAATGGCAGCACTCAATCAAAAAACACAATTTAGATTAATAAGAGCATTCTGCTTAACTGCGCCCTTCTGTATGTCTTTTATCTGGCCTCGTTAGCTTTTTATGTGATGTTATCAAAATGTAAATGCATTCTTTGTTTTTGTCATGTATATGTTTGTTCAAAGTCTTCATAAACACAAATAAAATCATATTTATATACATTTGTACACATCTTTTTATTTTTTTGTATAAAATAGAATCGAAGAAAAGCTTTGATTTTCAAGCTTTGTCACCTTTTGTAGCATGGCTGTCCGATATATTATCTAAACAAATGGAGGAGGATTTACCCTTTGTGCAGTAACCCTGATGCATCCCCACTTGGCTTTGCTCAGGTAATGAGGAAAATGTAGCTCAAATACAGTATTTTGTATAGACATGATGAATGAGTGCCTTAATGATTTACAGTTTCTTCCAACTGCCTCTTGTATTCCTACATTATCTCAAAGTGTAGTAAAAGCATGGGGGCTGCATTTGTATTTTATTTTTTAACAGGGCGGTTGAAAATTGTTTCCTTATAAAAGATACAGTACCAAACTCTCTGATGTAGCATCAGAGAGGGGAAAGTGCTTTTTATCCCCCTTATCCCTGCCTGGGTGTATGTGTTATTTCCTGCATAGTGATTTACCAGTACAACAACACACCAAGGAGGATAATATACTGTACATTCACATATCACGTAGATAAATACACATTCAGATCATACATACATATATGGTACAAATTTCCACACACATAGCTCATACTGTACAAGAAGATGAAGTTAGAATGTGTTTGGCTGCCACATAAGCTGATTTCTGAAATACAAAAATAGGCCTCTTAACAAAAACTTTACCAAAGCAGCATAATATTGAAAAAAACTATTTTGCTACTTCTGTGAAAGTTTAGTGGGCACAGATGCTGCAGAGTGTTGCACTTTGTGTGGTGAATAAAGATGAAGGGTCTGGAGGCAAACTACAAGCCGGGTCTGCTGGCTCTGGATGAGATGCCGCCCCTGGTGTAAGACCGAGGTGGGACTGACACGGGCACCAGTTGCGCTGTGGGAAAGAGGGAGGATAAAAAATTAGTTAATGAAGATACTGAGTAGACTTCAATCATCTTACCACCTGGTACAGCTTACTTGAAGCCAGCTGCTGAAACCTCCTTCATTCATAGTTTATTTGAGAACCAAGTCTGGCGTCTCATCAGTGCTTTAATCTACTGACCTGGGACAGGGGCTTGTGGGTCTGGCTCCTCTTCGTCTTTGATGGGCAAGTTCCCCAAGGGGTGGTGGGAAAACGATTCCAAGAAAGAGGAGCTGCTGATGCCAAGACTGATGCCAGTCACACCGATTCCAAGAGAGTCTGGTGGAATGGACAAATAAATGAATGCATAAGAGATTAATTGATGTACTAGAACATCCATATCTAACACAGACACTGGATATGTAGTGTAAGTACAGGCAAAAAAAGACATAACACAAAACAGGTGGATGAAAAGCAGGAGTCTCAGTGATTAGCAATAAACATTTAAAATAAAAAAGCTAAAAAATAATGGATTAACACTTAAAACTATGGTTGGGCAATATGGAGAAAATCAGATATCGCAATATTCCTGTCCAAATACTGTACCTCAATGTCGATATTGTAGGGTTGACAATTGGTGCTTTTTCAAAATAAGATTTAAGATGAACAAACTTTAGTAATGTAGATATGAGTAAGAGGGTGAAGGTAAAAATAATAAAAGAGCTAGAACAGTACATCACTTTACTGTTAGGCAGCCTTTAAAACCAGGAAAAAACACCCCTTAAGCCATTTACGATATCACGATTTCCAAAATCTAAGAAGATATCTAGCCTCATATCACAATATCAATATAATAATAATAATCAGTGGAAAACAAACATGATGTGGTGTTGATGAAGCGATACTTGTGTTACTTGTGTGACTGGGCTGTCTTAACAAGAACGGTTGGGAGCCAGTAGTTTACCACATCCCTTTTCTAAGAGCATTATATACATATTCATTTTCAGCTATTCTATTTGAATTTCTGACCTGTGGCCACAGAGGCTCTGCCTGGCCGCCCCTGGTTGATGTTGTCCAATACTGTGAAGGAACGACGATACGGAGTGTCCGACTGAAAACAAAATCAGGGGTCATCCAGGGCCGTCTCTGACACTCAAACAACTAAAAATAACATTGATCATAAAATACAGAATATAAACTTTGCCCACTGATCACCTAAACCTGATAAAAGAAAACCTCTCTTCATAGAAAGGCACACAATCATTGACTTGTGATACTATGCCGTATGTGTATGCAGGAGTCTGTGATGATAAAGAACATCTTACCCTGTATGTGTGAGTGGTGTTGGGGCGAGAGAAGACGTCCAGTAGGTGGTGACGATCCCTTGGTATTGAACTGCCAGCTTCATCATTTATAGCACTGTGGGCACGGTTAGACGGGCCTTTCTGACGCTGGTTGGATGGAAATTATGGACAAATACACAGTCTTTTAAACAGTTGATCACCGGTGGATCAATGCATTTAATAAATGCTACAATATAATTGTTTCTAGGCTGTATACTTCACCACTTTCGGGTTACTGGTGGATTTTATAAACCTATTATCTATTCAGAAAGCCTTCATTTTATATCCATTTCTTTCCAAGTTTTTTCATTGTTAGTGTAGCTGTTTAAGTAGTTGTGCAGTACTCTACCTGTGTAGGTTTGGACTGCTGTCCCAAGTGAGATGACTCTGCGTCACCAGCGCTGATGGGGGGAAGGAGTGTGTTCCTGCTCAGAGGCAACAGCGGAGATGTCAGGCGGTCGCTGGCTGTGGGACTGTGGAAGACACACACTTCTATAAAGACAATATACAGATTGTTCTATGCTGCATCTATGGCATCAACATATACGTCTTCCTGAAAAAAGGTCTTGGGAGAAAATGTACAGCTTAGGTGTAAGGATGATAGTCAAAATTAGAATTTGACTCCTTGTGATAGCATCCACACTTTTAATAAAAAAATAAAAACGATGTAAAAAAAGATGTGATTTGTAGCTAATGTTTGTTCTTTAGTGCTTTGTTTTGCCAAAGTGCAATAAAAGGTTGAACTTATTTCGTATTACTAAATCCGTGAAGTTGGTTTCACACATGAAACTTTTACCCCCCCCCCTTCCTTATTCTGCTGCACAGAGCAATGAGCCACAAGTTGAAAGGGAGTCTGTTGTCTGTTTTCAAAGTAATCTCACTCTGCCTCTCAACAACTTCAGAGATTGTAGGGGGGAATGAAAGAAGAAAGCAAGATAGAAGTTTGGGTGGGGCTGGTGAGGTTCCCATGACGCTAAAACTCACAGACGTGTCCCACGGATGACCTCATCCATGGATACTGCTGCGCTGGACTGACTCAGGCTGGGAACCAGTGGCAGGAGTGTTCGGGGAGGGGGGTTTCTGCGTCGGGCAGACTGTGCCGGGCGGGGCAGAGAGGAAGAGCTCTGTTCCAGGGTTCGGCGAGGACGAGGTTTGCTGGAGGGGACCACGCTGGAGCCTGGTCTGTGAGACGTCCGCTCTTCTGGCTCCCTGTATGGCAACAAGAGAGTGGAGCACAATCGCTGAATGGTGCATTTCTAACTGCTGCCAAAGTTGACAGTGTCCTCTGCCAAACAAGGTGTTAAGATCAGGGACAAAAACATGGCATGAGTGAGGCGTTGTGTTTACTTGTACATGGCAAACAAGAAGTACAAGACATCTATGCCTGTTTTCATTCCCATTTAAAGATCAAAGTTGCAAATATACAAATATGTGGTGATGGATCTGCTTATTTGTTAGAAGAGTAAAATGTGTCCATACAGGTTTTTATCCAGCACACCCAGGTTCCTCTGCTGCAGGGGGATGCTATGGATCACGATGAGGTCATTTAGGTTGTGCTGGGTCGCTGCTGCTCCTACCGGGACCCTTCCAGCCTGGGGAATGGTGTGAGATGAAGGGGACAAAGTAATAGGATTGATGGAGAGGTGGAGGGTAAAGGAGAGGGATAAAAGGATAAGGAAAGACAGGAAGAGAGAGAGAGAGAGATAAGAGGGGACACAAGACACAATATGGAAGGAAAGGCAGGTCAGATTCAAATCATGCATTTTATGAAGGCCACATGGTTAGTTAATACCATATGTACAATACAGCATATTGTAAACAAAATCGGTTATTTATCATGCAGTGATATATCTGCCATATTTGCAACCAACCAAAAATAACATTCACAACATTTAAAATGCAACAAATGCAATAACTACCAAAACAAAGCATTCCAACATTTGTGTTGTGAAAGAAAGATCTAATGAAAATCAAAGTAGTTCATGTTGAAAATAAGTTGCAGTTAATCAAAAAGTTAAACAGTCGTGATGTGTTAGGGTAAATCAACAGGAACAAGCACATTCTAGAGATAAAATATAATGAGCCTCCATGGACGGCGTGCATTGACATTAAGAGAGGGAATTACATACAGTAGAAGGTCTTTTCTGCTTTTTGGATTTCCGTCTGGACTTGTTCTTTGAGCCCCTTGACTTTGTGTTCTTTAAGGGCAAAAAAATGCATGACCAAAAGAAGATAGTGGATATAGAAGAAAGGAAGGGAGATGGGTAAAGGACAGAGGGAAATAAAGACAGAAAGAAAGAAAATGAATGGCATTAAGAAGGAAAAAGAAATTGACCAAAAAGGTACACAAAATACATTGGCAAGGTGAAGGGAAGGTTGAAAACAGTGATACAAGTTAATGATCTGGAAGCATTGAAAGACTGAAAGAGCAACAGGCAGGAGTGAAAAAGGTGGCAATTAAGTGTGGACTGGGAAACAGAAACATGTGAAAGCCTGCTAAGACCTCACAGTTAGGAATGCTGAGCAAATGTTAGTCTCTTTAAGGCTAAAATGGGTTGCAGTCAACATGAGTAAGCCATATCTTTATATACTGCAGTCATTATTAAAGTGAAGAGAGATTTGGTTAAATGTAAACTGTTTGAGATTTTAGGTGAATACAATGGTCACTATAAGCCCAAATAGATAACTTTTTAAGAAAGAGACATTTTTAAGTTTTTAATTGACCTCCTGAACTGCTGACAGTTATGAAAGTGAAATGATGAGGCTCCCAGTCTACTCCCCCAGATGCACCCTGCTGCCTCCCAGCCCCCCCTCAGACCACTGACCTGGAACTGCAGGCCAGCTGTGAGCGGGGGCACCCTGTTCTGGCCGAGTTTTGGCAGCATCGTGGGCAGCATGGACAGCAGAGTGAAGGGATTCTGGGAATCTTGCTGCACGGGGCTCAAGTTCCCAGAAATCTTTTCATCATCTGCTAAACATACATACAATTATTCAAAATACCATGCTTAGGAATATAAAGTATATACTATAAAAATTAGGTTTAATCAATTCAGCCCTACTTGAGGTGCAGCATTCCCAGTGGCGTTGAACCAGCTCTTTCATCCAACCAACCAGTTGCCACCACACATCATCGAACAGCAGGTCGAGAACAGCTTGATGGCGACAGCCGTATGGAGAGACAGGGGGCAGACAGTGATGCCTCCGACTGGACTCCGAACAATCCAGCTCCCACTCGTCCTCCCTGCAGAATACAGATACAGTAAATCATTCAAAACAGCTGAGGTTAAGATTTAAACTCTGGCAAAGAAACATTACTTTGTAGCATAAGGAAAGGAACTCACAAGTCCCTGCTATCGAAAGCCAGGTATTCCTCCATCAGACCCTCCACTTCGATCACTCTCGGCTTGTCAGGACTGCTGGAGCCACTGGAGGTGCCAGGAGGCTCATCCAATTCAGCTGAGGAGGACATGATCAGTGCCAAACTCCTGCCCTGCACGTTCAACCTTTCCCCAAGACAAAGGCACACACAGTTAAGCATGTTAATATATACTGTACGCTCCCTGACACAAGCCAACACATCTTGTATGTCATCATAGATAAACTTAGATCCAATAGACAACTCCAGGTGGAAAAACCCTGACTGTTTTACAGTACAGAGATGCATGCACAAGCTCACGCTATCACACTGCATAGCGACATTAACAAAATAGCTCACATAAACTCCTTTATGTAAACTTAGTCCAATAAGTGGCATTCCTAGCAGCTATACATCACAGCTACCCAAGATGACCCACAAACCTGATTAAGAAGCCTGAGCATCTAGGTCACAAAACCACAGAGTCAGCCAGGACTCCTCTTTATTGACTGATGCACTATGTGGACAGCCAGCCAACAGCCACTTGAGATAGAGAGGCATAGTATTTCTAACACACTTCTTTAAATAATAAAGCAACAAACAGTAGTTCCTTACATCAAGTAAATGTATTAAACAGGTGGACGCTGACTGTATGTGTCCTTCTGACATCACACAGTCAACCAGTGTCACTGTGTCCATGCAGTTAAAACTTACTCTATGCTCCCCTTATCCTTCTCTTGGGACTTCACACTGCTTTCTTTGCCTGCTGATGGGCTGCTGTCAGAGCTGTCTTTCCCTGAGGTAGCATACCACTGGAAGCCCTCATCACTGGGGCACATCAGCTGAGTCCCCAGGATCCTGAGTGGCACACACACAATGAATATTTTAGTAATATAATTATGTTTTCATACCGGAATGGCAGCATTAATCTTTTATCCCACTGCTACCCTGAAGTAAAAGGTCAGGAGGTTGGTAGCAAACTGTGGATAACATACCGAAGATGTGGGAAACGTGTGGCCCACTGCTGACATTCATCCTGCAGGCCCTGGAGTATCCCTCCCCCGCTGCCTCTCCCCTCGTACAGAAATTTGTCAATCTCCTCAAACATATGCTGCACCTGCCGTGATGCTGCCTTGTCGAACTCCTATGGGATGGAAAAACAAAAAAGAGACACAGGAAGAAAATCTAGTCATCCCTCTGTTTTCGTACACTGGCTCCATGACTGAAAGCTGCGTTTTAGTTTGTTCATCAGTTATTGGCAACACGTCGCCATTCTTTGTTATTTTATAACATGGCAAGCTTTAACGTACATAATAATTAGACCGTATAACCCTTTGGGATGTATGTATGTATTTGTGGTCAAGCAGGATTGTTCATATTCTTTGACAAAAAATATTGAGAGAGAGACAGGGGGAAAGAGGTGTGTTAGGAGTGAGTTAGTTTGCATAACTCAGGTTTTTTTTTTTCTTTCTCAGAAGCAGCTTGAGGACAATGCACTAAATAAATCATTGAGTCCTGGAAAAGTCTTGTAGTACCAGCTGAGGCTAGAAAGCACAGCGTGATAACAACCCAATACCCAGTGGATTTACGCCTTGCAAACACAAAGAAGTAGCAGACAATTATGGCATCTACCCTACAATACAGTAGAGGTTGTTTGTCATTCTATGGTGTTCCTAAGGTTTGCCAAAAGGTGACAAATGTTAGTAAGTAAATCAAAATCTGACATTAAATTGTGCACAAAAGTATGTCTGTGGAGTCTTTTTCTCTTTGCAACAGAAGAACACATAGGATGGAAAAATACTAAAGGAAGACAGTGTTGTCTCCCTTGTGTGATAGAGCCATGCTGGAACCATCACTTCACATAAAGGAGTAGACTTACATCGTAGCCCCAGGAGAAAACAGAGCTTCTCTCTGTGGAGATGCCAGTGCCCGTGGAGCTGTGGATACCTGACCAGGACGGGTTGGAGTCTACTGAGATGACGGTGGGACAGTCAGAGTGTCCTGAGGCAGCAGATGTCTCTGAGCTGCATAGAAAGGACAAGGAAGTTGTGAGGTTTATGTACAGCAAACCTTCACCTGTTTCAAGAATACTTAGTGAATTTAACAAGTATAGTCAAACACCTTGACAGTGTGACAAAATAAACCGGGTCTCTGTTACGTGGCTGCATACATCTGGTGATTGCTGACATAAAGAAGGGCAAGGTTTCAAAGTGGAAAATAAAGGGTAAATGTCAAAGTAATGGAATATTCCCACAGCTTAACTCATTATTTATTCTTTTAACTGCACATCTGAAGGAGGCAATGTGATATCAATTAATTTACTGCTTCTGGGTGTCCTGTTTCACATAGCGAGAGCCCTGAGAATCATCTGTCCACTCAAGACGGTGTACCATTACAAAACACACAGGCAAGAGAGTATATTTGTGTACTAGTGGCAAGTAGTTTCATCTTGGCTTTACTTTGGCATTGCCAAGGTTTATCTCCCTACAGATCAAGCCCTGTCTGCCTGTCTGTAGAATGAGCAGGACTCAGTTACCTGTTGTGAGCGGAGACAGCTTCCTGGAGATCATGGAGGTAACGATGAGGTGCTTGGTTATCATCTGCTTCCTCTGGGAGAGGGTGGTGGTCGAGGCTGCTGCGAGACAACCCGCGACTGCATAAAACACAGATTGAAAACATTAATCAAAAAAGTCTAATGAAAACAGAGAGTTTGTAATCACATTTTGGAGAGGCCAATAGTGGTGTGTTTAATGTCAGTGATGGGCTTACAGTCACAGTAACATGACAAAACATCATGAAATACAATTGAAGCAGGTGACTGTCTTTCCAGGTGGATGGATCCAGAAATGAGGGAAAACAGAGTTAGGTGATCAAATGATAAAAAATATATAATGGTGATGTTCTACATGCATGTGATCTTTATCATAATTCGTGTTGACTTGATGTATCTATTGAATGGACCACACTGGTGGTTTTGCATGTTACATACAAATAATAGACTTCACTTTAGTACCGATTATTTTCCAAAGCCTCACATCATCAACCAAGGAAATACTGTTCTTCAAATAATAGGGTGATAGGTAACGTTAAAAAAAAAAAAGCTAAGAACACCTTGTTTACAGTGCTCAGCTGGTACAGAACCAGATTCAGCGCTGATCATTTCTTTTCAGTACTTACATCTCAAGTTTGTGCGATACAGGTCTTCTGTTGTATCGTGAAATCATTCTCCCTTGTCTCCGTTTTATAGGCTCAAGCCCTCGTCTCTCATCCTTGCCGCCACATCCTGGACTCGCTGGGGACAGCTTGGAGGGACGTCTGACATTTCCTATTGTCTGCAGATAAACGCCCTTAGTGCAAGGAAGCTGGACGTGGCTTTGCCTACAGATGCTAACGTTGTTTCTAAAGGTTACAGCCAATGTTAGGAGGTGGAGGCTAAAAATAAGCTAGGTAACGTTAACATTAGCTAGCTACATTGACGGGCAGTTAAAACATCAACAAGGAACGAACAACATTGTATAATTTTTAAAACAAAATTTCCCGTTGGTTTAACCTTGTTACATTAAATTAGCATAGGGAATGGTCCAGGCGTTTCCAATCAATTAGGTTAACATCTTAATATATAACGTAATGTAGCAGGCTATCGCCACCTCAGAGGCTTGTCTTGCTAATGTTAGCCCAGCTAACAACAATAATACGGCTGTCATGGATACGCACCTCCGTATGTCCGTTGTCTCACGGGAAATAGATTTCGGACTACCACAAAATAGCAGTTAGATGATAGGCTATTTCACTACAACTTCCAGCAACCATTGCGACAACCTGATTGCGTTTCTGAAATGTACCCGCTTGTTGTTGATGGATTAACCTAACTCGAAATGCACATTATTTAATAGGTTATTTCATGTTCATTGAATTTAGTAAACTACGTTTTATTTTCAATGCACATTGGGATTGTTTTTTATCTTTAGAACAGCGAAAATTAGTTTATATAAAACGTAGGAACTATCATTTTTCTACAGGATAAGGTTAGTCGAGTAGATTTCACAGTAGGACCTAAACATGAACACAGATCAGATGGGACAGATGGTGTGTTAGCGACGTGCGTAAAATTGAGAAAAGTTTAAAGTTTTTTCCGCATTGAAATTTCTACGGACTACACCAACATAACAAATAACATTTAAAAACAGACAAGGTAACGTTAAGGTTGACCGACACTTTTAAGAGATGGTCCTGTAATAAATCGTTTGCTGTTAACGTTAGCTGTTAACGTTTACGTACCTAGCCTTTACTTAACGCTGATACTTAGCTAACTCTTGCTTTCTGATTGACTCTAGTGTCTTTAAACTAAATACCACTATGGAGGCCCTACAGAGGAGAGTGATTCAGGAGGACACGGTTCTGTACAAACTCTTCTTGATCCAGTCAGACAGTTCAGTTTCACAGCAGACTGAGGAACATCTCACACAGCGATTAGAGGAGATTTTGGCAAAGGTTGCCCCACTCTTGATACAAAACATCTGGCAGCATCAGTCATTCAACCTCAAGTATCATCCTGAGAAAGGTATAGTGTTGTCAACACCTCCGAAGAGGAATTAATTTCAATGTTGGTACCCCCACTAAAGGCTGATGTTTTTTTTTTTTTTTATTGACAGGTGGAGTCCCTGCTTACATTGGAGGTAGCACTCAGTTTGGGGACAATGTGGAGGACGAGTGGTTTATCGTTTACCTCCTGCAGCAAATTACAGAAGCCTTCCCAGAGCTCGCAGCCAGGTGAAACCAAATGTGCTTGGAGTTTATGGTTTTTAAAATATATAAAAAAGGAATGATTTGCTGGAGCTGCTGCCCTCGTGACCCATTACCGGATAAGCAGATGAAGATGGATGGATGGATGATTTGCCTGCTGTATTAGAGTGCTTAAACGTGGATTCGTTCAGTTGTGTGTCACTCATTTGTTTCTGTGCTTCAAACTCCCATTTTATGTCTGTGTGGGTGAAGAGTTGAGGACAATGATGGAGAGTTTCTTCTGATTGAGGCAGCAGATTATCTTCCCAAATGGCTGAATCCAGACAACAGTGAAAACCGAGTAAGTCAAACGTAATTTTTAAATAGGTCATGGTCTTTTGTTGTCTTTATCACAGTTTTCATTGGTATGTCTGTTTAAAAGACCATACCAATGGGTTTGCGAGTCTTAGCCCTTTAAATACTAACCATTTCCCAAAGTATACCACAGGAATGTAGTACTTGAGTCCACTTGATTTAAGTCTTGCTTTTGTCTTGGTCATGTGCATTGTTGGACTTGGAATTGTTTTGAACTCAGCTATTGAGAACTGTTGAAGTTGTTCTAAAAACATGCAGAACCACTTGTATGGCCCTTTTATAAATATTTTGTTTGTTTGTTTTCTTGTCATTTCATGTATTTACAATAAATGTAAGTCTTTATTTTTCCACTCATTTTCTTTTACAGGTCTTTCTTTATAAGGGTACGTTGCATATTCTGCCCTGTCCCTCCAAATCCAGTCCAGTGGGGGATTTCAAAAGATGTGGTACCAAGTGTGGCTCAAGCTCTGGCACTGCTCTCCACCCACCCAGAGGCCTGTCAGGCAAGCCCTGAGATTTGTTCAGCCCTAAGGAAGCGATTAGACGGGTGAGAGAACGCCTCCATGTGTCAAAAGTCTATTTTTGATACACAAATGTGTTCCAAATTCAACGTAATTGAAAAGTATATAAGTTCTCATTGGGAATGATCTGACCCAATCCTCAGTATGTGTGTCTGAGACCAGCCATATTAAATATTAAACTATGAAAGGTACACGATAAAAACAACAGCTACATTAGCTGCCTCTTGTCATATTGGCTCTGTATTGTTACACTAAAGAGGAAAAAAGCAAAATGTCAGAATGCAAGGTTTTAGAGTGCAGAATAAATGTTAAATACTTCTTCACTGCAAACTTGATAAAACAGATGCAGAAGCATAAGAATAACTTGTTAAAAGCCTCATACATATTTAATGTAAGTGGTTAAAAAAGATTGTGCGACTGGTATCAGCAGGTACTGTAAATGTGTAAAAAATGAAAACGCCTGTCAATGTCTATTCTCCATATAGGTACCCAGAGAAGATTAAAGCTAGCCTCCACCGTGCCCACTGCTTCATACCATCGGGTATCGCCATGGTGTTAGCCCAACGACCAGACCTGGTCGCCCCTGCAGTGTCAGCGTTCTACCTGCGGGATCCAGTAGATCTACAGGCGTGTCGAAGCTTCAAGACCTTTCCTCCTGATACAAGAGTCCTCACCTCGGTAAACACACGTAATGATGCATGATTGTAGCGGTCTATGCAAAGAAAGGAAATTGTTGTAAAATACTGCTTCAATGTTGTGTACTGTAATTCCTGGTTGTGTTTTAGTTTTTTATGAATATGTTTCAGCTTTTGTGTAATGTTTTCAAATCCTTCTTTTATGCAAACTATAACCTTGTACTATACTATCTATGTGTGTCTTTGTCTGTGTGTGTCTGTCTCTTTCCAGGTGACATTCACCCGTTGCCTGTATGCCCAGCTGCAGCAGCAACAGTTTACCCCAGACCGGAGGAGCGGCTTCACCCTGCCTCCTTGCTCTCACCCCCAGTACAAATCCCAGGAGCTCGGCATGAAACTGGTGAGCCATTGTCTGTTTGTGTCTCTTCATTCTGATTCATTTTTTGAGTTAATACATTTATGCATCATGTAGAATGCAAGGTGGCCTTTTAGTGTTGTATTTGTGTGTATGTGTCTGAGTCTGTCTGTTTGTTTCTCCCAGGCCCATGGCTTTGAGATCCTGTGCTCTAAGTGCAGGATGCCATCATCAGAGCCTGATGCCCCTGTCAGTTGTAACCCTCAGTGGAAAGGCTTTATTGACAGTCTGAAAAGGAATGGCTACTTCAGAGTAAGTCACACTTTTGAATGTTAAGGTCAAGAGGAAGAGTAGCTATTAACCACACCTGGAATATTAGGTTAGGCATGTAGTCACACATTGTTAAATTTATGATATGTACTCAACATCTCTCAACTGTGTTAAGTTAATTTTATTGTAATGCAGGGAGAACTGGAAGGTTCGGCTAATTACAGAGAACTGACGAGATCTGCAGAAAACTTTTTCAAACAGTATGTTGCCTCAAAATCCAGGTGAGGATGGGAATTAAGGTGTCTGTGTGTACATGACTAACACTGTTTGAACATGCAATGACATCCAAGTGTAGTTTATCTGAATGTATCTATTGTGTACGTTTTCTCAGTGTTTTGTCCCCCGGTGAGGAGGTTCTCCAGCTGCTGCACAGCTGCAGTCCTTTCAACTTGGAGGAGTTGAAGAAACAAGAGTCACAGCTCCCTCAAGAGGACAGTAAGTAAAAATCTATTTTTTTGAATATGAAACCCTTTTGAAATACTTTTTTTAAGTTGTAGATTCATCCTTTCAGAGCACATCAATATATATATATATATATGTGTGTGTGTGTGTGTGTGTATGTATGTATGTATATATATATATATATATATATATATATATGTATATATATATATATATATATATAAAAACACACCTGAGATTTTTTTCTTACTGCCAATTCCTTTCAGTTTCTGTCCTTTGGGATGCATCCTCCATTCTCAACCTTTTCTCCATTCTCAAGTATTTCCCATAGTTAGTTTTCCTTTGTGTCTCTCCAGGTGACAGCTGGCTGGATATCACAACTCAGGATTTGGAGTGTATGTTGCAAGAGAGGAGTGGGAGGAGAGCTGATGTTGGCAGCCAAAACACCAGTTGTACTAAACAGACACAGCATGTCGGGGTTGCAGAGGAAAGGAAAAAGGAGAAAGAGGACAAAAAGGAGGAAGAGGACGTCAATTACAGCCTAGTAGCAGTCAGTCAGGGAATGAAGAACTTCCTCAACGCCATGTCGTCGCATGAGGGTGCTGAACTGCCCTGGTGAGACTGACTAACTATCTGTCCAGTACACCTGATTGATTGTGACCATTTGTAGCCAAGATCATCAAAAACTAATTTGGGTCAATGAATACAATTATTAATTTTTTTTTTTTTACCATATGATACTAAAGGTAATGAACACACCCACCCCATGTTGGATTAAATTTACCTTATGCACACATTATGCATATTTTCTTACCATGGTCTATTTGTGCTACAAATACTAGTGCGTTCACACTTTTGCCTGTCTAGCTTATGTATTTCAATGTTACATTGTCCCACCAATAGTCAATCGGTTCAGATTTTACATTGTCTTTCTTTTTATTCCAGGAGCAGTTTAACCCAGCCTTTTAGTTTTGAGCCTGACTCCATGGCCAACGCATTGGACAGACTGCTAGGTATATAGAAGTTATGAAAAATGTGGAACAGTAAAAATAACGAGCAGAAACTTTCCACATCCTCATGTAAATCTGTCTTTTAATTTGTATAGGAAGCAAAGAAGAAGAGCTGGATTCAGATGATCTAGATGATGAGGAGGATGATGATGATGAGGAGGAGGAGGAAGAAGAGGAGGGGGATGAGAAAGAAGAAGGGTCCTCTGGTTACACAGAGATGAACGGGACAGATACTTTGGACAATCTCAGAAGATACATGGACCAAATGGATCAGGAGCTGATGACCACTAATTTAGGACAAAGCTTCAATCTGACGGTAAATTAAATAATTTTCAATTTTCAAAACATAGGTCAATTAGTGCATATATATCATCCTGAATCTAGTTAAGCAACCATTTGTTTTACTATTTTTGTCCTTTCTGCAGAATAACAACAAGGCAGGCTTGAACAACGGCTCCCCTCCCTCTGCTACGGACGGACCCCCAGGACAAGGTGAGGCAGAAGACACTGAGGAGGAGATTCAGCCTCTCGACGTGGACCTCAATCTGGTCACAAACCTGCTGGAGTCCCTCAGCTGCCAGGCCGGGCTGGCCGGACCGGCTTCTAACCTGCTTCAGAGTCTGGGTATACACCTACCGCCCAACTCTGACCCCTCATAAATGGACAAGAAGGAGACTTCTGTTGGCAAAGCACTCATAGATGTCAAAGGTAGTCCTGTAGAGATTTTATAGTAAACAAACCCAGTTTTGTTTACATTAAATGTTTCTCACTGCAATGTATTGTGTGCACTGTAAAACTATTATTTAGATTTGAAAAACACGTTGGGTGGAATGTGTTTTAAACCTGCATTGTTTGTAGTTTACTGGTGATTTTAAATTTACACAAGTACAAAAGTGGAAAGAAAGCTTATACATGTGCACAAGATACATTAAGATAACATTAATTAATAATACACCTAACACACCAAATTAACATAATTAAATTATGTACAGGGTTTGACAATGTTTTTCCAGTGGATTTTTTCCTGTTTGGTCTATTTAAGTATCCAAATTGTGGTGTGTGTATATACTATATACAAAATTTCATTTTTTATAGGATGTGTACTAACAAATGCATTTATCTTCAGTTTTGCTTGCAGTGTAGAAATGGATTTTGTTTGTCAGGTTTTCATTTTGTTCCTTAATCTGACAAACCAAGTCTCTATTGAGTATTAAGTTAAAAAATGTGGCAAGATTCCTGCTACAGAATACATAACCGAAAAAGGAGCCTCACTCAGTAATCAGGTTTACAGATGTTTATTAATACATGCTGCTTTGTGTACTGTAAGTCATTTTTTGACCGCACTTACCCTTTCTTACTTGTTAGAAACAGAATACATATTTTTGCAAATAACCTTTTTTCCAGTGTCATTTTGTTGCAACATCATGTGGTTCAACTTTATTATCACATTGTTTGTTTAAGCATTGTAATAATTTACTTTGAAGGCAATACATACATACTTTGAGGAAACAAATTAAATAATAAAAGCATATTCTTAAATTACAATATGAGTTTCTGGTAAAGACTAAAAGAATTTATTGATAGCACCATTGAACTCATTCCTCATCACAATCCCTTCTCATCTGACTAACCTTCAGTCAGATTCATTCAAGGGCAACTTCTACAAAACTCTGGTTAAAAGTTCCTCCAGTCAAAGATCTGAGTTTAAACATTTTCAACAATGTCACTGTAAACGTAAGAAAGCGTGTTTAACGGTCTGTGTACTATACAAATAACCCAGTTCTCAAAATCATCCCTTCTTATCTGAAAAAGCTGTCGGAATCATTCAAGGCCGAACATGGGAATTTCAAATCAGTTCATCTTAAATACTGTTAAATAAATCATGTCACATATACAGTGTAAGCAACAACAGAAGTAACAATATTGAAGAAAGATACATGGATTAAGGGCATATTAAGAAATGTTAGTATTTAAAGTAAATATTTAATGCCACAAAATCCAAGCCTTCATTTTTGTAATTTAGACCTGTCAACTGAGTATTGGTTAAGAAAAGGAAATAATAGAAAAATACAGAAAATGGTCATTTATACTGGCAGTGGCTTCATTTATACTGTTGGAACCAACTGTAAATCATTAGTTTGTTACAGAATGTGTTTGCAAAGTGCTATCATTGTGACAATTTAATGCATGTTGCTTCTCTGCTGACGTATTTTATCTTAGTGGCTCAGAATGTTATTGTGAACGGAAGAAAGAAGCAGATGTAACTAGTTATTCTCCATAGAATAAAATGACTTTGGTCACTGATGTGGATCAAATTACAATGTTTGTATGTTAATACAGTACAAAACAGTCAATAATAGTTTTAAGTCCTTTGTAAGTGAAACTACAAAAGCTGGAGGAACGGCTGCACCACCCGCCTTGCTGAGTGTAGCAGTGCAGCAGCAAGCGGTGAGACACACAGAGCTGACATACCGACCAGAAAATTCAGCACCATCCCCAGCAGGAGAATAGCAAGCAGGTATCCTTGGAAGAGCAGGCTTTGCCAGCTGGTGTGACTCAACACCTGCCAGGGACTGTCACGGGTGCAGCAGCCACAGGAGGCCCAGCACCCAGCTCTGATTGACCAGCTGGGTGTAGTATATGTCAAATATAGAGGCTTGGGCATCTTGGTGGTGGCGGTGCTCAGCTTCAGACACTTTAGTCAGCCAAGTCAGAGACAGACCGTGGAGGATTAAAGCCAGAGGTGCATACATGTACTCCAGAGGCTCAACACCTGACAGACCCTGGGAGGCTGCAGAGAAAGGGAGAGAGTTGAGTAGAGGTCAATTTGTTCTGAGGTAAAGAATCAGGGATTTCTAGGCCCTAGTTTGCAGATTATCTGTATCTTTGTTTTATTTGCCAGATAACCGATGAAGTTGATTCATTAGAAAGTACGCTACTTTGGCTAATTTGTGTCTGTCCCTCTGCTTTGGTTTCACCCTCCATTGAGTCTGACTTAATGTCCCGCCCACAACACTAACTATATTTTAATGTGTATTATGTTGAACATTTCTAATTTATCAAATAATTGCTTAAAGCAACATTTTATATCAGAGTTTGTAACATTCCAAAATCTTAATTTTGACTTAAAGGTGCCCTGCCACCCATATTTCATTACTTTGTGGTAATGTCTGAACTTCTACCATGGACTCTGTAACATTATTTGTGGAAACAATGCCTTGGTTACCTTGTTTCAAGCCTTTCTAGTGTGATATAAAAGCCTGCAGGAAGACTCAGCTCGATTTGTGCCAGTTCTCATTAATATTCAATGAGCTAAGCTGCTTGACTCGGATTGGCTAACAGCTAGCCAATGAGAGCCTGGCTATCAGCATCCTTTGCAGCACAACTGGGCGAGCTCATGAATTGTAATGAGCTTAGGCAACATGACATCAGACTGAACAAAGACTGAGCTTTTGTAATTGGTCTGATTTCTCCGCTTATTTCTTTTCAGTGGCTAGAGCTGACAGAGGAGGTAGCAGTTCATTTTCACATTCACAACAAAACACAAACACATATGGACCTAACATATTTCAAAAAATGCAAGTAAAAACGGTTTTGTGTGGCAGGACACCTTTAACAACTTAAGACAGTGTTAACCTATGAGAATGTCATTCAGTCTTAACTATTTTATCTGTTCCAAATATCGGTTGTCAATTTCAATAACAACTAATAATCGGTATCGGCCTTGAAAAACGAGTATCTGTCAATCCCTATGAAGAATCCACAGTTTCACCTTCAAATAACGTCTAACCTTTTACCTGTGATAGCAAAAGATGTCCCACCCAGGATGGAAATCAAAACAGAGATGTGGATAGATGGGGTGGATGCCAACTTCTGATAGAAACTGAAGCCCACAGTTACCATAGGCAGCAGAGGCAGAAGGAGGGGGAAGAGGCCGGCGTACGAGCTGCTAGCCTTGGCCCACATGGCCAGAACAGCATGGATGCTGTTACAGATAGAAGGCACCAACAACCTCTCACCCAGGGACCTGGAGTAATGCTTTAGATGCACCAGATCCAGGACATGGAAGAGATTTAAGACTAAGAGAGAGATCAGAACCTGAAAAAGATCATGTCAATATAAAGAGTTACAGTATAAAAACCACAAGGCACGAAAGACTCCAATAGAAGGTGAAAGTATTTTAGTCACACTGATAGCTGATTAGATGCTTAGTAGAAGTTTGACAAACTACGCCAGTAGCAACATCTCATGTAGGTAATGGACATTCAGGACAGACTGCAGAGAGCTTTAAGCAGAGTATGTGTATCTCCTAATGAAACTGAGATTTCTCTAGAGCCCTCAGAATCACCACAACAACAAAAATGCGTGTACCTTACGTCTATTATACCAAAACTGTTGCTTTATTTCATTTTTGACACTGGTTTTAAATTCCTGACTTACATGCAAACGATGCAAACCAATAATGTGCTCACTCATCTATTTTGCTGAGATAATTAGTCAATTAACTTGATAGTTTAAATTATATAAAATGCTTTTAATAAACAGTCAATTATTCATGTGATTCATCACGAACAAATACCATATACAGGCTCCAGCTTCTCTTTAACTGTAAAGTAAATACTTTTAGGTTTTGTTGAACAAAACTATTAAGGTACCTTACATTCTACAGACTAAATAATTAATTAATTAATAAAAAGAAAAAATCTACTTAGTTGATGAAAATAGTTAGTTGCAGCCTTAATCTATGTCATTGTAGTCTGTTTGTACTTTTGTGTTTTGTACTTTGTTTATGTTTGCACTATTTTAGTATATTATTTTCTATTATAATGAATGAGAAAACTGCTACAGGTATTTAGTCACAATACCCTACCACATACCTTTAAAGAATAATGTATATGTTTCATGACCAAACAATAATCACATAAATGCAGGATAAAAATCCAGGAAGTGCAGATTACATTACGTGTCATTTAGCTGACACTTTTATCCAAAGTGATGGACAATTACTATATATATACATACACATATATCTGAGGTTGCACGGTTCTGGAGCAAATAGGGGTTAAGCGTCTTGGTCAGGGACACATTGGTCGATGTGTGTATCACAGTGGGAATTAAACACAGATCTCCCACACCAAAGGCATGTGCCATATCCACCGCGCCATCATCACCACACTACATTCATATGAAGTAGAAAAAATGTACACCAAACCAACTCACAACTGAACAACTAAAGGCAGTGTTAACCAATGAGAACGTCAGTCAGTCTTATTAACTATTTTATGGTCTCTACAGCACCTCCCAGTGTCTTCACTTCAGAACCACCCGATGGTTTTATACTACAGTGTGATGTAAAAAGTAGGTCTATGTCCAAAATCATAAACCTTTTTTACTGCAACACTCAATGTTATCTGTAACCTTACATGACTCATTTGGAAATCTTTAACAAGGTTCAACCCTTGGGTACAGGGTGCCATTTACCCATTTATCCTTGGATCACCCATTCAGTTATATGTCAATCATGCATAACAGTTAATCAACACTGAACCCTTTCTGTCACACCCCACCACTAACATTCCCTGTACTTCAAACAAGCACACAATGTACAGGTAAGTTAACTGTATGATGATTAACATCAATCCAATAAGTATGTGTGAGTTTTAAAAAAAAAAATGGTACTTTTGTGTCAACATACTGTACTAGTTGTACCTTTGCTTATATGTTGGCAGAGATACTATAAACACGCGCGTAATTGCAGTATAAGCAAATATCCTGCTGTCCGGACACAGTACTCTGTGTAAACTAAACAGCAGCTGAACCATAGCCAGTGTGTGATTTAATAATTAATAATAAAAAAATACCAACAAATAGAGACTCCATATTTGATTGATTAATTCAGATGTAGGAATCAGTATGTGAATCATTCTTAGAAATTATCCAGACAGCAGGCACCAACCTGGGCAAAGCAGAGAGTCACTGCATAGGGGTAGTGGTACTGAGGAATGAAGATGCCGACCACAAAGTTTCGGAGTTTGTCCGCAAGGCCGTGTATCACCACGACCACCAGGCACAGGGCGGGAACCAAGGGCTTCAGTGCGTGATTAGACGAAAGACTCTTCGTGGCTGAGGCACACCATCCCCTCCTCCACCTCCAAGAACTACACATCCGAACGTATTAAATCCCACAAGAACAATGACAAAGCTGTAAATGTAGTTTGGTGAAAATTGCATTTGTATTTACAATAACAAAATCCTTATTAAACTATCAAAAAAAATAAAGAATGGATATAATACATTTAGAAAAATGAAGAACCAGATTGTCCTTTAACTGATTGTACTGATAACCATTGTTGTTTATTTTTTATCTCAATAGGATCTCAATTAGACATCATCCTTAGTGAAAACTATTAGTTGTCAAGCCTAATGTTTTATAATGGCCACCAACTGGAAAAGGCTGCTTTGTTTGGCTGACAGAACACCTTTTAAATAGCACTCAGGAATGACAGGTTTACAGTACATATCCTGCAATAAATCTAACACAAATATACTGCGTATGTATGCAAATAACGTTTGGCTGTATAAATACAGCTAGCTTTCTCACTTGCCTGCAGAATAACAAATAATATAAAAGCCATTTGGATTACCTTTTACCTAAAATACATGCTGTCATTCTGTGCTTAGGTTGATGCTGGGATCTGTTATCTGGAGTCAGTGTGGGGAGAAGAGAAATTCACATGACTGTAACATTACAGAGTGTTTTCAATCAGCATATGCTCTGAAATACAACAGACAGGAATATCGGTTTAGCTATTAGGCTACATGTCATAAAATCACTTGTTATTGCTTTGCAATGCTGTTTACAGGTGATCTTTGAAACCATTATATGTGTCTTATTTTCAGGACCAAATTTGCACCATTGTTACCAGCTAAACAAAGACTTTCATTCAGTTGTCTTGCTCTTATTTGGTTGTACGTGTTTTAAATATTTTTTACTCACTCACCCATTTACTGATAATACTGTGTGTTTTTATATTTAAGACTCATATGTCTTATTTTTTTCTCTTTTATTGATGATAGATAGATAGCACTTTATTGTCCGTAGACATAAAAATTTGTCTTGCAATACAAGCTCCAACAATAACAACACAACAACGTAAAGACAAAAAGCTAAAAACATATATGCATCATTAAAAACAAATAAATAATAACCCTGACCCAAGGACAACTTAACTCACCATCTGAAATTCCCCATAAAGCTGTGTTTCATCCTAAAGGTCCAATAATTCCCTCTGAGTGTCTAACACTACACTAATTCACATTTGTCTTAACAAACTTGTCTTTCCCACCATTCTACTGAATGAGCCTCTCTGCTATCTGCTGCGGGCATTCACCTCATTTGTTTTCGCATGTGTTCAGATGGACTTTGGTCCTGGTCTGTTTATCTTCCCATAATTATGCTAAAGAAGCAATCTAGGTGGACAGTTATTAAAAGTCTGTTTCTCCCACAAAACAGCAACAGAACCGACATCTGTGGAATCCATTAGCATCTCTGTTTGCTGACACATTTCATCACAATGTGTGATAGTGAGATATAGCAGCCTCATGAGAGGAATTTAACCTATATGGCATCATGTTAACTATCTATAATTTACAATGGATGTTTAAGTTTATTATTTATCTGCTGATGAGAGAGTAAAGCCAGCACTTTGTTTCTTTTCAGCTTTAACACCTGTTTGTGACATTCCTGTAACTCACGCACCCCCAGTTTAATGTCCCCAACCCCCCGCCTCTGTCTGGATCTCTGTAGCTGCACAGACCGTGCCACATGGCTGGATGTGTAAGGGTCTGCTTAAGTAAACACCCATGAGGCTAAAATGGTGGAGGTCTGTGTACTCTGGAGCAGCATGGGGGGCTCTGATTGATCCAGAATATTATAGCAACAGGCCTGATTTCTTTAAAGGCCCTGGGTGCCATTTAGGGCTGGATGAGCATTAAAAAAAACACACTAACAATAAAATGTAGGATAGTGACTGATCATGTGTGTACAAATTACATGTTACCACACTGATATATATGATGTGTGTACACTGATATGTAGAGATATGTGTACATACTTGTGTGCACACTGATATGTGTGTACAATATATATTTCTCACCAACCTTTTCACAGTGGACCTGGTTGTTAGCAATAATCTCACTCAGGAGCACAGCAGGGGGCAGTCATACTTTGTTTTAATGTTCGTAGACACAACATCTCACAAAGCTTTGGACACAGGTTTGTATGAATAACATGTATCAAGAAAAGCATATTTGCTATGAATTTATGAAATACTTTTTCGAAAAAAAGCTGGTTTGATATATTGATCATATGTAGGCTGCAGTGGGGCACATCTTCAACTTCATAATAGACATGAGAAAGAATATAAAGAGGACAAATATAAATAACTAAAACAAGGCAGAGCACCATACAATGGCCATGTTTAAAATGACAACATGATGTCTACATTGTTTAGTCTGTTATAGAAAAACCTTTTCTATCAACAGAAAGTGTTTAACAGTAGATTATTAGGAAGTCATGATCATACACAGAAAGAGGCACACAAAGCATAATGAAGGGTGCTGGAAAGACAATAAGGTGTAACGGGGGGGAGTGGCAGGAGGTAAGGGGTGGAGAGGTTGTGACTAATGGAAAGTGAAGAATAAGTGACGTGAAGGTGGAGAGGTGATGACATGACAGTGAAAACTGAGGGCACAGCAGAACATACAGTAAGATTCAAAACTTTAATATTCCTGAGGCAACTAGGATTAGGTTACCATATTATACATTGGTTAAATGTGATGCATATTGGGCATACTAATATAGGAAGAAATTGTACATTGTTTATTATGTTTCTGAGACAGTGGTAAATTGTCATGGATGAATGTGTCCTTTGTAAGTGTGTGGAGACACATTTTATTGAAGAATGCCTTCCCTTGGTGTATATTCTCTGCTAACATACACTTTCTATGTCTATTCATCTTCTACTGCCCTGATCATTTACCTAAAAAGAAAATGCCAGCAATGCAAGCAAACAAAGAATATCATTTGTCATTTCAATTGTTTCATGTGACAACCCCAAAATTACACTTGCTCTTGCTCTGTAGTCTACATACTACCATCATCTTTGTATGGTTTTAAGAGAAACATGAAACCTTATCCAGACCAAATTACCACGTACACTGCAACTATTGGGAGTTAATTTGGGAGAAGCCAGATTGCTATCCAGGTTTCCCCTCCATCACCTGTCACAGCCAGCTACCATGTGGCTCTCTAGACTCTAGAGCACTTAACCGTTACTGTGTTTCCAAGACTACCGGCTAAATTAAGGGCAAGGCTGAAGCGGGGCTGAGTAAGAATCACAGCTACAACGAATAGTGCACAGTGGGTTTTTCAAATCGTTTTACCTCTTTGATTTCTGTTGGGCTTTTTGAGAGAACATTTTAACAATATCTCTTTGTTTCTTCATGTAGCATGTTCTTCTAATGAGGGGCTGATGGGAACAACTGATGCATCTGCCAAATGACTTAAACGAGATGGGCGTAGTATTATCCAGGTAAAGAGTTCTGACATTTTGTATTGACTAAAAATCTAAAACAGATCATTGGTGAGTCATCCTAAATTGATTTTGTGTTCAGTTGCTTATAATGTTGCTGTATTAGTCTTGAGATTACACTTCTCCGTGTGCATGTGTCTTTGTGTTCGTGTTAGAGTGAACAACAGCTGTAGAGCGGCCTCCAGAGAGCCTGTCAACACATCCCAAACAGTGAGCAGCATCTGTGACAGAGAGGTCAATTGTACTGACAGTGACCATTCCTCCATCATACCTATTCAGAACAAAGGTGAAGGGAGTATTTGTATCTCTCTCTGTCTTTACACACAAGAAATGTATACACACATAACTATACACACATACACACACACAAACAGACACACTATACTCTTTGTATTTCTTCTGCCTGCAAGCAGTGTGTGAGCCAGTGGAGGGGCTAGTTCCTGCTGTTCCAGTAACAGCTTGTGTAGAGAAAGGCTATATCACCCCACAGCAAGTGTACAACCTGCTGAGCGCAGAGGAAGGCCAGCCTGCCTTGTATGATCCTTACTACATTCTCATCCTGGACTGTCGCAGCGCAGAGAGGTGGGTGCTGCAGGGATACACCAGTGTCCTCTGAATGTATGAGTAGACACAATAAAGGCAACAACTGTAAATTGAAATGCAGTCCATCAACAGCACAATCTACTTAAGTTACCAGCTTTGAATTGACACATCTATCTCAACAAAAACTTAAGAGCCTGGACAAGATTGCATTACTTTCTATGTGTTGCTTTTCTAATTGAATGAACTAATAAATGTACAGATACTGGAACATGTTTTCTTTTTAGGCATAGGGGCCAACGGGTCTCAGACATGATGTAGGACCTTGTTAACTTATTCAGTTTTTGGTACAATTGACCTATTTAAAGGATATGTTTGGGGATTTTTTTTTTTTAAATGAAAAGGTGAAAACCAACAATGAATTGATCTTATCATTCTATCTGTATCCAAAGCCTGACATGCTTATTCCTCTGTGCCAAATGACTCAATTGTGAGCTACACTGTTGCACTGGCCAGCATGTTCCTTCACTAAAGTAGAGCAAGGATCTTCAACAAGGGGTCCAGGACCCCTAGAGGGACCTCCAAATTATTTTTTATTTTTGAAAGTTTGCTTTGCTAAAAATTACAGAGACCAGCTATTTATAGTTTTTAATTTTGTTGCCTTTCATTTAAATAAATTAAAGTATATCATTTTGAAACATTCTTTCTATCTTCAGGAAGAACAAATAATGTATACTTTATGGGCTCTTGCCAAAGACAAGGAAGCCAGAAATGATTGAGATGAACCCATTGATAGTTTTGGTCTTTTCATGGAATTTGTTGCCTGCATCATCCTTCAAGAAATCTATTCTACTACAAAAGGACATTGTGTAAAGTGTCTGCTGCCGTTATGATACATTATCTATATACGTGCATATTATAAACAAATGTGTGTGTTAGATACGAGGACAGCCACGTGGTGACAGCGAGGGCCTCTGTGACGGTGATCCATCCTGTGCTGGGCTGTCTAATCAGCTGTATAGAACTGCAGAAGTATTCTATAATACTGCTGTATGCAGAGGAGGGGTGCAGCCCAGGTCAGCAAAACACCTTCAGACTGTCCAATATTTTGTTTCATAACCAAATACCTGTAAAACTAATAACGTTTCCATCAGCCTGAACTGTACTTTGTGCTAATTAGCAAATGTTGGCATGCTAACATGCTAAACTAACAAGGTGAACATGGTAAACATTATATCTGCTAAACATCAGCATGGTGTCATTGTGAGCATGTTAGCATGCTGACCTTAGCATTTTGCTCAAAGCATCACTATGCCTAAGTATAGCTTCACAGAGCCAATAGCATGGCTATATACTCTTATACCTCTTTTACACCACCTACCAAGGTTGGGCCAGGGTTGTCGGATCAGTGTTTAACCCTCCTTTTGGATATTCAAACAAGGCCAGTCAACATGGGTATATCCTAGCCTGGCTCCACCCTCCTACCTAATTCCGCTCAATTTTCATTTTCCTTCAGTACTCCATCTGGGTTTGCGGTATATTCACATAAATATTTGGCGGTCCAATCAACGAACAGAGGGAGTGGCTGAGAACAACGACGTCAACATTTGGTCACCTTCGGCGAGTTCCGTAATGGCGGCAGAGAAAGATGAGGGCAAAGCCATTTGGATTGTTGTGGCAACGCTGCAGAATATCCAGAAGTTAAAGCCCGAGCAATTACAATCTTTGCTGAGTTTTGTTGGTGGCCATGATGTTGTGGCCCTCCTCACCACAGGGTTTGGGAAAAGTTTGATTTTCCCACTCACGCCATTAGTGGTGAAGGAGTTAGCTAAGGCTAACGCAAGCGATGCTAAGCTGATGGTTGTTGTCGTCTCCCCTCTTGTTAGCCTGGTCCTACCAGACAGTACGTAGGAGGGGGAAGCCAGGCTACCAAAGTGGCTCTGGGCAAGGAAGTTAACACTTGTCAATGGAGAGTGGCCAGACTTTCTGTACAAATGAAATGTACGAGAGTCTGGTAGGACCAGGCTAGGTATATCCCTGATCATCATGACAATTCAGAGATCACCTGGGTCACAACCTGGGAGCAATGCATAACAATTACCTTAAAGGTGCTCTAAGCGATGTTGGGTAATGTCACTTCTTGGTGATGTTCAAAGTATTGTCAAGCAAAACGGAGGCTAGCTCACCCCTCCCTCCTCCCAGCTGTTAGCAATCCAAGTCATGCACAATTCACATTGAAATCGACCCTAGTCATACTCTGATCCAACCCACCTGGCAACCTGGGTCGCAAAGCCAAGTAGATCGAGGAGGGTTAACCCATTCAAACACAGTCAACCTGAATATAAACCTGGCTGAGCCATTGGTGTGAAAGGGGTATTAGTGTTGTTGACATACCTGGCTCTGTATTGACTTATTCTCGCTGTCTGTGTTCTGTCACTGTGATTATTTCTATTTGTTTCTGTGCCTATTTCAGTTGGCAGTGTAAAGGCCACAACAGACTCTCCAGACCTCCAGCGCTGTTTCTTCCAGCTCAGTGGATTGGGAATGGACCCTGTCATCCTGCTGGGGGGATTCTCAGCCTTCCATGCCCTCTACCCTTTCCTCTGCACACCACGTATGGTCCTTCTGGAACCTGAGAGGCACACCCTCACCATCTACCCCTCAGAGATCCTTGAAGAAGCTCTCTACCAGGGCTCTGCCTCCCAGGCCTCTAACTTCCGCATTATCAAGAATCTACACATCACTCATGTGGTCAATGCCACTGCCAACTGCCCTGATGCTTTCCCCAACACTCTGTGCTACTTGAGGCTGTGTCTGAGTGACGATGCCCAGCAGGACTTGCTGAAGGCACTTCCATTAGCATCCAGGTTCATCAACTCAGCTCTGATGGCTGATCCTGCTGGCCGTGTGCTTGTCCACTGCAGTATGGGCAGGAGTCGCAGCTCAGCACTAACGCTGGCCTTCCTCATGGAGCATCGACGCTGGTCACTGCTTCATGCCCTGCGCTGGTTGAAAGACAGGAGGGCCTGTACGGCACCCAACATAAACTTCCTGCGTCAGCTGCTGACCTACGAGGAGCTGCTTTTTGGGAGCAGACTTACCTCCCTGAACGACATCCGCCGGTGACTGGAATAAGAATGGGAATGAGGATACGTTGGATTTTTGACAGTTCACACATTGAGAAAAACTGTTAAGAAAGCTGAGACTTAACAAACAGAGGTGGATTTTTTTTACTGCAAGAGACACTCTCAAAGCCTGGAAAGGAGTATTTCCCACTCAAGTTAAACATAAATCTTGTTTAACCATCAACCCCCCTTACAGTGTTTATTGTGACCTGCCTCAATAACGACAACAATCATAAAGATATATCATTTTGTGACCTCTGTGTGACTCAGTATAATATATAATACATATTGCTTGATGATAATTGATAGAACATATACATTAATAAAGGGTATTTATAGCATTTTACATTAGTTTATTCCATTCTATTCCATGCAAATGTGATGATATTCTGATATGTTGAGACATGCAGTCTGTTCCACAGTATTCATCTGGGAAAGTATTTAAAAAAGTGAATGTAGGCTTGCAAATAGCCAGTGTTTATTGCAGACATACAGGCTGTAATGTTTACATAGGGCATGCCATTGAGATTTAGCTAGTTGAGATTTGTTGCATATATTGCAGTGAACCTTAACAGTTTGCTACTCTTTCCAGAGTGTGCGGGCGTACACACACACAGAGACACACAGAGACACACACACATTTAGCTCCACCCTGTTGAACTCGGCAGAATATGCAGCAGGAATTCCCTCCCTCCAGGCACACTTTTCGGGTGGGAGGAAGGAATTTTGGAGGAAAAGGACACTGCATGTGAAAATGTTGAAAAATAAGTGTTTGACCATGTTAAACATTGCAAAACTACACATAACATCAGTTTGAATTAAGCTATTAAAGCTAGCGTACACATGCCTTGGAGAAGCTTTATTTCAATAAAAATATAGGGTAAATCTATTTTAACGTAAAAAACAACTGCACATCTGAGATTTGCAGCATAATTTTAACACGTGGCAGAAGAGTGACGTTAGCTGGTGCACACAAACCTTTTTTTTTTTTTTTTTTTACAATAAACCCCCAAATACTCACCCATGGTTTACTCATCGCGGGTCACGACCAACTAGACACCTCCCCTTGCAATTCACAAACGCCAGCCCCCGAAGTCTCTAGAAGCTAGAGACTTTATGCATGTGAGAATCTGCACGTAGCATTCAGATTTTTAGGAATCCAGCCCTTACCACCAGATGGCCAACAGTGCGCAGAAACATCACAGATAGGACGAGCTAGCTAGCTACCAGACTTCGTGGTTATCTTCTTACCATTGACTGCCCCGAGTCTGGTTTGGGTTTAGACTTCAGAGGACCAAACGACCACGGGACTGGTGCAGGGGACGCATTTCTACTACATGATGCTGTCATTTAGGTAAATATCGATTGCTGAATCAGATGATAGCAAGAACTGCAACCCTGCAGTTATGGTGTGTCTGTTTTACCGTATTTTTCGTTTTCAGTTGGGACCGTTAAACACTTCAAACTTTCAAATTCCATTAGCTAGCTAGCGTTATTCTACCAAAGTTATGTTACCATTAGCTTGCTAAGCTAGCTGGAAACTAACGTAGCTAACCTGGATGAATATTGTTGTGATGGTTCTCGACAGCAGCAAGGAATACAATAAGACTGGACTAATTAATAGGATAGTATTTGCTATACTAAACAAATTAAGTTAGTAAAAGTCGAAACAAACGAGACAAGAATCTTGCTTATGAAAGTTGCGTCAATGTTATGGCATTCCAGTGCAATGCAGCGTGGGATGCTGCTGCTTTCACTCGGCTCTAACGTTAATGACATATTACGTACACACAATAACAGTATAATATATAAGAATTTGACTTGTTAAGACATTCTGCACATTAGCTAACAGTCACATAGTCTGCCATATTAAACACTTAAGTGAGCCCATGATATTAGGGTATTTGGGGATAACAGCTAACACTCAATGGGAACTTTATTTTTACGTTAACATTATATATAGTTGGATAGCTAGCTAACGTTAATTAGCTAAAGTAGTTTGGGAGTAGCTAGCTAAACCAAAAGCACCAGCTTCCCTCCAGACAGCCCCCTGCTGTCAGTAAGTTTGCAAGGGTTATTGAGGGGTTATTCCTGGTGAAATCAGTCAGACTCCATTGGGCAGTGTTCAGTCCTCACATGAGTTTCCCCGGCGGGGAGGGGCGAGGACGTGGCAGTCCTCTTCCATCCACATCCTGTTAAACAGCTTCACTCCCAGTAAAACTTAGAGAAGATGAGAAGAGGGCAATTTCTCTGCGAGGAAGGTACTAAAGTGCAGAATGAGAGGAGTAACGTTAGTCTTAATTTTTTTTTAAACTGTAGTCACTGTAGTGAGACTGACACATTGTGTTGAATAATTAATATTCCACCTTAATATCATGTAGGCCTAATATATAAATGGATCTTAGTAAGTAAGTAAACTTTATTTATATAGCACTTTTCACAGACAAGAGGGTCACAAAGTGCATTACAGTAAAACAAATAACAACACATAAAATACTAAACCATATTGCTAGTTAAAGGATTGTCTAAAAAGATGTGTCTTAATGTAAATGGTACTCAGTTTGTTAGCCCTGTAGAGAATTACATTTTTTTCATCCGTTTGTATAGAGTAAAGTACAGTGGTGTAACATATTGTCATGATAAACCATATAGTAAATTCATAATTATATGTAAATTATATTGAATATGTTATGATGGATTCTTGACTTTCTAATGTGTACCCACTGGAGACTACATTTTCCCTTTGTATATTGTGGAGAAAGTTTGATGCCAAGACAACAATTGGGTAATTCTTCATAACTTCTTTGGTTTTTGTGTCATTTCTTTGAAATCAAAGCAAGGCTTCTTCAGACATTCATCATCTTGTACATTTTAAAAAACAAACTATAAAACAGAGGAGAATCAATTGCAAAAGAGGTAGAAACACCAATTTATGCATAGTTTATGTACAAACAGCAGCCTTAAGAGTTAGGCTTCTCACAAAGTAACATTTTGTAAAAGGGGGTTAAGCTTGTCATTCAAGAAAAAAGACGCCTAATATTTCTATTGCTTTAGCTACTTCTCTGTCCTACATTTAAATTCCACAATTGAAAGTAACTGGTTTGGTCCTAGTTCAGGGGTTTGTTGAATGTACTTTGTATTTCTAGCTGAAGTAGGAAATTGTAGAAGTGACAGGCAAACAGTAAATCAGTAGAAGCTCCTGGAATGCAATGAACATCAGAACTCATTATTTATCAGTGTTGTCTGAGGGTGGATCTCTCCAAATGAGAGCACTGTGATATAACCTTTCCTCCCACAATGAACACAAAGTTATGAGGTAAAAGAAAAAAAGAGGCACCCAATATACATGTCTGAACCATGTACAGCCCAATTTACAGATAGGTTCAGAAGTCAGAGAAAAAAAACTTCCAGCCAAGTTTAATGCAATTTTTTTTTCTATAATCGGTTTAAACAGACTGCCTCACAAATGTCTGGCAAGTTAAATCAGAAATGTTTTGGAGTCTTCACATGCCACGTAATAGCATGTATACACACAAACACTCTCACTACCAATCTCTCTCATGTGTGGCATGAATACATGGATCTAAATTATAACTATACTTACAGCATTAATCTTGGCATTACACTTCTACAATATTATAACAATAAAGACACAGTAGCTGTCACCCTGCCATTACAGTAATTATATTCTATTGAGCTTTTATCCTGGAAATCTAAGTGGCAAAGGTGCATTTATGGTGTCATGGACTGCATGGCACCACTGAAAATACAGTAGTACAGTTAGGGACGATGGCAATTTGCATCTTGCCTTTTGAGTTTCTAATTAAATATACTTTAATTTAATTCCGTTTTAATCAAATATGTAGCTCTCTGGCAGACTTATTTTCCTTCCCCTCTGCTGATGACCTAAATTGAACTGTCATATGAAGTCATTCTTTTATTTTCAATGAAGGCGTGTCCTTGAAGAAGGAACCTGCCTGAGCCTGTGGTCTGCTTTCAGTAAAATGCTTTAGAAATCTGCATAAATGCACATTTCATGCATGACCTCTACTTTGCCACTAGGTGTATGCGTGTGTTTGTTGTGGTTATTTACAGTGGTGGTGGTAGTATTATTAGTGTACATGGCACTTCTTGTGTTTATCCATTATTTAGAAAAAGAAATACCAGTAACTATATATATTCATGCATAGATTGCTAAATGGTCAGTTCACCCAAATTACATAAAAACGCCTTGAAATAACTGCTGTTGAGACTTTCCTTTTCAGACACAATGTCCACATTACTCTGGACAATTCCCAGACCTGGCAGCCAACTGTTTTTATTGTGAACTGTATTCTATGAAAGAAAAAAAAGAACCTGTCTACAGTAGGTCTGAGGATTATCTAGTCTTAAATGCTGCTGACAACCAGGTTTTGAATTCAGTAGTTGCAGCACTGAAGGGAGTAAAGGAAGACAACAATATGATTAATCAGGGAGGTTTATGCCGGCGAGGGGAAAAGTATTCTGAATGAGTTGTAAAGTCAGGAATGTTTGATGTGACTCACTGGAAAAGAGCTCATATACTGTATTCCAGACATTATAGACATAAAGTCAAAATATCAGTTCAATTTTTAAAACATTTGTGGCTATTAATGGGTCTGACATGACAGTCAGTTGTCTAGCAGAGCCTTGAAAGGAGTCACCATGGTTTGTCAGTAGTGATGGGGAGTTAATTTGGAGAGCAGGGTTTACCAGGGAAACAAAGCAGCTCACTCTTGGTAGCAGTACGCTTGATGTGGTTACCTGACATCCAGCTGGAACTGTGATTTAGAGATCAATTTAAAAAATAAATATTCTGCTGAGTGTCATATGTCATATACAATACAACACAGTCAATGATGTGATTAACATTAATGACATTATTATTTTTTTAATATGCATGATTACATTTTTTCAGTTAATCAGATTATTGCACTCTTTCTTCAGGATGGAGCTGCCATGTTGCTGTTTATTGTTGCTGAGCTGTCTGCAGTCGCTCTCTGCCAACAATGATTTCTTCACCTCCATAGGTAAAACCATCAAGCAACATATGGTACTAACATTAGAAATATTGCTCCCAGGGGCACCTGGATAGCTTACCTGGTAGAGCGTGCTGCATGTCATTCCCCCTCTCTCTCCCCTTTCACATCTTTAGCTGTCCTATATATAATAAAGAATAAAAAAATGCCCAAAGAATAATCTTTAAAAAGTAAAAAAATATTGCTCCCTTTGCTGATCTGTGTTGTACAACACATGGAAGAACAAGATTTCACTATAATGTTGGATCCTGTAATAATCTCATAAGATTAGTGATGCCCTTTGTTATTTATCATTGCAGTGTTGATGATGAAGTATTTCTGATTGTGTGTTCCTCAGGCCAGATGACAGATCTGTTGTACACAGAAAAAGACCTTGTCACCTCTCTAAAGGACTACATCAAAGGAGAGGAGAGCAAGCTTGAGCGGGTCAAACAGTGAGTTTGTAGACACAAAGTAACACACATGGGTTGATACACATATTCATACACAAGTATTCAATACGATACACATACATACACTAAAAAATGGACACGCAATGATTAATATTTCTGATTAAGACTTTATTATTGCCTGTGGATTTAAGTGTAAGCACTGCATCTAACTCTGTATAACCATCCTTGTGATAGGTGGGCTGATAAATTGGAGTTGTTGTCAGCCACAGCAATACAGGACCCCGAGGGATACCTGGGGCACCCTGTCAACGCCTTCAAACTGATGAAGAGACTGAACACAGAGTGGGGAGACCTGGAGAGCCTTGTTCTCAGTGACACCACGGATGGTACAAATAAAGCAGACCTGGTTCAAATAATATCCTAAGTACTAAACATTTAGAAAATCACATGGTTAATATGTTAATATTAATATGTTAATATTTGACATTGGTCTAGTCCAGGGCTTTCTGTAAATTTCCTGGTATTAGCTGATCTTGGAACTGCCTAATTAGTGCAGCAGAGTGTCTCTAGAGGGCAGGCAGGGTTGTTTGACTTTTAAAAGACACTTCATAATACAGGTAAAGGTGTGTATTTTGGCATGTTTAGAGCAATACTGTGCTGCTCATTCATTCTCTATATATTTTAGTAGAACACCACATGAGTTATTTAGGTTGCAAAGTTTACTCATTTATACTTACACTTACTCAAATGTCTGGCTTAATACAACTATAATACAAGATTGAAGTCACTCTAAACATTTTATATTTTATTTGGAGAAAGTATTTATTGTCCACTTAACTGGTTGTGTATCCCATACACAATCATCCTACCATATCTTTCTCTGTCTGTCCTCTCCTGTCAATCTCTCTCAGGATTTATTTCCAACCTGACCATCCAGAGACAGCATTTCCCCACAGATGAGGACCAGACCGGGGGCGGCTAAGGCTCTCCTCCGGTTACAAGACACTTACAAACTGGATGCCAACACAATCTCTACAGGAGACCTACCTGGTAAAAGCCTTACATTTGTGCCTAAAGACCTATTTTTCCCCAGTTAATTATAATTAACAGACTGAGTGCCATTAAAGTCACAGTAAACAGCAGGCCATGTGGGGATAGAGGGTTTCTATTGGTTTCTGCATTATTTGCATAATAACGAAGATGGTTTACTTTAATTGTCAATGCCCCCCCCCAAACTAGGAGTGAAATACAAGAGCCTTATGACAGTGGAGGACTGTTATGAACTGGGGAAAATTGCCTACTCTGATGTTGACTACTACCACACAGAGCTGTGGATGGCCCAGGCCCTGAAACAGCTTGAACAGGGAGAGGAATCCACTATAGATAAGGTGACATTGCTTGACTACCTCAGCTACTCCATCTACCAGCAGGGGGAGATACATCGAGCCCTGGAGTACACCAAGAAGCTGCTTGAACTGGGTCAGTCCCTCTATAAATGATTATAACTAATTATGAAGTAATAACTATAAAGTGTTTTTCTGAATTTTGAAAAGTATACTAGGAGACATGTTTTGTTCATTGTGAAGTGATAGTATCGCTTTGCATTCTAAAATTTCTGCTCAAGGTAAATAATGTCACATAAACATGGAAAGATTAGGAATTTATGCACTTTTGTTTTTGTCTCAGACTTGCACAGATACAGACAACAATGCAAATATTTAACCTTAATTTGACCAAACACACAAAGACATTACTAAGAAATTAAAGCACATAATCTAAATTGTTAGACATAAGTATTATAAGTCTATAATATAAGTATAAAATATTGCAGACATAATCAGTCTAAACCAAAACATTTATGCCACTACAATTGTGTGTAGTTTACCACCTAGACTCAGATATTGGTCTGATTAAAATCCAGGATGGCGGGATGCCAAACACCATCCCGCCAGCCTCGATTTGGCATATTCTAACTGAAATTTAGTTGCATTTGCTCCTGATTAATACTCTTGATAACAGATGCTGCAATACATTTCATGTCATGTCATTAAGTTGGAAACAAAGTTCCGATGAAACCTTGGTGGTGACCTTGTTATGCCATATTTTCCTTCATGAGCCCCTGAATGAATTAGTCCTGTTTTTACATTGTGTTTCTGAGAACTGGATAAGGTCAAACTGAATAAATAGCATATATAATGTTGGAAACTTAGTTATTTTGATTGCAGGGCATGTGATATTCTATAGTGACATTGCTGCAGTCATCACTATTTGAAGTTACCACTATTATTTCTGTTGGTCTTTCATTTTCCCATTTTTAGACCCAGAGCACCAGCGTGCCAAGGGCAACCTGAAGTACTTTGAGTTCCAGTTGGAGAAGCAGAAAAAGGATGCAGAGGATGTAACACAAAAAGAGAATGATCAAGGGAAAAGAGATTCAACTGAAAAGAAAGAGAAGCCCAAAAAGAAAGTGCCCAATCATCTGATTCCAGAGAGGAAGAAGTATGAGATGCTTTGTCGTGGGGAGGGCATCAGAATGGTGAGGAAGACAAAAAGATACACAAAAACCCAATTTTTTACTTAATAAATACACATCAGTTTCACCTCCTTTGTTCCCTGCATTTCTATTTTCTCAATCAGACCCCCCGCAGGCAGAGCAGGCTGTTCTGTCGTTACTATGACAACAATCACAACCCTATGTATGTGCTGGCACCTGTCAAACAGCAAGATGAGTGGGACCGCCCCTACATTGTCCGCTACCTTGACATCATATCTGACAAAGAAATGGACAAGGTCAAGCAACTGGCGAAGCCCCGAGTAAGCAATTCTCAGTAATTTCAGTACTTCCATGAGGCCATATGATGCATGTATGAAGCTATATTGGTCACTTTACAGTTAACTGTGATGTAGTAGGAACAACCAGTTTCTGTTATGGGGTTAAGTGTGTTGGGTAGTGGGAGGTCAGAGCTGTGAGGCTGGTTGATGTGATTCTGCTAGTGAGGCAAGCACACAGGCACACACAGTTGGTGTGTTTGTGTGTGCTTGTGTGTGCGTCTGTGTGTGGGTAAATCATGTCCCTGGCTTCACAGCTACGCAGGGCCACCATCTCCAACCCCATCACAGGAGTGCTGGAAACAGCGCCATACCGGATCAGCAAAAGGTAAGGCATAGCCAGGAGCTGCCAAAAGCTGAGAGGGAGGAAGTGAGATTTTCTCCTCCTTTTCCCTCAATAGCCCCTTTCACACAGCCTGTACAAGGCGAGACTGTTTTGTTTTTCCGGCATCAGAGGCAGTCACAGAGCCATAACTTTCTTAACGTAACCGTCCCACAGGCAGCTCAAAAGTGAAAAAAGCATTCCAAGTAGCCAAAGTTATTAATAACTTGCGTGCAATAGTCCACCTTCTCTTCCACTTGCGCTCTCCCTCTGTCAAACACACGCAACTCCAATGCTGTTGTGTTACACGTCAAATGCCGGAATTGTGAAGTCACACACTGGGCAGCATTAAGCCACCTTTGCTTGGTTCTGTGTGAATAAACAAAGCCAGCATAATGGCAGACCTTCATTGCCTTGTTATTGCTTAATATCAGTGTTAAAGGGGCTAACAACTTATCCCATTTCTTCTCTGTACTCCCGTCCATCCGTATCACTCTATTTCTTTGCCCTTCCAAAGCCTAAAGGCTTCTGAGCTGATGCTCAGAATGATCAAAGCTTTAACCAGCACATCAAAACATTTGTAGACTTTAATTGTTCAATAAAGCATGTTCCTTACAAATATATTATCTCATGGTGCTTTGACCAATGACACAGAAATCAGCAAAAAGAAAAGAATGCATCCTTACAACCAATTGATATTTATTTATTTGGAAAAAAGAGCCCTTTTGATTTTTTTAAGGATCTGTTGTGGATACATTTCTGCACAGGAGTCTGCTACAGAAAGTTAACATAGTTGAATTTTATGAGCCAGGAGGTGTATCAGAGGCACTCATTGATTCGCTACTAATACATTTTATGTTTTGAAATGGAATTAGTCTTTTTAGTAGGGATGCACCGCATCCAGATTTTTGGAGTTTGGCCAAATACCAAATCCACTGGTAAAGATTCTGCCGAAACCAAATCCCGAATCCTACTCCCATCCTCAGTCCATTAACACAGTAAACACATTAATGAAGTAAACAACGTCCACAGCAGTGTATTTTTTATTTTGTATTTTATTTAAAAATGTAAAAAACAAGTTTTTAGCTGTGACTGTTCTTCCTTTGCCATACCTGAAGTTGCTGCATTTCAATTTCTGCCCACAAGTTCCATTTTCACTTTCTTACAGCCTACTGCATTGAACGGTCCACCTATGTAAACACTTTCCTGTAACCAACGGCGGCGTCATTACGCCGACCAGCGTAGCGCGCGTAGTTTAAAACGTAGGGTTCTGTTCAGTGGGGAAAAGATCTAAGGTTCGGCAGAAACCGAACCCCGTCAAAAAGCCCAATATCCGGCTAAATCCAAAGACAAATCTTGGATTAGGTGCATCCTTGGTTTTTAGCATTGCCTCATGGAACACTCTTGGCTCTTCTTAAGAATAATATTGACAACTAGTGACCAGATCTGCTTATCTTTTCTCTCCCTCTTTCTTCCTTTTACTTTCCTTGTGCGTATCACATTCTATTATCCCTTTTTCCTTCCTTTATCTGCTTTTCCTCGACCTCCGTGTCTTTGTGCTTCTGGAACTACTGTAGTTAAGGCGAGCCACGGTGCATGACCCTCTAACTGGGAAACTTACCACTGCCCAGTACAGAGTCTCCAAGAGGTAAGGGGTCACAGGTTACTAGGAGGACCACAATACCTCCTCACTCATCCTTCTCTTTGTCTTTATCTTTGTGCCCCGGCTGAAACACTTACTAAGCTCTGCACCCAGTTAACACGATGGAAAAAAAGGAAGTGTTTTGCTACACCTGTAAAATTAACACTAGAGGAAGGTTTTAATTTGGTTTATGTAAAAACCTAAACAGATTTCTGCTTGAACACAGTTAAACATAGTTTAAACCTGAGTCCGATGAACAAGCTTAAAATCACAGATGAATGTATGCTGAAAACACGTGGCTGTCGTTGTCCTGCAGTTGTTGATGTTAAGAAAGTATCCCCCTGTAGTTAAAATTACTTCTCCACTTCAATCGGTATGTTGCCTGTTGTAAGTTAGACTTGCATCTCACCCTTAAAAATAGCAGGCTCGGCAGACCACCAAAACCTCCAGTTTTGATGGTTTTGCTGTTCTTGGTAATTAATGTTTGGGTGCAAGGGTGTGGTGTCACTTTGATGTTTTTAAACGTGTACCTGCTGGACAGTGTATTTCCAAATTCAGTGAACGTGATGTCATGGAGGGAACAGACGGATGAAGAGTTTGACCACTTTGTTAACTGGCTGTTAGACACATCAGGAACATAATTTGTTGGCTCACATTTGGTCCAGCATCCCTTCAAAAATATAACTTATCAGCCCAATAATTGATAAAAAAAACTGACAAATTTCTCTGTCTCCCCCATACATACATCTCATAGTGAATCTGCAAACATTTTCAGAAACATCCATCAGATGTGGGAGTGGGAGTAATTTATTGCTATAAGTTTTGTGGTATTTTAAACAATCCCCTAAATTTGAGAATGAAAATAAGAGCGGATGTCTTTGTCTGTCACGTCACATATGTATTGGTAACTTCACATAAATTGTATCCCCAAATATTTTATAATATGTGTTGTCTTTTTTATGGGTACTGTTCTTGTTTAATGCCAGACAAAAATGCCAATTTTAATTTGATGATGTGGTCTCCATAACTATAGTTCTGTCCTCAAGAGTTTATTGCCATGCTCGGCCCAGAGCTTATTTTATCAGGGACTTTCTAACTGGGGTGTGAGAGTTAGTGTGAAAGGCATGTGTCAGGAAAGTTAAATCCATGAAAATATTTTTGCAATAGTCCTCAACCAGACTCCTGTGTGAAATACACACATGCTCAAGTGTTTACAAAGTTTGAAATCAGAGCAACCCTAGACCCTGAGCTGATTGGAGATTCTAAATCTTGTGGCGGTTTCCTGTTTTTCATTTTCTTCATTCCTCCACTTCCTTTTTCTATTATCTAGTAGAGATGGTCCGATACCATTTTTTGCTTCCCGATTCTGATACTTGAACTTGTGTATCGGCCGATACCAAGTACTGATCCGAAACTAGTGTGTCCTATATTTTATTATGTTTTAACAACTGTATACTACCATCCCTGTATTTTAGGAAGTATCTGAGGCGATACCGATACTGGTATCGGTATTGGAACATCTCTATTATCTAGTTTAATGACAGACTTGTTGAGCTTTTGATGGCAACTTTTCAGCATGATGTGGCGCTCAATCGCTTATTTTAGAATACATCTTTACTACCATCTAGTGGACAAATATGTGCCTGACTAATATACTGTACCGCATGTTCCTCTCCTTTCTTAATTGTTGTGCTTTCCCACCTGTGTTCCAGTGCTTGGCTCACTGGCTATGAAGATCCAATGATTGATAAGATCAACCAGAGAATTGAAGATCTCACAGGGTTGGAAATGGACACTGCAGAAGAGCTGCAGGTAAAGAGTCACATCATTAGTTGAAGAACATTCAACACTATTTTTTCTCTTTATTTAATTTTACACTGCAAAATCTTACTGAATCAACATAGTTCTTATATAAATGTACTATACATTCTAACACTTTCCCTGCCCCTTTGTGTGTGCTTTTGGAAACATGATTTGTAGAGTTGTGAGATTTAAATCATAATTGTATTGATCTCTGTAGGTTGCAAATTATGGCGTTGGAGGTCAATATGAACCTCACTTTGACTTTGGGAGGGTAAGAGCCTTTGTGATTTCACACAAGTTAATTTCTCTAAATGTACATTAGTGTTAATATGGCAGGACATTAAACCTGGTGTTTCCTCTGTTTCCATAGAAAGATGAACCAGATGCCTTTAAAGAGCTGGGAACAGGGAACCGCATAGCAACATGGCTGTTCTATGTGAGTAAGCTCTTCCTAAATACACCTATAGACCAATCTCTCAAACTTGAACTTACACTGACCATGTCAGAAATGCTGGTGGGTCCACCTATACTAATGTGGAGCATAATTCTAGTCAGAATTCTAATGTGAAGACACTAAATATATCATGATGAACTGTGTGTATGAAAGGACTTAATGAAGTAATGGTGCAGCCATAAGAAAACATGGCATCATAGGTTTAAATAGTTCACTCATTACAAAACATTGTATTGACTTTTACTACACTGGTGTAAGCGCCTGTCCTAGTACAGTTTACAGTCAATTACACACACTTATTATTTACATACACATGTACATTTTAACAGTGGAGGACATAAACAGCATAGGCAAAAAAAGATGCAGCCATTTTTAAACTGAAAGCCAACATTACAGATAAAAAGCAAATAGTTGTTTGAAGTAACTTTAAAAATGTTTAGGGTAGGTTTAATAAAATGAGGCTTTTACCAGGCAGGACAATGCACTCTTTCACCCCATACAGATGTTACATTTGCTGGAAGGAAGAAGGATGGGACAAATAATACAACCGATGATATTTTCTTTAAACAGTGCCACAAAATACAATTTCAATATTCATTGGAAGCAGTTGAGTGATAAAATAGATTGTAACCACGCAGATAGCAATACATGTAGGACTGCAAAATGATTTGATATTACAAATAAAGACTGAACTGACTTTGACTCTCTGTTGTAGATGAGTGATGTAGCAGCAGGTGGAGCCACAGTATTCCCAGATGTTGGTGCAGCAGTTTGGCCCCAAAAGGTAACCGCTTATGTTTAACAAGTTAATACAATACATTTAAAGACTCAGTAGCTGTGTCTGAATTGGTCATATTCACACATTCCCAATGGCTTTTGTTTGTTTTGAATATAGTACACACTAAAAACATTAATCACCAACTAAATGAAATTGTGCAAAATGCAGCGAATGTTGTATTTGCCATCCAGTAAGGAGCAGTACCAATTAGTTGGCACATTCTCTCTCTCTCTCTCTTTCTATTTCTCTCTTTCTCTCTCTCTAAACAACGAAACCTCCTAATAGGGAAACCTTTCCAAGCAAAACTGGATCATGTACTATCAGCGAATATATATTTGTTCATTCGTTTTTCACAAGTCAACATACACTTCTCAGCATGTTTAACAATCTCACAAATGTGCATTTACATTGGACTTTTTCAAGAATCTTTGGGAATTCATTTAGCAGACTGAGGCAGACTTTTTGATATTCCTGGAGGGGGTTCAACGCTGCTAACCTTTGTTGTCTGTGGTTTGTGTGTAAAACAGGGCACTGCTGTGTTCTGGTACAATCTGTTTCCGAGTGGGGAGGGAGACTACAGCACCCGACATGCAGCTTGTCCAGTGTTGGTCGGCAACAAGTGGGGTGAGCTCTTCTTTGTCTGATTCTCTATAAAGACATGAGTAAATATCTCTTATGAGACCATAGGATTTGCTGAAGAGATTGTAACTTTAAAAGCTTAGTGGCATAACCTGGTTTTGACTTTATAAGAAGGGTAAACATTTGGACCGTTTCTAAACTAATAATAGGGCTAAATTAAGGTTATGATTATTATCTTTTTCTTTCTTTCCGTCTTTAGTATCAAACAAATGGATCCATGAACGGGGCCAGGAGTGGCGGCGACCTTGTGCCCTAAATGAAACTGAATGATGGAATAACAAATCCTCCTCATCACCTCCCTGGCCCTCTCTCTCCTTCCTTGTGAACGACCCAGGACCAAAGAACACTGCTGCAGATCACAGATGATACATATGAATATGTGGGGTCCAAACGGCTCACTCCCTCTTTATGAGTACTCCTTTTTTTGTTATGCTCTGAGCCCAGAGATTGTTTGGGTTAATGTCTAGCCCCTGGACAGTATTAGCATCGCTGTGACAAATAACATGTTCTTCATGTTGTTGAATGGTTTGGAAAAACACTCCTGCTCTTTTCACTCCCATGTGTCTGTCTTTGCACTCTGTATGAACTCTAGCTCTGTGATGAGGTTATCCTTCCGTAGTTCCTCTCTGCCAGTTGGAACCTTAAAGGTACAGTTTACATTTTTAAGAGGCCTGTCTATCACTGCATTAATTTCATTAACAGACCAATTCGGTGTACGGTTTTTAAGAAAATGAAATTATTTTTTTAAAAACAAGCAACTGAATTTCTTCAGGCCACCACACTAGTTCTTTGTAAAATTATATGAACCACCTTTAAAACAGTTTAATATTTTGTACTGGCTTATTATTCAAAGGGTTTTAATTAGCATACAGTAGGTTATTTTTTTCTCTGCTTCCAATAACTTAAAAGTAACTTTGGTTAAAAGAAACACTTTATTCCCTGTACGTTGTGTAACTATTCAGAACTGATTTATACTAGGTTACATGGCTACATCTATGCAGTACATTTTGACATATCCCATACCTTGTTGGTCTGCCTAAGCCAAGTGTTTGTCTTTTAACTCATTTGAATGGCCACACTATGATATATTGTTAAATATGTTCTATTTTAACATATGGTGTTTGCAAATGTATGGGCACACTAAACACCTGGACCCCAGACACAGTTTACCCCAAGTATTTGTTCATCCTTATTGTCCCAGTGTTGTGTAAGGACACAAATAACCATCAGCTGTCATTGAATTAGTAAGAGCAACAAAGGGACAGTATGTAAACATTAGGGGAAAAATGGGCTGGATACACCACATTGTGCTATAACAGATTTAAATACCCTTTTTTTTTATAGAGTGAATGATTCTGGTAGGCTTTCAATGGTGCCCAGTGCTTCAAATTAGTGTGAGGATATATGGGTTTTGAAGAAAAAACATTTTATTTATGTCACAAGCCAATTTTATATTGTTTTTTGTCTTAAATGAAAGTCTGAAATAGTTTTTTCTACAATAAAGACAGTTTTATTGCTCAAGTTAATACACTGTTCTGTTGCAGTTTGTGGGTGGATGGGTGGGTGGGTGGGTGTGTGGGTGATGGGGATTTTTTGGGGGAAGGTATGAAGGCATCACGTGGCTGTCCAGTACTAATGATACCGTCACTTGTTCATCTGTGGCAACCAGGGCCAGGCGTCTGTCAGGTCGGGAGGACAAGGGCAAGCGTGAGAGAGAGAAAGAGAAGAAGCAGCAGCTCAGTGAGACTGTCAGGGAACTATCCTGTCATCAGCATTACAGTCAATCCAGCTGTCCATTCGTAAGGACAAAACGCAGTTGAGTTTCAGGGGAACAGAAAGTATAACGGCACAATGATGATGACCCAGGTGGAAACCACAGTGCACTATGATAACGGCTATGAGGAGGAGTACATGCTCCAGGAGGATGAGTGGGACAGGGACATGCTACTGGACCCTGCCTGGGAACAGCAGCAGAGGAAAGTAAGTAAAAAAACAACAACAAAAAGCCCGTTTTATATGCTAAAACTAAATTGAGTCCTATATTTTCGCACTGTGATGGATACAAATGAGACAACTACAATGAAACTTGCACTGTCAGGATTACATTAGCAGTTCGTTTTTCAAAGTTCAAATAGTTTATATTTCCATATAGCGCTAATACTCTGAGAATTGGACATCCTAGTTTTAGACAGCTCTGTTTGTCTAGTAAGTAGACCATAGTAAGGAGTTGAACCTCCGGTTAATAGTTTCAAAGTAAAACACCTAACGTTAATGGCGAAACTAACGTTTCTCAGGAGCGTTGATTAAAAGTGTCAAATGAAAAATGAACTTGTTTCTTTTACCATGGACGCCAAGTTAATGAAACATTTGTATTGTACGTCATGTGATGTGTAACGTCATTTTGAGAAAGGTACAGCTGACTGTACAACGTAAATAAACCTAACTCGTTGAATTGTTCTACGCAAACTCACAAACTATTAACGTTAAAGTAGTTAGGTAAACAATGAAGTAACGACATCTATTTTAGCCAGTCTATCTGGCACTTACAACCTAACGTTAAGTTAGCTCATGAACTGCAGAATAGGAGATATCAGTCTACAGTTTAAATTGTAAGCAAAACTAAAAAAAATGTTTAAAAGGCCAATAGTGTATATTGTTCATGATTTTCTCATAAAATGCACATATTTTTTATAATGAGAGCTTCTGCTGTACTATCAATGTCAAGTTTGAAATTAAAGCTTTGTTGCCCCCCTAATTTGAAGGACAGCGTCACTTAACTTCCGGGATGGTTGTATTTAAGTGCTGCTGACTTGATGCAGCCGATTGTCTAGCCAGGGAGGGCGACTTGACGGACTGATGCGGTGGGTACCAGCTAACAATAGCTCTGCCTTCCAGCGGCTCTCCAGACTGCTGCCTCTCCACTGATACGTGCGGAATGCGAGCTGTCAACAGATGCTTCTAACACATGATGACGCTCTTGGGATTAGAATGGACGCTACATCTAATTTTAACCTCGGGACCAAAAGGCATTATAGTAGGGTTAATCCAGTGTCCTTGATGCGGAATTCTTTTGTTTATAGAAACCATACAGAAATATTGTACCAGCTCAACTCTAAATAGCCTCAGCCTCCCACACTATCAGTTGGTTTTAGGGCTTTAAAAGTTTGCTTGGGCCTTAAACTGCAACTCTTTGCACAACTGGAGGCCATCTGCTCCATGCCCATAACCTCCTGGCCCCCACAGGAATGATGACAAAACTGTATTATTGGTAACACAAGGCATTAATATGTCCCTGATCTGTATATAGAACTGTTTTTCCAGTGTTTATCTTTTTACTGATCATAATTTGGAGTCGACAAGTTGCTTATTGGAGAGCAGCTGTTCAAAATGATCAGTAGACACAAAGCACCAGTGATGGCTGTATGCAGTACAGCGGTTTAGAGTTTGTTTTTGGCATGGTGGGAGATGATGAAGTTGCTCTACGCCCAACCAGATTTTTATATATGCTACCTTTATACCCCCTGACTGTTACTTACAGTGAGCAGTATCAGAACCACAAGGCTTTTGTTTGGTCCATTAGGGCCACTTTTAGTCACCTTTTTTAATACTTTTCTCTAGTAGCTTTAGATCTATTATCTACCTCAAGCCCTGGTGCTGGCTAGTGGCTGTGGTTTCTTTAGTGAATAATATAATATGCTCTAACTTTTCAACATGTTAAACATTCAATTCTCATGTATTTTCCATCCTCCTTGACACATGCCTGTAACCTAGTGAGGCCCCAAAGGCATCAGTTCAGTGACATGGTTGGTCCTCGCTGGATGGGATTCATAAATATTTTTAGCTTTTATCGTCACTGGTCAGTAGTGCTGGAGTAGAGGGCTTAGAAAGTGGGCAGCATGGGTCTACGACTGGCTGAGTCAAATTTGGAGAACCAGCAGGTCACATTTGTTTTACATAAGGGCAGCGGTTAAATGTCACATACACACTCAGTGTGGAATGTGATGGTCTTTACTCTCAAGCCTGTAATATTCTGTTCTTGCACCGGCATCCAGAGGGGAAGCCTAAGTGGGTGGCTGGGCACCCATATACAGCCCTGCTGGGTACAAGGATGTCTAAGAATCAGGCTTGGTAAAAGTGCTAAAATATATTCTTCAAGTAACTTTTTTGAATTTATATATTAGCCCATTAAAATGACAGGTGTAAAAATACACTCATACAAAAGTTAAAAGAAGCTCACAAAATGTACAAAGTAAAAACTGCAGAGCAACTTTTTACAAAAATAAAACATGTTACATTTGTGTTAATTCTTTTTAATATAGGCCTATACGTTATGTTACTTACATTTCCTCCTATTTAAGGGATGATAACACAAATTCATTTCACAATTTTCTCAAAAATAAAGTGCCAAAAAGTGAATCCAAATGTGAAAGCAAAGCAAGCTTATGTATCCATTCTTTCCTGAAATAGTATTGACTACTAATAACTGTAATACATGTTTTAGAATGTGCCACAAGCATTATACTTTGATCACTGAATTTAACAGTACTTAAAAAAGTACAAGTACTCATTTGTTTTTGCGAGGGTTAAAAGGTCTAGCATTCCCTTAGCTTACAATAGACTATTTAAACACCTATACACATACAAATGTAATTTTTAGTTAATGATAGTAGCTTATTGAAAAAAATGTTTTTGTTGTGGTAGTAGTTGACATTCTTTATACTATGACAGACCCATTCATTCGCCCCTTTGCATATCCCTCAAATCCTTTAACAATAGAATCTTTAACCATGCTCTCATCCTTTATTCACGCCTGCCTGTCTTCATACCTCAGCATAGTAATGAGTGTGACCTGGAAGAACAGCATACATGTACTGTGATAAAGCTATCTCTCTGCAACTGTAACCAATCACACACAAGTGGCAAAAAAGTGACAGAAAGTGACGTGAGAGGAAAACTTCCTTAGTATCCACGTGACATTTTCACTCATGTTGACACAGCGAGACGTTTTGACGTTTTTCCTACCAGTCTCTTATCGTGAGGCACAGCAGAGCAGTCTAAATTTAACGCCTTATATCGGTCGGAATGTGCTCTGTGGTCGGCTCTGAGCTTTCATCCGTACAGTGTTGAGTGCCTGTGAACTATGTGGCTCGCTATTGACAGACTTTATAAAAATAGGAGGAGAAAGACAATGATCCTGTCTTAACATGATTTACAATATTTCAGTACCCCACATGGTTTTGTCCTGATGGTTGTGAGCTGTGGAAGAAAAAGTTGAAATTGGACACAAGTGGGTCACTGAAGGTTAATCTGAAAATGTAGCAGTGGTAAAAGAGGTTAACATCGATTTGGTAGTGAAGACTTGTTAAGCTGTTAGCTGCCTCAGTTTGTTTAGGTCTAGTGCAGAGAAGAATATTATGTTTGTAAGAAAATCTAATGTAATGAAGGTTTTAAGTCAAGTAACGTATAATGTAAAGATGAGCGGTATTTCTCCTTTTGTATTAAATGTGGTGCATCAACAGAGCTTCACAGAAGTGCAGGAATAACTGCAATTTTAATGTCCAGAATAATATTTGTATTTGTAACATTTCTATGGTGACATTTTATCAAATCCCATTTTAATGGACCTTGGTCTCCCTTTCTTGTTAGACCTTCACAGCCTGGTGTAACTCCCACCTGAGGAAAGCTGGTACTCAAATTGAAAACATTGAGGATGACCTCAGGAATGGACTCAAACTCATGCTGCTTCTGGAAGTTATCTCAGGTTAGATCACTAAAGGTTTTCACGTTTAGCAACATTTTCATCAACGTGGTATTCATTTTGCTATTAATGTGATATATTTGTTTCAGTTTGAGCACATATCTGACTCTGTCACATAATGTTCTCTTTGCAGGAGAGAGGTTACCCAAGCCAGACAGAGGGAAGATGCGGTTTCATAAGATTGCTAACGTCAACAAAGCATTGGAGTTCATCACGAGCAAAGGAGTGAAGCTGGTCTCCATTGGAGCTGAAGGTACCCAAAACACAGAGTACTATGAATGATAATCTGACTTTATTTTTCACTCTAGAGCAAAGTGATGGCAACAGGTTGTTTGCCTTTCAGAGATTGTGGACGGTAATGTAAAGATGACACTTGGAATGATCTGGACTATCATCCTCCGCTTCGCCATTCAGGACATTTCTGTAGAAGGTGAGATAATAAAATCCAAAGAATCCAAATCTAGTTTTCCACAGACATAGTGTCCACTGAATCTAAACAAAGAACGTATACTATGTTATCCCTACTATGAAACCATTTCCTATGAATTCACTTTCTACTCAGAAACATCTGCCAAGGAAGGTCTTCTCCTGTGGTGTCAGAGAAAGACTGCCCCCTACAGAAATGTCAATGTTCAAAACTTCCATGTCAGGTAAGTTCTACACATCAATTACTGCTCATTTCATCTTAAATGCTGTTTGGTTATAGCAATACTTTTTTGATCGATAGCTAATCTAGGTAGTTCTCTCATTTTATACAGCTTTATTTCAATTGACCATACGAAAATATGTTGTAGCAGTAGATATTACAGTAATATGGAGTTTGTACAGTGAATAAACTCATCTGATAGCTTTACTAAGTTCTTCCTGAGGTGGAGTTTAAACAATACAAAATATCTAGACTTGAGTATGGCATCAGCAAATTGCTGCCTCCAAGTGCTGTTCTACATCTGATAGTTACTGCTATAACTAGACTCCAGAGCATCTCTGCGTCAAGTTAAGCAAGTTACCTTTTTGAACTGACATGTTGGTTTTCTCTGCTCTTCGGTTTGTGAAGCTGGAAGGATGGCCTGGCCTTCTGCGCCCTGATACATAGACACAGACCTGACCTCCTCGACTACTCTAAGCTCAACAAGGTGTTGTGTGGTTTCTCTTGTAACCAGGATGCTGTGTTTCAGCCCCAAAAACTAACATGACTGATTTCCATAAAATTAACATCTCTGTCACAGTGTGAGCTGATTACAACACATACTGAACTCAGTACAATTTTTATGTCTCATGATGTGTTGACTTGTTGCCTGAGAAAAACTAAATTATATCTAGGACTGTATGCTATCTGAGCCATTTCCTCTGCTACTAAGTTACTTACAGGGTTCACCTGGTTGCTTGTTTGACTGAGTTATCTGGGAAAAGGGTGTTTGATCCAGAGATGATTACAAAATGAGCTCAAAATAGTTTGTTGGGCACTTTTAATACTATTCATGGCACTTTTAGGTACACATAGAAATATGTGTCATTTAATAGGACCAGCTCCATGGTGTTTACAGTGTAAAGTATTTAAGGCAAAGTAAGCCGTCCATGGGTTGTCGTAGGCGGAAACATTGTGCAGTATTGTTTGCTGCAGATGAAACAGTGTGTTATTTGGCGAATGTATATAATAATTCTTTAATTTATGGATGTGTTTCGTCTTCCCAGCATGATGTTTTATACCAAGTGCATTCATTTAGTCTCATATCATGATTCAGTATTCTAAATGTGGTACACAACGTTAGCATAAGCATAAATTGCTATTGTCTTTATCCCACTGTGCCCAGTGATACACATGTACAGTACACCAAGGCTTTTTTGGCTGGTTTTGGCACTTTTCTCATCCAACATACCAGTGTGTGCATTTTTAAGGACAAAGAAATCCACTGCTCATTTAAACGCTTTGTGTTTAAAGAATGGCCAGGATTGTCCGTGTTTAAATTTAAACAGGTGAGGGCCTCAGTGAGCCATGCTGCTTGTTTGCAGAGCTAGAGAGCCCAGCTGACAGCCCTCCAGTGTTTGTCAAGCAATAATAATGCAACGCACCCTTTCCCTTCTGGAAGAAGAGGCTGCCTTAAATATCCCTGCAGCAGCCAGACAGCCATCCCCTCTGGTTACTGCAGGGATATTTGAGGCTTCTCTTTTACACTGACAATTCAGTTAACAATAAAACTGCAAGTTGGGGGCAGGGCGCAAAAACAACAATAGAGGTTTTGGTGTGATTTGAATACTAAGGTATAATTAAGGTTTTATACTGCAAAGAAATAGTTCATGGCCTACTAAATCAGACTTTTCACGAGAAAGTGGAATACTAAACTGAAATAGAAACATTTACTTACTACTTTTACATTTACTTTTACCAATTTTGGCCCAATAGTGTATAGTAGGGGAATAGCCACAGAAACATGAGCCTAGTCGCTGCAGAGCTCAGGCTTAGCTTTACCTCTGCTACTGTCCATGATGTCATGTTGTGTTCCCCAGTTAGAGGCTGTCGGTCCTCATGAAAGTCAGGAAGATGTCTAGGGTACTGTGATATTTATCAGTAAAATCTTGGTAAGGATGGTGTGTCGATTTTCATGCTTAGGGAAAGGGCACTCAGGGTAAATATGAGTGATGAGCCACACACACACACAAACACACACACAATTGACCATATATATATATATATATATATATATATATATATATATATATATATATATATATATATCTTCTGCTTTTTTTCATTCTTTAAATCTCTTTGACTCTTTGACATATTCACACACTCTGTCACACCGCAAATCTTTAGTTCTGCTCATGTTGCCAGGACAGAGTTGCATTGTGCGCCAGTCAGCTGTTGAGTCTGGCTCCAGGTGAGCGTGTTTGTTAAGCTTGCAGTGTTACAGCCTGCCGAGGCAGCTCTGGTCAGGGGCGTGCACACAAACACACACAGAGGTATTGGGGTATCCTTCTATCCTTTTATCCATCCCTGCATCCCGTCAACATTTTACCACCCTATCCACCCGTCTATGTGTCCTGCACTGGATCTGTGAGCAGCTGGCCCTGTCATGTAGTGTGCTAGCCCCCCAACTCCCTCGTGTACCTTTATGGAACAGCGGTACAGAGATAGGGACAATAGCGGCAGCGGGATCCCTTTACACTATTGCACTCTCACTGATTGTGCCATTAGCAGGAATGAGTTCACCATCAGCTGTTGGTTTAATGCACCACTCCCAATTGTGTGAACACTTGGTTTCCCATGTCAGAGTCACTTTTGTGTAGATCTGTCATTTCAAGATATTGGATGTATATTGTAGGGGGTTTTCTCTGTTAGTAGTAATTTAATATTATAGTCATTCAAGTAAATTTTGAAGTAAAGATAACTAACATTTGCTGGTTATTGATTCATAAATGTAATGATTTGCTTGCCTTTGTCATCATCTCTCATTTTAAATACAGTCATTGTAATAATCATGTGATCTAATTGGTAGTTGTTGTTAGATAAAAGCCCAACATGTACGATACCTCATTCTTGTTATAGATTTTGGAAATTATAATAAACAAATGCTTTTTCCAATCTGACTGGTTTTATGGTATTGATCAAACTTCAATCATCAAATAAGGAAAGTTTCTTAAAAACACATCCAGCTCATGAAGTAAAAAAAAAAAAAAGTACAAATTATTCTTTAGGTTTTTGTGCTCTCTCAAGTATGAATTTATAATAAACAAGTGCCATTAAGTTAATATGCACGTACAGTAGGTGATCAGGAAGTATGATGTGTCCACCATAGCATTGAGGTCAGCATGGTGGCATTTAAAGTCCAGCATTGCTGTTCAGTGATGTAGAATTGTGTTTCTGTATTTAGGATGATCCTCTGGGGAACCTGAACCTGGCTTTTGACATAGCCGAGAAACACCTGGACATTCCCAAAATGCTGGATGCAGAAGGTAATGTTAAATGGAATAGGAGTACCCAATATGAGTTTTCTGATTAAAAACACTCTGATATACTGTTGAAATATGGGTTTTTAATTTGAACTTCACTATGTGTGTATGAGGAGATTTTATCTGTTGGAGGTCTATTTGTGTTTGCAATGTTTCAGTTCTAAATCACACTTGAAGAAGACTTAAATGGATGTGCTGCTTCTGTCGCCTTCCATTCTTCAAAATTAATGTTTCTGCTTTTTTGATTTTGCACTTTTTTCTTCCTTTCTACCACCTTGACCTTTTCCTCGCTCACGCTGCAATAGATATCATCAACACCCCCAAGCCTGATGAACGAGCTATCATGACCTATGTGTCCTGTTTTTACCATGCTTTTGCTGGAGCTGAGCAGGTATAGTGGTCGAACATATCACCTTACCAATTTCTATTTTTAGACATTGTCATTTTGATCAACAAATGAATTGCAAGAATATTTGTTTTTAGAGTATTTGAATCAATTAATAGGGGGTATGGCCCACTGTGTTACTTTGCTGTTGTAATTACATTATATTCATACCCTGTGTTCTCAGGCAGAGACGGCTGCCAACAGGATCTGTAAGGTGCTCGGTGTAAACCAGGAGAATGAGAAACTGATGGAGGAGTATGAGAGACTGGCCAGTGAGGTAATGCATGATTTGAAATTGAATTAAAAGATATTCTTTTGTATGATGATGACACATTGTGCAATGGAATCTTTGATTTGTCAAAGCTAAATTAAACTTTGGACCTTTGGTGAATAATGGTATGTACAGTACACATTACACTAAAGTGTGATCTCTGCCTCTTACTCAAAACTAGTTAAGAGTAAAAATAAAACGTCTTTTTTTCCTCTCACTTGTGTATCCTATTTCTCTGATAAGCTGAGACCTATCTGCTTAAAAAAACAATAATTCACACAATCTTCCTGACACACTTCTATCTTAATATGGGGCTTCCTTGCTTCTCCACTTACTGTATATTCCCATGTTGTCCTTTTGTTTCCCAGCTGCTTGAGTGGATTCGCCGGACTACTCCCTGGCTAGAGAACCGAACCCCAGAGAAGACCATGGCGGAGATGCAGCGAAAGCTGGAGGACTTCAGGGACTACAGACGCCAGCACAAGCCCCCGAAGGTGCAGGAAAAGTGCCAGCTGGAAATTAACTTCAACACCCTGCAGACCAAGTTGCGCATCAGCAATCGCCCTGCCTTCATGCCTTCTGAGGGGAAGATGGTATCTGTAAGTCCAAATTCTTCCACAGCCAATAAGTGTTTGGGATTGTGCGAACCACACAAGTACTTTAAAGGAGACATTTTAACAGGATAAAGGAGTAATAGAGGATGATTTGTTTTACACTTTGTTTTGCAACTTCAAATAATATGTATCATGGACATTTCTTATTTGCCAGGGTGGACTAATTTGAAAACATCTTAAGTGAGTTTTAACTGTGGTTTTCATTGTGCTAAGGACATAACCAGTGCATGGCAGGGGCTGGAGCAAGCAGAGAAAGGCTACGAGGAATGGCTCCTTACCGAGATCCGAAGGTTGGAGAGGCTGGACCACTTGGCTGAAAAATTTCGCCAAAAGGCCACCAATCATGAGAACTGGGCCAGCGGTCAGTTGTAGTTGTACATAACTGTCTGCATGCTTGCTTTTCTATCTGTTAATCCTGTTTATCTACAGTCATATGTATTCCTACATCAATTCAGTGTTTCCTGTGATTGCATTTTTTTTTTTTTTAGATTTCTTCCTAATCAGATTTGATTGTAGGTTTTAGAGTCTGTCCAATGCAATCAGGTCATTTTCTTTATCTGCAATGACCAAATAAGAACTGCATTTAGACCTAACCTACTAAGCATCTTTCCCTCTCTTAACTCATCCCCCTTTCTCTCTCTCTTTGCATATGTGTGATATTCAGGTAAAGAACTGATCCTCTCCCAGAAGGACTATGAAACAGCCACCCTGATAGAAATCAGAGCATTGCTTCGAAAACACGAGGCCTTTGAGAGTGACTTGGCAGCCCACCAGGACAGAGTGGAGCAGATTGCCGCCATTGCACAGGAACTCAAGTATGCAGTCCTCATAGCAGACGTTTGCAATCGTGTGTCATGGAGGCCCAGGGATATGTTTTTTACTCCTGCAAAACAGGGGGGGCTGCTAATATAAAAATCAACTAATGCAATTTTTCTGTATCTCTTTTGTAAATATTACTTTAATAGTATTTTGGCTTTATACACTGTTTAACTTACAGGGGTGATTGTCTGCATAAATGGTGGATAACAAGCAACAAAGGGCATGAGCACAACACTGCTCTCCCATTCAAAATGCTGTTGTCAAATGGTCCCCAAACCATCTGTTGCATTTGCTCACATTTAAAAGAGTAGAAGAAAAAAACAAGTAGTGCAGAAAACATTTTGGAACAATATGAATTTACTGTTTCTTAAATGTGATTTGCATGTGAGATGGTTTTGAACCACTAGGAAAAGGTATTCATTAAAATGACTTCAAGCCTCTCCTCTTTAGTTAGCAACCTGTCGTTAAAAGGTTGAAGGGTGTGGTTCACACATTCACAGGAATGCTGACATTTTCAAGCAGCAGTAAATGATGAACACCTGTCCACCATTACCTTCTCAGTCTGGGATTGGCTACAGAGTACTTCCTCTTTCATATTTAACCCGTGCTCAGAGAGGAAGATACTTCAGCTGACAATCAAATGGCAACTTGGTTTCTTACAAGGTATGGGATGGTTAAGCTACAAAGTTTGCGTGTTCTTTTTCTATTCATGGCTCATTTATTTTACTGACATTTTTGACCATGCTGTTTTCTTTTACAGTCTGTTAATCGTCCTTGCACTTTTAAACAGAAATGTCTGTTTTCCTGCTGAAAAAGGTAGGACTATTACTTCATTGAGACTACCAATGTACTTGAATGCTTACAAACTTGAGTTGATTGTTAGCACACCTTCTTGGGTGTATTGACTTCTACTATGCTATTTGTCCACACAGGCTGGAGCCAGCATGATCCTTATGAGGGCAGTTTCTCTAACATGGAGAGTCCTGACTTCAATGATGGCTCATCCCAAGGTGCTCCTGCACATCTTTCTATTGTGAGTTACCCTGCTGTCCCATTCCAGTCTGAATCCATGGAGAAGGACGTGGCTTCTAGTCCTGGAAGCTATGCAGCAAGTCACAACCCCATTCCAGTTATGTCTGGTGACACTTCATGGTATGCTGCTCCAGGTTGGGGTACTGTCCATGAGTCTTTGACGGCCTACACCACATCCAGAACATCTCAGGCCACACCTGACGTTGGCCTCCCCCCTCCACCGCTTAGTTCAGCAAATGAGCCAGACCAATATGAAGCAAGCGTGGATCCCGGAAACTGGGAATGGGAAACTGAGGAGCTACGCTATCAACTGCCAGTTCCTACATATCCAGAACTTAGCTTCCAGCCTGGGGAGTTGCATCTGTATTCTTCAGTCCTTGAGCATGGAAATGAAGAACATGACACGGAAGAACAAGGTTTCATGCCACTGCCTCCCTATGCCTTAATGCCACAAGTATCTTCAACTGCTTCCACATAACAAGAAGGTGACATGCAGCTAGTTCCACAAGAGCTGACACCAGTTGGCCAAAGCCAGTACCACTTATTGACTGGCTTGCTTCCTCCTGGAGAATACTTACTTGAGTCAACTATGAAGAAGGCTGAGACAAATTGGATGAAGCTCAAAATCCAGTAACTCCCAAATGGACTAAAGCGCTTCAGGAATATATCAAACGTTTAGCTGGACTTCACAACTTGAAGTGAATTTGTATGCTCAACAACATATTGAGGACTGCTGTTTGACACTTAATAAAACCTAAATGAATATTAATGTAGTCTGTCTTTTAATAAGTGGAAGGATTTGGCTTACACTTAAAGAGAAATTGGGCTACTGTAGCTTAAACCACTTAGATTTTTCTTCATGGCCACACTAATTTATATTCCCGTTTTCATATTATACTGGCTGCATGTCAGCAGCCAAAGACAAGGGATGCAGTTACGCTTTAGACCGGGTCAAGCTAATGTAGGGTAAAAGCAAGCAATCTAATCATGCTTTTCAGAACCCACAATAGACAAAATTAAACCTCAAAGTTCCCTTATTTAGTAGCCACAAGTTCTATTAGCTTTTATATATTGTATTGATTCACTTGGCTTAAAGTCCCTAGTGCTATAGACTTTGCACACATTGAAGTCTACAAGAATCTTGCAGACTTGAGTGTGTAAAGTATTTCACCCTAAAGTGTGAAACATCCTTTATGTAGCTACATAAAGGTTTTATTTTTTTTGGGGGGGGCTACTATGGTGAGCTTACAGTTTGCACTTCAATCAAACGGTGTTGCCCCGGTGACAGTCTTATAATGCGCTGGGTTGGGTGCAAAAAACGCACACTGTTTTCTATCTGGAGTTAGGCTTTGTTTTGCTTTTAAATATATAAAGGCACATCCATGGTGAATCGATGACAGTTGATCTCCTTTCCACAACTAAAACTGCTTCTTAGATTTTTTTTTTTTATATATATTTTTTTCCCCAGTGAGCTGGACTATCATGACGTGGCTGCTGTGAACCAGCGCTGCCAGAGCATCTGTGATTTGTGGGACAAGCTGGGGACTCTGACTCAGAAGAGGAGAGAGGCATTGGAGGTGAGGCCAGCATTCAAGTTTGGTATCAGTGACTTAATGACTTAGCAGTTTAAAGGCATTGATATCCACTTTACCATTTTTATCATAGGCTTAAAGTGTTTTCTTCATTATAGCTTGAGTTCCTAAAACTTTGGGATTTCTTTTCTTTGCATATCTTAGGATAAATTAGTAAGTCCCCACAAGAGTGTGCTAATGTTACTCACAGACTCTAATAAAAAATGAACTTTCATCCAAAACCAACTTGATCAAAATGTCAATGTAAGCACATTTAGTTGTCTGTCAATGACATCTGAACAGTGAACTGGTTGAAGAGGAGAGATAATTGGATCCACTCTAAAATCCCTGACCCAGATAGGATGGTAAAATGGGAGGGTGGAGGGGATCAAGGAGAAATAGATGCAAGAGTCCTGTCCAGGAAGCGACTGGCTGAGAGCCCACTAGCCATTTCCTCTGATCCATGCTGGCCATTCCAGACCTGCAAATGTGTGAGGGCTGTGGAAAAGGGCCAAGGATTAAGTCTGAATGACAGGGACAGAGGTCTGTTTTCTATCCGTCTCCCACTCCCTGCCATCCGCTGGCTGCTGATGGGAGGGATTCAGACAGGAACAACCAAGCCAGAGTTGGGGGTCAACAGGGCCATACCAATGCTATGCACCCTTGGATTAGTCATCAGAACAGGTGAGGGGATGTTTGTTTGAGATTTGTAAGATATGAAGATGACGACTCAGGGCAGAGCCTAATGCTGAGCTATAGGTTTGGATGTGTTGGGGTTTTCAGGATTTAAAAAAAATAAGACGTGTTATCTTGATATCCTCTCAGCGAACAGATAAGCTGCTGGAGACTATTGATCAGTTGTTTGTGGAGTTTGCCAAGAGGTCGGCTCCTTTCAACAACTGGATGGAAGGAGCCATGGAGGATCTGCAAGACATGTTCATAGTGCATACTATTGCAGAGGTCCAGGTAGGCTTACTAACAGCATTGTAGACTTACACACTTACTGCTATTTGAGAGATTCTACTCTTATTTCACAGTATTGCTGCTGTTGAAAGTTCAATTAAGATTAACCTGCGCCTAACTTTTTTATGATTGGATGTTTAATGTTATATAGTGAGTAATGTTGGTAGACCTGTTACACATTTTGACAAAATGGAATATTGAATACAATTTCAGGACTTCCCTTTTCCCATTCCAGAGTCTAATCGCAGCTCATGAGCAGTTCAAAGCTACTCTTCCTGAGGCCGATGCAGAGAGACAGGCCATCTTAGGAATCCACAATGAGGTGCAGAAAATTTCCCAGAGCTATGGGATCAAGGCCAATATTATCAACCCATACAGCACTCTCACAACTGAAGAGCTTCTCAACAAGTGGGAAAAGGTAAAACTCACTTACAGACTTGTATATTGAGGAATACAGCCATTATTATTTAGAAAGTGGCTCTCTGGCTATTTAAAACCAAGAATTATGGAACAAGGAGTGCAATATCTACAGTACATCTACGTAAAAAAAGTGCTGTTATGTTTTATCACTGGATTAACTCCGCACCCACCCAGTATGAATCCAAAACATATTAGAATAATTCTGTTTAATGTTGATGACCCTTTTTCAGGAAGAAATAAGACATAACACACTCAAATCATGAGTAATCCTTGAAGACTGAGTGCTGGATCCTTAACGTAGATAATAAAAAAGGAAAGATGAGGATAGCTCTGCACTTTGACTTTTTAATATTGCCAAATGGACGTTTCAGGCAAGATGCCCTTCTTCAGCATACATTCTGGCAATTTCACAGTTAATATACACAGGTGGAGTTAATTATAGGGGACCGTAAACAAACCAACACAACAAATCCATCCCAACAGTGGGAGCCACAATCATTCTGTCTCATGATGTACGATACTAAAACATGAAAAGCCAAGCCACGCATATATTCACGAAACAAGTGAATGAAAGCTCCTCATTCATCCTAATGGGAATGAGGCTATCAAGGACGTGTGTCTAATACCCCTCCTTTTGGAGAGTTCTGGCCCTATTACCACCTCTCCATGGTATCGTCACTGTCTCAATGCCCATGTAGTGTAGTTCACTCAAGCTGTGGTTCTAGTGCCTAGCTCCCGATGATTTACTATGATTTCATTAGAACACTTAGGTTCACAGAACTGGGTTTTTAACTCTTGTTTTGTTTTCCCAACATAATAAAAAATTACATGGATATTTTAACAGGTAAACCAAAAAATTAATGTGATTCTGCTCCTAACCTTGATGTCAGCACCAGCCTTGGGATGAATTGATTACTCCTTGTTTATAGAATAGCAATGTATACAATTATGACAAGGAGAATTCACTCTAGCTATCCAAGACAGAAAATGAGTGGGGCCTCTTAGACAAATCTGATTTTACTAGGTAGTTGTGTAAGATGGAAGATATTCTCTTCTTATAAAAAAAAATATCTGAGCAGAGTTTGTGTTTGACTTAACTAACACATATGCGGATACAAATGCAAGACATTGAAAGGAGTAATCTAAAGACCTAGATACCTCTTCTCAGGGTCTTGCATTTAAGATGTATGTGCATCTGTGTGTTTTCTAGGTGAAGATGCTAGTTCCTCAGAGAGATGGTGCCCTTCAAGAGGAGATGGCACATCAGCATGCCCATGAAAGGCTGAGACGACAGTTTGCTGCCCAGGCTAATCTCATTGGACCCTGGATACAAACCAGGATGGAGGTTAGACATACAGGCTTCATACAGAATTTGATAGTTATCTCATCTAATTAAATAAAGACCTGAAATGGATGATGATTATATTAAAATGCATTCCACATAAGGAAGGTACACTGGTGGGGTATGGCCTGATGATGAAGATAATTGAATAATGCAAAGTATTATTATACACACAAATTATTTCTCAATAAAATGCTATATTCAATTAAATTTTATGTATAGTATCAATTCATAACTAGAGTTATCTTGTGACACTTTACAGATAGAGCAGGTCTAGACCACATCATTTACAAGGACCCAACAGTTCTAGTAGTTCCCTCCAGAGCAAGCAAAATGGGTGAGGAAAAACTTCTGGTTGGGTTGAAATGAATAGTGGCAATAACAGTCACAGTAAAAGATAATGGAACAGTGGCTAAAAACAAGTAGTTTGTAGTTCATGGCATAACAGGGCACTGCACTGCAGAGCGTAGTAGGATGTAACAGGATATTGCAGGACGTGTAACAGGACCATGGCGACAGCTGCAACCATGATTCTGGAGCCTCCCTGATCCAAGGAAATATGCTGGGGGGAAAAGAACATAAGGACTCCGGGGAATGACTCCCCAGAGCTAGGTTAGTAACAGGCATTTCTGGGACATGGATGTACACAAATGGAAAGATAAAGGAGAGAGGAGCTCAGTGTGTCAGAGGAAGTCCCCCGGCAGTTACAACTATTACTAATACAGCATAACTAGGAGAGACAGGGTAAAGAGAGGAGGCTGGTCAAGCTGTACTGCCCTGCCTCTCTAATTTTATTATATGGTAGATGAATCTAACGACTATGACAAGAAGCAGGTGGGCCAGGTTAGGATGCTGCGACTCCTCACTCCCTAACTATAAGCTTTATCAAAGAGGAGAGCTTTAGGTTTACTCTTAAATGTGGTGACGGTGTCTGCCCCCCGAACCCAGATAGAAGCTGATTCCACAGAAGAGGAGCCTGAAAGCTGAAGGCTCTGGCTCCCATTCTACTTTTAGAGACTCTAGGACCACAAGTAACTCTGAATTCTGGGAGTGTAGTGCTCTAGTGGGACAATAAGACACTAAGAGCTCTTCAAGATAAGCTTGACCATTTAGAGCTTTGTCGGTCAGGAGAAGGATTTTAAATTCATTCCTGGAATTTACAGGAAGCCAATGCAGAGAAGCTAATATAGGAAAAATATTATCTCTTTTCTTAAGTCTTGTCAGAACACACGCTGCAACATTTTGGTTGAGCTGGAGAGTCTTAAGGGACTTATGTGAGCATCCTGATAATAAAGAATTACAGTAGTCCAGCCTGGAAGTAACAAATGCATGGACTAGTTTTGAGACAGGATGTTCCTAATTTTGGCAATGTTACGAAGGTGGAAAAAAGGTTGTTCTTGAGGTTTGTTTTAGATGGGCGTTAAAGGATATATCCTGATCAAAAATAACTCCTAGATTGCTGACAGTAGTGCTGAAGGCCAGGGCAATACCATCTAGAGTAGCTATACCCATAGATAATGAAGTTTGGAGGTGTTTAGGGACCAGCACAATAACTTCAGTTTAACATCAGAAAATTGTAGGTCATCCAGGATTTTATATCTTTAATGCATGCTTGAAGTTTAACTGACTGGTTTCGTCTGGCTTGATTGATAGATATAATTGGGTGTCATCCACATAACAATGAAAGTTGAGTTTTCCTAATAACATTGCCTAGAGGAAGCATATGTAAGGAGAAAAGAATTGGTCCAAGCACTGAGACTTGTGGAACGCCATGGCTAACTTTAGCGTACTTGGAGGATTTATTGTTAACAAATTGAGATTGATCGGATACATATGACTTAAACCAACTTAGTGTGATTCCTTTAATGGCAACTAAATGTTCCAGTCTCTGTAACAGTCAGTTAGGTCATTTGTAATTTTCATCAGTGCAGTCTCTGTGTTTTGATGCTTTCCAAATCCTGACTGAAAGTCCTCAAGTAAACTATTGCTATGTAGAAAATCACATATCTCCTGACAGAATTTACTCCTACAGATAAATGGCTTTTTGCAGTATCAGTTAGCAAACCATCTGATATTTAGACCAGCACTGTATGATATATGAAGTTGACCTGGTTTGTTATTCTAACAGGAGATTGGGCGCTTCTCCCTGGAGATAGGAGGTACCCTGGAGGACCAGATGACCCAGCTGAAGCAATGTGAGCACGTCATTGTTGCTTACAAGCCTAACATCGACAAGTTGGAGGGAGACCACCAGCTTATCCAAGAGTCCCTGGTGTTTGATAACAAACACACCAACTACACTATGGAGGTATACGGCAGTGGCAAACATGACTGCATGCATGTACAGTATTTGCAAACACATACAAAAGCTCTTAAATAAGACACTTGAAATTATACATTAATAAGCATATATTTAGATATACACTTTTTAAACATGTTTTAAACTGCTCAAGATGTGTCTTCTTTGGGTAACATGTCTGTCTGTCACCACATCAACAGCATATCCGTGTCGGGTGGGAACTGCTCCTCACAACCATCGCCCGAACCATCAACGAAATTGAGACCCAGATCTTGACCCGGGATGCCAAAGGCATCAGCCAGCAGCAGATGAATGAATTCAGATCCTCTTTCAATCACTTTGACAGGGTACACCTCTCTACCATTTCACAAACTGGAGTCTCTTTTGTGTGATTTGAATGACTCATCTGAAGCAATCAGAGTGATTCAGAAGCAAAGCCGGGGTTGTGGTGGTAACCCTGTATTAAGAGATAGTTACCCAAAATACCTCCCTAGAGTGGTGTTTGTGTGCAAGAGGATGAGTTCTGACTAAAAGCAAGAACAGTGTTCAGTAGCTGACTTTACATTTGACCTAAAGCGTTTCCTGGTGCAGAGGGTGAATGAAAATTTAACAAGCCTACTCTGGTCCTCAAAGATGATCACAAATAATGCACTATAAAAACAAGAGCTGCTATTATACTGTATAATGTTATGGCTCATAAGAATACAATAACAATTATAGTTTTTAAGAAAGGGAATTGATGGTTTATCCAAGTATACTGTTTTATGTATTTAAACTACATTACATTTGTATTTTGGGATTCCACATGCTGACTATGTCTCACCATGCCAGAGTAACAGCATGGATACTACACCTGCCAAATACAAACTTAAAAAAATATTGCTATGTACTAATGTCTCAGATAAGAACATTGGGGGTTCTTTGCATACCACTTTTGTAAGGCACAGTTGTAGTGTCTGCATGCAAGTACTGTATTTGTGGGAAAACAATTACTACTTGAGTTTTGAAGCTCTCAGAAATCAGGTTTCATGAAATCTTCTTTAATGTATTATCTCATAAACTGAAAGATTAGGGGCCTGAAGTTGAAATAATTTCTCTTTTTTTAATCACAGTGCAAAACATCAGCTTGTCAGTGTCGGATTTGGAAAAAGTTTGAAATTGCATGTGTTTAGAATTTACAATATTGCTGTTATGCTTGATGCTATATTGGCAAGCATGTTGTACTGAAAATGATGCACTTGGTTCTGTAATTTTCCCTGACTCTACTTTTACTTCTTTATTTTCTTTATGGTGAACCTGAAATTTGGCTTTCGAATGTAGAAGAAAAATGGAGCAATGGAAACTGATGACTTCCGAGCCTGTCTCATCTCTATGGGTTATGACTTGGTATGTTTTAAATGTTGGTGGGTAGATTCGACAATGTTACCAGTATTTTACACACATACTGTACAAACTTTTTATTCTACACCCATGCATATCTCAGGGGGAGGTGGAGTTTGCCCGTATAATGATCCTGGTGGACCCCAATGGTACTGGAAACGTCTCCTTCCAGTCTTTCATTGACTTTATGACCAGAGAGACTGCTGACACGGACACTGCCGATCAGGTTGTGGCATCCTTCCGGATCCTGGCAACTGACAAGGTTTGTGTTAGTGTGGCTTACTGACATACAGGCAGATTTTCTAGAACAATACTAATCTACACTAGTCATTGTTTTCAAGTATTTGCCATTGCGTTGATTTATGATTTACAATTTTGTTCATGATCCTAAAATGGAAAAGGGCATGAATGTTTCTGGAAACATGTCTGAAGTGAATTTCCTCTCCATAGCCCTACATACTAGTGGAGGAACTGAGGAGAGAACTTCCCCCAGAACAAGCAGAGTATTGCATCATGAGGATGCCGCCTTATACCGGCCATGGAGCACCACCAGGAGCACTGGACTACACTGCCTTCTCCACGGCCCTCTATGGAGAGAGTGACCTTTAACCAACTAGACTACGAAAGTTGGATAAAATATTTTGAATTAAATGTGTTTGTGACCATGCCCAGTTTTGGTAGTTTTCTGACATTAGACTGGCTATAATCATGCTGAGCATTGTCAATTGTCTTAGTACTCTTCTCTTGAATAACAATTGCCTCCAAAACAAATAGAAATTGTCACTTCAAATTGTGTAAAACAAGGCATTGTACATTTAGTCTTTTGTCTGGCAGAAAGTAGGGTTATGTGATGAAAGTAAAACTAGAAGAGAAATTTACTCAATCAAAAATACAGATCACTTGGTAATATGCCAACAGATCATGGTGTTTCTGTAGTTTGTCAGTTGAAAAGGCCTTTTTTGTTGAGCAGTGTCATGTTGTTTTTATGTTTCTTCAGTGCCTTGTTTTGGGAATACAGTCTACGGATAAGGCATTTTGAGGTGCTATACAGTAAATAGTTTGCAAAAGCAATTTTAGACCCACTGCCATCCAACAATAAACAGTGTAAAAAAAAAAAAAAAAAAAAGCTCCCAAAAGGCTTAAAACATACAGTACTGAGGAAAAGAAGTGGGGAAACCACATGAATCAAAAAGTCTACAATTGCTTAGCGGTTTAAAAAGGCTGATAACACAGATGAATAAATGTGCCGTACTCATGAGTATAGTGTTTTTACATGAAACATTTTTTCAGGCTGCAACAAACATTCATTCTTACATGTGCCTGAAAAGTAGAGTACAATAAACTCCAAAACCCTTCGAAATGCATTGGAGGTTAAATTTTTTCTTTGTGTTCTATGAGGTTGCTAGAGAAATGATCTTGTCTGCATTTGTGCTTGTGTGGGGAAAGTTTTGCCACTGTATTGTGTGGGGTGAGGCTATCGTATGGCACACATGACATCTGTGTTTTGGGTACATTTTGAGTTAGAGTAATCTAACATACTCTATTGATTTGATAAGCTAGAGCAGTTTTACATAGACATTTTTCTACTTTGTATGTCTGCCTAAATCATTGTGACAATATCCCCAACTTCCTCAGGAGACATGTAAGCATTTTTTTGCTTGTACCTGCCCAAAGGTTTGGCTTAAAAAGCAACTTCCTATTTAGCAATATGTGTTGTATGCCTTTAATGTGTGTGCTGAAGTTATTTCCCAATTTTCCTTTGACACATTTAAGACCTACTGTGAAATATGCATAGATTTTACTGGCATAAAATGAAGAAAAACTTAAATACCCATACTTTCATACACGTAATTAAGTATTTAAATAAACCATAGTGGCAATGATTTAACTAAAATGTGCTGGTTATGTACATGCTCATAACACTTGATGCCAACTCTGAAAATTGCTTTCTGCTAAAACAATGTACTGCTCTTAATGAAAAAGAATGATAAATCAAACATTGTTGTGCTTGATTTCACACCCGAAAGTGTTAAAATACTGTGGAAGTTATCAAAGTTATGGGATTTTCTGTGAGCAGGAACATTGTCCACTTCACAAAAACTGAACCCAAGACTCTGGAACACATTCATTTATTAAAAAAAAAAATATATATATAGACCATGCATCTCATTTGAAAGAAAAAGTGTGCTTTTACTGTAACAAAGAAACATCACCTGAAACACCACTGATCGCTATGGAGTTGTGTTCAAAATAATAGTCCAACATCACTAACATAAATACATTTTTGGTAGAAGTGATCTTTCTAAATGGCAAATAATTTACTAAGTGTTGTAGAGTCATAGAAAACCAACAGACCGCACAGTCATAACATGCATGCTGCTCATTCTGTGTAATTGAAAGGGGCATTTTCAAATAATAGGGTTATTTTAGGTTTGGGTTCAATTAGTGAGGTGATTGAATCTGTGAAGAAACGGGTGTTATGGCCCATATATTTGGAAGGAAGGAAGCAAATATTGTGTATGCTGGTTATAGTGCATTTCACACTGGAAAAACTCTGCTAAATGGGTTGTTCCAGACATTGCTCATAAGAACAGCGAACTTTGATTAAAAAGTTGATTGGAGAGGGGAACACAAAGTGCTTAAAATTATAGGCTGATATGCCAAAAGGATTTCAAATACCTTGAAATGGCATCCAAAGCCTGAACGACGTGGGAAAAAAAAAAAAAAACTTTATCTACCATCCAAATGGATCGAAGAATAGCCGAAATGGTAAAGGCTCAACCAATGATCCGCTCCAGGAATATCAAAGAAGACTTAAAGTTACCTGTGAGTACTGTTACAATTAGAAGAAGGCTATATCAAGCAAAGCTATCAGCTAGAAGGCCCTACAAAGTCCCATTGCTGAAAAGAAAACATGTACTGAATAGGTTTGTGATGTCGACAGCCATGGCCACACAACTAGTTTAAGAGTGGTAACCTCATGCACTTATATTTTTCCTTAGTTTATGCCATTTTTTCCTTAGGATTATTTTATGTACTTTTTTTTTATACACATTATACAATTGTAAATATTTATTTAGTTACAAATAACTCACAGGACACTTAGTTCATTTCACATACCGTACATTATACTTTATTTAGTTGCCCAAACAGAAGTATCTTTTTGGGAGTGTGCACCACTTTTGGATTTTTGAGCTCACCAGTGCTGGATTCCACACCCGGGAGGGATCCAGGAAGTCTGCTTGCTTAAATGGGTGGCCCTTGGAGAAGGAGCAGCTATATAGGGAAGGTGACCTAATTGGACACTACCACTGCTTGTTATGTCTGGGGGGTAGCTTTATTCTCTCCTTAGCTATTTTGGGGGTTAGGTATTATTATATTGAATATTTTTGTTGAGTTAAGTAAAAGTACATTTCTTTTGGAATAAGTTTTAAGGTAGGTTTTGTTGGTATTTGCAGTTTATGTAGTAGTGTTATTGTTAGTCTCTGCCTGTGGGTCAAAATTGGTCTGATCAGCCAATGTATAAGTCCCCATTGTTTCTTTTGTAGTAGGTAAATTGTATTTTTGAGTCTTTTATGTTGATAGCTTTAGTTACCGTCTGTTTATTTGATCTCTTTTAATGGCCCAAAACTTTATCTTCATTTTGTTGTAATGATTTTTGAGAAATAAAAACCCTTACTTTTGAACTTCCCTTGTGACTCCTCTTGCTTAACTGCTTGGTCCCTCACAAGGTTGAAATTTGCCAAAGGACATTGACTGGCCAAAGGAGAAATGGCACAACATCTGTGGACTGATGAGAGCAAAATTGTTCTTTTTGGGTCTAGGGGCCGCAGACAGTTTGTCCGACCCCCATGCACTGAATTCAAGCCACAATACACTGTGAAGACAGTAAAGCATTGTGGTGAATACCAGGGATCATGGATCAGGTTCAATACATAGTTAAAATAGTTGAAGAGGTCATGTTGCCTTTAGCTGAAGAGGAAATGCCTTTGAAATGGGTCTTTCAACAAGACAATGAACCCAAAACACAACAGTAAGCGAGCAAAGTCTTGGTTCCAGATGAACAAGATTGATGTTAGGGAGTGGCCAGCCCAATCCCGGAGCACAATCCCACTTGTAGGGTGACATCAAAAATGCTGTTTTTGAGGCAAAACCCAGTAATGAAGAGGAATTGTGGAATGTAGTTCAATCTTCCTGGAATACCTGTTCACAGGTGGCAGAAGTTGGTCAACTCCATGCAACACAGATGTGAAGCAGTTCTCAGAAATAATGGTTATGCAACTAAACATTAGTGCAGTGATTCAAAGTAAAGCAAACATTTTTCAGTTTATACAGAAAATGTTTGAGTTTGTAAAGACAACTGCAAATACTATTTTTTTAACAGCCTAATATTCCTTTTTCTTAATTTTCTGTAAAGGTAAAATACAAACTTTATCAATTTTGGTCATGTTTTGATGTGGAATTGAATGTGCAATTTTTCCAATGCATTGATATTAGAATTTAAAACTATTCTAACACACTGCTATTATTCTAAACACAACTGTATGTCAAAGAGATGTTTGCATTTTTGATGAAAGCTATTTTTGTATTTTGGAGGGACAATAAATATAATCAGGTGGTACTGACACCTCGAAGACGTATGCTGGCTCTTTTAACAAATTTAGTGAGTTAAACTTTGTTCTTGAGGCTAATGGCTTAACTAAACTGTATGTGACTAACTAACTGAACCATAATTTAAATAAAATAAATCATTGCTTACCATATACAATGTCTTTCATTTGCAATATCTCACCATATTGGAAAAATATTTAAAGTCACATTGGCAAAATTCACAAGACTGGAACCTGCTGTCATATCAGTATTGATAAGTGGTCTTTAAATACAAGAATGAACACTAAAAATTGAATTGTAAAGTTTAAAATGCATGGATTTGGTTAGCATGTTAAGGCAATCAACCTATTACATTATGTATTACATTATTCTTCTGTGGAGGTGGAATTTTGTTGCAAGAAAAAGTAACCAAATAGTCATTGTAGCTTAGTAAATGTATAGCCCATTAGATTTTGATATTTTGCATACATGTGGATTTGTCCTGGTGGTGTGCTAACTAGAGATGAGTCGGGGGTGCATAAAACATTGTCCCCCTGGTCACTGTGAATTACCTGCATTTTAGGAAATCCATCTTTTAGTTTTCCAGATAAAAAAGTAACTAGAGGATCAGTTAAGTGAAAGTTACTGTATGACCAGATAGTGCCTCTGGAGGAAAGGTTGGGGGCTCATAACAATCAAGCAGACATAGCCAGGAGATCTTAAATATCCATGTCAAATTTCTTTTAGAGATTAACTTTTTCCTAATAATGTCCAAGCTGTCTCCTGGGAAGAATTGTGTAATTTCTACTAATTATGGGGAAAATGTAGCCAGTTGGACACACAAAAATTAAAAAAAATGTGAGCTCTGTCTACTGATAAACATACAACTCTATGAAAACTAAGGTTTCAAGTAATCACTGACTGCTTGACTATTTCCATTTCATGCTATAGGCTACTACTTCTCCAGCTGACACCCAATATTATAGGCTATTTTTACTCTAGCCTACTACATTTATTTTTTTTTTTAACAAGATACTTTGCAGATTCAGATTAATAATGCAAAACTAAGAAAATATGCATTATCACGGATTCCCAGCACTAGTTAGCTCCACCTTTACCATCTACAACATTAGTCACATGCATAAATTATCCAAAAATATGATACATTGTTTTCTGGATTGGGCAATTCCTCACAATGAGTACTTTTACTTTTGATACTTTAAGTATATTTTAAATGCTGAAGCTTATAAAGCATGGTTTTGAATGCAAGACTGTTGCTTGTAACCATGAATGTATATAATGATAATGCTAACAACATGTATTGCTCTTTATTTACAAAAGATAAAAGACAGATCTGAGAAAATCTTTCACCACTGATACCCGTGCACATTTTGGAAGTAGACTCCAAAGCTGAGTAAGCCCTCACACGTTTGATAAGCCTTCATCTAATTCCAAGACTACAAGAATAGACTTATTTATCTGGTAATTGTAGAAGTTTAGATAGGCCTGCTGCAGGCCTGGACCTTGTTTCACTTGAAAAACTTCTCCCGCCAAAATAGCATTTGGAGTCACGGGACGTCCAGGCTTTTAACAGCAGGCTCCGCCTTGACATCCTCGGCGGTGCACCTTCTCCCTCCTGCTTCTCTAGCTACTCGTCTTTCTCCTTTAGTGCCAACAGTGTTGCTCTAGTCAGTCTAATGTGGCTAGTTTGTTCAAAGAATGACTGACACTAGAAATGGCGACGATGAATTCCAGTTTCTACGAACGGTGAGTTAGCCTTTTTTCAAACCTGCTTAAATGTATCCGGATAATATTTTATCATATTTTCATGTTATTTCATCACAATGATAATGTTTTAATTCAATTGTATAATAAGTAACATAAAATGTATAAATTAATAACAATAACATTTCATTTTTTAAATTTGCAGCAGCACAATTGCTATTTTAGTCACATTGTTTTCTTAGTTACTGTCACTGGCAGTAAAGGAAGACCACAAATGGCTTTTTTCACCCTCACTGCAAGATGCTATCATTGTTTCCTAGTTGTAAGTTGTCCTTTTACAGCTTGCTATCTCTCCTCTGATAAGGGCATGTCTAGGGAGAGTGTCTGGTGTGGATATGAGACAAATACACATACTGGTACTTACACAGGCAATGATGCAGGTGGTTACTGAACACAGTACCCAAATTGGGACAAAGTCATTTTCTTGACAAATCTTGCCCCATGATCAATTTAGTTAGTAGATGACCTCAGAAACACAATAGCCAAACTGGTTAGATATATGCCATTTATGAAATGGCACCTCTGCCGTCTGTACCTGAAGGTCATTCTTTTATGTCATACAAGTTTTTTTTATTTTTATGATGTTAGTGGAGGTGGACTTTGTTTGAGGCAAGGTGGTCCGCCTCCTCTTAAAAAAAAAGATGTACAGATTGGAGTACGTAGACCTCAGCTTCAGTTTCAAATCCAAAACAAGACTTTTTACAGTATGTTGCCACCGAATGAACATGAACATTTTTCAATTGCCAAGGCTTTTAACATTTGGATTAAGTCTGGTGGCATGATGACTTTTCACTTGCCAAATGTACCTTGAAGAAGAGCAGAGCCCTCCTGACATATGAAAGTCTTGCAGTGCCTCAGTGTTGGGCGGTGTGTTTGACTGATTGCAGAGTACTGCTGATATGAAGAGTGGAAAGGGGACCAGACAGTGCAGTGTCTTCCCAATATGGAGATATAATGGAGAGGTGTTGGTAGTCCTTGCTAGAGTTTGGAGACCAGTCGTTTGTTGTTCCTCTCTGCAGTTCCTTAAATAGATGTGAAAAGCCTAATTCCTTTGACGTGGTGCATTTGGCATTTAAATGAAGATAAGATAATTTAGGTGAGGGAGATCTACTGTGCATGAATTGACAGTAGGGGTAGACCATGTTTTGCTGATATATAAGCAAGGCTCTATGCTTACATTTATTACAGGTTTGACAACAACTCATTCTTTATAGGTTCCGTATATTTTCATGTCATTTTTTCAGGGGTTCTGTTATTTATTTCTTAAGTATTTGTAGGTTTGTTTACAGAATCCAACTTCATGCTAGCACTGAGTGGGCATGTTGGGTCATCATAAACTCCCCTAAATATTTCTATTAATATGAAATTCAATGTTGAGTTTAGTGTCTCTAAGCCTTAATGCTGCTTCAGAGCCTACATTTCAGAAGGAGTGTTGAGAGTGCTTGAATGTCTTACCTTAATTTGCACACATTCTATTGATTTAAAAAAAACAATTATTAAAATGTGGGAATCTGTAACTCTTATGCACATGAGAGTTTGTGCTTACCACTGTCATCGCTATGTGTTTTTCTCAGGGAGATGAAGTGGTTTTGCAGAGTACCTTCACCTCCCAGGAGGAACATGTGAAACTCTGTCTTGCTGCCGAGGGATTTGGCAACAGACTTTGCAGGCTTGAGCCCACCTCTAACCGCAAGGTAAAAAAGCTCCATCTCACTGATTACAGTCTTTCTTCAGTGCCAGAGCAGTCCATTTGTCAGTTAATGTCACAGGTCATCACTCGTAATATCTGGAATAATAAAAGAAAGATGTGTAAAATGATGCAAATAATTCACTAAAACGTACATGAAAGCATATTTGACATGTACAGAAATACTGTATCTGTATGTTTAATACTAAGAGATATACATATATTAATTAAACTTTCAACTATCATATTGGAAACCAAAAAACATTCTATATAAACAGACAAAGACACATATAAATCTGTCTCAATGATACATGCTCTACTGTCTTTTTATATCTACCAGAATGTTCCACCCGACTTGTCTGTATGTGGCTTTGTCCTGGCCCAGTGTCTCTCTGTCCGAGCCCTGCAGGAGAAGTTGGCCCACAGTGAGCACCTGGCTGCAGAGGTGAGACCATTTTCTTTCTTCTCTCCCCCCCATCAATGCATCTAGATATTATTTGCTATTTATCAATGTCATTGTGACATTCCTTCAATTATTCATGGTAGAGCTGGGCAATATATCAATATTGTGATATGAGACTAGATATTGTCTTAGATTTTGGATATTGTCATATCGTAATATGCCAATATTGCAAGTGGTGTCTTTTCCTGGTTTTAAAGGCTGCATTACAGTAATGTGATGTCATTTTCTGAACTTACCAGACTGTTGTAACTGTTCTATTATTTGCCTTTACCCACTTAGTCATTATATCCACATTACTGATGATTATTTATCAAAAAATCTTATTGTGTGTATATATTTTGTGAAAGAACCGATAATAAACACTACAATATCGTTGCAGTATCGATATAGAGGTATTTGGTCAAAAATATTGTGATATTTGATTTTTTTCCATATTGCCAAGCCTTAATTTATGATAATAAACTGGTTTTAATTACCATAAGTAATACATTGGAATTTCAAGATACTACTTTCAAAATACTGTCAAGTTATTACAGCCACAATAAGTTGCGAGGTTAAATTGATGTTATATCAGCCTTACTTGTAATTGAAAGTAAAACTTGTGATAACAATATAGACCATGATTTAAGAGGGGTTTGGACTGTTTTCATTTTTTTCCAGACTAACAAGGTTAGCACAATCTTAGTACTGACAAATAAAGCAATTGGAAAACTGGAACAGCTGTTAACATAATGTAACAAACAAACAAAATTGAGCACACATTTTATGGTGATTGTTTATTTCCTCTTCTCTGCTTATATGTTATTTACATTATTTAAAGTGATAGTCTATATTTTTTAAATTTAGTTTCTTTTTCTTCTTTAGTTTATTTACTTTTCACACTACTATTATTGTGTTATTGTGTCGTAATTTGAATATGATTCACAGGTAGGATCTGGAGGAAGCCATCGCACCCTTCTGTATGGCCAAGCAGTGTTGTTCCTACACTCGTACAGTGGCATGGTGAGTCATCTTGATGTAAATCAGAATTTACTTTGGCAACAGTTTTGTTATCTTTATCAAAATATTTGTTTATAGGTTCACATAAATATGTCTATTGTTTATTTCACTCCCAGTATCTCAGCTGCTTGTCTTCATCTCAGTCTTCAACTGACAAGCTGGCTTTTGATGTTGGTCTGCAAGAGGATAAAGCAGGTTCAGTGTTGGACCTTTTATTTATTTTTTTTTTTTTTATTTTTTACCAGAATGTATATACCATGTGGAACAGAAAAAACCATAATGTTCTTTGTGTGTGTGGCTCAGGTGAGGCATGTTGGTGGACTGTCCACCCAGCATCCAGACAGAGGTCAGAGGGTGAGAAAGTGCGTGTTGGAGATGACCTCATACTGGTCAATGTGTCATCAGAGAGATATCTGGTGAGTCAGTAAAGATGTTAAGCTTTTTATGTTTAGATGATAAAGAATCTGTGTTGAATATTTCAGATTATATCCAATGTCAAACAGAAATAGTGAACTACTTATTAAACATTTGAAGTTGGCAAATTGAATGTGTGTTCTTTTCTACTGCATTTCTTCTCCATCTTCTGAGCTTTGAAGAACCAGAAATTGGTTTAATTTTGTTTTACTTCATGCGGTAGTTAGCAATCTGTGTTCTCTCTTCCTCTTTATTAGCATAATTACATCTATTGTTAAACACATCCCAAAGTTGTATTCATTGTTGATGAGCCCATTTTTGTTTCTTCGCAGCACTTGTCTTTTGGCACTGTATTTGACAACAAAATCTTAAGTGACGGCCTGATTGTTAATGCAGCCTTCCAGCAGACTCTCTGGAGTGTTGCTCCTATTTGCTCTGGAGGTGGAGTTGCTCAAGGCAAGTTTCTTTTCTTTTTTCTTTTTAATCCTTTTGGAAAAACTAAACCTCAATCTCTAAAATAAAATAATCAAACTGATTGTTGTGTCCAAGAAATGTGATTGGTCAAAGGTATTCCAGCCAAATGTGATGTCCCCTGATGTTGCCAATGAGTCACAATCAGTTTGCAAATGTTCAAATGTAGACTTTTAATGATGTTAGTTAGCACTTAGTGTAAGAGCTGTGTCTACAATTACTATAAACCACATCCTCTGCTATTTTGCCTCAAGTAGTTACACTTGTTTAGATGATTCATGTATGCAGTAAAATCCCTCTTTCAGTGTAGATTATTTCTGGTCTGTTCTGCTAATTCTAGGATACCTGAAGGGGGATGACACGTTGCGGCTTCTCCACAGCCATAGTGACGCATGTCTGACTATACCATCCACAGAGCAGGGAGAGGAACTGCAAAGGTCAGTTGAAAAGACCTTTCTCCTGTCATGTTAGCTAGACAAAACGTCCTTTACATCTGTGGTCATGTCTTTTTTTTTTTCTTAAATTAGGATCATGCATTATGAGATCGGATCAGTCTCCAGCCATGCCCGCTCTCTCTGGAGACTGGAGATTCTGCATGTTGTGTAAGTATACATGGGTTGTGAAGATCTGCTCACTTTTCATGAGCCTCATATAAAATATGTTATTGGTATTGTATTTTAAGCTCTACCATTGTCTTACTTATTTTTGGAAAACAATAGCTAATGAAAATATTTTTATAGTCTCATTTGCAGAAAAAAACAGGGCCCATGATTTTTAGTTTCTACTGTTTTTCCTGGTCTGTCCTGGTTTGCTTCCCTGCTATTTCAACAATAAGAATAAAAATGTAATGTTGTGGACTGTTTCCTAAAAACATAATGCTCTTAATATTCCACAGTTGGAGTGGTAGGCATACTTGCTGGGGGCAGCCTTTTCGCCTCTGCCATGTGACTACTGGAAGGTACCTGGGTCTCACAGAGGAGCAAGGCCTGCAACTGGTTGATCGGGACAAGGCTGACATCAACACAACCTCCTTCTGCTTTCGATCGTCGAAGGTCAGGAGTTACATGTGAAATACATTGAACTTTTTTTAAAGCTGCTACGATCAATTCATAATTCAAAGGTCTATGGACTTTCAAGTGGAGACTTGAAAGTCATTAGTGTAGTTTATTAGTTTATTATCAGAGAAACACATCTGTTTGTGGTATGTTCGCCTACAGGAGAAGCTTGACACTGGCACAAAGACTGTTGATGGCATGGGAATCCCAGAGATCAAGTATGGAGACTCCATTTGTTATGTTCAGCATGTAGACTCAGGGCTTTGGCTCACCTACCAAGCTATTGATGCCCAATCTACACGCATGGGAGGGGCTCAGCGAAAGGTAATCCTTTTAGATTAAAAACTGTTATTATTATTTTAAGATAATCAATATTTATAAACTAAAAGGGAAAGGCAAATTTTATATATTGACCATTAGGGCTGCACGATCATGGCCAACATGATAATCACGATTATTTTGATCAATATTGAGATCACGATTAATTATCATGATATTTGTTGATTTTAACCAAAACAAATTTTATTGTCACATAGGCTTTATAAGTGATTTCACATCCATATTATGCTACATTCTTCTTATGTTGAAGTTGTATAAACATACAGCTGCAACACATTTAAATGAAAATTAGCTATCTGAAATAAATAGCGTAGGATATATGTACAGTATATATATATATATATATATATATATATATTTAAATGTATTTCTGAGAAAGCTCCTTCACTTGTTTTTAACAATAACTGATTAAAAGAGCTAGGGACAGAGGGGGAGTGCTGACTCATTATAAATGGGTCCAGCACGAGTCGAATGGTGAGTCAGCGGAGTTACACATGTCGTATGTATAAAATGTCTGTCAGACGGGACAAAATATTGCATTTACTAGTAAACCTTGTGACCAACATATGACCGACTATTTTCCTCACGTTACTCTGTCTTTTGTGACTGTATACATCTAGAAACTAAGCTGGGCGGTGCAGGGAACAACTCTGACTGGCACATGATCAGACAGTGTTTTACGGTAGATGGGCTTTAAAAAAAAAAAGAGGAGCCTTCTATGAAATTATGCATTTAAAATATCGCTTGGTCATGCAAATTTGATTGTGGGACGCCAAAATCGTGATTGTGATTAAAATTCGATTAATTGTGCAGCCCTATTGACTATCTTATAAATATGTTGAATGTGAAAATGCACTGAATTAAACTATAACCATTATAGTGAAATAATTTATAGGAAATTATGTTTCTAGGCCATTTTGCACAGCGAGGGTCATATGGATGATGGGCTGACGCTGTCTCGTTCTCAAAGGGAGGAATCCCACACTGCCAGACTTATCCGGAGTGCTACTCTTCTCTTCACTCGCTTTATCAGGTACTGGATCTAGACCCTCAGTCAGTGTAACAATGTCTTCATTTAATCAGCGTAGTATGCATGAATGACTTAATGACATGATCATTAGAGCCCGATCGATAAAGGATTTTTAAGATCCGATACGAATATTTGGTTATTTAAAAATCTGATATGCCGATATATCGCCAATATATATTTAAAAACAAAAATCCAGAAACGCATTACAAAACATGAACAGATTTCTCTAACATTTATTTGTAGTTATTTATGAGTTCTCACTAAAATAATATGATAATTTGTTTTTATTGGCATAACATAATAGAGGAACATCAAAATATATTATATAAGTTATATAATATAAGTTCTGATAAATAATATGTATGAAAATACAAACTTAAGATATGAAACTTAGTCCTTTGAACAAAAACACATTCAAAACACACAAAAAAATAAGTGTTGCCAACAGGTACGTTGTAAAGCGCCCTCTGCTGGACAAACTATGCAACACCCACGCTCATAACATAGTTGACAGTCTTTTTTTTTTTTTCTTTTTTAAATATTCATTTATCAGAATAATTTATTTGTCATTCAGAATTATTCTGATGAATGAATATTTAAAATATGTATATATTTTTCTCTAATAGGCCATTATAAATGCTGATACCGATAGATCAGGAAATGCCTAATATTGGCCCGCCGATATATCGGTCGGGATCTAATGATCATAAATGAGTGAAGGTTGTTGTTGTTGTTTCCAGCTGTCTAGCTGTCCTAGTTTGAGTTTGACTGATAAATCGACCAGACCAATATATCAGCTATAATTAGCTAATTGCAGATGTATTAGTATAATTGTATAGTATTCTACTGGCCAATATGTAACAAAAATTGCAGTACAGTAATGCAGTAATTTAAAATGACTGCATAAAACTGTTACCATTACATAGTTTGTCTACCAGAGAGCACTGACAAGTTAGGAACATTAAAATGTCCCACTGTATCTTGGTCACACAAAGAAACTTATCCCTCTGATACATAGCAAGATTATGTTATGTGTTTGTTAAAAAAACATAATTGGCCAATATTGTTATCTGATTTTCTTAACTCAAATAATGAGTAGGCTTCAAAGGCCTAAAAAAATTAACCGTATAAGATTAGTACTTCCTTTAGGTATCACAAGGCATCCAAATCGATGGCTATGTGCCAGATGTAGTATTGCACTTTTGACACACACACACAGAAAACTGGGAGGTTGAATAACTTGTGGCTCAGATACTCAGACTCTCTGTTTTCTGACTTTAAAAACACAAATAAGTCAATTTTAAAGGGCTTTACAAACTTTATGACACCCTAAGGATAAAATATCAAAATCATATAAAACTCCTATGGCCAGTAATATTGGTAAACTTCAAACCCAGGCTTCTTTAAACAATGGCAAAAAGATTTGGAAGTGTAGGCCAGGAACTAATTACTATGATACATTTATGCATTATACTTACTGTAACCTGCCTCATCTTTAAGTAAAATGTCCCTCTGGGATTAATAAAGTACTCTATCCATCTTTAGGAAACTGGATGGTTTTAGTCAACAGGGAAACCTCACATCTGTCAGCCTGCCAGTGGATATAGTGACGAGTAGTCTCCAGGATCTAATAAACTATTTCCAGCCTCCGCCGGAGGGGCTAAGCCATGAAGCTAAACAGAACAACATGACAGCACTAAAGAATCGCCAGAACATGTTTCAAGAAGAGGTAAATCTATATCTTTTGAATTAATAAATCGGTCCCACACATGTGATATGCTTGTCACTGTTCCATAAGTAAACCCCCTTTTCTTCTCAGGGTGTGTTAGATTTGGTCCTAGATTGTATTGAACGTCTACACCAATTTAGTAGTGGCTCTCATTTTGCTGAGGCTGCTCAGAGTGACACAGAAGAAGAGTGGGAGACCATCCTCAACCGTTTCTATGAGCTACTGGGTGAGAACACATCTTCTCAGTATAGATGGCTTACTACCAATTTAGCATTTTAATATTAACACCACAACCTAAGGACTCAGTGATACTGCAACAAATACAAACACAGACAGCTGCGGACCCCACGGGTGCATAGAAGGTCTGTATTCCACACATGTGGAGTAAATCGCTATCCAAGCGGTCACAAAAAATTGGCAGTACGCAAAGGACCGCACAGAGCCTATGCGTATACCCTCTTATGACAAAATTTACGTCACAGGGACCTTAAGGCATGCGGACAGTATAATTTCTGCTTTACTCTTACTTCTTTTTTAATTTAAAGATTATTTTTTTGGCTTTTATTGCCTTTATTTGACATGATAGATTGAACACACTACTGGGTGAGCTAGAGGTTGCCCCTTAAACAATTTTTTATTTATTTATTTATTTTTTTTTTTTAACCCTAACCCAATATCTCTTTCTTTTTCTCCTTCAGCTGCTCTGATCAGGGGAAACCGTGTGAACTGTGCACATTTCTCAGGTTCTCTAGACTGGCTGATTAGCAAGCTAGACCGTTTGGAGGCCTCTTGTGGTTGGTTGAATTTGTGGGCATTTCATTACCAATCCTATGTTTTATTTTTTTCCAAAAAATTAAACAATGTTGATCTGATGACATTTTGGGTACACCTGTTTGTTTAACATCTGTGATTATGTTGTGAAAATATTCCAGCTATACACTGTTATCTGCTCTACATTATTCTGATAGTTAATACATCTTATCTCAACATAATGGCAAAATACTGAAATATAGACAGTAAATACAGGATATTTTACCTATCTTAATGAGCAATTGCTTGTTGTACAGGAGTCTTGGAGGTGCTACACTGTGTCTTAGTGGAAAGTCCTGAAGCACTCAACTTCATCAAAGAAGGACACATTCATTCAATCATCTCTTTTCTAGACAAACATGGATGCAACCACAAGGTAATGTTTGCAAAGTTTTTCTGTGTGTTAGAATACCAATACAAAATCACAGGGAAGCTGTGGCTCAGCGGTAGAGCGGTTGCCTGCCAATCGGAAGGTTGGTGGTTCAATCCCTGGCCCTGCAGTCCCATGTCGAAGTGTCCTTACCCAAGGAGTGTGAATCGGAGTGTGAATGTGTGAGCATGTTTATCTGATGAGCAGGTGGCACCTGTACGGCAGCCTCGGCCACAGTGTATGAATGTGTGTGAATGGTGAATGTATCCTGTATGATGTAAAAGCGCTTTGAGTAGTCGTTAAGACTAGAAAAGCGCTATATAAATACAGCACATTTACATTCACAGTACCACAAGAAAAAACACTGCTATTATCACCACAATAGATCATATTTTTTCCCAAATGTGAGACCATTCCATGTGTTTATTGAGCTATTGCGAGAGAGAAGTGCTGACAGTTTGTGTTCCAGGTGCTGGAGGTGCTGTGCTCTCTGTGTGTGTGTCATGGTGTAGCTGTGCGTTCTAATCAGAACCTCATCTGTGACAACCTGCTGCCAGACAGAGACTTGCTGCTCCAAACACGTCTTGCTAATCAGGTCACCAGGTACAATTTAGAATGTTTTCAGTAAATATGACTACTTTGTTTCGTCTGAGTCATTCTTCTGCATTTAAATTTGTCTCTTATTATATCTGCTTGCATCATTTACTATACCCAAATATCAGGCATACAAAAGTTACCTAAAATATATAAAAATTAGACATTCAATTATTTGTTATACCTGTTTAAAATCATGTTTGCATATTTTATCCTTGGTTTTGTTTACTCTTGGAGAATCACTACATGAGGGCTTTCTTTTCTCAAGCTCTTTTCATATTTGCTAATGCATTTTTTCAGCTGAGCGCTATTAGTCAACTGATGTCGGTCTTGTGCTATCTGTAATCTGTAATAATGTCCACATCCTTGATACAAAAAATACTTCAGATTTCTCCAAAGTACTGTGCTCATCTTTTGTCTGGTGGACTTGAGTAAATTGAAGAATTATTTGTCTCCTTCAGTGTCGTTTCTTCATGTGCACAACCAATTATATTTTCTGAATAGATCAGACCAATACTATTGATATCTATGCAGATATCTTCACCTCAGCCTCTTTTTTTGTGATTTTGAATGCGTTTCTTGCTGCCTGAGGTGGTATGGCATGCAGAATTAATCTTTGGACATTTTCTATTCAGTTTCATCATATTTAATCTCTGAAAAGTGTGTCCCTCTGTGCCAGTCTGATCTTGTAGGCAGTTTCCATTTCCCTTTTAGCTTGTTGTTATGTGTTTTTTCACTCCATCAGCCCTTTCTTTCTCAGCAGCTGTCTGCTTTCATCATGCTTTTCTCTATCCGCTGCCCATTTTGTTCCTCAGGCCTTAATTGTTTCATATTCTTCACATCTGCTTAGTCTAATACCAAGCTCTCTTTCTCCTCAAGCAATGTATCATTCTATCACTTTAACTTCTTGTTTAAATAATTACATTAAGTTACATTGGTACATAAGCTTTCATTCTCATTTCCTTTATATCAACTTTCTCTTTTCCATCTTCTCCTCCTTGCCCACTACATTTTGTCAATTCTCCAGATGTCCTTGGTCCTATTCTTTTTTTTTTGTTGTAATCCATTCTTCTGATTCTTTTTATCCTATCTCTTCTTGCATCATAACCAGGTCATACATTTTTCTCTGTGTCCTTTCCCCTTCTCTCAATGTGCTTTGTCTTTCCTCATGTGTTCACTGTCATCAGAACTCTGTCAAAGGCAAAGTTAGCGTCACTATATGAACTGGCATTTATTCTCAAGACACCAACCAGACTTAATTCCAGTAAGATATTGGTGATTTTCTTGTCCACATACCTCTCCACCTTATTGTTTGTCATAATCTGCTTATAAATTATCTCTAGTAATTGAGTTTTAGCATTAATATTTAGCGGTCAAAAGGAGGCTCTCTATAAGAGCCTGGTGCTATATTTGTTGATTGATTTATATATACAGTGCTGTTCCCATGGGAGTTGAGTTATGCTCTTTGTGGACTACAGAGAGTATCAAATGCCATGCATAAGGGGAATGCAGTGTGGTCAACGCAGGGCACTAAGTTAAAAATGTAAACAATCATCTAGCAGAGACTCTCTGCACATATATATATATATATATATATATATATATATATATATATATATATATATATATATATATATATATATATATATATATATATATATATATATATATGATATTTAGTTAAATGATTCTATTTGGTACAAACAAAAGTTTTTTTTTTTTTTTTACTCACTCCAGTAATAGGTGCGGATACATTTTTCCAAAATTTTCATACACTACATTTAGATCTCTACTTTTCTCAGGATCTCATGCTCTAATTAATTTCTGTTTTTTTCATATTGTAGTCAATCATATTGCTATAGAATTTTGTAAAATGTTTTGAAATTGCAAAGACCTGTTAAAATTAAATATAACTGATGAAACCAAAGAAAGGCACCACTATCCTGTCCTTTTTGCCATTTTGTTTGTCTTCTGTGCTCTCTACACACTACTTCACCACAGCATGAGACCAAACATCTTTTTGGCTTTTGGGGAAGATTCAGTCCAGCATCGGATGTGGTACTATGAGATGGTTGTGGATCATGTCGACGCCTTCCTCACATCCGAGCCCACACACCTGCGTGTTGGCTGGGCTCGCACTGAGGGCTACCAGCCCAGGCCCACCGGAGGGAACAGCTGGGGAGGCAACGGGGTGGGAGATGATCTCTGCTCGTACGGCTTTGATGGACTTCAACTGTGGTCAGGTGAGGATGAGATCAAGTGATACAAGGTTTAGTCTACAGTGTACTGGAACTTGCTCACTGAACAATGTTTAGTTTTGTCAGTGTGGACAATAGTGAGCAGTTGCAGGGTCTTTACTGATCCTTAGAGTTTAATTATGATCTAAAAGTGCAAAACAATATAAACAAACATACAGTACGGAAAAACCCCTTTAAACATAGCCTTTTTTCCAAAAATCAAAAAAGTTATTTTATTTCTAAATGTACTGCAACCCATCTTGACAAAAAAACAGGTAAAAAACAAAAACTGAAATATCACATGGTCATTGTATTCAGACAGTATGATTAGTAGAAGCCAGTAACATTTTGATCTAATACAGCCATGAGTCGTTTTGGGAAAGATGCAACAAGTTTCTCACATCTGATTTGGGTATCCTCTGCCATTCCTCCTTGCAGATCCTCTCCAGTTCTGTCAGGTTGGATGGTAAACGTTGGTGGACAGTCATTTTGGTCTCAGAGATGCTCAATTGGGTTTAAGTAAGGGCTCTGGCTGGGCCATTCAAGAACAGCCACAGAGTTGTTGAACTTAGTTATTTTTTATTTGGTCATTGTCTTTTTAGGTAAATTGGCCCAGTCTTTCAGAGCAGAAAAGGTTTTCCAGGATATCCCTTACTTGGCCGCATTCAAAACCAGTCGTCCTGTCCCTTGAAAAACACCCCCATACAATGCCACCACCATGCTTATGAGACTGTATTGGACAGGTGATGAGCAGTGCCAATCCACACATACATACATTAAGGCCAAAAATATGGTCTCATCAGACCAGAGGATTTTATTTATCACCATCTTAGTCCTTCAGGTGTTTTTTAGCAAACTCCATGCGGGCTTTCATGTGTCTTGCACTGAGGAGAGGCTTTTCGGGCCACTCTGCCATAAAGCCCCGACTGGTGGATTGCTGCAGTGATGGTTGACTTACTACAACTTTCTCCCATCTCCGACTGCATCTCTGGAGCTTAGCCACAGTGACCATTGGGTTCTTCTTTGCCTCTCTCACCAAGGCTCTTCTCCCCGATAAATGCCAGCTGAAGGGTTCTGGATGTCCCAAACGTCTTCCATTTGAGGATTATGGAGGCCACTGTGCTCTTAGGAACCTTAAGTGCAGCAAAACTAACCTTGACCAGATCTGTGGCCACAATTCTGTCTCTGAGCTCTTCAGGCAGTTCCTTTGACCTCATGATTTCATTTGCTCTGACATGCACTGTGAGCTGAAAGGTCTTATATGACAGGTGTGTGGCTTTCCTAATCAAGTCCAATCAGTATAATCAAACACAGCTGGACTCCAATGAAGGTGTAGAACCATCTCAAGGATGATCAGAAGAAATAGACAGCACCTGAGTTACATATGAGGGTCACGGCAAAGGGTCTGAATACATATGACCATGTGATATTTCAGATTTTGTTTTTTTAATAAATATGCAAAAATTTCTAAATTTCTGTTTTTTTCTTCAAGATGGGTTCTGATGTACATTACTGAGAAATAAAATGAACTTTTTTATTTTTGGAAAAATGCAAAAACAAAGAGTGAAAAAAAGGGGTCTGAATACTTTCCGTACCCACTGTATAATATATATATAAAGTATGAAATCTCAGCAGGTCTTGGAATAACAGTGTCATTGTTCAGCAACACGTGATGATCCAGAGAGAGCCAGTAACATATTACTGCTTGTTCCTTCAAATCTGCATACAGAGATATTGGGAATACTGATAATGAATCAGAAGCAGCAATACTAATGCATGCAGTGATTTGATTAGATTTTTATTTGGATCTCTTTTAGTTCATTGATCTTTCAAGAGTCCACATTAAAAACATTTAATCATACAATCAACATATAATTTTCAATACACACACAATCTACATACATTGGCACATATACTACACATACCTATGTTAATGTATTTTTTTTTTTTTTGTGAACATGGATGACTTTAAAGGCTGTGTCTCCTAAATCTCAGGCTGTGTGGGGCGCCGAGTGAGCTCTCCTTTCCCTCACCTGCTGAAAGATGATGATGTGGTCAGCTGCTGTGTTGATCTCAGTATTCCCTGCATTTCTTTCCGTGTCAACGGACTACCAGTGCAGGGCATGTTGGAAAACTTCACTGCTGATGGACTTCTTTATCCTGTGGTCAGCTTTTCTGCTGGAGTCAAGTCAGTAGTGGAGATGTCTTTTTGTTTCAGTGTTCTACATGGCTCCAAAGTTAATTTTGAATGAAAACAAAATATACTTAATATATATAGCAATTTGTTTCAGTAGGCTTTCCCTTTTCTTCAGTAGAGTAAAAATATATGTTAAAGAGGTAGAAGTCAAACGTTTAATGTATTTTTCTCTCGGTTTATTCTTTTGTCTCTGTAAGGATCTCAATACATACCATTAATGTCTTCCTTATCCTTTTTCTGAATAAAAGGGTTCGTTTTCTGTTTGGGGGACGGCATGGAGAGTTTCGCTTCCTGCCCCCACCAGGTTTTGCTCCATGCTCTGATGCTCTGCTCCCAAGAGTCAAGCTGAAGTTAGAACCATGTCAGAAATACATTTTGGATCATGGAGAGGGAAAACAAGAGCTCATTGGCCCATCAGTACCTGCCACTCCAGTGACCTTTACTCCCACACCAATAGACATCAGCAAGGTAAATAATCAGCATCAAACAATACCAATTAATAATTTTCACAAATTTCATTTCACAAAAAAAATTAGCTAATGTTTTGTACAGATAGAGATTTGTAGATGTAGCACGAGATAGAGATTTAAGAAAAATATGATATTGGATATTAAGATATTAGAAGGCCCTAGCACCCATTGTGCTGAGGTTGATGGGTGGTAGTGCCAGTAGATCTGCTGAAGAAGAGCGCAGGGTGTGGAAGGAGGTGTACGTCTAAAGAAGGTCTGAAGTAGGCTGGGAAAAGGTTATGAACCGCTTTAAATGTTATTAATACAATTATTACATAACATAACAATATAACATGAATCCTATGTGACACAGTAAATTGCCTTTTACTTTACTCATGTTACTGTAGGTAGTATTACCCCCACAACTTCAGGATATCCAAGAAAAGATGGCTGAGAATATCCATGAACTCTGGGCAATGGACAAGATTGATCTTGGATGGACACATGGACCTGTAAGAAAAGAAAAAAAATACATCAACAATTTAGTTACATTATATAAATGAAATCCCTTTGTACCATCACAAACTACTTGAAACTTGACTTGAAGCCAACTCTCTTTACTTTTACTTGCTGGTTTAAAAAAATATCAGTTTTTGTCAAACAGGTGAGGGATGAAGTTAAGAGGCATGATCCCTGTCTTGTGGAGTTCTCCAAGCTATCGGAGCAGGAGAGGAACCAGAACATTCAGATGGCTCAGGACACCCTCAGGTGAGCTCTACTATCTGCATCATACAATACAGATTTGAAAATTTATATCAACTGTATATGTTTTTGAGGCTTGTTTTCAATGTTGTTGTTTTTTTCTGCTGGAGGACTCTCCTTGCCTTTGGTTTCACATTGGTTTGACAGATGATCATGCTGAGGAGAAAGTCAAATACATGAGACTAGCCACCAAGTATGTACATGTTTATATAATGTTTAATTGCATTTTGTTTGGAGCCCTTGCACATTTGAAACATTTGGAGGCATTCAGTTTGTCAGGATGGGGCATTTGTAGTTTCACATGTGAGTTGCCTCATGTCTAAGTTTTCATAACAGTTTGTAGGGAAGCTCTATTTCTGACGATTCTTATTCATGAAATAAAAAAAAGGCTACATAACTACTTATTTTACAATCATTTTTGAAAATCATTTCCAATCTTGACACACTCGTGTCCATTTTTTTCTTCTCTTTCTTAGGTATGAGCAGCCCAGTGGCTATAGACCTGCCCCAGTAGACCTGAGCCAGGTTTTTCTGAGCCCAGCCCACGATGAAATGGTTAACCTGCTGGCAGAGAATGATCACAATGTATGGGCCAGAGAGCGCATCAAGCAGGGATGGACCTATGGAGCCCAACAGGTTTCTCTGCTGCATTTTTCAGACACTACCGAGGAGAAATTGCATTCATTCAACTTGTTTTCAATGATATTGTATATAGCACATTAGTCTTCTTGTTTTCATATAGTATTAAGAATATATTATATGAAAAGTATTCCCTGTACATTGTCTCTCGGTCACAACAAAGAAATGCACTGGCAACACAAACACTGATACTGTTCTCTGACAAATTTTGTTGCCTATTTTCACTCTTTGCTTCTCTATTTTTTAGGATGTAAAAGCGAAGCGGAGCCCGTACCTCGTGCCCTATAACCTTCTTGATGAAAGAACAAGGAAACTGGGGAGGCAGAGTGTTAGAGAGGCTGTCTGTACCTTGCGGGCCTACGGTTATAGCCTGGAGCCTCTCAACCAGGAACGGAGTATGTCTCAAAGCCATCAATCTTATCTATTATAGCTCAGTATATTTCACTTTTGATTATTGTAATCAGCATAAGATAATTAATACAAGTTCAATTAAGATTAGGCTTTGTTTGTCATAACTAATATAGTATTTTAATATAGTTGCACCATTTTATTTATATAAATATGTATTTTATTCACAATACGATGACAGTTATCATATTTATATACGGCAAAGATGTATTTAAGATGATCTATCTATTTAACTTGACCTAACTCTGTTTTATGGAAAGTGAATGCAAATCAGTTATTATTTTAGCAGACAACCATGATTTTTCTGTTTCTTGGGTTTACAGCCACATTATCAAATCCATGTCTCTTCTCTGCTGAGAAGTGCAGAGTGTTCAGACCAGATAAATCATACTCTGTGACCCAGGGGAAGTGGTACTTTGAATTAGAAATAGTGACAGCCGGGAATATGAGAGTGGGCTGGGCCCGACCAGGCTGTACTCCAGATAAAGAGCTTGGCTCAGATAACCAGGCATATGTCTTCGATGGATTTGAGGTGAGATATTCAAATTTGACATTTCTTCTTATGGCCACATGACCAATGTTGTTGTTAAAATCGCAATAAATAGAGCTCAACCGATATATCGGCGGGCCGATGTTAGTCATTTCCCGAACTATCGGTATAGGCATTTATAATGGCCTTTATAATGGCTGATAATTTTTTTAAATATTCATTCATCAGAATCATTTATAATGACAAATAAATGATTCTGATAAATGAATATTTAAAAAATAAAATAAAAACGGACTGTCAACCATGTTATGAGGTTTGGCGTTGCATAGTTTGTCCACCAGAGGGCACTCTACAACGTCCCTGTTGGCAACACTGATTTTTGTTTTTTTGTTGTGTTTTTGTTCAAAAGACTTTGAGTTTCATATCTTAAGTTTGTATTTTTATGCATTTTATTTATCAGAACTTTAATATATTTTGATGTTCCTCTGTTCTGTTCTGACAATAAAGCAAATTATTATACTATTTTATTATCACATTATTTATTTTTTTAATCTGTTTGTTTTGTTACGCGTTTTTGGATTTTTCATTTTTAAATATAAATCGGAATATCGGATTTTTAGGACCAAATATTTGTGTCAGTATTGGCTTTAAAAATCCTTTATCGGTCGGGCTCTACAATAAGTTCAAATCACAGTGTGCACAAGTTGAAGGAGCTGATTACATTACACTGGTCAAATACCATTAAAATGATTGATTGACTTTGTTAAAGCCTCCTTGGATTTATTTCTTTATGTCATAATAAAACATGGCTTTATATTGATTACTTGATACCCTTTTGCCTCTTTCAGGTCTTTTCCAGTTCCTGTGTGAGGCTCTTACACTTCTCTACGCGTCCCTTTTTATTTCAAACTCCTCGTCTTTCTTATGCTTTTAGGCTCAGTGGTACCATCAAGGCGTTGAGCCCCTGGGACGTCAGTGGCAGAGAGGCGATGTGGTGGGTTGCTTGGTGGACATGGCTGAATGCACCATGATGGTCACACTCAATGGAGAGGTGCTGTTTAATGACAGAGGATCAGAGCTGGCTGCCATGGACTTTGATATCAGAGACGGTCTGAAAGAGTTTTTGCCTTTATAGTGTATTTAACAGACTTAGTTACTGTTTATTAAACTGAAAGATAACAAGCTAAGACATTGTTTTTGTTAATATGGCAGTACTATCCCTTTCTTGACAAAGTCCAAACTATACTGTGTATATATAAGACAATTATCAGACTGAAATATTTATTGTCTTGTCTCTGCCCATATTTCCCAGGCCTGTTACCTGTGGTCAGTGTTGGGTTGAACCAGGTGGGGATACTGAACCTGGGCCGCCATGTGGGCTCTCTGCAGTACTTTACTGTGTATGGCCTGCAGGAGGGCTATGAACCATTTGCTGTCCACATGGCCAGAGACCCAGCTCTGTGGATGAGCAGGAAACAACCTCAGTTTTCCTCCATAATGCCTGATGATCACAACTTTCAGGTTAGTTTACCAGGATATAGGCTGTCACCTAGTAGCTTGGATAAAATGTCTTCTTAAGCATGTAGTATGTTGCAGTGGCTCTGTGTAACCCAGGGTCGCTTATTGACAGTACTGATCCTGAAAATCTTGTTCAAATCTTATTTAAGGTCACTAGAGTCAGTGGCTCAAATGATTCCTTGTCCAGCCTAAGGGTTTCTCAGCGATTGTTTGCACACCATGGTGGAGGCAGTGAGATGGGCTTTTACCGGCTCAGCATGTCTATCCAATGTGCTGCCATCCTCAGTAGCCCTGTGGGGGGCGTGCTTCCAGTGGCCTCCAACTCTCTCTCCTCAGGTTCAGATCATGTTACATCATATCATATACAGTGTTTTCAATTTAGCCATAGAGAACTCAAAATGACAAAGGACCACAATAAATATTTTTTTGGTTCACCATAAGCTCAAACTACAGATGACATTACTCCTGATTCAGCATGTAAAACTTATGTCGTTATTACAAGATCTTTTTTAGCTGTTCTTTGCAGTCATCCAGATTATCCACAATCCAGATTACTGATTTTCTACCATTATGACCTTGATGTGTTGCATAAACTCCACAGGGCCCTGCTGTAATTAATTCCTGTTGTCCTTTTAGGAAGGAAAGAACAGGAGGAGGTGGACTCTGACTTTGAAGTGCTGATGAAGTCAGCCCACGGCTTCGCTGGCTCAAGAGATGAGCTCAACCATAAGGATCATAGTCACGACAAAACGTCAAGGTTAAAACAACGGTAGGTTGTAGAGAAATCAAAACTGGGATATTATGTAATAGAATGCATGTAATTTGGGATATGGAAAAGGAATATGGAAAACTTGAATGTTTGGTTCATTGGTGTGTATTTATAAATGTTATGCTTGTCCATATTGGTCTGCCAGTTGATTAAAATGACAAAGGCATGGTTATGACTAAAGTTTTCCCAAATTAAATGACAGAAAACGGGAAATGAAGATTGTTGTAGAGCAAACAGGTCTCATTTGTCACCACAAATGCAGTTAATCTGCAAAGTTAATTAATTATTAAAAATTATTGTGTTTCTGTTCTGCAAGGTTCATGCTGAAGAGGACTAAGCCAGACCTAGTCAGCAATAACTCTTCTGCACGGCTTCTAGAAGATGTTGTAGTTGACAAAGATAACTATGATCACCTAATCCAGAGCTCCAGAGTAAGTCTATCATTTACTCATCATAACCACAGAACATCCAAAAAAAACAATAATCAGTAACCCAAATATTTTGTACTGCTATTTCTAAGTTTATGAAGAATGCCCATTATTAATAGTTATTATACAAAACACTAAATGTATTTGGACAATGTGCTGCCTCAGAGTGCACTAAAATGAAACAAATTGCACTGCAGGGCTTACACGCATGCATTGTGGAGCTGTTCAGCTACTGGCTGGTCGTTGTAATTACCAATTACAATAAAAGATGTAGAACTCAAAATGCAAATACCAATGACCGCAATTGCCACTTCTGTTTCAGTATTACTACTCAGTGAGGGTTCTTCCTGGCCAGGAGCCTTTTAATGTGTGGGTAGGCTGGGTGACCTCTGACTTTCATCAACACAACGTGACTTTTGACACTGACAATGTCCTCACTGCAACTGTCACCCTCGGAGATGACAGTGGCAAAGTCAAGGAAAGGTTAGTGTACACCAAGACGGTTATATTGTCAGTTTGGGTGATTTTACCAAGAATTTAAATACTAATTGCAAATGAGATGATGCTGATTGTTGTCTTTTTCATACCTTAATCACAGACTAATGACATTCTATTTACTGTATTACTGAAGAATGGATTATTATTACTGAACTTTAATGCTATATTAACGTTTTTTAAAGGATTCCATTGTCTTATTTTGCATTTTTATTATAAAATTATCTGCAAATTGTCAATTAAACACATCCCTGTACGTTTGCACAGTGTGAAGCGATGTGACTGTTACATGGTGTGTGCTGGAGAGGCAACAGGCTTGTCTCAGAGCCGAAGAAGTGCAGGGTTGGAAATTGGCTGTTTAATCGATACGGGCACTGGGCTTCTAACCTTTACCTCCAGTGGAGTGGAGATGGCCAACTTCTACCAAGTAGGTCACACAGGATTCTTTGTTTGTTTGATTTGTTCATATCAATGTGCCTGAGGAGACACTTGATGGTTTATCCTCAAATAACATTTTGAAATAAATAACATATAAAGTAATTATAAATAATAGTGAGCATTGTTTAACTTGAAGCAATGCATTATTAAACTGAGGTAGTATTGTTTCACTGCTAATCAGGTGGAAGCCAGTACAAAGCTGTTTCCTGCTGTTTTTGTCAAGCCAACCACAAGCAACATGTTTCAGTTTGAACTAGGACACATCAAGGTAAAGGAACTTTTCATTTTTAATCCTGTCAAAGACATTAGAAAGACGACTTTTGTTTAACCTTGTCTGCTTAGATTGTAGCTTGGCTTAGAATAACACATGCATCCTGTATTATTCTTTAAATGTTTAGTGGTCTATTAAACGTCTGTTAAACTTTTCTCTGTATTTGTCTTCTCGATACAGAATGTGATGCCACTGTCAGCAGGTTTGCTTCGCAGCCAAAGAAGGAATGCAACTCCTCAGTGTCCTCCAAGGTTTCAGGTCCAGCATCTCAAACCAGTATCGTGGACCAGAGCACCAGGCCGCGCATTAAAGGTGATGGTGGATCAGCCAAATGAGCGCCACGGCTGGAGAGTCCAATGCAATGAGCCCCTGCAAGTCTTGACCCTTCAGATCCCTGATGAAAACAGGTCAAATAGCTGGAATAATTGTGTTTTTGGAATTGGGGGCGTGCAAATATAAGTGCATGGAAGTGATGCATGTGTTGTTTGTAATGTTGCTTTTATTCATCCTGCATGTCTCTTCACTCATGTCACTGTGATCTGGAAAACATTAAGCAGCACATGCTTGTTTAGTGTATAACATCATTAAAAATGCAACAGAGTGCAGCATGTTGTGCCACTTTGTGCCATCTAGAACTTAAATTTAATCTTGAGCAAGCAACAACACTAACATTGTCTTTTTGATAACATACGTCTAGGTCTGTTGACATTTTGGAGCTGTCGGAACTTGATGACCTCTTGACCTTTCACCACCACACTCTCCTTCTCTACTGCTCTTTATGTGCCTTTGGAAACACCAGAGTTTGCCACGTCCTCTGCAGTCACGTGGACCAATCACAGGTCCTTCATGCCATTCAGAATCCCCACCTCCCCGGCCTACTCCGCTCTGCATTTTATCAGCTGCTTATTCAGGTGATTGCTTATTTAGTTCATGTTTTTCTTTAGGTAACATTCTTCAACAACAGGATGGGGAAACATTGGTCTTTGGAGAGTGAATAAATGAGTATTCTTGATCTTCAGGTTCACCTCAGCACCCACACTACAGCATGTCACATGATGAACCACGAATACATTGTGCCCATGACTGACCAGACCAGAGAAATCTCCCTTTTTCCCAGCCCTGCTACTGGTTTTATTGGGGGGAATGGTCAACCTCCAGAAGGCATTTCCAGCACCAGTCTTAGCACATCTCTTAAACCAAGGATGCATTTCTCATCTCCTTGTTTTGTCAAGAGTGATGGGATGAAAGGAGATGGTGCAGGTGAAATAGCCTGCATAGACAGCCCAGAAATCCCTCTGGATATATTGAAGAACCTGACGATAGAGATGCTGAATGCTGGAGTATGGGCTGTGGGTCAGGGTGTGCGGGATCCTGTAGGAGGCAGTATTGAGCTTCTGCTGGTTCCTCTAATTAGACTGTTCTACACCCTACTGGTTATGGGGGTATTTGGGGATGAGGACGTGAGAAAAGTTCTGAGACTGATAGAGCCGTCAGTCTTCTCCGGAGACACCAAAACACTTGAGCAGCAAGAGATAGAAGAGGCTAGTGATGATGAAAAACAATGGAAAGAGGGGAACACAAAAGATGAAAACCTTAAACAAGGACTTCTTCAAATGAAACTTCCAGAAGCTGTCAAACTTGAGGTGAATGGACCAGCAGATTTCTCTTGATTTATTGTAGTTCTTTTCCTTCCTTTTGATTTAATTTTGGATTAGCTTCAGATGTTGTGTTGTTATATTCATATAAGCTGTTTAAATTTATTCATAAAGGGAAATTTAATACATTTCTTTGTGCAGCTCTGCCACCTGCTGTCCTACATGTGTGATTGCCAGGTGCGCCACAGGGTAGAAGCTGTGGTTGCCTTCTCTGACAACTTTGTGGGTCAGCTGCAGGAAAACCAACGCTTTCGCTACAACCAGGTCATGCAAGCACTCAACATGTCTGCCGCCCTCACTGCCCGCAAGACCAAGGAGTTCCGCTCACCTCCACAGGAGCAGGTTGATTTTGTTGAAATTAAATTCTGAGTGTTAGCCAAGAAAATCTAACTATAAAATGTTGTGTTGTGGTTTCTGCTATGTTCCAGGAGCTGCACACTTAAAAAATGTTAAATTGTCCTGTCATCTGTGACCTGTCTTTAGATCAACATGCTGCTGAGCTTCAGAGAGGAAGAGCAGCAGAAGAAATGTCCGTGTCCAGTGGAAATCCAACAGCTCCTGCAAGACTTCCATCACCTCCTCAAAACACACTGTGGTGGGTCATTTTTCACTGATCATTAATAACCTCTAAGCCAGGGTGCTCTGAAAAAGCTTCAAGAAGGCACTTACCATGATTGCGACTCAGGAAGCTCATCTTATCGATTGTTATTGTGCAGGCATAGAATTGGACAGAGACACAGAGGATGAAGAGGATGCTGAGATGTCTCTAAAGGATCGACTTCTCAGTCTAGCAGCAAGAGTCACTGGACGGAAGAAGACACCCATAGAAGTGGAGGGGACTAGAGCGTTTAGTGTCAGTAAGTACCTATATGTTTTTTTCTCACTTTGTACATTTTGGCCTCTACATTTACGTGCACATGGAATCATGCATAATGTTTTGGTTCAGGATTAATACCATATTAAAACATAGAAGATGCTTAACCCTGTGAGACCGAGAGGCTCGCCCACAATCAAAAAATCACCTCTGATTCATAGTTTAATAACTTTTAAGAGTGGATATGTGAATGAGATCTATATATCAAGTATTCCCCTTCCATCCTGAGATGTTATTTTGAAACAGGCCAGTAACATGTCTAATGTAACAGGTCCAACCTTTTTGTCAGACAACTACCTAAAAATGTAACAAAAACAATTCCTAAAATGTAATAACTTGACAAATTTAGTCTCCGCTCTTCTACTTTTATCATACTTTTATTATACATTTTTTACCTGCTGGTACTTCTTCAGAGTCCCTCAAAACGCTGATCTCTGAAACAATGGTGCATTGGGCTCAAGAGACTGAGATGGAGGACCCTGAATTGGTCAGGGCTGTCTTCTCATTGCTGCACCGCCAGTATCAGGGCCTTGGGGGCCAAATAGCAGGACCCCTTTATAGAGCCTATACGATCAGCCAGTCATCGGTAGAAGACACCATGGCTCTCCTGTCCTCCCTGAGCCAAATCCGCTCCCTCCTCAGTGTCCGCATGGGGAAAGAAGAGGAGAGGCTGATGATCAGAAGACTAGGGTAGGGGGGCATTTGTATTGTGACATAAGTTTGATTCATTTGACACCTTGATTATTGTGATCTTGTGTAATTATTTGTATCGGTTCAGTTCCAACATATATGCATCCAAATATCCTTTGTGGTGTGGGATATATCCTTTCATTTTGACATTTTTCTTTGTATGCACAGGGATATCATGAATAATAAAATTTTCTACCAACATCCCAACCTAATGAGGGCATTGGGAATGCATGAGACTGTGATGGAGGTGATGGTCAATGTTCTTGGAGAAGGGGAATCAAAGGTGTGAGAGATAAAGTAAAATGTATAGTAATAATTTGGAGAAAATGTGTGTAACATAAACAAGTATTTTCGTTGTCTTATAGCTGCATCATTAATATAGCTATACGCCCTGTAGCACAGTTAATTGTAGCATCTACTAGGACTGCACAATTATGGCCAAAATGATAATCACGATTATTTTGATCAATATTGTGATCACGATTATTCTCACGATTATTTGTTGATTTTAAGTTTTTTGAGTGGAGTCCGATGGTCGTACTCACAGAGAGACGGCTGACTCATTATGAATGTGTCCAGCACGGGTTGAATGGCGGATACACACGTCGTGTGTATGAAATGTCTGTATCGTCACTGCGCTGCATTTTTATGAACTATGATATTCTGGCCATGGGTCACATCTTTTGCAGGTCCAACAGGCTCCATCTCACACGCTATTACTATGAACTGAAGTTAGTTGCATTCAATAACTTCTTCTGTGTTCTTCGCTGTGGCCGCCGTGATAGCAGTTACCCGCGGAAACACTAGTACAAATACAGGTTTGCCCCTCATACAGCTGTGTTAATAACAATTTAAACTGTAGACAAATGTCAGAAGTGTGGACCGGCGCTGTGTGGCGGGGCTGCACGGAGAGTAAGACAAAAGAGAGTAGAGAAGAGACCCAAACACAGGCACAGCTTTACAGAAGAAATGGGTCATGTAACGCAAAATTAAACCATATCCATATAACACATATAACATTGCAGCGGATGCGAGGATATTAGCACCGGTGCGTCCTAGAGGAGCTAACAGCTAACAGACGCTAACTAGCACCGAGTAGCACTGGTCATTGCTGTTGTCTGAATAACAACATAGACGGCACAAAATGTTGCGTTTACTGGCAAACCTTGAGACCGACGTATAACCCTTTGCTATCTGTTGAATTTTCCTCCCGTTACTCTGTCCTCTGTGACTGTCTACATCTAGAAACTAAGCTGCACGGTGCAGTGAACAACTGACTGGCACATGATCAGACAGTGGTTTACGGAGCGGTAGATGCGCTATGCAAAAAACCTGGGAGCGTTCTATGAAATGACGCTTTAAAAAAACAAATCGCTCGATCACACAAATTTGATCGTGGGAAGTCAAGATCGTGATTAAAATTGGATTAATTGTGCAGCCCTAGCATCTACCGCCTCATATTTAGTTTTTCTTAACATCCATGCATTGATTTTCTTTTTTTAGATTACCTTTCCCAAGATGGTGGCCAGCTGTTGTCGATTCTTATGTTATTTTTGCCGCATCAGCCGTCATAATCAGGGAGCCCTTTTTGACCATCTCAGCTACCTGCTGGAAAACAGCAGTGTTGGACTAGGTAAATCTTATTCTTTACCTTTTCGCTGTCAGTGGTAACGGAAACTTGTATAGGATGTGCTGTAATGCAATAACCCTTTGTTACACTACAGAACTTGTTTTGTCAAACCTATTATTCTCTGTTTTTTTGAGAGAGGTGTTGATTCAGCTCTCAGGCATTTTTTGAGGCACAGCTTGTTGTTCTGTTGTTGGCATTCAGTTTTAATCATGTAACATTAATTATTAAGTTTTTCTGAGGTAGTCTACTAAGTAAAAATGTGTTGCAGAACTATTGTATTGAAGTACAAATACATATATGTGTTATTGTCTCTGAACCTTTTACTCTTTGATGGTATATTATTTTGCACTTAAAGCAACACTATGTAAATTTTCCCACTTCGGTCCTCCTACAGGTTGGAAGAAAAATTGTCCCGTTATGTCTTAATGGAACTACAGATCCGCTACCCGATCTGTCAAACTTGCATAGTGCCATTATAGCTGGTAGAGAGCTGCAAAGCGAATGCCATTCACCCTGTTATAAGTTGATGAACCACTGAAACGATTTTGGAAACATTATTTTAATTTACAATAAGTTCACTAGTGTTGCTTTCAGAAAATAACCTTTTGAAGGTGTTATTATCAACAACAACAATATCCTCAGATTGTTAATACACCTTTGTCCTTTAGCTTCACCATCCATGCGTGGGGCCACTCCTCTGGATGTAGCAGCAGCCTCTGTTATGGATAATAATGAACTGGCCTTAGTGCTGAGGGAACCTGACCTAGAGAAGGTGAGTTCCATAATCTGTGCCTTCCTCTGCAGTACTGCTGTTAATAGCCTCCATTATGTCATAAATGCATATATAGGTTTTCTGGTCTGTAATGAACATGCTCTGCCATTCCATACTGTATTGTTTTGTAGTGTCACTCTCATTTCCCGTTTTTAGATGCCTCATTGTCCATGAAATCTTAGTTTTTGTTGATATACCCCATTAGTTGTTCAGTAGCTGCAATGACCCAGTATCTGTAAAGCTAATCTAATCTACTATCAGGTGGTTCAGTACCTTGCTGGCTGTGGTCTCCAGAGCTGTCCGATGCTGGTGGCTAAAGGCTATCCCGATATTGGATGGAACCCTGTGGAGGGCGAGCGTTACCTGGATTTTCTACGTTTTGCTGTCTTCTGCAATGGTAACTTTTTTAGTTCAACCAATAGTTCTCCCATTTAAAAAACATCCTCTGATAGTTTAAATGACATTTTTGTAGCATTTCTTTAGTTTATTGATTTCCTTTCCTATAAAATCAATGAGAATCTAGGATTGAAGTAGGATTGATAACAAACAAATGACCTTTCAAACACAATCCACAATTTCATCCAGTCCACCTGAAGGTTAGTCATTATCGTCTATGCATTCCTTAACCACAGGTGAGAGTGTCGAAGAAAATGCCTACGTGGTGTTGAGGTTGCTGATACGTCGCCCTGAGTGTTTTGGCCCTGCCCTGCGAGGTGAAGGGGGAAATGGCCTCCTAGCAGCAATGGAGGAAGCCATCATGATCTCAGAGGACCCTTCTATGGATGGAGCTTGCGCCACCTACCAGTCCAACAGAACACTGTCAGTATTAGATGTTGATTATTGCAAGGATTTTTTTTAAATGTGTGTGCATATGCAGACACATATTTTAATATGTTAGGAACTGAACACAATTTGTTAAGGCTGCATACAAAATTATTTTCATTCTGTATTTTAAACATTGTTTGTGTATTGGACAAACAAAGGGCCTATGCATGAAAAACTGTCTAATGGATAGTATACTAAGTTTTTAACTCTGCAGTAGGCAAGACTACACATTTTTAGATTAAATTTTATTTTAGTAGTGTAGAGAGATCTATGATTTTCTGTTTTCCTCCATTTTTGCTATATGACTTTTTCACAACAATTTCTAAGCTAATTGGTTGTTAAACGTCCACTGCCAAATGAAATTAAAATGATTAAACTTAACCATGCGTCAAGATAAAAGGATATAATGTTAAAGCTAACTTTCTGTAAACAGCCACCTAAATGTAGTAAAACATTGTATTTGTGTGTTCAGCACTGTGTCATAATATCTGCTTAGGAGCAGTGCATCTGAGCAAACTGGAGTGGTGAGAATTACCGCTACTTGCTCACAAAGCTTTTCGTTCCCTCAGCTCCGCTCTGCCGCTCAATGACGCTCCTGGCCACTCCTGGCCGCTCCGGACACTCTACTTAAATTGTTTCCCGCTTGCTCTGGAAAAAAAAAAAAAAAGAAGAAGCTGTGTTGTTTTTATCAGATGAATGGCATCCACCCTTCCTTTATGCCCAGAGCTCCACTAGAAAAGGTCTGCCTGGGGAGGGAGGATGGGCACCTTACATCTGCATATACGGTGATAAGGTGATGCTCCAACACTTTAAAACTCTGTTCTGCGCTCCATCCAAATTCCTCGCGCTCACGCTCCACTCACATGCTCTACTCAGGAATAATTTTCTCTCAGGCTTTTTGGAGCATTTCTTGGCTGGAACACGGCATCTGTGTCCGGCCAACCTTCCCTTGCTAAATAGGTTTAATGATCCAAATAAAACAATGCAACTGTTTGACACTGATTATTCTTAGGATGCACTATTAAGGATTTATGTGGGGTGGGAGCTGACCGTAGACTGTATGAAACCGGGGCTTACCACCGCTTTATTTGCATCTTATCTTGTTTTAAATTAATAAATGTTAAGGTCACTAGAAATTAGGAGGAAAGATCTTATCTTGCTAATGGGCTGGTTTATTTAGGGATAATCAATCATTGGATTCTATTATGATTAATGATTTATTTTAGTTTAATGACAAGCTTTTGACTGTTATGATTGTTTCCTGTAACAGAGATGTTGTCCAGGACAATGATGATGACCTAATTCACATGGGGCATGCCATCATGACCTTCTACTCAGCTCTTATCGACTTGCTGGGGCGCTGTGCTCCAGAGATGCATGTGAGTGTGTTCCCAGCTTTCAGAAGCCCTTCTACATCAATATCTGCTGATGTCTCAAGCAATAAAGCCTGATGAAAATAGTCTGCAAACTTGCTTTTAAATGAGACAGAAATACCCAAACAAAGAAAATAGTCAGTTTATTGCTTTAACCTTCCCCAGAATGGCCTGGTCCACATACTGTACCGAAAATATAAAACTGGTTATTTGCTCGGCAAAATATTTAATGCTTCAATACCAATGATAATTGTATTCATCTGATTAAACTCCACAAGACTCTCTTGTATTGATATACTGTACACTGAATGTATGTATGTATATTGGAAAACTATATTCATTTATTATACATATTGTCATGTGTTGTCATTCAAAACTTTAAACTCCTCGGTGCTATTTACTGGATATTGACAAAGAAATTGGCTTAAGCCTGGCAGAATTTATGTAAGATTCTCGGCAGCAAAACTTCACACTAGGACAGCTTGGCGAGTGAGCATGTATAGCTGACTGTCAGCATAAGCGCCTGATAAAAATTGCCTTTTGAAAAGATTTGTTTATTTTAGTGGCATTGAAGTGCAAAGGCAAAACAGATTATCTTTTAAACACCAAGGCTGTTAAAAAACAAAACAATTACAGAAGTCATAAAATGCAATAAAACTAAATAATAAATATTACAAAATAGAAATGAACAGAAATACACCACTTGCAGGAAAAAAAATAGTTAATACACAACAGTGTTTTAGAAAACATCAACAATACTCTCTTCTTAGATTCTCAACTTTAACACAAATTACGTTTGTACTTCCAAATGGGCTACAATTCAACATTGAATTATACATTAAAAATATTAGGGACAAAGATGTCCCTAATATTTTAAAGATACTTTTTGGGCTTTTTATTGCATAGTACAGATAAACAGACAAAAAAGTGGAAAGAGAGAAAGAGAGGGGATGACACGCAGCAAACCCGGGCCACTGCCAAGTACTTGACCTACTGGATGAACTAGATGCCCCGATGTCTCTTAATTATTTTATAGAATCGGTGTACACGTCACACTGAATATAATATAAGAAAATACAATATGTACATACATATACATTATGTCTATTATTTGTTACTGTATCATTACATATGGAAATCTTTGTAAGCTGTAAATGACTGACCGACAACAATGTTTTGTTCTGAATTGTTGTCCAGTTGATTCAAGGAGGCAAAGGAGAAGCTATCCGCATTAGAGCCATTCTGAGGTCGCTCATCCCCATTCGGGATCTTGAGGGAGTCATCAGCATCTCCTTTCAAATTCCTTCATCTAAAGGTTAGATGAGTCTATAAGCCAATCTTGCATTACTACAGTAAATTCAAGTGGTATTTAGGCATTACACAGAAATGGGCCTTGTCTGCTATAGTATGTATGTCAGTATGGCTGCCTATTCAATTCTGATTTATCTTTAAGATCTTTTATTTTGTAGTTAGTGTCCTTTTGATTCTCTAGTCATGACAATGGTTTAGTTTGGATGAGGGATCGGCACACATAGTATAGATACATAAACAATACACATTATGTCAATATAGCCTTTGGTCATGATCATCTTTAATTTTTATTTTTTTGTCCAGATGGTCTGGTGGTTGAGCCTGACTTGTCAACAGTGTTCTGCCCAGACCACAAGGCAGCTATGGTTCTGTTCCTGGACCGGGTATATGGCTTTGAGAACCAACATTTTCTTCTCCACCTAATAGAAGTTGGCTTTCTGCCTGACCTTCAGGCAGCTGTCTCTCTTGACACTGTGAGCAGATAAAATTGTATTTTGTTGCTCTGTTCGCGTGCTTAATAGATCAAATGTAACATTGTAGTAGTGTTCTATGCCTTTGTATCAATCTATGCTGCACACTGTCACCTATGAACTTGCACTTCTCTCTACCTGTCCCTAGCATTGACTGCACCATATCCTAACATTACTTTGAGTGTTTAACATGACTTAAGTGATCCTCTCTATTGACTCACATGAGACTTGATTCTCTCAATATGTGTAAAAATAAAGTGTGCAATTGACTAAGTTAATGAATTAATGTTTTGGTTTACATTAAACTTTTAAATATAGTAATTAAAAGAATGTATGTATGCCTCCTGTTAAAAGTAGATTCATTAGCTTTTATTATAGCATATCTTAATGTTCACTCTAAGGAAATTCTTGACCATGGTCCCCATTTCTTCTTTCTGCCTCCTCACTTCATTTGTCAGTTTAGTTTCACTAACTTATTTGCAACCTGTAAGTGTTAACCTCTCTTTTTCATTGCAGGCTGACTTAGGATCCACTGATATGGCCCTGGCCCTCAACAGATACTTGTGTACATCTGTTCTTCCCCTGCTCACCAAATGTTCAGCTCTCTTCTGTGCTTCAGGAGACCATGCTTTGCTGGTGGATTCTCTCATTCAGGCAATCTACAGCCTATCCAGGGCTCTTAGCTTGACCAAAGCTCAGAGAGACACTATTGAAGATTGTTTGTTGGCTGTGTGCAGGTAGTGCTTTTACTTGGTATGATAAATTAACCTACAGAGCTAGGGTTCTGTCTCCGCTTTGCTATTATTGCAAAAAGTTGTTGCTGTTGTTGTCTGCAGATAGATTTTGATTATTTTCAGTCACTGATTACGTATTTTATGGTACAACTTTATTCCTGGAAGCTGCATCTTCTGTGGTCTTCTTGAATTATTATTAATAATTTGCTTCCTGTATCCATTGAAATGACCAAATCATATGTCAAGAGAAAAGAGAAATATTTTTGTTAATTGACGCATACTCTTAATCCTGCTTAATCCTTTAACTGCCTGGTTTAGATTTAAAGTTGATCAAAATGTTAACAAATTAAGTGCATCTTGGCCATGGCATTTTCTCTCTCTCTCTCTCTCTCTCTCTCTCTCTCTGTGTGTGTGTGTTCATGTGAATAATTTTGCACTCATTGGTGTCCTCAGTAAACTCCAACCATCCAAGATGCAGCCTCTTCTTCGACGTCTTGCTTTTGATGTTCCCCATCTCACAGACTATAGCAAGATGCCGCTAAAGGTGGCTAAGCACATGGCAGTTTACTACCTTATATGTGAAATGTATTAGTACACCAGGTTAAAATTATACATTTTATTGACTTTGATCAATCCTTTCATCTACTAGCTCTTGATCAGTCACTACGAGCAGAGGTGGAAGTACTACTCACTAGCTGAAGGGCAGGGTGACCAGGGTTTGGCCTCTGAAGAGGAGCTTCACCTGTCTAGAAAGTTGTTCTGGGGTGTCTTTAAGGCCTTGCCAAATAAGGTAAACCATATTGATTACTTGTGTCAATCTCAAGATCCCATTAAAATTATTTAGAATTAGAATAATATTTCTGTTTCACCATCAGAAAATGAATAAATGTTTAGTTTTTAACAGTGTTATCCTACCATTGATTTATCACCTTTTCTTTATCCTCCTCAAGTGTATTTCAGGAAAGATGGCAAAATCCGTATTTGATTTTCTCATTTAGTGAACTTCTTGAAGATCATGAGTGAAGGAAGATATAACACACTTGAGATTAAGAGTACATTTTCCATATCCTGGTATAAAACCTCTCACTTCTAAACAGAGTTGTTGGAAATGTTGGAAACATAAGAAACAACTCAATCTTTTCTTAGTAGACTCAATGCATGAACTAGCATATTTCTGGCAGATACTTACCTGACAGATTAGGAAACATGAAAACATCAAAGGACTAAATTCATTTGATCATTCCAATCCCACTTGTGACCCACGTCAAACCTCAACCAAACTAAGTCAACATTGCAGAGAATAATCTCTTCAGAGAAAAGTTATAGTGTGTAAATGTATTGTAGTTTAGGTGTATAGTTTATATAAGTTTCCAGAAGTATTGTACTATGCTTATTGTAGTTTATTGTTGATACAACTGAAAAATAACTAAAGGTGGAAACTTATTTGAATAAGTAAATCGTAAGGATAACTGGTTATATGAACTAAATTTCAGTTGAACTAGTGTTATGGGATTCAGTATATGTTACCGTTTGTATTATACACTGTGTTTACAACCACTTAATCAAGCCTGTTATTGTTGGCTTCCTGCAGTAACCACGTTCTTGAACTACATGTAAACGAGTTAAGTCTCAATATTGGGATAAGGGATTCACAGTTTCTAACAGGGTTTTTCAGCTAAATTATTGCTACAACAGGGATAAGTATTTTTATCCAAAATAATTAAATCAAACATGTTAATAAATTGGAATTAAAAGGCTAAAATAGTGTTTCGTTTTCTCAGGTTTACACATAATTACTGTTGCAAAAACCAGACTTAACCAATATCTTCCAGTTCTGCAATTGGATGTCAGCTCTGCAATATACCAGATTTGGTTCCATGTCCCATGCAGTCTCTTTTTCTTCTTTCCTTCTCCCCACACTATGTTTCCAATACCCACTTCCTTTTCCATCTCTACAGCCCTATGAGCCTCAGTTATTTAGGCTGTGTGTCCAGTTCCTGGCTGCAGTGGCCAAGGCCCTGCCTCCTGACCACATGGACTCAAGCGGTGTGTCCCATACTGAGAGAAAAGCCTCGATAGACACAGAAGGACACTTTGACCCAGTGCCTGTAGATACCTCCAAGTAAGAGACTGACCAGGGAATGCAAGGATATTTATTGATTATAGATTAAAAAAAATAGCACATGTTGATTCTAGACGACCTGTTCTGTTCCAGGAAAAGCGTAAGCTATAATTTGGTGAAAATTTGTCATATTCAAAATGTGTGGAAATAAAAATATATGTTCATGCTCTTGATTAATCTTTCAATTAATAATGCACAGTTGGCCTGGTTTAGAGTCTTATCCGCTGCTCTTTGTTACAAGTCATCACCTTTTTCCTTTCCTCACTTTTCTGTCATTGCTGCTCTATCATAAAGACAATAAAAGCCATAAAATAATAATGATGCTCAGTTGTATTCAAATGTGTTACTGCGCGATAAAGCTTTATGTGTTATTTCTTTCCCTGCACTAGGGTGTCAGTGCCAGAGAGACTGGAGTTTGTAGTGAACAAGTATGCAGAGCATACTCACGAGAAGTGGTCACTGGACAAGGTATTTTAACAATATTTCTTCCTTAAATCTGAATGGCATGTAGAAGTTGACAGAGTAGAGTTGATTTATGATATTCTGATCAAGACTGAACCACCTAAGAACATGTTTATTAGATATGCTGTCTGCTTGACAGTGTCAAAACATTGTTTGTATTTTGGTTGGTCGAGCTAATATATTAATCTCTGTGTAAGGTGTGATTTTCACTGAATATATTTGTTGTCTTTGTTAGTTTGCAAATGGCTGGGTTCATGGGGAGCAGCTATGTGAGAACACCAGGTTCACCCTCTCCTCAAGCCATACAGGGCTTTGGCTGAGAAGGTAGAGTGAGAAGTCAATAAAAAAAAATAAAAAAAATCTGTGAACTGAGAAATTCAGATACACTTGCATACCAAATGTGATGTATGTGATATTAAAGATTAAAATGCCTCAGTTCTTCGTCCTTGGTCTATGGAGTAGACAACAAACATCTTTTAAGGTTTAAATTTCAAAATAGTTTGAGTTTGTTTTGCTGCTGTCCTTCGATGACCTAATACGTGCAGTTTTATATAAGGGTTTATCTATATTTCTGAGTTTTTCAGGAGAAGGAGGCATACCGCTTGGCCATTAAAGAAACCATAAAGACTATGCTGGCCTTTGGGTGGACCATAGAGAGAACCAAAGAAGGAGACGCCATTTGGCACGCATACCTTTACGCGCCGAGTATCTCAGTCTGGACAGGTATATGTACTCCATAGGGCCACATTCACTTAGCCTCTGGGTACCAAATGTGTCTGTTCTAGTAAAAGTTATCTCATTCACAACAAAAGTTCTCCTTACTGGATTTATTTTTTTTACTTTTGTTGTTGTTGTTGTTGTAGTTAGCCATTTGGATTTTAGCTTTTTTTTTTAAATGAGTGATTTTCTGTTTGTTGCCTGTCGTAGCTGTCTTTTGAAGGAGCATCAACCTTTAGCCCCAAACCTATGGACATGAGCAGCATCACCTTATCATGGGACCAGCATGTAAGTATTTCATTGTTTTTTTCCAGCTTTATACACCATTAAAGTTGGAACAACTTTAGTTTGACTTTAATCCTGGCACACAATCTGCAGAGGTGTCAACACTGGCCTCTTACCAATGTTGGTGTGTAATATAACAAATACATTTAAATAATCCAAACAATATCTTGCATGGAAACTAAGCTATAATTGTAAGTTGTCTGATGTCATATAAGTGGCTTAGGTTAATGCAGTTGCAGTCTAACTGTACTGACATAATTTTCTTTTGATACAACAGTCTGGCCTCTCATGCTGCCTCTCTCAGCTAACCACACCCTATTCTCTAAAGACACTAGACTGATATAACAAGTGTTTTACTGTATTATTTTTTTGTTTTTCTTTTACTTTATAGGCTATGGCTGAACAATTGGCTAAAAACTACCACAATGCCTGGGCTAAAAGGAAGAAATTAGAACTTGAGATTAAAGGTACCATGCCATGGTGTTAACAAACGTTTTATATTTCTTCAAGTCCTGTCCTCTCATGGAGCACCTAACAGTTGCCAAAATTGCAATGTATTAATCCCATATCTGTTCTCAGGAGGGGGCGGCCATTCAATGTGTGTACCCTATAATACCCTGACTGCCAAGGAAAAGACCAAATTCAGAGAAAGAGCCCAGGATGTCCTAAAGTTCCTTCAGCTCAATGGCTACACTGTGTGGAGGTGAGTACAGAATGAGGCTGTAATTGGGTGGGTAGCAAATTAGGTGTCCATTTTCATTTCACAGTAGTATTTAGGTAATTCATGAAATAAAATGCATAGTCCAGATAATACAGTAATTAAGGTTAGTCGTGTGTCATTATTCTGGTTTGATTTCGCTTCCTCTACAGGGATCGGAAGACAGTGGAGATGGACTTTCCAGCCGTAGTCAACTGCTTTGGCTACACTCTCCTTCAGCGGCTGCTGTCTCACACTGAGGAGGCCCAAGAACACATGTTGGAGCTGGGTAACACAATAGTGTTCATAATTGTTAAAGCCCCCCGAAAAATATAGCCGCAAGCGGTGATATGAGGGTTCAAACCTTTTTTTCTCAATAGCGACTTCATAGTAATTTCACACATGTGGTCCAACGTTGTTATAAAACATATCCTGCGATCTTTGTAACGATTAGACAAACAGTGCACTTTGTTTAAAACTGATTTGTCAAAAACATTTATTTTCAGTTCAGTGTGATATGTAGCTCAGCCCAGCTCACGGCAGTTTGAGAAAAGCAGATGACAACACAAAAACAATTCGCTAATAAAGCCGCAAGCTGCCATTCCAAGCTCAAACCTTGATTTGTGTCATTCCACGCCCAGTTTATATGCATTTAAAGCACCCCCTAGTGGTCAATATGAGTGAGACTTTCAGTGTATGTGTGAGGTCATTGTGTAGACATTTCCTGGAAGTTTTGTGTTGATTGGGCAAACATTTATTGCCTGATTAGCGCTATATCCCCTGCAGTTTGTTTGCATTCATAGCGCCCCCTTGTGTTCAATTTGAATGAAACTTTCAGGGAGTGGTTCAGGTACTTATGAGGACATATCCTGAAAGATTTGTGATGATTGGACAATGTATATGTGATTTATAATAAAATGTGTGTAAGGCCACTCACCTATCTTGCGCTTGTAGTGCCCCCTAGTGGCGTTTGTATATCAAACTGTCTGGGTATATCTGGGGCACTTATCTGAACATACCCTGTGAGTTTTGTACTGTTTGTGTTCATTTCCGTAGCCACGCCCCTTTCAAAGTTCATTGGTCAATAACTTGAAAAGTAATTTAGATATCGACATGCTTTATACAACTTTTCATAAGCTTGATCCATTGATGATTCACTGAAAATTTGGTGGCAATCGGACCTACGGTGGGTAGGAGGAGATCTCAAAAATGTGTTTTTCAAAAAATTCAAAATGTCGAAAACTTTTTCTGGGCAGACCTTAATGATCCTTGAGGCTTTTTTGTAGAGCACATTAAGCTGCACCTGTGTGAAAAATTGTAAGTAAGTCGGACTTAAGGTGTGGGGGCCGTGGTATTTCAAAGTTTGCATTTTGAAGCCTTAATTACAGCGCCACCATGTAGCCAATTGGGAAGCACTTTTCTATAGAAGCACATGCACACCATTTTCAGTTATTCACCCAAGTTTCATGTTTCTAGCTCATTCCAGCTCACGGGAATTTGAGCTGGCGCAGCAGACAACTAATAATAATAATAATAATAATAATAACTACAACAAACAAACATAGAAGGGTTCTACCGCTTCGCGGTTTGAACCCTAAATATAATAAAACACATGTAAGAACTTTCACATTATACATTTCAGTAGTATGAGTACCAAATGTAGCTGACACTGTAAGGTTGTGAACATATCACTGGGTCCTGTGTCTGGGACTTGAATCTTCACATTTTATCAATAATGAGCAACAGTCTCTTGAGTCTACAGTACATTCAGCAAGTCTGCCTCAGGGTAGTTTTGATTTGATCCATCAAAAATAGCTCACAGCAGGCCTGGATTTGTGAACTTCTCTGTCTTATGTCAAAATTATGTAGAAACAATTTTATTATTCATATTTTTGAAGTCTTTGATGTAGTATTTCATTGCGTTTTCCTTTCCAGAGGTGATGCAGGCCAGAGGACAGATCTCTAAAGGAGAGAAAGCTCCACACCAGACACCAATTCATTTTTTTTCTAAGGTTTGCTTGAGATCAAATACATATCTAAACACAGTCGAAATCTTCTGTCTGATATGAAATCTCTAACATTTAGCCCACTGCCATTTACATTTTCCAATGCCATTTTCTTTCCTCTCCTCAGTCTTTTTCTTATTTCATTTACGCCATCTAATTAGTTTTGTTAGGTGGTTGCCGTGGGCAACCTCTCTAAGTAAAACCCTTTGTGGCTATGTAATTTATTTAACCATTTTGGAAATTCATGTGGGTGTGTCAATTGCCATCAGGACATTGATTAAAGCTTCCCACACAGTTCTGCCTCTATGGAGGCAGCGAATGAAAAGGGTTTCATTTTTCATTGATGGGAGCCACTAAGTCAGACCCAGTCAGCCAATACCATGAACAGTCAGGCCTCAGATCTCTACACCCTACACTCCCACTCAACCACACACTCACACAACCACAGCTCTGTCTGGCTGTCCATCTGTGTTTCTGTCTTGTAATTTCTTAGTGCTTCATAAGAAAAACTCATGAAGTGCAAAAATGTAATGCAAAATTTCTCTCAGTGAGTGTGATGTAGCCTTTATGAAGCACTGGAACAAGTTGGTGCAGAATGCATGTGATGTTGTCAAACTGCTTTAAAATGTTGTGCCCATTGGCTATTACTTCACAGGTTATCCTTCCTCTTTTGGAACAATATGTGAAGAGCCACAGTCTGTATTACCTGTCTACTTCTGTGTGCTCAAGTGGTAGTAGAAGCCATGCGTCAAAAAGAGAAGGAGATGATTGCAAGGTATGTGTCATCTGCAACAAAACATACAGTATGCTGATTACACTAGCTGTATTTTAAAATGTTCTTATGCTCTTGCAGATCATATTGTATCGGGGCAGTAATGTTTCGCATAATTTAAGTTTTATTTCATGGAAGTTTTTTTCTTCTGATTGTTTCCCGTAATTACTTTTTGCACCCCTCCTCATTACTGTACTTCTTTTCTTCACATCCAGCCTCTTTTGTAAGCTTGCAGCTCTAGTGAGACACACAATCTCACTCTTTGGTAAGGATTGTGTGGAAAGAAAGCTTATTCAGACATCAATTTGTTTTCTTGTTAGTTGATTTCTTGGTTTGCTCTTTAAGATGTAATTGTCTGAGATGCATTTAAGTCCTTGTGTGTTTATGCATGTTGTGTAGGTGCATATCTTTTTGTCTGTGTGACATTTTGGATTACTATGTGTGCATGTGTTTTTCCAGGAAACGATGCCTCATCAGTTGCAAGCTGCCTCCATGTTTTGGCTCAGGCTCTGGATGCCAGGTAGCTAGATGGCACTGCTGTCACACTCTGCCTGAATCCATCTTGTTTCTCTGCCTGCGGTAACATCAGTGTCACCCCACCTTGTCTGAGGATGAGATGACTGGTGTAATTGAGCCACTGATACACTGATGCTATCTAATTGTGGTTGATATCACTTTTATTCCCTGAGAACAATGCCTCTGAAGCATGACGCTAGAAGTAGGCTCTGCAGAGATTGTTCTCATTTGGACTTGTCTAATTTAGAACACTTAACTGGTTTTATTATAGCTTGCCAAACGAGACACTGCATGATACCTTTTAATTTTCTGCACTTTTTATCTAGCATTGTTCCTTATAAATTGTCTATTTTTGTTGAAAACGAATACATTTTTATTACGCGTACATTTTTGCTAGTCATTTCTCTTCTATCCTTTGGCCTTAGGGTATTGATGAAGTCAGCCCCAGAGTCTATCCAATCATCTCTGCATTCATTCTTTGAGGCTGCTGCAGCTGATCTGGAGATGACTATGGAAAACCTTTCTGTGACGATGGTCTGTTTGCCTCAGAGTAGGAGTCAACAGGCTAGAGGAGTTGCCAAGGTTGTTAGCTTCACAACCTCCATTCTCCTCCCCACCCTCACTTCCCTCTTCCAGCATCTTGGCAACCAAAACTACGGAGTGGACCTCCTGGGTAAGGAGGACCTTGATGTAGACCACTGTTAAGGAATAATGTCTCAAATTATTCTACGCTGCATTTTACAACTTAAAATGTACAATTGCAAATGTAGCCTGTTAACATATCTTCCTGAACATGTTTTCCTGTACTTTCACAATAATACACATACAATCTCCTCCACATGTGTTTTCAGTATTCCCATTAATTTTCCACTGTATGTTATTGAGCTGGATGAACAGCTGGTTTCCACACCCACTCCCCCTGAAATCACTCAGGGACACCCTCCCCTCAACTTCCTACCTTTCACATCTTTGAAATCAGCTCTCATTAAGTGCTTCAGTCATGGCCACGGAGCAGCAAGAGCGTATTGTCTCCCTGACTAATATCCTGACCTTCCAGGAATCGTTCATTATCATTCATTCAGCTAGTCAATCTCTTTGTGAATGCATGCTATCATCCAACTCGGTGTCCTTGGCTGAGTCTGAAACAAACCTAATAACAAGGATCTTGTCTTTCCAGTGGGAAACATTCAGGTGTCCTGTTACAGGATCCTTAACAGCCTCTACTCTCTTGGCACCAGTAGCAGCATCTACATGGAGGGGTACCACCTATATTGCTATGTAACTGGTTTTATAATTTGTGCTAATAACAATCTTCTTCTTTTAATCATGTTTTTTTCTCCATGTAATGTCTATACTTTCGGTAAAAAAAAGAAGGCACTAATTAAATTTTACACTAATTACATGTTAAATTAACAGTTTTGTGTATTCAGTACCTGATTATAGAAATCACACAAATGGTAAAATACATGAATTGTCCACCCTCATCAATTATGTATTATTGTGGGCCTTACAAGTATGTATTAAGGCTATTAAATGTATAAAAGTCAAGGTAACAACATTTTTTTTTTCAACCTCAGATTTGTAGCTGTCAAGTAAACTTACATTAGCAATCCTACCCCATATAATTAGATAAGATTTGAATATAAGTCAGCCCATGCCTACATGCTAACACAGCATTCCTATATAGGCAGAGGCCAGCAGCAGGTGCCTGTCTGGCAGCCCTGACTGGGACTTTTCCTGTATGTTTCCTGGAGCCATCCCTAAACCAAAACAACCCTTACTCCATTTACAACACCATGAGTGCTTCTGAAAGAGAAGGTAATAAACACACTGTATTTTAATAGAGTAGTTGTCTGTTTAATCTTCACCTCCTTGAATAGCTCTCACCCCCGCATCCTAACCCTCATGTTTTCTCAGCCTTATTTTCCATTTTTGTTACTGTTAGACCTGGGTCTGCCACATCAGGTCGAGGACATGTGTCCCCTCCTGCCCTCTCTGGAGCAGGCTCTAGGGGAAGTGGAGGAGTTGGCAGGTGCTGGTGTGGGAGCTCGCCAGTCCCACTACATCCACGTCACGGAGGTCATTTTGCCTATGCTGTGCAGCTACATGTCTCGTTGGTGGTACTGGGGCCCTGAGGGCCAGCCAGACAGCCAAATTTGCACCACTGTTATTTCTCAACATGCAAGTGATCTTCTTGGCCACATGCTCCGTATCATCCACAACCATGTGGGAGCTAGCCAGGGTGACTGGATGAAACAGCTGGCAGGTATTATGGTCATGTACAACACTGTGATTGTTGTTGTTCCTTATTCCACATCAGTCATGGATTTCACTTTTTTCAGTATTAAAGGTCCCATGACATGGTGCTCTTTGTATGCTTTTTATATAGACCTTAGTGGTTCCCTAATACAATATCTCCTTCCCAAAATTCAACCTTGGTGCAGAATTACAGCCACTAGAGCCAGTCCCACAATGAACTTTCCTTAGTATGTGCCATTTCTGAGTCTGAGCAAGGTGGAGGCTGGGGGTGTGGCCTTGACCAACCACCACTTTGCTCGTTTGAAATCCAAGATGTCATGGGCGGGCCAAATTCTCTGGGCGGGCAAAGCAGAGAAAGGGGAGGTAATCATGCCCCTTATGACCTCATAAGGAGAAAGATTCCAGATCGGCCCATCTGAGCTTTCATTTTCTCAAAGGCAGAAAATGGATACCCAGGGCTCGGTTTACACCTATCGCCATTTCTAACCACTGGGGAACCATAGGCACGCTGGGTGAACGCATATTAATGTTAAAAAAAAAACCTCATAAGTGAAATTTTCATGTCAAGGGACCTTTAACTGTTGTCATATCTTTCAGTTTATTCTCAGCCAATTATATGCAAAGCCCGCACTGAGCTGTTGAAAAGCCATTTCCTGCCACTAATGGAGAAGCTGAGGAAGAGGGCTGAAAGTGTGCTGCTAGAGGAGGAGCAGATGAAAGCAGAAGGGTGTGATACCTCTGAAGCAGAGTTGCAGATACAGGAGAAGTTCATTGTACTTGTGCGCGACCTCTACGCCTTCTATCCCCTCCTCATCCCATTTGTGGATTCTAATCGGTAAGGCATGCTGCCAAGGAGCTTAGATGTGTGGAAGCAAGCTTGTTTTTCTGAGGCCAAAAGCTCCAGGAAATGTGTGTAGAGTCAATGGAAAATGGCTATTTTATATTGACATTAACCCACCAATAATGAGCATCTTTCCTCTAAAGTTCTTCAGAAAACTTTTAAAGACCACATTTTCTATTGTTTGTAAAACAACTATTGGTAAATTGTAAACAATGGAAAATACAACTTTTTTATAGGTAAAAAGAGAGGGGTTATTTAATTTTATTATTTTAGTTATATGATAAGCTTTACAGGAATACAATATGCAATAATACTGTGATATGTTTTGGTTTCTCTTGTCCCAGAGCCAGCTGGCTAAAGGAGTCAAACCCTGACACTGAGCAGCTGTTCAGCATGGTGGCAGAGGTCTTTATTTTCTGGGCCAAATCTCATGTGAGGATGACACGTATTGTTTTTTTTTCCTCGTGTCAATGTGTTCCAAGTGAATATTGTGCCCTAAAAGCCATGTAACATGTATTCACCCTTGTTTGCTACCACAGAATTTCAAATGGGAGGAACAGAACTTTGTCGTCCAAAATGAAATCAACAATTTGGCTTTCTTGGTCAACAATGACAAAATGTCCAAGGTCAGCCATATTTATAAAGAACTGCATCTCTTGAAATCATAGACACTACTAGTAGTTGTATGGTAATCACAAAGGTAGACATCTGCCAAGTAAGTCTCTAAGTTAAGTTATCTTTGTGGCTTTGTAATTCTCAGTTTGACCATGAACAGAGAAGGATGAAGAGGAAGGGGGATCGTTATTCCACACAGACCTCTCTCATTGTGGCTTCCATGAAGAGGCTGCTCCCTGTGGGACTGAGGGTTTGTTTTCCAAGCGACCACAGCCTTATCATGTTGGCTAAGAGCGGCTTTACTCAGGTCAGTTGTACCAGCAATAATGTAGTCCTCATGATGATAAAAATTATTTTATGTAAATCACAGTATTTATGTGAAAAACTGCATCGTAGTATGATCATGTGAAGGTGAATGTCTTACAATATCTCTGTGGTGTACATATACTGTGTATATATATAATGTTGGCCATTGTTTGCTTTTCACAGAAGAACACTGAAGATGAGATTCGAGAGCAGGTTTTTAATGGCCTTATACATCTTCAGAGTCAGGTAACAATTTTTGTTTTTGTGTTCTAAACATGTATGCAGTATTTGACATAGTATGTTAATTTCAACACATTTTGAGGTTTTACTTACTTGGGTTTTCACAAAAATTTACAAAAATAGACAAGAATCTTATAATACAAAAAGTATACATGAAAAAGAAAAGCCTAAAAGATAGATATTCCTATATCACTGTAGTTGAGGCTAAAATGAAATACCATTGCATTCTGCATATTCATTGCCATGCCTGAGTACATGCCTTTTAATTTGTGGAAGGCAGAAAGTGTGTGGTAAATTACATTGAGCGTAGCCAGCAAAATCACAAGCTGTATTTTAATAATCTTAGTAAGTTATTCATTGTTTACCAGAGAAACCAATGTGACATACTCACAAAACTGTTCAGAATATGCATGCAATATTTGTATATTCATAAGTCAGTGATGAAAACGGCACAAATTGGGCTTTGTCATTAGCATAAACAATTTTTTTAACAAACATTTAAGTTATTTTTTCACAGCCCATGATCCATCCTTTGCTGGTTGAATGGGCATTTGTCAGTTTTGTTGTTGAATTAGAATTCAAGCAAAATTAATGAATTAAGTTTGGAGTTAATGGCATTAGGGAAAGCAAGTTTCAGAACAGCATCTTGATCCCTTAATAATTTTTATTAGCCTTTCGATTTCAAACCAGGCTTCTTCATTCATTCTCTCATGTGTTTTGCCCTGTTAAAGGTGCTTGGTCTCCAGCAGTTTTTGTAAATCTTTAACTGAATGCTTGAAATACGAAGAAAAAGGATAAACGAAATAAATGTGGCATTCTTTTTTCCCTGACAGGTGTCAAACTGTTTAAGGCAGGACAGCCTTTATGCCGAACACCCGAGCCAGAAAGGGGCCATTCCTGATGCAAAAAGGACTGTAGACAGGATTCTGGACATAGCTCGAGTTCTTTATTACCTGGACCAGGTAAACTTTTAAAGTAACATGAAAACATTGCCAATAATTCATTCGGATATTGTATGACACATCTGTTGAAAATGTTTACTGCTAGTTGTTAGCTCCAAAGTGAAAAGAATAGTGATTTTCAAGGTGATGGACTTCTTTTTTGTAGACCATCAGAAGACTTGTTGACATGTCTTTGTAGGAAAAACGCAAGTGCAAATGATAAAATAAATGATGGCTCAATATAATTTAGCTGCTTCAGTTTCAGAGTCCTGGTATGGTGCATGTTGGTTCAATGTCACACTGTCAAGAACTAGAATTAAGAGCCATCTATATGCCTTGTCCTCTTGATTAAGGCTTAGCCATTTTGTGACGTATGTATAGGCTGTACTTTTATCCATTCTATGTACAACCCTAATGAAGACTCTGAGTTGTCCTCTTCTTTCTGTCATCATTGAGTGTGACCCAACTCTGTCATCATTAGGGTCAGAGTAGAGAAATGTGTGAGGGTCTGAGGAAGATGTAGAGGTCCCTCTTCTGTGTTCTTATTCCAAACACAAATTTATTAAGAATATATTACATTCAAGAAAGTAATGCCTGCAGTGAACCTCGCCAAAAGCTACCAGTGAAACCCCTTAGGTCATTACAGGTTCATGTGTTGTGTGCTACCTTGTTAATATTACCTATGTAACACATTTGGTTTGGGTTTTGGGTTCAGGTGGAACACCCGCAGAGAAGTAAAAAACCTACATGGCACAAGGTCTTATCCAAACAGAGGAAACGAGCAGTGGTGGCCTGCCTAAGGATGGCTCCGCTCTACAACTTACCCAGGTACAACTATATCTATAACTACATTAGCATCAGCCCTATGGCCGTGTGTTTGTATTTGATATATGAATAGTATTTGATTGTCTGTGTCTTGTAAATTATAGCTATGGTGTACTACTCTTTACTTTCTAGTGGACATAATCCTCACCTCGGATAGGTATAAGAGGCTTTGATGAATTGAATGGATCTAATTAGCGCTATTTTATAGTCCTATGCTGCCTCTTTTTTATTTCTTATTTGCATTTGTGTATGCAAATGGTAATCTATTCTTGTCACTTTACCCTTTCCTCTTCCTCCCCAGGCACAGAGCTGTCAATCTGTTCCTCCAAGGCTACAATAACTCCTGGATATCAGCTGAGGACCAAAGCTTTGAGGAGAAGCTTGTGGAGGATTTGGCTGTGAGTGGAAAAGCAAGTCATTGTTAGTAGTATAAAAACAATCGTGTAACATACAGCAGGTAAAACAGGCCTATATTTTGAATTAAGATCAGGTGCGAAACACAAGTTGGCACTTTTTAACATTAATTTTTGATTCTGAATTTATGAACTTTGAAAAATATATATGAAAATTAGTTGTTGAAAATGTGAAGAGTAAAATTCAGAGGCAAAAAAATCAGATGCATAATTTCAATGCACAAATATTTAGTGCTAGAAATTCAATAGCTTTTTAATTTCAAAATCCAATGAAACAGATTTACTTCCATAAGAACATCATTGAGGTCTTTAAACCATAAAGAAGCTTTGGGGGCAAATGGTGACTTCCACTTCAATCCTTCTATGTGCTAATAAGGATGCAAAGGCAATGGCATCCCTTATTTTCCTCCCTAACAATTGATGGCCTGGTAAGACTCCAAAAATAGTGTCTGTACATGGAGTCAACACAATATTGAAAGCTCCAGACAGATGGTTAAAAATAGCTGTCCAATAACCCTGAAGACGAGGATAAGTCCAATGTCTCATCCGTCCATTTAGCTGGTGACTTGTGGCACCTATGAGCGATGGTTATTGTGGATAGGGCTGTGGTTATTCTGCTCTCAGAGTCCAAAAGCAAGTCTAAATTGAGACCAGATTCTCAAAGTTGAAATAATAACTGAGTTATGAGAAAATTTGACTAGTTTGATGGGAATTCTAGATGAGAGCAGAGCCAAAAGTGAAGTAGCAGGGCAAGATTTAGCCTCAAACTCACACCAACTCAGTGGTGACTTGATCCATAGAGACATTTTGTGTATTTTAGCTGCCCAATAGTACATTTTTAGATTAGGAAGACCCAATCCACTAATGGATCTATGCCTCTGTAAATATTCTCATCTGATCCAGGGGGTCCTGTCTTTTCACATGAAAGAAGAAATAAGCTTGTTTATCGCATAGAAAAGAGATTCAGGTAAAAAGAGTGGAAAGCTTTGGAAGAGGTACAAAAAATGTGGAAGGTCATTTTAATACAATTTACCCTACCTGCAATGGATATATGCAAGACATTCCATCTCTCTAGGTCCGCTTAAAGCGTAATAATACACATATAATGAAAGGTGGTGATGTGTATCAAATCAAAGAATTCCTTGATTAGAGTTGGCAGATTTAAGTGCAATAGATAAAGGCTCTTTATAGTTTAGAATACAAGAGAGTAATCCAGGAAATAAGCTTGGGGCCAATTCAGAATCTCTTAAAACCATCCAAGAGGTACCTCCAAAAACTCAAAAGCTTTCTCAACATCCAAAGAGACCACCACCTTTGGTGACTCATCGGATGGTGAAGTGAAAATAATATTAAGGAGCATACAGATGTTAGAGAAGGAGTGTCTGTTTTTCATAAACCCGGTTTGTTCGGGTGAGATTATGTTAGGCAGCACCTGTTCAAGCCGGATAACTAATGCCTTAGCTAGAATTTTATAGACCGCATTTAAAAAGGAAATTGGGCGGTAAGAGTTGCAATCTGAGTCGTCATTGCCAGTTTATGGTATTAAAGTAATCGTGGCCTCGGTGAGAGTCTGGGGCAGGGTCCCTCGGTCCAGAGAGTCGTTAAACATTTTTAAAAGGAGAGAGGCCAATTTATCAACAAATCTTTGGTAGAACTCTATTGGATAACCATCTGGACCAGGGCGCCTACTGTTTTGCATTAGTTTAATTGAGTCTGCTATTTTACCAGGTTTTAGGGGACAATCCATCTCACTGACATGAATAGCAGGTACACATGATACATGGAAATTCCAGGTTATCAAGAAATTGCATCATCTGTTATCAGGGGGAGATTGTGAGGTGTACAACTTGGAATTAAATGTTATAAAGGTATCACTGAGGTAATGACTGATGGATCACTGTAAGTTCAGAGTGGGTCTTTGTTTAATTTGCTGGGATGCTGAGTGGTCCTTGATTTGATGTGACAAATGGTGTCCTGCCTTCTCACCATACTCTCACTGACTCTTGGGTTGAGAGTAAATTGTAATTCATCTGGAGATTTTGTCTGATTTTGTCCAATTCAGGAGATTGAGTCTTTGAAAATTTGCTGTTGATGTCTCTTATTCTTTCCATAAGCTTTTCTTATTCCTGTTTTTTCAATTTGAGTAAAGTACGATATCATTTCTATCTTCAGAGTCTCCCAAAGTAGAGATTGTTTGATATAAGGAAACCATCAATAGCTTTTGAGATTGTTTCACTGAATATAGCACCATTTAACAAAGGGCAGTTCAATCTCCATAGGGGATGTGTTTTCTGTAGCGTGAAGGAGAGGTAAAGCAACAATGAAGCATTATCAGATATTACAATAGTAGAACATTCCATGCTATTTTCAGCAGATAGAAAATAGCTATCAATAATAAAAAAAAAATCAATCCAAGAAAATGTTTTGTGGACATGAGAGTAGAGGGAGAATTGTTTTTTGTCAGGGAAAAGAAAACACCATGGTCAATACTACCATTTTGGAAGGAGGGTCCCTTTTAGGGCAGGCTATGTCTAGTAGTGTATCTATTGCACAGTTGAGGTCACCTCCCAAAATGACTTCACTTGGGAAAAATTGGACCTTCTTATGTGTTAAAATGGCCGTGCCCCTTGCCCTGCTACTGAAGTTGGAGTGAAGTTTTGGCCAACCCATGAGGCTTTTAATCTGTGATGGTCTTTAGTAATTAATTAAATGGGTCTCTGGTTAAACAACAATGTCAGTCTTAAGATGTTTAAAAAAATTCTACCTCTCTTAACTGGACCATTGAACACTCTGAGACCCAAATCTCAGACATGCTCCCCCATTCCTTGCTTGTGAGAGAGAGAGAGATGGAGGAGACAAGAAAGAGAAGATAAGAATTAAGTAGAACTTTTTGACTTTTCTAATATAAGAGCCATTTCACCACCATGTACAATTTTGTAAACAATCCCTCCCAAGTAAATTGAATAAGCATATTCAAATGTACTTAATTTTGTTGTGTTTTCCGTGTGAACACACTACATTCGTAAACCCCATTTAGAATTAGTAGAGTAAGTTCTACATGTAGAACTTTAGATGTCTGTGTGTGTGTCTGTGTGTGTGTGCATTCTAAAACATCACATGCAGTTAAAACCCTGTTCTACTTATTCAATGATGCTAAATATTTCACTGTAGTCAAGTAGACAGTTTTGACATTGTGCATACACTATTTTTTTATGTTAACGCTTTAAACATTTGTATTGAAAAAGTTAAAACATCAAGGCTTTTGGAGTATGTGTATATTTAGCAGAATTTCCAAATAAAGATAGTTTTGTCTTCTCTGTGCACGTAAACATGACCCTGTTATGTATTGTTTGTGTATACTGTATATTTTATGTTTGGAAGAGAGTAAGTCAGCCACCAGAGGCTGTGGATGGCCAGTGTTTGACATTATTTGACATCACACACTAGAGTAAAGCTACTCTGTCTCTGGACTGCAGAGCGGAAGAGTGATGGAGCTGTGTGGAGGGGCCACAGAGGAAGAAAAGCAGGTGGAAGAAGGTGCCCCACCAATCGATCCCCTCCTACAACTCATTACACTCTTCAGTCGAAGTGCCCTGATGGAAATGAGGTGTGTGTGTGTGTGTGTGTGTGTGTGTGTGTGCGTGTGTGTGTGCGTGCGCATTCTAAAACATCACATGCAGTTAAAACCCTGTTCTACTTATCCAACCCATCACCAAGAATGTCAATATTACACTTGTCAGAATCATGATTTATTGAAATCTACAATATGTTTCAATTCTTTGTCAGTTCTCTTTTTAATCATGACATGACTTGGTTGACCAATCCCATTGAGGTATCTCTGGTATAGTCACATGATATTCTGCAGAGAATAATATCCAATTTGTCTTCCCTGATCACAGTAAGCTTGGAAATGATGGTCTCTATACGTCCTATGCTGCTATTATGGCCAAGGTAAAAGAATGAGGATGATCCTATTAGTAATAGGCCTACCTAAATATTTGTTGGTAATATATTCAGATGTTAAAAAAATTGTCTTTTTGCTCTCATGTCACATGCAATTTATGACAAAATGTGTACCTCTTCTATATTGATTTATTTTTTAACCCTTTTTTTGTCACCACCCTGCATTGTATGTTTGATCTTCAAGAGCTGCCACAGAGAGGATGAAGATGATGATGATGATAAAGAACAGGAGGTGGAAAGCTTTGAAGTGAGAAAATGGGCTTTTATTTTTTAAATCGATTAATGTTTCTTGCTTACAGTATTTAATTTTAATTGGCTTGACTTTTTTCATCTTCCTATTTTCTACTGCAATAATAAATAAAGCCAATATAGCCGCAAGCACCAATTTGGGGTTCAAACCCTTTCTCTGCCAACAGAAGGAAGCAGCCCAATTAGTTAAAGCTGCAAGCAGCATTGGGCGGGCTTCACAAAGCTGAGCAAAGTCACTTCAGCTGGTTTAACTCTGTAGAAAAAGGGGTGAGACCCAGCATACTTGTTACATCACTATAATGGATTTTGCAATATAAGTCCCGCCATTTCACCCCCCTTAATTGGATTTTAAGGAAGATTGGTACGTACGTTCAGGTCTTTGTGTTGGATGTCTATGTTGAGAAGACATTGAGTTATGGCCATTCCCTGCTATGTGTTTATAATGATGGTGGCCATGTTTTTTTGACCGTTTTTTTATTTATAGTAGAAATGTGTCTGCATCCCTGTATCCCAATTCTGGTAGTGATAGACTCAAACAGGACAAAAAGCATAATTAAGCATATAATGCTAAATAGGCAAAGCCCACATGCACCAATCAAAATAACACTTCAGGTTTCAGGGTTAATACTCACTCAAGTAATGATTAACCAGTGTGTATTCAAGTTTGTGCATGTCAATACCCAATTAGCTATAGAAATATTCTTTTTGACGTCATGTTGTAATGTGATATAATTCTTAAAGCACATTGAGTCAATCAGACTTCCTTGTGAGGGGTGTGGCCTTTCAAAATCACGTTTTGTTAAACCTTAATTACAGTGCCACCATGTGGCCAATTGGGATCATATTTCGTGGGAAGTTTTATGTTTTAAATTTCATGCTTCATTCCAGCTCACGGCAATTTGAGACACAACAGAAGACGACAAATAATACTAAACCCCTTTGGGATTTGAACCTTAATAATACATTTTTAAATTAATAATATATCATTGGCATTTAAAGTATATTCAATTTAACTAATTGTTTGACAATTTTAGAGTCAGTATTTTAGATACAGTAGTGAATTTACCTTTCTGTGGCTCAGGAGAAGGAGATGAAGAAACAGAAGTTAGTGTACCAGCAGGCCAGGCTACATCGTCGGGGAGCTTCTGAGATGGTACTGCAAACCATCAGTGCCAGCAAAGGTAGGGAAATATTAAATACTTTTTTTTGTTTAGATGAGCCAGTCATAAGCAAGGTACTTTATATTTGCTGAATACTGAACCAAAGAGGAGCTGACTCCTGGTCTCAGTAGTTGAGCATAAAGTAAGTAATTTCTTTGTGCTTTGCCTCTTTTAAAGTTTGAATTGTGACCTGAAGCACTTTATTTTTCATTTTAGTTGGTACAGTACATCCTCTGATTGTGATCAATTCCCCATCCCATCAGGTGCCATGGGCTCCATGATTGCTCCTACATTGAAGCTGGGTATTGCTATTCTCAATGGAGGGAATGCCACAGTTCAACAGGTATATATGCTGCATTGGTGTGTCCCGCCTTGAATCATACAACTTGTTTGTCTTGGGATCTCCAGAATAGGTTTGTATATGACATTGGCCATTTCTACATCTCAGGCACGGACTAAAGAGTTTAATATCATGAAACTAAATATTATTAAAATTAACTCAGGTGAAAAACAGAAGAGTTAAGATTAGAGTCGCAACACTAAAAAATAAGGTTATTACAGCAGCTGGATTGCTATATTTCATTCAGGAGAAGAAATGTGAAATATAAGCACAGTCATTATGTATATTAAAAAGTATATTAATTAGTAATTTATTAGTAAATAGAAAAGTAAAGCTGTAGAATATGGTATACAGTAAACTGAAAATGTGGGCTGCTGTTGTAGCAACAGCTTAACAAAAACAATATTTGTAATGAATAGAGATGAATGTTTTCATGTCATTATGAATAACTAAAATTAATTATATTTCTACATTAGTTTTTCTACATGTACAGTTTGTCCCTTTACAGACCATATCACTTTAATATTTTGTCTTATGAATATGATGCCGCAGAGACACTGCAGAAAAGTTGGCAGTAGTAAAAACATTTTTCAAGTGAATCAATTTTGCTTCAGATGAGATCCTCCCACATTTATCCAACCTTGTCTTTGATGCTTTTGTTTGATAGAAAATGCTGGATTATCTGAAAGAGAAGCAAGACGTTTGCTTCTTTCAGAGCATGGCTGGACTCATGCGGTCATGTAGGTGAGTGTATTTAGGAAAATTCTCCTGTCAAATGTCACAAAGTCTTTCCGAATTTATGTGCTGATGGATGAAAATTATAAGAGTGTAAAAGCTTTTATCTGCGTACGTGCGTGTTTTTCTGCTCTCCAGTGTTCTAGATCTGAATGCATTTGAGAGGCAGAACAAAGCAGAAGGATTAGGCATGGCCATGGATGACAGCTCAGGTACTGTTTTCATATGGAAATAAAATCAGTTTCTGATGAAGCCATGTCAATGCAGAAGAGCCTGCTGTGAGATTGTTGGACTTGAAAATAGTCTAAATTTACACTCCAAAATCCTATATTTTTCTCTGCCTTTCTCAGTCTTGAATATTAACAGATGTCTGCCTTCATTGTGGCCTGTTTTTTCTGTTTTCTTACCTCTTTCAAAATTCTTTGTTCTGTCATCCATTTTGTCCTCCATTTCCTATAGTATTACTTCATTCCTTGCCCTTCATCCTTTTTTTATTGCCCTATCTTTTTCCCAGGAGAGAAGGTGATGCCTGACAAAGACATAACTTGTGACCTATTTCGTTTTCTACAGCTGCTCTGTGAAGGACACAACTCAGGTTATTTGGCCTATGCTGTATCAACTTACACACTGTCAAAAAGTTCACGTATATTATATTGTCTATAAAAAAAGGACCACATACACGGTTTGTTGTTTTTTCAATTAAATTTTACTTTAAAATTATTTAAAATTAAAATTATGGTAATAAGAACTTAGCACTGATTCATAATGGCTGGAAAAACATTTACATTGCTCTAGTGGACATCCATTGTCCATTGACTACAGTGTCTACACAGGATAAATGTCTTTGCAATGCTCTTTTCACATTTTATTCAGCATGCTCTTACTTCCTTCATGTCTTAGATTTCCAGAATTACTTGAGAACACAAACAGGCAACAACACCACTGTCAACATCATAATAACCACTGTGGACTATTTACTGAGAGTACAGGTAAGCCTACAGTGATGCTTGACTAACTAACCAAACCAAACTAGTATACAGCTGTCCCAGTTATTGTCCAAAAATATTTTTAGGAACATAATGGTTTGAGGATTTCTGTAAACATTTATTTGGCTACTGTGTAAAGAAAGGTTTATCTTTGTCTTTAAGAAATGGTTTATTCAAGCTCATGAACCAAACAATACATTTTCCTGTGCCACACACTGTAGGAGTCAATCAGTGACTTCTACTGGTACTACTCAGGGAAGGAAGTCATTGATGTGCATGGACAACAGAACTTCTCTAAGGCCATACAAGTGGCCAAACAGGTCTTCAACACACTCACTGAGTACATACAGGTCAGTCAGTTTCCTTTACATGTCATAGTGTGTTTCATGTATGATGCTTTGGGTTCTTACTGAACAAACTGTATATTTGTTAGAACATTGATTTGTTTCGATGCAGCTCACATTATCAGTGTTCATCCAGGGCCCATGTACTGGGAACCAACAGAGTCTAGCTCACAGTCGCCTATGGGACGCTGTTGTGGGATTCCTCCATGTCTTTGCCCACATGCAGATGAAGCTCTCACAGGTATAGCATTGATCCACTGATATTTGATAAACTAATTTTCCTCTAAAATTCTACTTAATCATAAGAATAATGATACTCTCTCAGAGCTCTCAAACCAGAGGTCACAAAATCATTTCCATGGGTTGCCTGGTGGTTGTGGAGTAAAAAAACAAAATAACATAAAATTTATTGTGACAGTGTTACAGAGTGTGCTGTTTCACATATGTATGTTCACACAAGAAAACAGAACATGAAAGTAAACACAAGCCTGGATCTTTTGACCTTTGCCTTGCTCAGAGGCCGTCCATTATATAGGACATTAGAAACAGCAATCTTAAGGGTTTATCTAATAACCCCTTGGCTAAATAAAAACTCACTAACACCAACCTGTTTATTCTAGTGGGCGGTGAATTGAAAAGGTTGAGAATGACTGGTCTAGGTGATAGTGTACTGTAGGGTTTTTTTTTACATATCATGTTAATACAAAATATTTCCTGTTTATCTGTTGCAAATATGTAAAAGTCTATGATGTAAAGTAACTTTGCTACTATTTGCTAAAAATGTAACTAAATATATTTTCTTGTAAACAGGATTCAAGGCAAATTGAACTTCTGAAAGAGCTTATGGATTTACAAAAAGACATGGTTGTTTTTTTGCTTTCCATGTTAGAAGGCAAGATTTCTACTTGTATTGTTTTTTTTTCACAATTTATCAATATAAATGGTTTAACAAGTATAATTATTCAAGGACATTATTTCTCTGCTCATCTCTCTTCCCTCCAGGTACTGTCGTTAATGGAACTATTGGAAAGCAGATGGTGGATATGTTAGTGGAATCATCAGGCAATGTGGAGATGATCCTCAAGTTCTTTGACATGTTTCTCAAACTTAAAGACCTCACCTCCTCAGATGCCTTTAGAGAGTATGACCCTGATCGTAAGGGCTGCATCTCTAGGAAGGACTTCCAGAAAGCCATGGAGATTTGCAAGCGTTTTTCCCAAGCCGAGATTCAGTTCCTCCTCTCTTGCGTTAAGACCGACGATAGCGAAATTGTGGATTTTGAGGCCTTTGTGGATCGCTTCCATGAGCCAGCCAAAGACATTAGCTTCAGCATTGCTGTGCTTCTCACCAATTTGTCTGAACACATGCCCAACGATTTAAGACTTAGGACGTTCTTGGAACTGGCAAAGTGTGTCTTGACTTACTTCCAGCCCTACCTAGGACGTATTGAGATCCTTGGCAGTGGGAAGCGCATTGAACGTGTCTACTTTGAGATCAGTGAATCCAGCCGCACACAATGGGAGAAGCCTCAGGTCAAAGAGTCCAAGCGGCAGTTTGTTTTTGATGTGGTCAATGAGGGTGGAGAGAAGGAGAAAATGGAGATGTTTGTCAATTTCTGTGAAGATACCATCTTTGAGATGCAACTAGCAGCCCGGATATCTGGCTCTGCCACTGGAGAAAGGTGTGCTGACAAAGGGGGAGAGGAAAAGAGAAAGTGTGAAGAAGAAGCTTTGAACAACAAAGGAATGTTTTTCATGTATCATTGGTTATTATTGCTGATAGCTCTAATTTCTGTCAAAAACCTTAAGACATTGATGAAGATGACACTGAAGGATATCCTCATGTCGGTCATGTTCTTCCTCACATTCATTTTTATGGCTCAGGTCCGGTGTATCTGTGTTGTTATTCGCAGCATCTTAAATGTCCTTTACATAGTCTTTTTTAGTGGTGGGCTCATAGAGGGAGCCAAAATGATGAGTATATCAGACTTGCTCAGTGGTATCCTTGAGCCAACTCTTGATGAGGTCATGGAGGTGCCAAGTGGTGTGGATCGGCTGAGGAAGTACTCTGCCAGTTTCTTTTCCCAGAGAGACTTGATGGAGTTTGGGCATGTGGCAGCTGGGACATCGCCCAGGGAGGTAGATGTACTGTCAGACATATTCGGCCTTAAAGTGAAGAAGGAGAAAGGTCAATACCGAGTTATAACACAAGACAGTGCCGCTAGTGTGATTGACCTGTTCAACACAACCTCCAAAACAATAGCCACCGCTGAGTTGTCTGAGAAGCATCAGGAGAAGGTATGGATTCATTTTTATGTTTGGATATGAGACAGTGTCCAAAGTTTTGTTCACCATCATTTTCTTCATTTTTGTATTGCTTTGATAATTTTACTGACAGCAACTTAAGGCACCCACTGCCACAGAGGGAAAAACAGAAGATGAGACAATGCCTGAATTAATGGATGCAAAGTGAGTGTGTCCCCATTTAATCCTCAAAGAGGGATTATTTAACTTCCTCATAACAACTAAAGTATTAGATTGAGTCAGTTAATGTAGAAAAATTACTTAAATGTACACTAGGTAGTAGTGCATGGTCAAATTAAGCACTGTGATGTTAATGTCAGGTTGACGTTGATGTCAAGTTTTTAAGGAGCAGAAGGTTAATTACATCACCTCAGACCTTTGACCTTTCATTTGTTTGTGATTGGACTGTTTGTATAGAGGGAAGGAATCTGAGAAGAAAACTGGAAAAGAGAAAGCAGAGGCAGAATGGAAAACCAAGACATGCTCTAATAAGTCAGAGGAACCAGAGAGCCAAAACTCTGCCTTCTGGGAGATGATAAGCACTCATAACAAGAGCCTGCTGGTGACATACAAATACATACACATGCCAACACAGATGCACGCTTACAAGTTCTTCGGTTTGCATGCACAGGCATAAATTATGTACAAAACATCTGAATGTTTTTCCCCCTTTTTTCCAGAATTATTTTGCAAGGAATTTTTATAATATGCGCTTACTGGCTCTGTTTGTTGCCTTTGCAATCAACTTCATCCTCCTCTTCTACAAGGTGAGAGTTTGCTTGTGAGAGAAATTCTAAATTACATTTGCAATGGTATTAAATTTGGAAAGTATGTTGAAGTACTTTGATATTACTACATTTCAGAGGGAAATATTGCACATTAACTTCAATACATTTATTTAGTATAAGTCACTAGTTAGCTACTAATCAGTCAAAATTAAAAGCACTTGAACCATTCTGAATAATACAATGCTATGTACACAAGAAAGCATCAGAAAAAATAATCTAATAATGTACGTATGTCTGGTCCATTTTTCTGCATAACAAATACTGTCACGTTTGATAATTGAAGTATCTTTTTATTAATACTTTTGTACTTTAACTTGGGTAAAATCTTGGAAGCAGAACTTATCTGTAATAGAGTATTTTCACCAGAGACTGTAGCGGAGAGGAACTGATCTAACTCTATGGTCTATTGTTTGCTTTAGTTTGGTGCTTTCAAATTGTATTGCAATTAATAAACTGTGTTTCTCATATTAAAAAAAAAACGTTTGTATTTCTTTGGTGAAGTCACTCTCTTACTGTCTACCCAGGTAGCATCCTTGCCTGCATCACAAGGAGAGGAAGGAGTGGTCACGTCTGGTAACCGTGAGGATCTGGACTCTTCTGCTGACAACGACAAACAGGGCAGAGATTATTTTGTGCTGGAGGAGAGCAGTGGTTATATGGAGCCAGCGCTTCAATTCCTGGCTGTAGCTCACACAATCATCTCCTTCTGTTGTATTATCGGGTACTACTGCCTCAAGGTAGACTAGCTTGAGCACATATTTTTGAATCCCATTCACTATTTTGAATCAGTATTTCTCCATCATATAGACCTAGAGAATTTTTTAAAGCCGCAGAATTGACAATTAAGCACATTACTAACAAAGAGGCTTGGACCCATACTGCTAATCCAAATGTGTTTGAGTTTTGAAGTTTTTCAAACTCAACACCGGACTCATGTAATCACTGTAGTGCATTTGATTGGCAGTTGCCATTGGTGATCTTTAAACGCGAGAAGGAAGTGGCAAGAAGGCTGGAGTTTGACGGGCTATATGTCACAGAGCAGCCTGCTGAGGAGGACATCAAAGGACAATGGGACCGACTGGTCATTAATGCACCGTAAGTTCATAGCTACAGAAATCAGCTAGGCTAACATTAAACATGTTTTGTACTTTAAGTTTGAGAAACTTGCTGTTTGTACTATTTCATAGTAATGTTACAAGTTATACAGAAACAAAATGGTTTACTTACAGTGATATTTGACAGTAAAATTTCAATTTTTAAATATTTGTTGAAACTATTTGTTTGTCTTTTCAGATCATTTCCAAGTAATTATTGGGATAAATTTGTGAAGAGGAAGGTAAGGTCTTCAGGGGACTGCAGTTTTGATTTTGCACAGCAAAAAATATTAAATGTTCTATTCTTAATGTGCTTATGAATGTATATAATTGTGTGCATATTTCACTCAGTGACAGTTCATTAAGAACCTAACTGCAATGTAATGAGCCATTTAATGGCAGGTGTAATTATTCCCCTGTCACTAACCAAACAAGTTGATTGTCTCCAGAGACGGGGCAACACTTAGCTTTCTCATTTGGATTGCCTCTTGTATTATGAAGATTATTCTTTGCTTTAACAAAATCAATTTTGGTTTTCTCTTTTAAGAACATTTAGTTTACTTTAGGATTTTTCGACTAAATTGTAGATAATAAATGGAGTGGAGGTGGACATTTTGAAGGCAGACTACCAGGTCTTTGAGGGTCTGAATTCTAGCTGATAGAAAGGTGTTCAAATATTTATTTGCAGCTGTATCATACAAATAAATAGTTATCACACTCTCACAGTGTACATGCACCTACGATGACAATTTCAGACCCCTCCATGATTTCTAATGGCGGTTTTCCACTGCGTGGTATCTACTCGACCGCCTCCACTCTACTCGCCTTTTTTGGTTTTCCATTACAAAAAAAGTCCCTGGGACCTTTCAGTACTACCTCAGTCAAGGTTCCAAGCGAGCTGAGGCAATACCAAAAGGTGACGTGGAAACCTGCAGACTACTGGTTGGTCGGATCACTGCGTTTTTAGCAAACAAGAGTGCGGAGAGTGTGTCTGGAACAAACACGACATTTAAAAAAAAAATCTAGCCAGATACCGACAGATTATCTACTCTCTGCACTATTCTCACTTTTCAACTGTTCAATATTAAGGGCTATTAGGGGCTTTTGCATGTCGTTTCCAATATTGCACACTGTTACTTTAAAAAAACAAGACAATATATCAAAGAAAAGGTTTTATTTAGCTCTTCAAAACATCAAACCGTCCCGTACACCCCGTTCTTCTTCCTCTGCACCCTGTGACAGTGTCACCACTGGCTCTGCTGTCCCAGATGCATCCCAGTGGTTGTCAGAAGCCTCTCCATGACTCTCATAAAGATTATACGAAGCACAGCAGGTCAAAACCAGAGATTTCACCAGTTGTACATTGAACGCCCACCAGACAGTCTGTGGCGGCAATTTTGCAAAGTGTGAATGATCTGAAACACAATCAGTACACAGCATCCATATTTTGGTGTGTAATCATGGTTGCTAAAGTTCATATACTTTATATAGCGTATAGTAAATACTGACCGGAGCCCCTAACACATGCAAATGTTAGCTAATGTTAACCGGAAACTTAACTGACCCTTTTGTGTCGGCGAACAATAGTCAGGTCGACATCTGAACTCCGTAGGAATTCCCAAACTCCTGTTTTTTTTCAGCTGTGATTTTTGTTGCTTCCTTCAGCTTCTTTTGAAACAAAAAAAATTCTTCTGGCTGTGGCAAGTAGCCGACGTGCTGTTGTGAGTCGCGTTGAAATTTCATCATCACGCGTAGCTATGGTGACTAGCCACGCTGAGGCGTTACTCAATCTGCAATGGAAAACGGACGCAGAATGCGTCAAGTCGAGTAGAGGCTAGGCGAGTGGAGCTGTTACCAGCAGTGGAAAAACGCCATCAGTGGGAGAATTTGCAAAATAGCAGGGTGTTCAAATACTTATTTTCCTCACTGTATACAGTACATACAGCTGCAACACATGTAAATGAAAATTATCTGAAATAATTAGCCTAGGATATATAAAAAAAAGTATCTCTGTGAAAGCTCCTTCACTTGTTTGACAATAACTGATTAAAAGAGCTAGGAAGAGAGGAGGAGTGCGATGGACGTAGTCAGAGTGACAGCTGACTCATTATAAATTGGTCCAGCAGCCTCAGTCTCACACGCTATTACTCTACGACCTGAAGTTAGTTGCATTCAATAACTTCTGTGTTTTTTGACGTGGCTGCCGCAACAGCAGAGTTAACAGCGGAAACACTGGTACAAATACAGGTTTGCCTTTCCTGCTTAATATACAGCTGTGTTAATAATTTAAACTGGACAAATGTCAGAAGCGTAGACCGGCGCTGTCGCTGCTCTCTGTTGCTGCTCTCTGTTGCTGAGAGCTGTGTGTGAGTGAATGGGGGTGGGGCTGCACGGAGAGTAAGGAGAGATCCAAACACCGGCATGGCTTTACAGAAGAAATGAGTCATGTAACACAAAATTAAACCATATCGCTATAAACTACGTTGCTTCGTTTGTGAAGAGGCAGCGGATGCAAGGACATTAGGTGCACCAGTGCGACCTAGAGGAAAAATGTTAGTCGCACTCTAAAGCCCTGTGAGCTAACAGACACAAACTAGCCACGACTAGCACTGGTCACTGCTGTTGTCTGAAAAACACAGACAAGACAAAATGTTGCATTTACAAGTAAACTGGTAAACCTTGTGACCAGCTGCTATCTTTTGTGGAATTTTGCTCATGTTACTCTGTCCTGTGACTTTCTACATCTAGAAACTAAGCTGCACGGTGCAGGGAACAACTCTGACTGGCCCGTGATCAGACAGTGGGTTACGGAGCGGTAAATGGGTTTTGCAAAAAACTCGTTTATGAACGGAATGGTGCATTTAAAATTTTGCACGATTACGCAAATTTGATTGTGGGAAGCCAAAATCATGATCAAAATTTGATTAACTGTGCAGCCCTAGCAGGAATGCAAGAAGTGTGCAACAGTTTGAAATAAACAATTTTAATGTAAACACAAAGGAACTTACAAACTGGTAAGCAGAGCAGTTAAGTAATCCAGAAAACAGGAACACAAAAACAAAGAATTCCAGGAAGACAGAATAACAGCAAAAACACAGGACAGCAAAACAAATGACAAAAGACGATCCACCAACAACAGACACAGAAAGCACAGGGACTAAATATAAGTAAACGAGAGATAACAAGGGGCAGGTGACCAGGTGAAAGACAAACAATTACAGAGACGGGAAAACCAAAGGACTAGAAGTAAAACATGACAACACATAAGGGAACAGAGAGACTTAAATAAAACGGGAAACACCAACAGAAAACTACAACAGAAACTTGACAAAACCATGACTGGGGCCAGTAGGCACTCTGGAACAGGGGTGCTGCGGCCAGCACCAAAGATGGACCCCTGAGGTGGCCGAAGGCAGAGCCCCTCAGGCAGCCTAACAGGAGGTTGTAGGCGGTCCCCTCAGGAGGACAGGCAGGAGGGTGAAGGCGGTACCGTTCTGAGGCCACCGGTGGTGAAGACAAAGCCCCTCGGATTGATGGCTGTGAAGGCGCATCCACTCTGGAGATCAACGGCGTGGGCAAATCCCCTCTGGAGGCCGTCGGCGAAGGCAATACCCCTCTGAGAGCTGGGCAGGCAACGGGTCAGCAAGGCTGAAGACAGACGACATGTCAGCTGGGCTGAAAACAGGCAAAGGGTCAACAGGGTGGAAGACAGGCCCAGGTTCCGCAAATAAGCCAACAGGATCAGAAGTCGCCGTTTTCGCCAACAAGGTAACAGGAATATTATCCGCCAACAAGGCATCAGGAATCTGTCGAATCACCAACAAAACACGGGGAGCAGGAGCAGTGGCACTGAACAAAGGCAAAGTCCCTGAGGTGCCGGGCAACGGCACAATCCCACAGTTGTCGAGAACCTGCACAGTCTCTGGGGCCTTAGTCAGCAAAGGCACTGGGAGACTGGTCAACTGAGGCTCCAGAAGACTGGTCCGCGTAGACTCTGGGAGAACGGTCGACGCAGACTCTGGAAGGTCAGTCGGCGTAGACCCTGGTCCGCTGCACCGAGGGCTCCTGCCCGCTGCACAGCACCGAGGGCTCGTGCCCGCTGTACAGCACCGAGGGCTCCGTCCCGCTGGACAAAACCAACTCAGGATCGCAGCGAGGACTGGAAAGCTGGTTGGCTGTTGAAGTTCTGGAAGGCTGCTTAGCTTGGAGACAGGAAGGCCAAATCCCTGCTCTGTAGACAGCCAGCAAGCTACCATGAGGTGCCAGGGTCCTCCTTGCAGAAAAAACTTAAGACCCTCACTGACTGAGTCAAGAGGGTCAAAAAGTGACACAAACTCCATAACTGCTGGGTCCATAAGTAGTTGGTGGATACTGTCAGGATTGTGAGGCTTGGACCCAAATGCAGGAAGGCGAGGAGCGTGCAACAGTTTGAAATAAACAATAATTTTAATGTAAACACAAAGGAACTTTCAAACTGGTAAACAGAGCAGGTAAGTAATCCAGAAAACAGGAACACAGTAAAAAACTCAGAGAAATCCAGGAAGACGGGGCAGGAAAACCAAAAGACTGGAAGTAAAACAAGACAACACATAAGGGAACCGAGAGACTTCAAAATAAAACAGGAAACACCAACAGAAAACCAACTACAACAGAAACTTGACAAAACCATGACAGAAAATTGAACTAGAACACTGTACCTGGTTTAACTAGTTCACAGATTATAAAAATCCTAAAGTTGTCAAATAGCTGCAAAAAAGTATGCTCCAGCTCTACTACCAAAACTTTATTATTTAATTTAATTTAATTACATTTTTTTGGAGCCAGCATCTAGCAGGCATTGATGACACTTCAGCATGGGCTTAATCTTTTTGCCACTGGAGTGGATACTCATCTAGCACTGCCACATTGCATTTAATACTGCATTAGCCTGCAGTAAAATAGATAATAAAACACCTTCAAGTGCTTCCGCTAATCTACTTTTTTGGAGGGTGTAGATATAACAAAATGGCTCTGTAATAAAACTAGACTTTGGTTGGCTCTTGTTTTAAGATAATAAATCAAGTGACATAAAGTTTCTTAGAGCCACAACACAAGGATGAACTCTGCATCTGTCATAGGACTATTTACTAAATATTTACTAGCCAAGGTTCAGTGTACATACACATTTTAGCAGGAAGGTAAAGAGTAAAAAAAGCACCCATTAAAAATAACACAGAACAAAGTTACCGTCATTTACACAACCGATGTGCGACTGTCATATCTGCAACACAAGTTTAAAAAACAATCCTTAGTTTTTTGTTCAGTAGCTATCATAAGCTGCCATCTTATTATGGCACTTACAGTACAGAATAATTCAGCCTCTTACCTCTTGCTTTCTGCTGTCGTTCTTTATTCAGATGAAAAGGCACAGAAGAGACAAAATTTTCATGTAAACATGTCTTTACCCTGTCAGGTGATGGACAAGTATGGTGACTTTTATGGCTGTGAGAAGATAAGTGAACTCCTAGGTCTGGACCAAGCCACATTAGACTTCAGCTCTGAGAGAAAAGAAAGGAGGCTTAAGAGAGAGACTGCCTGGAGTGCTCTGTGAGTAGAAAAAGTGCTTTCCGTCTTGCATTCTTAAAGAGATCTGTGTCATTGTATGCATTTTCAGTTTGACCAGTTCTTTAATAGAATAGCATTTTTAAACAGTTTTTTCTCATTACTGTTTGTCATGTGTCATATGTAACACGTCAAAGGACAATCTTTTCATATCAAGTTTTATGTAATTGTTATAGATAAAAAATAATTCTGGCCTTTGACAGGTAAAAGAATATGCAGTACACATACTGTAAAAGCCTGCAACGATAATAGCAATGTGACAGCCTTCTCTGGAGAATAGATGAGATTATGTTTGCATACAGGCAACCTGGTATTGATATAAGTTCAAATAAGGAAATCGACACAGCTCTTTCTTTAATGCATTTTATTGTAGAGGAGAATAGGGCTCTAAATGACCCTTCAGATGAACATTTTGGTTAGCTTTATCCAATCTTGGTCTTGTTAATTACATCATAAAACAACATTCTTAGACGTTTGGGTTGCTGCTGTCCTTATAAATAGTCTTCACCATTTTAAATAGCCATTTCTATAATACTGTGTATGTGTTTGTGAGTATGTGTGGATGTGTGTGTTATATGACAGGGGTAGCCAGACATGAGAAGGTTCTAGAACATTATGTTGTCCTTGAGGAGGAACAGGACATTCTGAATGAAGCCACATATCACACAGTCTCTTTTGGAAAAGACACTGTAGCAACAAGGGTCTGAATTTACCGATGGGCATTTTAGCCTTATTTTCCAGGTTCTTGCCATCATGTGTCTGTGTGATGATGCTATTTATTTCAGATTCAACTGCATTGACATGAAGTACCAGGTCTGGAAACTAGGAGTTGTGTGCACTGACAATGTAAGTTCAGTTGTGTCCAATATTTTATGACATATGCTTAGTTTGTTTGTGTGTGCCCTCTTGTTCCTATGAAGAAAAAATAAAGATGTCACTTCCTGCACTTTATGTTAACAGATAATGTAATATGACAGAGAAGTGTGTGTTAAACATATCTGATATTTTATGACTTATCCCTCATTTGTTTAATCTCTTGTTCTACTGTGCTAAGATTTTGTCTGATACAATTGCACATGCTGCAGAAGTGACGGTGGTAATATCCTGTGATTCTGCCTTATCTAAAATACACATTTGTCTCTCTATCTATAATCTAAATTGCCTGTTTTTATGTGTGTATGTCCTTGTGTGCGTTTGTGCTCACAGTCCTTTTTTGTACCTGGCCTGGTACATGGCCATGTCAATTCTGGGTCATTATAACAACTTCTTCTTTGCTGCCCACCTTTTGGACATAGCCATGGGCTTTAAGACACTTCGGACGATTCTTTCCTCTGTCACACACAACGGGAAACAGGTGTGTGTGTGTGTGTGTGTGTGTGTGTGTGTGTGTGTGCGCGTCTGTCTTTAATTCTCTATCCATCTGTGTTAATGTGTGCTCATATGTGCAGGTTGCATGGATGTGATGTTTGCTTTCAAGCTGTCGGGTTATATTGGGGCTTTTCTAAGATGAAGAAGTGTATTAAAGCCCATCTGCCTCTGTCTATCCCTTTGTAATAATGTGTGTGTCTGTCAGTTGGTCCTTACGGTGGGCCTGTTGGCAGTTGTGGTGTATCTCTACACTGTTGTGGCCTTCAACTTCTTCAGGAAGTTTTACAACAAGAGTGACGACAAGGACACCAGAGACATGAAGTGCAATGATATGCTTACCGTGAGTCTAATGTGCAATATATATATATATATATATATATATATATATATATATATATACACACACACACAGCAGTCTTTGTCCACATATATATCTTTCCTCTCTATGTTTATCTTTCTAACACAAACACAGCAACACACTTCATTTTCTACCTTCTCAAATTGAGAGGGTTAGAGTAGGATTCTGCCAGTGATCCCAAGTTAGAACAGCCTCTTTTCTTAGTGCCTCCACTATTTTTCCATAAAATGATGGACACATGGATAGAAAACAGTCCCTCAAGCCTCAGCATAGCTCTTTGTTTGGCTATTCACAGCATTAACGCCTCACTGCCTGCTCTATTCTAATGTGGACTTCACTGTCACTCACATAAGCATGCGGATGGACAGTGATAGCATTTCAATAAAACCCTACTATTATAGGAGGCAGGGGATATTACATTAAATTATCAGTCACACCCACTGTCATTGATTATAGCCTACTGGAATTTTGTAGCACTTTAGTAACAGTGTTTTGCAATCGCTTTATGGTGTTTTTTGCCTCCAACGGCGCCTTCCAGGCAGCTAACCCTAACCTTAACCCTAACAGTTGCCACGCTGCCCTGAAGGAGATGTTGGTGGCAAAAAACACCAAACACCTTAATATTTATAAAAATAAATAGTTATCCAAAGACAAGCAGAATCTCACTCAACAGTTTAAATTTTTATTTTGTTTTTGTATAAGATACTTTTGGAAAATATCATCCTTGGCACTTAGAAGCACAGTATAGTCCTTGCTACACAACTAGAATGTTAATTCTTTTTGCGTCATACTATTACATGTACTCTTTGTGGGCAAATACAGTCTGAGGAAAAGAATGTTGATTTTAAAAAGAAATCTGTAAAATTGTATACAAATGTTGCCTGTTTGAAACTTTTAAATTCCTTCATAAAAGCAACTAGCATAGAGACAGACATGAACGTGAATGGAATACATTTTCATTTTTTCTTCAGCTTGAATTATTAATGTACAGTCTTATCCTTGGAGTTTGGAGAAACAATACTCTAGGTCCTAGACACTTTACATTTTCTCCCCTTACCTTATTCATACTTTGCACGTGACGTCACAACTACTAGCTGGCAGGCAAGAACATCAGTCTCTTAGCAACAACACCTAGTAAGTTAATCATCTTGCCAGGGCGTTGCCAGTTTTACTTTACAAAAGTTGGTGTTTTGAGGTGAAAAAAGACATGCCAGATGGTTGTTGTGTGATTGGATGCACTAACCGTAAACGTAACTCAGACACGGACACATATTGTACAGACGCAAAGACACACACACACAGAAACACACACACACACACACACACACACACACACACACACACACACACAGCAGTAGGAAGAGGACAACGCAAAGTTTCCTAGCAGTGAGTTAGAAGAAATAATAAATATCATAATTTTTCTTTTAGCAAACATTGAAAACGGGTCCCACAGACCCAAACAAAAGACATAGCAACTTTTATCGCACTTTTTTTTTACAAAAGCTCCCACAAAATCAGGCATTTTGGGCCGCAACAATCTCAAAAAGGCAGCAAAATCCTGGAGGGACTGGTTAAAACAAGACAGATAAGAACAGGCATTGCAAAAATGTGTCCAAATATAGGCAGGACACTTTATTAGTCTTTCTACATGGGTTTAGTTTACAATCGGGATATCATTTATATAATAACAAGGGTGCTAGTATTCAGATGAAGACTTGAATCACACAACGGAACAGAATTAGCAAACGTTAGCAAACATTAGCAGGTAGCTAGCTAGTAACACTCACCTTTGCTTTGATTATGAAGATATTCTTTTATATATCTTTCAGATAGGCTTTCATATTTTGTGCGATGTAAGGTGATGGATTCTCTATAACATAGATGTAAATATCTCCATCTCCAAGTCTGGTAGAGACTTTGCTTCAAAGCAATGAAAACATCAGCGGGTGCTGTGTATGGATCCCAAGTTCCCGAGTATGTAAATCTTGTCATGATATCTAATTTTAACATTTGGTCTAAATAGTTGATTGATTTTAGTATTGGAAATCTGCAATGCAATCCATTTACTTGGAGTTTCTTGCCCGCCAGGTATCCATTGTGATCACGTGACTGCAAAGTATGAATACCACCTTATACTCTTGTCAGACAGCATCAGAATCAGAAGATTTATTGTTCAAAATTAACAACATTTTAGCAGCAGTTCACCCAGTAACATAAATCTAAATTTAAAAAAAGACAAGAAGTAAATTGTAAAACAACAATCATAAATAGAAAGAAATGTACATACTAAAAGTACTTGTTATTGCACAAGGTCCATATATGAAGGTGTGAATGTGTGTGTGTTTGTTTGTGTGCGTGCGGGGGGTGCTAGTTAGTGTGTGTATTCAGTGTGGGGATGACTTGTGGGAAAAAGCTGTTCTTGAATCTATTGGGTCTGGACAGCCTGGGAAAATGGCTGGCTGATGACTAGAAAAGTGTTCTCATATAATGTGGAAAGCATAGTACAGTATACAATAAATGAAAATGTATTTTCTGTCAGTGCTACATGTTCCACATGTATGTGGGAGTGCGTGCAGGCGGGGGTATTGGTGATGAGATCGATGACCCTGCTGGAGATGAGTTTGAGGTGGAACGCATCGTCTTCGACATCACATTTTTCTTCTTCGTCATTGTCATCCTCTTAGCCATCATCCAGGGTGAGTCATACATGTCAAATTGGTTTTTCAAATGCAGCTCAGCATTAACATGTTTTTCCCATGTTTTTACAAAGAAACACAAACACATTTTATTCCCTTTTTGGACAAATGTTTGATGTGTAATTGGGAAAGGAACAAATTATGTTTATTTTGCTGAATCCTCTTCCAAGTTTTACCGACATATGTCATAAAATGACAGGCACAGCCGTGCACGTGCATATCTGTGCACATACAGACACACAATTGTGTTCTTTTCTTTCAGGCTTGATAATTGATGCCTTTGGGGAACTTCGTGACCAGCAGGAGCAGGTGAAAGAGGATATGGAGGTGAGATTTGACACACACTCTCTCTTGTATGCACAGGTTTGAACACAGACAAGCACACTACTGAAATGTAGTAATTTTTTAGGTTGTACAATATGCAATGTATCAGATTTAGATACAAAGACTTTTGAAGGATAAAGACTCAGTTTTAATGGAAGTGCTTGTAAAGAGATGGCTGTGTAGTTTAAGTAGATTCAACTGTTATGTGTCTCATATAGTGATCGTACCATTGGCCTTAATGGGACAGTACCTTTATCTTTTCCTCCTGAATAATAAGTGGATAATAATTACAGTAAATTCAATCTTAAAGAGAAAATAAAATCCCTGGTATTCAAATGCATTTGTCACATGGAATAATACTGTGCTGTACTGCTATGCTGAGAACTTTCAGTATCTAAAGCTCTTTTCACTCTTGCATGCAAACATAAGTGTTGTTAAAGAGATATACGTTTATTTGGAGCTTAGTAAGTAAAGACTTGATGCTGTAGAATACAAATGAAGATGCTTTTCTTCTTCATTATAATTACACAAATTGCAACACTCAAGAGAGGCTGAACCAGAGTAACCAGTAATACATGTTTTGTTGGAGGCTGAGGCTGTTGCTTTATTGACCAGGTAGCCACAGTGCATATATCCTAGTGGTGTGCCTCTAAAGGCTGCAACATGTGTAAACAGAACCCTACAAAAGCACTCTCTGCAGGTAGGACAAGTGAGGTTACAAGAGACTGTATTAACAGGCTGACAATCAGCAACAGGAAACAGGCAAAACAAGTCCAAAGGTCCAGGAGAGGCAGGCAGGTAATCAAAGGTTGGACCACTAACAAGGGAGCATAGTGGATCTGACAAACAGTGGTGAGCTACCCTCTAAATATAAATGGTGCACATGTGACATTACTGAATGCATGGTTGTCATGGTCACTCTTTTGAGAAAAGAATTTGATTATGAGCAGTGTTATACTTAGTATATAGTAGTATTTTATTTTTTTCTTATGAATGTTTGCTTTTACGTTTCTGTATAGTTTAGTTTAGTGTGTCTTACAAAAAAATTAAGACAGTGCCACCATTTCACAGCTGCTTTTCCCAGACATTAAACATCTGGGAAAAGTAGCTGTGAAAATTTGTGGAAGTGTTTTATTTAGACACAATTTCCTCTGTTGTACGTAGTCTGCAATGATGAATCAGTTTTAGCTGCTACTTTCATCCTCTCTTGGTTTGTAGCCCTAAAGGGGAGTCATCTTAAGTACATATTGCATTAACACAAATATTCTTTTTCCCCCTGTTATTTTACAAGCACAAAACCTTTATATGGTTACATAGCAATTAAGGGCAAAAGTAATTGGATTGTTGAGTACCCTCAAAACGATCTTCAGCAAATATGCCCCTCTGTGTCTTATGAAAACCTGTTGGCAAGTAATCATGGAAGTATTAAGTTGCTCTAATTTATAGTATTTTGCCTTTTGTGGGCGTTCATTGAGTGTCTTTGTAAATAGAAACAAATTAAAAGGTGTCATATTGTTGTGCTAGCTGACTAAATGCCACTCTTGAATCACAGACAACTACAAGGCCTCTTATCTTGAAGTTTGGATTTTATTGTATTTTATTTTTTTGTAATATACACACGAGAGAACATCATGTTTGCCCAAGCCGTTTAAATCATTACATGTCTTGCATCTCTTCTCCTGCAGACCAAATGTTTTATATGTGGAATAGGAAGTGAATACTTTGATACAGTCCCTCATGGCTTTGAGATTCACACTCTACAGGAGCACAACTTGGCCAACTACCTGTGAGTTGATTTAATGCTCACTACTTTCATGCATTGGGTTGCCAATGTCTCAACCTAATAATATTAAAACTAACAACTTTTATATGTTGTCCCTTAAAGGGACATTTGTGATTTGTGACCATCACTAAACCTTTATAAGAAACAAAACATAACATGAAAATAAATTTTACCTCCTCAATTAACAGATTACGGATTCATACCAAACCGTCACGTTACAGGGGTCACGGTCCGGTGCACGCAGCCGCATGCAGAATACAAGCTTGTACATGTAGATTGATGCATGTAATGAGAAACCACAGTTGAAAAGCACAAGTTCCACCTGGAATCTTTTATCTGTATGCAATTGAGGTATGCCTGCCGGTTCCCAGTCAGCTACAACAGCAATGGAGAACGGTTGTGTATAAGATGAGGACGGTGTGTTGCACACCTCACAGTCTTAGTAACAGGTGTTTATGGCCAAACTCTGTTGACAACTATAAACACAAGCAGTGTACATCACCTGTGTGGCTGCACGGTTGGTCACTGAGTTAATTAACACTTTTCCCACTACGTTGATGGTTAGAAACGGTTATTTGCAAGGTGTTGGTACACTGTGCACTGTTGCCACATCAGTAATTGTCATTGGCAAGTGCTTATTGAACCTAATTAGTATGGATTCCTCAATGTGTTCCTGTCACTGATGGACTCTTGTCTTGTCTATGCTCATGTCTATATGTATGGTGGTTGTTGCGACATTTTAGAGTTACCTGATAAAGGTCTACAGACTAAAGCATCACAATGAATTGCTTCATTCTTCTTTTCAATCATCAAATATTTGCAAGCATTAAAGTAAATGTTTAACCAGATTGTCAAATACGGATTGTAGTTGAATTTACACTTGAAATATCTAACAACTAATTTAATGCTAAAACTTTGTGTGGGAGTTATGTGGGTGACTACTTTGCATTAATTCCTCTTCTGTGTCCTTGCAGATTTTTTCTGATGTACCTTATCAACAAGGATGAAACTGAACACACAGGGCAGGTATAATAGTTATGTTTTTTTGCTTGATCAAATTGAAGTAAGAACAATCTGTACACTTTTAAAGCTTCTAAGCAATTCTACTGTCATTGCCAAATGTCACGTTCCTTAAGATATCCTTCCACAACAGTTCCTCCATGTCTCAGTGACTTATTTATTCTAGCCATCCCAATTACAAAGCTGTAGTGTAACCTTTTCAACTAAGAAAGAATTGTAATGTATTCAAACTGTCTCTCAAAACCCTATCAGTCTTGACACACACATTTTATGATAATACATGCCAGGCCACCCCTAAATCTGAGGGAGGGGGCCGTCTTTTCTTTTCACTATAACATTTTAAATTACTTTTTGTCAAAGAGGAGTAGTCCACTGTAAATCAACGGGGAAAAAATGCAGTTACACTGTGTTTTTAAAGAGCTGTAACTTTCTCTCTTTCTCTCTTGTGTCTCATGCTTAGGGAACTTAAATCTATAAAAGAGACGTACATCGCAATAAATGAAGACACTTTTAAGTGTAAATGCTGCACTGTGTAATATAAAATAATACATGTATTGTTATTTGAAATAATTTGGTTTTATCTTTGTGGCCCAGAATGCATGTTGAATGGGATGCTGCAGAAGGAATGGGATGCTCGATAAAAGAAAGAAAATGTTTCTTCTTTTTATCAGCCTGAAACATTTGGACAATTGGGTGCTGTTTCCAAATGGAGTTGGATTTTGGGACTCATCCCTAGTTATACTGTTTGTTTTCTTTCAGTGAGGTGCTTTTCTCAGGTGTAGATTAAAAACGTAGCGGCTTGGTGTAATGTTGTTAATGTTTCTTGGGCCAGACAAATGTTTAAAGAACTTACAATTCTTTGTGTTTAGATTGTTATTTTACTAAAGAATGGATGCGTTTGGCAGAGCTGAATAGTTGTCAATTATTAAATTGCCAACTAATTTGATAATCTAATAATTGGTTTGAAACTAAAGTCAAAATTCTCTGATTCCAGCTTCTTAAACGTTTCTTTACTCCTCTGTGACAGGAAACTAAATATCTTTGAGTTATGGACAAAACAAGACATTTGAGGATGTCATCTTGGGCTTTGGGAATATTTTCACCATTTTCTGCTATTTTATAGACCAAACATCTAATCGATTCTACTAACATCTAATGCATCTAATGCCTGTTGTCCAGGAATCCTATGTGTGGAAAATGTACCAGGAGCGTTGCTGGGAATTCTTCCCTGTGGGAGACTGTTTCCGTAAGCAATATGAGGATCAACTGGGATGAAAGAAAATCTGAGAGATCTAAGCCTTCCTAGATCATGGTATCACACTGAAGCCATCTTGATTGATGCCATGGACTCACTTCATTACCTTGGAATTGTGTGTGTGCACTATTGTTTTTCCCACAAAGTATATAGATATTCTTTATGTTCATGCATGTTCAAATTATAATTATTAAATTCTTTGGAAACAAATGATGACCACTTGTTTATTCAGAAATGAATTTGCTGTTTGTTTTGGAAGTCTCATTTCTTAAGTCCACAACAAAAGTATTGAGAGTAATGTGACAGTTAGAGTACTGTTTTCTACATCATTTTCTAAAGCAGTCAAAGCCAGCAAAGACGGCACTTTGTTGGATGCATGTCTCTTTAAAGCTCATGTTTTGTGAATGAAGATTTGTCTTTTTAATCACAGCCTCCCATCCCTTTTCCCCTGTGTGACATGCAGATAATCACTCTCCCGTTGGCGTTTGTTCTTTTTACCCTCGTCTTCCCTGTTCCTTCACACTTTGGGCCCTTTTGCAATGATCTAAGTCTAAGCGCACGGTGTGACACGCAGGTACGTTAAGGGCGTGTCAAAATCCACCTTTGCTAGTTTGGCGGCAGAAAAAAGGGTCTGTGTGCCGGGCGCATAGTTCAAAAGGGTTGTACTTAGTGTCTTCATTAATTCAAAGGTGTGTTTTGGACGTAACATGCAATAAACCAATCAGAGTGTCATCTCCCATTCCCTTTAAAAGCCTGGTGCGTTTGTATCATGGTGCATTGGTATTATGATTGTGGACTTTAGACCAGGTTTTTATGGGTCAATGGTGCAATCACTTCCTGCGCCTCAAGATAGCAATATGCAAAGAATTCATCTGAACACACGTCCCTGTGAGAACAGCTGTCCACAGGCGCAAAGATGGGCGCAGGTGCATTTGCATCCTTCTGCTTTTCTCTTGTCCCTCAACTTCAACTTTTTTTCCCTCCTCATTATGATTCATATGTAGCATGCAAGCAGGTGTCCCTGTGCTCAGTTCAAAATATTGCCATGGCAGTGGATAACCAATCTTTGGGTAATCCCCGGGTATAACTCATTAACTAAAGGAGCATAACAGCAGGATGATCGGTGTGGGAGGGCCACCTACAGATATTGTCCTCATTATGCAAAAGTTGAACGCTTGGCTTACGCATAGTAAGCAATTTGGCTAATACAATAATTAAAAGCAGGCTTTAAGGAATATAAAAATCCTTCTCTCTGGATTAATGAGAGTTGGGGCACTTTTTTCATTTAAAGAGCTATAGTGGTATACATTGTCACCATGACGACTGAGCAATGTTTTGATTAAATTGTTAATTTACATTGTGTAAGGGACATCAATGATGTAAGAGATGATTAAAAGGTTGTGAAAATGTATTCTCTCGATTGGCTTTTTGCTGAATGGTGGGGTTCTAAATGAATGCACAACTTTTCTGCCAACATTTAAACAGTTTTGATTATTCCACATAATGTCTGTGTTTTGTCTTTACTTTCTTACTAGATTTAAGTGAGCCTAGTTGGGAAAGATGTCAGATTTCCTTGCACCAATCTGGATTTTGCCTTGTTTGAATGATGGCTTTGATGACACTTGGTGTGGCATTGGCTCATGTTACTAGGCCACTGTCATTGACATTTTGTAGCAGCACAGGTTCCATCTGGTTCTTGTAAGATGTTTGGTGATTTAGGGAAGATTTCATTGTGCTTGGTATCAAATTGAAAAATTAAGCCTCGGCGTTGGAATGAAGCCAGAATTACAAATGTCTACGTCACTTAGCCAATTGCTGTGTTTTTAATTCCACATCGTAGTTCCAAATGTTTTGATATTGCATCATAGTTCCAGTGTTTGTTTCTGGGGTTCCCAAGCTATATAAACTACTGTACAGTACACACTGAACTAATTAGGTTACTTACTGTATATCACTAGTACAAATACATATAAGGAGGATTGAAGAAGCATTTTTCTTGCAGCACTCTATCTATAAATAGTAGGATTAAAGACCATGTCCCTGCCAGCTACCAGAGACTAAAAACTAGTTGATCAGTTGCCAAATCAGCCTTAGTCCAGAGGTTGAGAAATGGGAAAAAACCTCATCAAAAGGCTATTTCATTTGGAATTGTATCCCATTCTCATGTATATAAAAATCAATCATACCGTCATAACACCAAACCCACAGACATCCAATCCCTTTCAGAAGTTCTCTTAGACCACAGATCTGTAAGAGACACGCTGAACAATTTCTGCCTTCTACCAGTTGATTTTCCAGAACGCCGTGTATTTGAAGCAGGGCACCAAAATCCCCCAACACAACCCAAATTAAATACCGCCTGTTTAGTAGGTAATTGCCAAATCCGTTTGATGAAAAGATTATTGCGAATAAGATGGATGTCCATTTGTAACTGCCAAGCTTCCTGCTCTATTCTTCATGATCTTTCCATCCTGTGGTGGAGTGTTGCCAAAGCCAGAAGGTCTGGATGTAGTTTAAGTTGTGGAGCACAATTTAAGCTACCTGCTCAAAGTATTAACAGTAGTATAACAATACGGTAGCACATTGTGACACAGATCAGTCCCTAATGTCTAAGAAAAACATTCTGTAATGCATGTGAACTTTGGGTTTCCTCTGTAAAGCAGGGATAAAACTTATTTTGAACTGGCATTACAGCTGATGTGTGTATCAGGCTCAACAATCAATGGTAAGCTGTCAATGAACCTTCCACTGTGGCTATCATTTAGTAAACTGCCACTTCCCTCAGTCACAACCTTCTGATATCAACTCCTAGCCAAACATACGGCATTTACTATTTTGATAACAGTTATCTTACTTTCTCGTGAGAGGAGAGAATTCCTTCACGCTGTCCTTTTACTTGCAAATTTTATGCAAAAAGGTTTGGGTTCGGCAGAGGAACTATCAAAACAGCAACATGAGAAGCATTTTATATCTGTCTGGAATGTTCTTCGCTCCACTGTCTTTAACTGATAAAGGTCTAAGGGCCAAAACACATTTCTCAATCAAGTTTATTGCACGTAAAAGGACAGAATGCGGGAATTCTCTCTTCTCTTGCCGATTGGCATACACCTGTCTACAGGGAATTGAAGGTGTGCATTAGCTTTCAGAGTCAATATTCAAGTTCTTGTACCATAAAACAGATTTTGAGTAACAGTAAACCCTCAAGGGAGAGGTGCACTGTCTGACAACCAGCATATTCCCAAGGTCACTGCTACTGTTTTGTATCTACAGTCAACAATGAGGTCAACCTCTACAGTACCTTTTTAGCCTTTTATCTGTTAAGATATCTAGAGCCTTACAGAAATTAATATCTTAACATATTGATTCACCAACGTCTTTTGCAAAACCACATATGCTAATATCTTTAAATCTCTACACGGTCATGTATTCATGCCTTACTGGAGAGTTTCCTGGTGACATCCAATCCATTACAAAAAGCCAGTGGGTCTATCATTGTCATGGCAACAATTTAAACTCCTCTGACCTGGTCACACTCAAGCAAAAATGTATACAGTGATTAATGGACCCATCCAAGTGTTTCACAGTCTTTAATTGAAAATTAATGTGCTATGCATTTATCATACATAACTTTAAGGTTTACATTATTTAAAGAAATGTTGGTAAGTAAGTATGTGTGGCCAAGAATACAGGTTGACATACAGCAAACAGCTGCAAAAGGGGCATTGTAAAAATTATTATGGATATGGGGGCATGTGGCTGAATCATTCTAAATATTGCATCAGATACTTGTGGTTGTGTGGAAGATAGTGCCTCTGAACCCAATTATGTCATGGGAATGTAATCGGACTTGTAAATCAATAAAAGATGACAAGAGGAGAGAAAGTGGGTGTAGAGAGTGCAGCAGAGAATTTACTCCTACCTGAGGCCAAGTTTTCTGAATTAAATATGAGCTGTGACTCCTTTTTGTTACTTCCTCTGCTTTCAGTTTGAGAGCTCTTGTCTGTCTCAAATTGTGACTTCCACATTACGAGTCTGGGATTGTCATTTATTGATATTAATTTAAGACTTTGCAGTGCTGGGCAGTTGTTGCGTTTTTGTTTTTGCGGCTTGTTTTGAGTGCTAGCACCAAAAATGCTGCCTGTGTTTGTGTATAAAAGGACATATTTGGTGATGCAAACAAATTATCTATTTTATCCTTTCCAGCATATGTGTGTGTATATGGGCACATTTTGAGATTAAACATAAACAAGAAAAAAAGAAAATAACTTTTTTTCTACTTACAATATGTTCCTTTGCAACCCCTTAAATTTGCCAGAAATACTTCCCCTTCACTTGATTGAATCCTTACAGCCATTGTTGGTCCTCAGCACAGCCTCTACATTGAAAAGTGCTGTACAAAAACGCAGTGCCATGACTCCTGTTGATCCACTGTGGTTACATTGATTAAATCACATGCAACCAACACCAGGCTGTTAAACTCTGACCATACAAACTTGTCTTCTTCTGTGTGACATCAAACTGTGCTACTTTATGCAACTGTGGTGAGCATCTTAAAAGCTTCACTCCATTTCGGCAGCAGTGGAATTATTTCTTTTTATTTTCATGTACTGTATTTGAATGCAGCCTTCAAACTGTAGAACACCAAGTAAAGCAGTCTTTTTAACAAGGATTGTGCCCATGAAATCCTGTGATTGCGGCAGATTAGGTACCAGCAACAACTATATTAAACTGCCCTAATATTATACTGTAGAATTACTTAAAGTAAACAGAGAACCAAATTGACAGCCTTAGAAAGGGTTGCGTTACTTTCACAGATGCCCGTGGCTTTGATTTTAGTATATTTTAATATCAAAATGACAGATGAAATTTATTCTAACCCTAGCCCTGCTATTTTGATTGCTTGATTGATAGATAGATCCTTCGCGTCGAAAGGAGCCAGTTTGAGGTGGTTCAGGCATCTGGTAAGGATGCCTCCTGGGCGCCTCCCTAGGGAGGTGTTCCAGGCACGTCCAGCTGGGAGGAGGCCTCGGGGAAGACCCAGGACTAGGTGGAGAGATTATATCTCCAACCTGCCCTGGGAACGCCTCGGGATCCCCCAGTCGGAGCTGGAAAGTTTGGGGTCCCTTACTGGAGCTGCTGCCCCCGCGACCCGACTCCGGATAAGCGGATGAAGATGGATGGATGGATGATTGATAGATATCTTTATTTTGAACATGTAAATACAAATAAAACCTCAGAAAAATAGTAATAAAAAAACAATTAAACAACAAAGATAACACAGTTCTTTCCGGTACTTAAACACCTCTATTTACACATGCAAAAAAAGAGTAGGCAGAAGTAAAACCTACTGTATATACTCCTTTCTACCCTTTCTACCCTGTTAATTAAATTAATTAATAAAAAATGAATCAGTCCACAAGGATAATAAATCTATAGTCAATGAAAATATATATTCAAAAGTTCTATTTCCATTCATATATTTACCCATACACAACTTCATACACTTAAACGTGTTTCTCTGTATCTCTGGAATATAATTTCTTTAGACATTTGTTTAAATTGGAATATGTTTGGATATTGCTTTAAATCAATATTTAGTTTATTCCACAATTTGGTGCCACTGAAAGATAAACAGAAACTCTTCCTTGTCGTTCGAAAACTGGGAGTCTTAAAATGTGACTTTCCCCTTAAGTCGTAGCTGTCCTCTCTTTCAGAAAATCTTTTGTGTTTGTTGCCAGGCAATACATTGTTTCTCGCCTTGAACATAATTACAGCTGTTTAAAGTTTGACTAGGTCAAATAATTTTAGTGTTATAGACTGTAAAAATAATGAATTGGTGTGTTATAAATATCCACAATTATGAATTATTCTTATTGCTTTTTTTTTTAAGAAAAATTAAAGATTTAGTGTTTCCCTAAATCTTTACACAGTAACGCCATTGAACAATACAAAATGTGGAGTGATTTGTAGTATAGAATGTGCTTTGCTTTAGCCAACACAGAAATACTTCTGTATACTTACTTTTTTGTTTCTCAACAAAGAGGACATCTCACATACTTCAGTGTGTACGAATAGGTAATAGTTGGGCTAACTGCATTACAACTATGTAAGGAAGGTGCTGCATTTGCAATGAAACACAATAAAATCTGCAGTGAAATTATCTTTCTATTGGTACTAGTTCACCTTCATTTCCTATTTTAACACATTGTAGTTATTGTCTTTTCTTCAATAGTTCTATGTAAGTTTAGGGCGGCTGGATCTTATCCCAGTATCTATTTTGGGAACGTAGGGAAGCACCTCGATAAGTCACATCCATCAGACAGAATAAAAATGTATATCTACACCACTCTAATACACCTACCTAGCATGTGTTTTGAATGTGGGATGAAAACAGAGTGCCTGGGTAAAACACAAGTAAACAGAGAGAGCAGACACTAGCTCAAAAGCTAGGGCTTTTTAAAAAAAAAATTTAAACCATATTTGCTTTTTCTGGGATCATAACTGCTGTGCCTTGGGCAATGTGTAGTTTATCACATGTCGTGCTCAAGACCAGATTCTTAATTTTGACATAGACACACAGACTCTTGCTTTTCATTACAACTCTAATTTTTTGTGTGGAATAACCGTCTTCCAGTAAATAATCATTTACACCAGTGACGAGAGCAGGGCCTTCCAAATTACCATTTAGATTGGACACCTCAGTGCCAAGAGAAAGCCAATTACTCAATAAGGAAAAAGGACAGAGGAAGGCATGAGGGTGAGTAGATATCCCAGCAGGTGAAGCCTTTTGCATCAATCCTTAGAATGCTGTGTCACACCAGCATCTTATTTTGTTTCAATGGCTGTAACTTTAAAATCTGCAGCCAGAGTGGATTTTGTCTCTGCAGGGCTGTTCACGCAGTGTTCTGAGCCTTTGAAATTTGAAAGGAGACAGGTGCTGCCTTTAATAATTGAAACTGGCAAATTGGCTCACTCAAAGGTAAGCCTGAGCAATTGGGGAAATGACCCATTTTTCAGACAAGTGGAATTAAGGACATTTCAAAAAAATCCATTTTGAGGAGAACTTTTTTTATTGGCAGGAACTATTAGGCATTATAAATCAAATTTGTTTTCTATTGTTGCACAGAAATAGAGAGACTAACCTGAAGCCAAGCGAGATTAATATCAATATTATTCTTAATCATCATTGTATTCAATTTCTAAAGACTTATCCGGAGTCTCAAGTCTGGCTTGGTTTAAAAGAAAGAGTTGTAAAAACTGTTACTGTATCCACAGCTGTCTGGACATCTGCCTGCTCAGCTGTTATCCTTAGTGTGTGCATGGGTCTGTCTGTCTATATGTTAATGAAGGAATCCAGTTAGAAATCATAGTATTAGTATTACAGATCTTTTAGGAATCAAGATCCAATCTATTAAGTTTGATAGCACATGATTTGACTCGGATAATCTGAGTTTCTCAGTGTTTTTTAATTGGAATAATATAGAGGGAAGATAAAAACAGACACTGTGGCACTGATACATTATCTAGCCAATCCAATGGTTTAAATGCAAGTCAGGTGCTTCTGCCTGATGGATGCAGAAGTCATCCCGTCCATTATATCCTCAGTTTCATTTTTGCATAAAAATGTGACAAACACTGCTCACATCCAGACCTGTTACTGTCCTACTTATTCACTAAAATTATGCTTTTTGCATCAGTCATTGTCGATAAAAGAATCCAAAATATATATTAAATTTGACAGACTGCAAACATGGTTGCAGAAATGGACAACAGAGGTTCCCTACCTTCTGGGAATAAATTATACTGTAAGCCTGCAACAATTATACCTTACCAGGGTACTGCACAGTGCAGGGTGGCAGATGGCTTTGGCTGGCTTTGATGGCAACACAGTTGAATGAGGGCAAATGTGGTGTGTGATCGACCTCACTGCTGGCAAATAGGTTTTTGTCTTGTCTTTTAAAATGACCCAGATTTTGCCAAGGGGAACCCTCATGTGCACACATCCCTAATTAATACTAGTGAAACAATTAACTACACACACACACACACACACACACACACACACACACACTGAGTGGACCAATATCAAGTGTAGAAGGCTTCCTCGAAGCTAGTAATTTTAACTACATTCATGTCATTTAATTGGTAAAAATATCTTAAAAATCTGTTTGCATTAAATATGGTTGAAAACACACAAAAAGACACATTTTACACAAGCTAGTGTAATTCACAGTAAATCCTCAAAAATTCAGTTCTTAAAACACCAAGCAGGATTGACTTAAATAATCCTGCATAGTTATTCAGTTTGGGTTTCTTTCATTGTGTAGCCGTTGGCTGTGAATACTTGCCACAATCTTGTAGTTCTTGCATGCAGTCACAGAGAGGGATGAAGGAATGACATATGTCTGTTCCTCTGGCAAGGTCAAGAGACCCTTTCCCATCCAATAGAAACACATGACTGGAGGTTATCATAAAGCTATTATCACACATAACACCACAGACAGGTTACTGACTGACACTAATCTCCAATGATTTTCTCAGCGGTCAGAGTTCATGCTGGTTGCCTTGAAATGTTGAGAAGCATGTTTGATTAGGGGTTGACATTTAAAGCCTTTAATCCTTATAAACAGTTTAAATTGCTCTGATAGGTTTTCTTGTTGGTGTCAATTTGTTTTACTCTATTCTATACAATCAATATGCTGTGTAATATGTGAGTAATTAAACTGCTTACTTGCTTGTTTATTTTTGTTATTATTGTTTTGCACAGTTTCTGCTTATTTACCACAGATTAACTGGTACAGGTGGACCTCAAACCATAAAAGAGATTGATGCTTCATTAGTAACATTTGTGTCCATTGGTGTTAATACAGAAAAAAAGTCTCATCACATCAGTTTAACACACTGAGCACAAGTCATCATCACGGTCAATCTGAACTCTACATGCAGACGTCCCTCTCTCAAAGTTCCTGCAATCAAATCTGACTCTAGATTAAGCTCTTGGTGTGTGTGTGTGTAATACAGGCTCATAGTTTTACTTTGTGTTTTGGATGGATGACTTCTGCTGTCTGTCCCTCTAATCTTTGCCATTATATTCATATAATTAAGCTACGTCTTCTAAGCCGTGTCGGGCAGTAACGCATTACTTAGTAATATATTACAGTAATAATACTTTCGACAGTAATGAGTACTGTAAGAGATTACAATTTCCAAAACAGTAATCACAGAGTCAGTTACTGATCCAAGTAACCCTGCGTTACCAGTGATTTGTTTTTGTTCAAGGTAGGCTTTCTTGTTGTAATTTAGCTCGCTGCTATCAACTACTAGTCACATCAACTACTAGCCAATAAGCAAGTATTAAGCAAAGTAATACTACATTGTCAAGGAGTAATAAGTAAAGAGTAACATATGACACACCCTGAGTAACTTGCCCAACAGTGCTTCTTAGACAGATTAATATAATTTGGCAATAGTTGGCAATAGACTGCGCATTTATTTAGTTCCTTTTAGTTTGGTTTGGTTTGTCTCTCACTCGCTGGCTGAAGCTTAATGTGAGAATGTGGCAATGCCAGATCTATGTGTCTGAGCCTCACCTTAGTGATAAAAGGATTATTGTACTACGTGTCAGAGTTACCAATGGCTATCAGAGACAACATCAACATCTCAGTCACTCAGGCATTCATTAAAGCCAAAAATAATGAAAGTAAAATCACTGGAGAGAAGGCAAGAAACAAATCATCACTATCAGGCAGATGGCAACGGCATGATTAAAGTCTATGCAATCCATGTTAAGTCAAAGATGATGCTCATTGTCGGAGTGTAGCTCAGTAGTGCTGCCACTCGTAGCCATAATTAAATTATAAATGAGTAGGTTTTGATATATTTATTTAATAATATGATACACAGTATGGAGTTTGTATATAGTTGTTCAGGACTGTGATACACAGTATGAAGGTGTGGCAAGCAACAAACTAGCCAGGAGATCTCTGGTGCATCAATATTTTCAGTGCTGGCGAGGTATGTCAAAAAATCTTTAAAAGCTTCAGTGGTGGAACGTCTAAGATCAGCACCTTCAAAAAAAAGGGGATCAAAATCTAGTACTAATAAATAATAATAGTTATATAATTAGAATAAACTTAAAATAGGTAGGCAAATAAATAATTCATATTCATTTACTAAAGCTGTATTTCAAGTCTAAAAAACATAATAACTAAACAAACCTAAGGAAATATTACAGACTGAATGACATAACTAGAGGATAATCACCATAGTGCACAGCGCCAACACTCAGTCCTCCTGGTTTGTGTTACATAATATGTTCATTTCTTAATCCTGCACCATCTCCTATGTAACAATTAGTTACTATTTTGTTTGAGGAATAATTCAAGGCAGCCCCTTTTTTCCGACAAATTCAGATCTCCCTGGAACAAATGAAATTCTCTCTCTTCACCATCACCACCTTTCATTAACATACAGTATGTCTGCAAATCAGCTCCTGCTTTCAGGACTAACCCTTGCAAATTCCCTGAATCATAATAAATCCAGCAGAATGTGCCATCAGCCACACTTACATCTCCCTTTTATTATGATCCTTAAACGCATATGGATTGAAAAGAGTGGTGCACTTCACTAAATACATGAAAAATGTGCCTCAGTTTCCATGTCACCACCTCTGTTTGATTAATAATCGTGTCTTTAGGCACAAATAATACATTTGTAATATTAACTGCTGTAAGGTGCGAAAAACAGTATACATATATTTAAGTAAATTAACACCTGAACGCTGTTTACAACTGCAGAAAATCTGAAATCCAAATGACCTTTTTTATTTGTACCATCCTACAACAAAAATTGTCAGCAACCATGCAGTTATTTCGGTTTTAAACCTATTGCCCAAAGCTGCTCCTTTTTCAATATTTATACTTCTGCAGGGATTTGTGGTTACAAAGACCACAGCTCTACAATAGCAATAAGTTTTGAAAAGAGGCAGGGAAAGGTTTCAATAGGTATTGCCCATGGGTCCTTTCCAGGGACATTATGTGATGTACAACTCCCAGAACATTGTGTGGCTATGATAAAAATGTGTTGTTGTTCCCAGACAACTCTAGCTGCTAGTTTAGTCTGTCTGTCAGTTAGTTGGTCTGTCTGTCACTATCCATTTGCCCTCACAGACGATGAAGGAGGCCCTGCCTACAGCCAGGAGGGAGAGAGTGTCTGGTAGATAGACTCAGTGCAGCAGTCAATGAATGTCAGGTTAAAATGCTGGGACATTGTTCATCTGTAATCCCTTTGGCTTGGTAGATTAGGACAGACATGATGTAGGGACAACAGCCACATTTGTATTCTGGTTGTCTCCCTTTTTCTGCAAGAAAATACTTTTGGCAATTTTTTTTAGTCCTCCTTTGATTTTTAAAAGAATATTAAGCCAAATAAGGGCTTAGTTTCACGATTCAATCCAGTTTTCAAATTTAAACATTTATTTTTTCAGCAGTGATGACAATGCCACAATACTAATACAGTAATGTATAACCACAGTTTCAGTTTTTTCAAAATTTAAAAGTACACTTGAATGCACCATGAGTTTATCAAGGTGCACCTGAATGCATATTGTTGAAGCCCATATCTTTAGGGAGAAATGTTGCCACACCAGTGACTTCAGGGAAGCGGGAGGATTTTCCAGTTTTGTTATTTCTCCGTGAACCCTGATTCCTTCAGTGGCTGTGGTGTCTGGAAAAGTGCAGCAGCTTATGCTGTTTCTTTTGCTGCATGCTACCACCTGTGTCTGTCATATAATGTAAAACAAGGGGAGCAGAGTGATTGATAGGTAACCTTATTTGATTTTGTGAATTTGTATTTATTGATATAGTGATTCATGCCTTAAATTGTTTATATTGATTGCTGTGATTTTGCTGTGGATTATTATTATTATTATGTCGGACAATTGATAGTACTGTTTACTTCTTTCACAAACTGCAACAACAAACAGTAATTGACACACCTGTAGAACCCCGTTCACATCAACAATCTAATTTGCCAGATGCTCAGACCACTCCCAATATAAACAAGGAGCCGAATGGACTGGGGTATTGTTTAACCCTGGTGCAGAACACTGGACAATCTACGTTTTTTATCGTCTCCCTTTCTGTTGTCTCCCTTTTTTTAGAGAAGGAGATTAGTCCATTATTTTAAACAGAAAATAATAAAATAGTATTTTCATGTACTATATAATTCATGGGTCCTTCTCTCTGTGCTGGTGTGGCTGGGAATCCGAATCTAAAGTAACTTAAAATTGTGTGTGTGTGTGTGCGTGTCAGACAATTTTATTTATTGATTATTTTTGATAATCAAAGTCATTTTGATTGATTTTCAATTTAAACACAAAATTGTGACACCCCTAGTTGTCATGAAAATAAGATCACAAGTCACAAAACCACTACCATTTGCAGGTGACTGAAGATGATTAAAGTGGAAGGTATTGTTCATGTGAGCTGCAGTAAAATTAGAAGAATAAGAATGAGTGGTGCTTTGAGCTAAATAGTCACATCAGTGATAATGTGAATATGCTGATGTTCAGCTGGTATTAGGCTATTCCTTCTATTTATTTTACATTGATACTATATTAGTTTAGCTTGTTAGCTTATATGTTAATTAGCCTTAAACTCAAAATAAAGCTGAGGTTGATGGGAATGTCATTAGATTTGCAGGTATTTAATAACTAAAGTTTTAATTTTGTCCTGATGGTGGGGCTAAAGGAAAAGTCAGGGGATCACCAACGTTCCTCTTCAGGAGGACACGAATGCCTGTATCAGATTTCATGCCAATACATCCAATAGTTACTTGGACATTTCACAAAAAAACATAACTGTCAACTCGTAGTGGCACTAGAGGAAAAGTCAGGGGATCATTTGAGTCATTGGGTTCTTTCTCTTGGCACCATGGATATAGATACACCTTTTCTTGGCAGTCCATTGTGGAAAGAAATGAAAGCCACAATTGCAGATGTATAATGATCTTTTTGCTCTAGTACACAGGTAAAGGATTTGGCTTTTTGAACTATGAAGAAGTGGTGAGTCATACTCATAGTCTGGTAATCTGTCTCCTCCTTACAGATAATGATACTTCATCTTACTGCTGAGATTTGGAACCATGAGCATTCAGGCTTGCTTGTTGATTGCTCTTATTAACAGTCCTGAACCCCTGCCTTTCATTGTCAGCTTTCCATTCTAATGGGATATGTCTACTTCTTTCCTTACACACACACACACACACGCACACACACACGCACACTTGATCCTTTGTATGGTCAAAATAAGCTTCAGAGTAGGTAGCTATTGGAATTGTTCAGTTAGCTTAACCTGTGACTGCTCATCTCCAGTGCAACCATTCTGGATCCAATTGTGATTTCCTCAGCTGTGTCTCCCTCTCTGTTGCTTCTCTGTCTGTGTAAGTGGATAGTGCAAAGACTCATATCACAGGTTGTGGCTAAGGTAAAGGCTTATTTATCTGATTTACTTTCAAAAAATGTAGTCACTGAAGCTCTGAGAGTGGAAAAAAGTGGGGCAAAACCAAGTTTCTGATTTTAGTTACTTTAATTGTTTCCGTAAATTGGACTTAATTTGTCTGCTGAAATTGCATTATGATGATTGGCATAGGAGGGGATGAGAATTTTAACTGTTCTACGCAGCACTAATTGGTTCCTCACCCAGCCTAATTTAGAGTGAGCAGCCAGCATGTCACAACCCTTTTTCTCTAATAAGTAACACAAACATTTCACCCTGCCTGTTATGATTTTATACACACATATATATATATATATATATATATATATATATAAATACACACACAGAAGAACACACACACACACACACACAATATAATGTATTCTAATGCTTGTTTGTTATAGAGAGTGAGATGAATGTTTAAATTTGATTGGTGTTTAACATTAAAAACAACTTAGAATTTGTGAAGTTATTGCCAGCTGAACTTCTAACCGCTATGCTTCACACATTTGTTTAAATGCAAATCACACACACACACACACACACACACACACACACACACACACACACACACACACACACACACACACACACACACACTTACTTCTTTTTAAGAGAATGTATCTAAGGAAGGGGCAGCCAAAGTGCAGCTTGTTATATAGTTATTTGAAAGACTCAGCCCTAAAATAGACCTTCAGCCAGCTCAGATTACAGATAATATTTATTTATGTGTTTATTATCAATTCATTCAACACTTGTTTAGATAATTGGGATCAAACAGTTATTACAACATATCAGTTATTATACTGTAGTTTAATATTGCTTAGGATATTGTACTTCCTTATTTGTTTATCACTGCTATAACAAGAAGAACAAGGAAGTTTGCTTATCTCAAAAAGCAAACTTCCTTGTTTTGCTGACAGTCAATTTTTCTTTTTTCTTGTGTTCAAAAAATCTGAGGATGGGATTTATGTTGCATCGCCTTAAAAGTGTTTGATTTACTGTATTATTATTTATTTTTTTAATTTAAAATAAAATGTAAATTAGCGGATATCGCTTGTTGCAATGTCAGGTGGGAGACAAGTGGCAATGGATAATTGGGAAAGTGGATTTGGATGCACAAAACAAGATGCAGATTTTGTTGCAAAGTGGATTAAAACAAGCATCTTTTTGGAGCTTTTTATAGTCTCCCAGGGTCTATTGGACAGCAACTCTCAGCTTACTGGAGCTGTTTGTTGATAGCATAAAAATCTAGAAAAAAGACAAATTGAAAATACGAAATAGCTAGAAACTCTTTTATCAACAGCCTTCAATTCAGAGTTACTTTGAGGCTACTTCTAATATTTTATTTATTGATGAATGTGTGGTTGAGTTACTTCTGATGCATTCAGCTTGGCTACAGGGAATGTCACAGTCATTCCTGTGTGTATTGGAAGATACACACAGATTTAAATAAAAAACAAATCTGCAAGTATTTTAATTCCATATTTGAGACTCAAAAACATTTAGGAGGCAGATATATCTACTTAGGGTATTTTGAATCTAATCTACTTATATACTTTTATAATTTAATCTGTAAATCTGTATCTAAAAGGCGGGTGCTGTTGGGGGAATTATTTGATTATTTTCCACTAAAGCAAGAAACTCATTTTGAGATGGGGGGAGACACCTCCTGGCCTTTCCAGTGTTCAAATGTGTAAACACAGAAGTTGAATTTCAGATTTTCTCTACATTGGTGAAAGTGTCGTCTACACTGACTTTAACCTTTTGTTATAAAAGGTTAAAAAAGAGACTGTCTATATTGTTGAGCGAGAACAACTTACATGTTGTTTTTCCTTTTCCTCTCTATTTTTCTTTCAATCACATCTTTCTGTGTATCACCCAGAGGGATGTGATTGACAGCCTGCCATTTTTAATAACCTGAATTGTGTGTATGTTTATTGTGTTAGCTTGCCTGTCATGGGTAACTGGAATAGAACACTCAGCTGTGAGATATTTCTGCCAGAGTCATTGTCACCGTGATACTGAACAAGATACATACATGTTTCATTCTGAAAACATGAGCATGCAATATTGAATCATTTATCAATGAAGTGCCAACTGGGCTCTGCCAGGTGCCAATAGGTTTAGTACAAAAGGTCTTGAATCTGAATATTTACAATGGCTATAAAGTTTAATGCAATCCATGCACAGTGGGTTTATCCCTGAAAAATTTGACCTTTCTGAATATATTATATAAATATAGTTCTGCACTTAACGGTATCTGTAATGATTGATCAAATTAAATTGTATATAAGTAATAATATTGGAAGTTACAATGTTATAATGGTGTTGTAGAAGTGTTATGGACAGGTAGAGTTGGTACTGTAATAAGAAGACAGGGCATTTTCAAAGGAGTGGAGAGATAAAATGGATCGAATGTTTACAGGTAGATTATTCCAGTCTGAGGGCGCTTTAAACCCAAAGGCTTTCAGCTGCAGCGGAAGATACAACAGGAACAGAAAAAAAACTGTGTTTAAATAAACTGTAGCTGTCTTCTTATTGAGGATGATGGTAATGCATCTTTCATACATAATATATTGATGAGTTGTGAAAGGACATCCAAGAACATATCTACAGATTCTATTGTAAACAACACTGAGAGGGAGAAGATTAGTGCTGGGGTGCAACCTGATATACAACATCAGCATAATCCATAATTGTAAAATAAGTTGATACACAAGTTTCTTTCTAACAGTAAAAGTGAGTCATTTTCTGGAGAGGTAGAGAACACCAATATCAAAATTGATTATTTTTAATTCTCCCAGTGTCACTGAGCTTTCTTTTTTTTTTTTTTTTTTACCTGTAGACAGAAATCAAAGCAATGAATCAATAAATAATACAAATTCTGTTCCTTTGTACTTCATGGACACTACTTGAAAACTATTTTTAAATTGGTGCTGTCTGTCAGCCAATTGGGTGGGCCGCTCTCCTTTCAGCACCTCAGGAGCTACTGCTGACAGACAGCTGGTTCTGACTAGGGGGATGTCAGAGTTGACGTCAGAGTCAGCTTGGATTGAATGGACAAAACGCTACAGTCGTGCTCCAGCATGGCTGAAGCCTCACTTTTAATGTATACACCCAGTCTTCTTCATAAAACAACAAAGTTTAGTCCTAAATGGATTTTGAACATGTTCATGACGTGTGCAATAACAAAACGTATGCTGCAACAGTCATGTCATGTAGTGTATTTGTGTTGAATGTATGACCTCTAACCTCTTGAAGATTTTGGTTTCCTATAGCAAAGTGCAGATATCACAGTGTCTGTGGATGTCTTGTCATGTAATAAGATAAGACGTAATAATAAGACGTGATGAACTGTTTCCCAGTCCATCAAAACAGTATTATCCAGCATTATCCCATAAGCCTGGCTAGGATGGCTCTGATTAGTCCTGCATGAAGAGCTAATATGAGTTTAACAACCATGAGCAGATGTGGTCTTTCTTCAGAGGGTTGAGGAGGAGGAGGATATTTATCAGCACTTAACCTGATTGTATAAGTGCAAAAAGATAAACTGAGTAAATTTTGGGTGCTTAAAGGTAGACATGCAGAAAAACCTGTGCTGTATGTGTGCAGCAGCACACACGCTCACATAGTAATTTGAACATTGCATCCCTTTATTTGCCTTTGCTTATCTTGATTATTTCTCCCATCCTTTTGATCTCTTTGGTATTTTTACATCTGGACATCTGGATGTTTAATTCAGTAAGTGAGCCAAGAATCTGCTTAGGGAGACAAAACGGGTGAACACCCTCATTTTGGCCTTTGAGGTCCAGCTATTATCCAGTACATATAAGGGTTCAAAACTCAGAAATTGTGCTTCATTACTATCCATCCTTCCACTTGTTGTTTTTCTATCATTGTTTTCTCACTGTTACACTCATTCCTTATCACAGGCGCACAGAAGCGCCCCATGAGTGCTTATGTTTTAAACTGTATCCAGTTAAACCCCTGTTGGGTGTCTTTGTTTTATGAATATTGGAAGATCAGCATTTAACTAATCAGGTACGTGTTTGGAAATCATTAGGAAAGGAGTGGAGCTGGGATTAAGGGAGGAGAGACAAAGCAGCGTATGGTGAGCAAGTGGTTGGTCCATTGCATACCGATACAAATGGAAACAAAGTGATTTATGCATTGTGTTGTTGGTTGTGGGGAAAGCCCTGTTTCTGTGGCTCGGGGAAGAATTAGTTCAACTGGGTCTGTCAAAGCTCTGAGCCATGCTGGTAAGTCATCTCAAGCATGGAAAAGCTTCAGTCTATTCCCCCTGTGTATATGCGAGACAATGAATGCCAGCAAACACTGTGGAATTCTGCAGTGAAAATTTTGTAGAATATTAATGTCTGACTTTCAAGTTCATGCATGTTGTGTATTGACTGTAAACTTGCAAAGGGGAGAGAGAGAGGTCAAAAGATAATTAGATTTGGTTTCTTTATCTAAAGGGATGTTCCATACCACTGATAGTGCTAATTAATTAGCTTAGGCCTTCAACATAATTAAAACTCTCCATAATCTGACTGCTGACTGGTGACAGATGGGACCAGGAGAAATAGTGCGAAACAAGGAAATCCGGGGTGACGGATTGTGTTTGTCAACTTGAAGACTCTCTTTTGTATGTTCCTCTTTAGAAGTCATTTTAATTTCATCTGATAGCATTGAGAATAACGTGAGATTGTATGAATGACACTGTGTAACATACATCACCATAAAGCTGGGGTGACATCATCTTCACCTTGGGTCTGACAATGAAAGCATGCGGCTATTAAGAAGACTTAAAATGATCTGTATGGCTGTGGATCAGGGTGATATTATGTAAGGCGATGAGTTAGACTGATGACAGTAAGTGGAAATTCAGCAAACAAACTATTTACATTTTAAAGGTGAACTCCACTGATATCACACATGAACATGGACATATTTTTACCTGTCATGAGAAGTACTACTCAGACTTTATGTATGTGATACAAACTGGAGAAATATGGGTGTTTGCCAGCTAAGGAAATCTATCAAGTAACATTGTAGGAAGTGAAGGATCCAGGGGTTTGGGGACTAGATGTCAGGATATCTCAACTTCTGCATGTTCTTTTTTTTTAAATCTGCCTCCCACTAACCCCGTAACTTAATGGAAATGCAATATTAAATAGGTTAGGTACACCTTTAATAAAAAGGGGATGTCATTGAAAGCCAGGTGTGTAAGAAGTAGTAAACAAACAGATAAACAAAAATGAGATGTATGCATTGCAAAAATACTATTTCAAAATATGAACAAGCAAGCTAAGGAGCCAAACAGGCCAGTATTGTAGCTTGGTATAATGAATGTAGCCATCAAGTTTATATTAATAACCCCTTTTATAGGATTCTTGTTTTAAAGACAGAATTTGCATCCAACTACTAACTAGCTAGCTGCTTTCCCCTCTACTCTTATGGGAACTCAAGGAACCATTGTTTTAAAAAAGACTAAGAATTTCTCATGGTAAATCTTTATCAATGTAAGTCGCATACAGTATGTGCCATGTGAGTTTGCGGCATTTCTCTCATATTTTCTATCACCATTTCTCTCTTAATAATTTTCTAAATCCAAATGAAAGTGGTGTCTCTGTCCTTAGTTTTAATTGGAAACTTTACTAACCTACTACTGAACCACAGCTGTTGATTTACAGCATCTGTCCTCTCCGGTCTGAAAGAAACACTTTTATTTATTTTTTAACTTTTTGATTGTGATTACTCTTTGTCACAACATGGCACAATCTCTAACCACAGGCTGCTGACCTCTGAGCAATTACTGACTGATTGCCCTCCCTATGGTTTCCCATAAATGAAACATCAAGACTCAAATTCAAGCCAGACTTGGAAGATTTTGACGCACTGCAATCCCTAGTTGTGTTTCCAGTGATTTCTGCTCGTCTGAGTTTGGACGAGGAGTTTAAAAGCATGCGAAATGTGCGCTAATGAGAAATATGCAGCCAGATATTTTGTGTAGCAATCTTCACTTTGAAGAGCTTTCAGAATGAAGGAATGAGGATCTTGCTGACAGGCTGTATGGCAAATAAGTCCTGCAGGGAGACGGTGAGAGAGTGGGCCTACTTGTATATTCTCCTAACGACTTGCTAAAGGACAGGGATGACAGTGGGGATGACAAGTCAGGCTGTGATCAAGGTCAGTGCTAAAATGTCTACGAAAATGCAGTCTGTGGACATAGTGAGAGGATTTAGATTTTTTTATTTGTGTGAAGAGAGGGATGAAGAGATGCCTATAAAAGGGAAAATATTGGACTGAATGTGTATGTTTGAGGTAAAAAAAATGTTTGAATGAAAGTTGAAAAGAGAAATGATTAGAAAGCAATGTAGAACTGGGGGACAACTTGAAACACTTATTGGTATTCAGATGCTATTATCTCATTGCATCTGTCATGGAAGGATACAGACACAGAAACAAACCACACACACACACACACACACACAAATCACCTTGAGGGTGTTAGCTTCTAATTATTTTTTGGAAGAAAAAATACATTATTTCTACATTGAAAAAGACCTCCAGAAAATCCAATACTTGTGGAAATAAATATGTCATCGGCACCAGCAACCAACCAAATCAAAATACGAGAATACATACATTTTCCTCTCTGTATGATACTTGCGTGCATGTTTTATTTACCAAAATGAGGGCTTAAAGCTATGTCTGAGCTGTAATCATTAGGGCTGTAATGATACACCAAACATTGGTTCTATTCAGTTTACGATTTTTGACCCACAATTTGAAACAAACAACAAACAATTTTTTTTCTTCTTTTTTCTGTGGGGGGGCCGTAATACAAAAAAAAAAATGTCATTGATTAAATGTGCTGTATTTATATAGCACTTTTCTAGTCTTAACATTCACCATTCACACACTGTGGCCGAGGATGCCGTACAAGGTGCCACCTGCTCATCAGATAAACACTCACACACACTCACACTCCGATGCAGGGATTGAACCACCAACCATCCAATTGGCAGGCAACCGCTCTACCACTGAGCCACAGCCGCCCCGATTACAGCCCAGTAATACACAGCAATACAACAGATACCTCATTTATTGATATTGATTGATTTGAAGATTATATTGTACCTTAAAATAATGTTTCCAAAAAAATGGTTCATTAACTCGTTGGAATGAGATTGGTAACAATTCTGCTCCCAAGCTGTAGGGGGAAGAGGAAAACAGACTCATTTATTTTTAGTATGATTGTTTTGACCACGGTTAACAACTCTGGGCTAGCTAACCCACAAATGTATCAGTAACGTTAACTGTATAGATAGACGACTAATCTAATGGTAATTTAGCTAGCTAGCACACCTCGGAAACAGACCAGGTACCTGAGTCAGAACAGCTGCCACTCGTAACGTTACACCTCCATTAGCGTTACCGGTGCCCCCTCTTTCGCTTGTAGCTGTCTGTACAGTTAGCTAAATTTACCAGACAAAACAGGAATAAGGCACCAAAAGGACTACTAGTAATTTAAAGATGTGGTAGCATTGGATCTGGATGAGAAGGAGAACTTCTGCCTTCTCACTCCACGACACAAGTTCGTGGAGCTGAGTGTCACAATTTCGGTTTTATATTCCATATTGTTACAGCCCTATCATGGGTGGAAATTTCTCACACTATGAAATCAGAAATGTAGGATCAGGCAGGCAATATGTTCTCTAAATTTCAAACATTTCATGGTTTAAAGCAGTTGCATTATGTTTTCATGCCGTGACTTATCTTCTTTTCTTTCTGAAATGAAGCCTATCTAGTGGATTTTAAGGCTTTGGGTTTTTGTTTGGTCAAACTGACTTAATTTGGTATCTTCCCCATCAAATGTTGTTACTCAGGCACCAATAACAAGTTCACAGGGGAATATTACGTTTCCAAAACCGTTCTGTTATCATTCACATTGATTTTTCATGTGCTGTGGAAGAAGGTCTGGCAAAGCGGGACGAGGCTACAACTAACCAATATTTTCATTATTGATCCCAATATATTCAGTTTACTATCATGTATTAGGTCTACAAAGGAAACCATCTAATATTTGGCAATTTGCTTAAAATAAATTTTATTTAACTCTCAAAATAGTTGAACAACTAATCTTTCCAACTCTATTCCAATATAGATTTTATTTTAGAAAAAAATAAGCCACAAGTCTTTGCAGTAGGCCTAGCCTTTGAGATCCCTGCTCATATGAGTGCAATCACTACCACTGACATTTAATTTTCTCTGACTGCATGTTCATCTTGCAGTTTCCAACACCTCTTGCCCTGCTGGGCATAGCATTTTTCTATATTTCACTCAGATTTATTTCCTGTAGATGAAATTGTTATAGGAGACGCATATAATATTTTATAATTCTTCAGCACAAAAGCAGAGACATTTAAATGTTTCCACGTTATTTCTTTGTAATCCGGTGTTTTGCTGACACTCTCAAGAATGGGAGTTGGACGGAAGAGGCCATTATGAAGTGAAAACGGTCTCTGTAAACCAGTGAGCTACTGTGACTTGGTTATCAGTGTGGGCATGCAGTTTTTGAGGAATCAGACAGTGTGAAATTGCAGGAAGGTGAATGTTGAGGCTCAGCTTGGAGGTTGTGCTTATCGAGACCCACATAGCAGGTGTGCTGGACTAGAACCACTGACTGAGTTCCCTTTACCATCTTATTATTTATGATGTGAGAAATAAATCTTGACACCACACTAACTGTGTCTTACTTGGAAATGTGACACTTTATTTCATTATGTATTTCTCTCTTTGTATGCTATTAACACTAGGTATGGCTTATTATATAATGCACTGATCAGTGCTGGTGGTTATCCCCAGTTTCCCAGATGTCATTTGCAGCCTTCATTTGCAATGTTTGCTCTATCAGCTTGGGCATAGTCAACATAAAAAAATGGCAATGTCAATATTTGCCCTCATTCTACCTTGAATCATTTTTCTCTTGCTTTTCTATCTCTGCAAAGTATGTTAGATTCTTTAAATAAATGCAGATTAGCAAATATCCACGAGGCTAAAGAGAGTGAGAGAGAGTACACAGTACACCCAACATAAACTCTAAGTTAACCAACCAGATCAGCGAGTGTCTAAGCCATCCTTCTCATTTACTAACAACAGTCAAAATATAACGCATGCATGCACGCACGCACGCACTCACTCACTCACTCACTCACTCACTCACTCACTTTCATATACCAGCATTCAGATGGAAATAACTGGTTCTTCACTTACAGGATGCATACAAGCCACTCATGGTAAAGGACACACAGACACGGTGTCAAATAGCCTACAATGCATTAGGATGATGAGAGCATTGTAAATGTTGAACGGTATGATATCATATTCTTGTCTCTAACCGTTCTATATTTTCATAGAAATATTGTCTGTGCACTGGGAACAGGAAATGTGGTCTGAGGGTCTGCAGTGAGTCTGAGCAGGAAGCTCTGAGGCTCCATTCCACAAGTCCCTGCAGCTTGCCGTAATTGGCTTACACATTCCTCCAAGGATTAGCACTAACTCCTTATTTGTGTTTATACAAAAAATTATTAAAATATTTGCTGTGGCTCCTTGAATTACACTCAGACAAGTGTCAAAACATACTTACTTTCCACGTGCCTTGTTTTTTCCCCCACATTGGGTGAAATAAACAAGTGAAATGATGATTATCTTTCTTTTTTAGCTCTGATTTTATTTAGGTGTAAGTGTCTAAAGTAGTCTCCATATTCATCTTCCCTTGCATTCTGCTGAGCTGAGAGTTTGTTTGGCCCCATAAGTAAGAAAGGCTAGACATAATTAACAAAACGTGTAATTTGGACCTCTTTTGGCTGCTTTATTTTGTGTAAAGTGGTAAATAGATAATTGCTTGCAAAAAATAGAAGCACCCTTTTGTGTTTTAAAATTGCAGCAGAATCATTTCTGGAAACATACTGCCATTACAAAACAGGGAATTATATAACAAAATAGCTCAGTATTTTGTGCTAAATGAAACAGTTTGAAGCTTTGGGTGGTGACACTGTCCCATCGTTAAAACGGAAATAACAAAGACTTGCAGAGTTTGCAGAGAGACAGATATGGAATAAGGAGGACCCTGACCATTTTGATCTTGTATGACTCCCATCGAGGCTGTGGCGTTTATATGCCACGGTGAGTGCTGACCTGCTACAGTTTACCAGAGCTATTATCTATGAATGAATCTGGACTTTTTTTTATTTTTCGGGTGTGCCACCTGCCGGCGCGTCACGACCGTTCTGGCCAATCCTCACGCGGTGACTATTCGTGCGCCCTGAAGATCCCCCGGTGCTCCTCACATCGCCGTCCAACCCTGGCTCGGTGACGGTAGAAGGCGAGCCTCTTTAGCTAAGTATCCTTAGCGTTTCAGATGTGACTAGATTGGACTGCCGTACTGCTGCGGTACCTTCATGGACCCGTGACAAGTTTGACTGGATTGCCATTTTCCCATCTACTTGTTCTGCTTTTGACCCGTGCTCTATTGAATGTTATGAGGTAGGTGAAAATAATAGAACAAATTGAAAGTTTGGGAAATATGGTATCTGGTCTTCTACTCCCTGAACCGATTCACAGCAGCTTTATTTTTTCCACGCTTTTAGGCGCATAACGCTACACTTTGAAGTTGCAGACACATCAGGATATTGATTATTACTTGTGCTTTTCTTCAAAGCGGATAGATATGCATTCAGGATATCATTCCAAGCTCGTCTAAGATGTGCTTATGTTTAAATGCAAGTTTGGCAAACAAGTGCTGCTGCTGTTCCCCCGCTGGCCGGCTCAGCATCCCTGCCCAACCCCTCGGCGCGCTGCACTCCATAGATTGCTCTCCTCCAAAAAACGGCTGCGTGGCTTCTCCAGCAAATCTGTAAAGTTAATTTAAAAACACGGGAAAAAATATTTGTTATTATATTTTGAATCTTCTGAAAGTGAAGGATACTGTAGCATGTGATGCGTATTCTCACTCTTGTCTTGTGGACATTCATTGTTATTATGGGGATCAAATATAACGTATTTGTCACTGCATTGGTGTCGGCAGATGAGGAAATTACTCGTGTCCTTACATGGCAAGTGGAAGGCTTTCATGATTTGGGGTGACTGTTTATTTGTGATGCCCATAGATGGCAATGTGAAGGAATGTTCCCTCTCAGTGAACTGGGGGTACTTTGACATTGTGCTGGATAATGAGTAAGAGCAGAGGGAATGGCATCTGTGCCATGGTGCAAATATTTTCCTTTTGGTCCCTGCCTGCAGTTGTTCATCACAGAAGCCAGAATGTGAGTTTGACAATACAGTAGCTGTATATGAAGCCCAAACTATTTCACCATGGCTGCAAACCCTGATAGTTTAACATTTAAATATGTTTCATATATCAACCCAACCATCATGTTTTTATATCAATATATTAACAAATCCATTGTTAGGGAAAGCATGTGTGTGGTGAATGCACTGTTAACTGTCTGTTACCAGTCTGTTAAAGGTGGAACAGGAATGTGTTTAGATGATTATGACTTTCCATTCCCTGCTGTGGGGAGAGACGCAGGGGAGAAAAACAATCAGCAAAACAGACACATAAAAATGAAAAGGTGAACAGCAATAGAGCGTTCACGGCTTGATGTATTGTTTGAGCCACGGTCAATATTGGTTGACCAATATTTTTATAGGCGAACCTCTCTTGATAGATGGTTTTGTTATGCATAATGCATAATGCTACCATATTGATCATCATTATGACTTTCCTTAATGGGCTGAGGGTGGAGGACATTAGGGTAGATTGCTCTAAGTGGAATGAAAATGTCTTTTTTTCTACCTTCTGCTGTACTTCTGGTTCTGTGTGGTTGCTGCACCTGTTGGCTTGTGGGCACAGTTTAAAATTTGAAACATTTAATTTTTTGGGCAATTTGTAGAGGCACGTAGAGTTGTGGAGTAACACACTAGATGCAGATTTTTTGGCTTATTATTCCCAAGCGTGTGAATATATACTGATGCTGTTGAAAAATGAATAATGTTAACCTTCCTTTTGTAAGTCATATATGATGTATCATATATGATGTAATTCATTTCATCCATAAATGAATAGTTTGACATTTTGGGAAATACTCTTGTTGTTTTCATGCAGTTACATAAAAACATCAATACATGTCTGTGAATCTACAACCAGCATATTAGTTAAGCTTAGCATCAAGAAACGTGAAAACAGATAGGGGACCGTTAGGTATTTACAGAATGGACCACCGGAGGAAAATAGGGAGGGTCATGTCTTTTTATTCTTTGTTGAGGGGAGGGTCACCCAACGTTTTTTAGTCTTGGGGGAGGGTCACCCAACTCTTGTATTTATGAAAACAGCAAAATTCTGTGACTTGTTCATTTAAAATTAAACATTGCAATTAGTGCTAAGTGGAGCGTGTGAGCGGTGCTCTGCTCACGGTTATGTGTCAGTTAAACTTTTCATCTCCAATTCTATCTGTATTTGTGAGAAGTGGCAAGGTAGCCTGCTTTATGGCTTTACTATCGAGTTAATAGGCGTGTGTGTTTTTGTCAGCCGCTGTCCATTTCCTAACGTTCTGAAATGCAAACATTTTTTGACTAGCCTACTTTTTTTAAAGGGTGTGCGCTCATACAAGCACCTATGGAGGAAAACATAAATCGGTGCCTATGATCGAGAAAGAATGACAGATCTAATATACACGTTATAATTTATTTACAAAACTGTCAAATGCAGACGGGTATCTTTCTGCCATGTCAGACGCTATCCCTCTCCTCTGCCTGCTTTGTGGCCAGTGTGTGTGAGTGGCAGGCCGGTCAGTGAGCTTTTGCCCACAATCACTTGTGGAGCTTTATAACTTAAAAAAACACAGGTTCCATTTAATGTTATAATGGAAATGTGTGTTGAGTTATTTAAACAAACAATTGGGGAAATAAACGCCTCTTGTCCGAGTCTCTTGATAGAGCTCCAGCTCACAGCAGGGTCGTGAAGGTGGACAGGATTGATTGACACTGATTGGGCGGGCCCGCCCACATTGACAGAACTTGTTATTACCCAGTGTGCTTTATTGAATGGTCTCAATGTTTCATTGTTTTATTTCATGGGAATACTAGTTTACTAGAGGAGTAACTTAGTATTTGAAAGTGGAGGAATGTGTGCATTTAGTTTCCATGCTTAGTAGGGGTGGGAATCACCAGAGGCCTGATGATACAATATCATCACGATACTTATGTCACGATACGATCTTATTGTGAATTTAAAAATATTGCAATATTCTGTGATATATTGCAATTCATTACCTTTTTCCAACATCAAATTTTTCCCAATTTTATGTCCCCAAAAGGAATCTTTGTCAACATCTGTTTTATCTAAAAACATAAACTTCTCTGTCTATTCATCTCACTTCAGTTGTATTGCTGCAAAATAGGATTGTTTAGCAGACAAACTGACCAACACATATAGTAAAAGATTGATACATGGCGTCTGTGTATTGATACAGTATTTCTGCGTAAGATATTGCTATGTTTTATGCCCTAATGCTTAGTGGGTTTCCACATCAGTTTTAGTGAGTAAATCTACTGAAATGGCAACCATAGCAGTGGAGTGTGATGTGAAAGATGAGAAAGCAGAAGGCGTCAATAAATTGTTGGGGAGGATCATTTATTTTTCCCAGTTATTTTGGAGGGTCATAGAAGTTTTTTTAATTGGCAAGGTCAGGATCAAGTCTTTTTTGACTTAAGGTCCCAAAACTCCTCCGGTAGCCCCTTAAATAACAAACCAACAGTCCCTAGCCTGGCTCTGTCCAAAGGCAAACAAATCTAACCTCTGGCAACACAACTTGTTTTTGTACAGAATAAATAAATTGGATATAAATTAATTAGTGAGCTAAAACATGTTTTGCCTTCAGACAGAGCCAGGCTAGCTGTTTCCCTGGTTCCAAACTTTGGGCTAAGTTAAGCTAATTAGGTATAGCTTCATATTTACAGTATGAACATCTAACTCTCTGTAAGAAAGCAAATAAGGGTATTTCCCAAAATGTAAAACTTTTCCTTTAAAACAATAATATGAATAGGGTATCAGACAAATCCTTTTCAGTTTAAATGGGAGCGTAACAGATGTATTTAGGCAAAGATTGACACAAGAATACAGAATAAACATGTGTGATTAGGTGCGATTGAGCGTTTTAGCTGCTGTATGATCCAGACAAAAGCATCATATGGTGTAACCCTCAGGCCACAGCGTGCACTGACTGGCACCACCAGGCTACTTTTAGAGCAGGGAACAGGAGACAGTGATGGGTATTTTACAAGAGTCAGCTGGCCAAACAGACAGGCTAACTCCCCCATCGAGTTTCATTAGAGCTCGTCTTGATGTTAAAACCTGTTTAATCCACTTTCACAGCCATACAGACCACAACAGAGCGAAGTACAGCATCTATCTTTAGATAGCAGAAACGTTTCCTTCTCAGTTCAATCATTAACAGAACAACATAAATTCCCTAACCTTAACCCTAACACTATTAATAACCCTAACTTGTCATGACAAAACTGAATGACACTTACTAAAAAAGCATTGTGTCATAACCGCTTATGACTTGTTTATAATGTTTTTATGACACATTCAGTGTCATGTCACTGTTATGTAGAAAACTTCAAGTGTAACCCAATAATCATCATCATTGTACTGTTACACTGACAGAATATGCCTTTTTTTTTTAAAAATAGGTTGATGAATAATCAGTGAGTAGTTGTACTCCGATAGCTGATACCAATACAAATATTTGATTAATAAAAAATCAGATATTCCAATAAATCGGCCAATATATATTTAAAAAACAAAATCAGAAACGCTTAACAAAACTTAAACAGATTTTCCCGAACATTAGTTATTTGTAGATATTCATGAGTTCTCACTAAAATAATATAATAATTAGTTTTATTGTCACAACAGAACAGAGGAACATCAACATATATTAAAGTTCTGATAAATAAAATGTATAAAAATATAAACTTAAGATATGAAACTTAAAGTCCTTTGAACAAAAACACAATAACAAAGAAGAAGAAAAAAAAAGAGTGTTGCCAACAGGGAAGTTGTAGAGTGCCCTCATGTGGACAAACTTTGCAACGCCAACATTCATTACATGGTAGACTGTTAAATATTCATTTATCAAAATCATTTGTCATTTTAAATTAATGTTTTCTCACACACATTTACACTCCGATGCACAGCCGGGGTTCAGTGTCTTGCCCAAGGACACTTCGACATGGGTCTGCAGGGCCAGGGATTGAACCACCAACCTTCCGATTGGCAGGCAACCGCTCTACCACTGAGCCACAGCCGCGCCCTGTATTAATGATACCGATAGTTTGGGAAATGCCTAATATTGGTTGGGCTCTAATGTTTTTCTGTGCAAACTTTGTGCTGGTAATCTTCCATGCTGATGGGAAAGGAGATTTTAGCTCCTTGTTTCTTCAGCGAGTAGACCAGCTGCCCGAGACTGTGATTACAGTAAAACCTTGTGAAGGGAGTGCTTGGCCTCTTAATCCTTGTCTCCACTCTCTGGGCAGCTACTGTTGTTATCCCATGTTTGTAGCACCTGTTTAGCTTCAGAGACACAGTGCTGGGAAGACACTGACTTCAGTAGCCTAATAAGCAACTGGTTTTCAGCAGTAACATATTTTTTTTATGGCCATTAATTTAAATTCAATACCTAAGAAGGGGTTTGTTTATAATTATATTGGCGCCTAATGCAAATGACGTTATTTACTTATCTTGAAATCGTTGTCGTCTCATGGTTATATTACTTGTAATAATGGTGCCCTGCGGATCCAATTGAGGTTTTTATAGCCAACACAATGTGTGTAAAACTGACACTCATCACTCTTACCTTTACTAGCCATAAGCTTAACTGGAGCGGCCTCTTATTGGTGCCAATAAGGTGCTCACTTCAGGGATGTTAACAACTGCTGCCCCATGTTTACCTTAGGATATTGTGAATGTTCAGCACACAGCAAGGTGTAGAGGTCATCAATCTTATTTATACAGGTTTAGGCAGGTCGTTTTAGGTATATAAACTCTCCAGTGGGAGCACATTTGTATCCATCAAGTGAAAATGTTGCACTCAGAAACATCCCACATGCTGCCTTCTATACCCGTATTTCCATACAGTTTGCAAATGTCTAGCAAGCTGGTACGCTCCACTGCACAAGCAATGTTTGGTCTGAGATTTTCATTGGTTTTATTTCTTCTGTCCAAATTTTAAATCATTCCTCTCTCTCTTTAATTCTGCTCTCTTGAAAAAGTAAACTTCACATTGAGAGAATTCAGATTCATATCTAGTATATGATGTGCTTAGCAAATAAATCAATAACTTGTACTCCCATTTTTATTGGAGGTCAGGAGGGATGAATTACTGTAGCCATAGTTAGTTAGTTAAGACAACAGAATGACAGAGCACTTGTAAAATATGTATACTTTTATTCAAAAACTACTAAACAGAGTGAATCTGCACCAGCTCAAGTAATGACTGGTGTAACAAACAGAAAGGGAGAAATCATAATGATGGATGTTTGACTTGGCCTGGACCAGCCTCTAACTCTCAATATTCAGCCCTATATTTCTGTTCTGATTAATTTTGCCGTCATCGATGGCTTGTTCATTATTCTGAGTAATGTAGTTTTGTACAGTATTGATTGCATTAATTAAACTAAAACATGCTTTTGTAGCACACTGATCTATCAACAACTCTCCACAGTAGCTTTGGAACATTTCTCTTCATAAACATTTTGCGGTATTGTGAGCTGAATGTTTAGTCCTCTTTATAAACTCTGTGGTTTTTTGAAGGGACTGGTCATTGCAAATTAAAGTTAAATAAAACTGCAATTGCCCTCTGACACATTTATATGGGCTTTAGTTTCATAATGCTATAGCTAATTATCCTGATAGGAGCTAGTACAAAACCATGTTTATAAAGTGGTGACTACACACCTGTAATGTGTGAACTACTTCTGTGGATCAAGGGAAACAGAGAAAAGAAACAAATGTGAAATACTTTAGCCACCAGGAAAAAGAAGTGGATACAGCCAAATCAAAATTCGAAGACGACTTTTAAAGTAGTTTAAAAATCTCAAGGCTGGAAACAATGGTGCCATTCCACAATGCATCTTTTCCTTTTTAAATAAACATTGCTTTCTTATTTTAAAAATAAAGTAGTCTTTGAATGTTTGCTATTGACTCTGGTTTTCCACACACCAAATTCTCCAAAGAGCATGTCAGCCTCCTAACAATGTAGCTTTTGTTGCTTTTATTGTTACAGTGTAGGGAATTGAGGACAAAATGCAGAGATGACAAGCAGGCAGGAGAATGTTTAGTCGACGATTTATTTTTTAGATTAGATTACAGGGAGGTGAACATAGAACACACCATCTGGGAAACACAAAACAATCTGACAGGCGACAAAGTGCACACACAGGTTAAATACAGGAGGTAACGAGGTAACGAGCAACAGATGATACACCAGGTGAATCACATCAGGGCGGGGACGACAATCACAAAGACAGGAAACACAAGGCAGGTAGTAAAACTAGAGATAAGGCACAACAGAAAACCAGACTTATCAAAATAAAACAGGAAACAGAACATACAGACACTCACAAGAGAACACAAGACAGAAACTACAACACAAGACTGGGGAGGAAACTACGACACAAACACGAGGAGACAAGAAATAACCAAAAAACCAGAGGAGAAGGAACAGAAAACAAAGCAATATACCATAATGATAACATATTATTATTTATTTAAAAAAAAAGAAATGTTGTCTGGAGCAGAGGCCTTGATGTACTATTGGATAAATGCTCACAACAACCTGAAATGCTTTTACTCGTCACTGTTTTTTGTGACACACACAAGGAAACAGTTTTGCAACATTAAGGCATCACTATACGATGCAATTTGCTGTTATGGGTAGTGATTGAAAAAGTGACGGTGATGTCTGTCAGCGGGACATTTGATTGGATTTTTCAAATTCAAAGGAATCCAAAGAATACCGCATACTGTGGCATGTTGTATGCAATGGAGAATGGCATGATTGGGTTATAAGCAATGCTATTATACACAGGGAAGAATAGATAGAGCGCTGTCACATGTGTTCGGCAATAAAATTAATATTTATGTGTTTAAGAAAATTTATAATTTAGGATGTGGATCTCCTGTGACAGATGTTAGTGTAGACAAACACATCTGTTGTTTACTCAATAAAAATGCTTCTTTAATTCTTGGATGCTACTGTAGTTCTTGCTATTTCAATTTTATACAGCTCAATATCACAATTACAAGTTGCCTCAAGGGGCTTTAAAATCTGTGCAGCATATGACACCCTCTAACTGTAGACTCTCAATTTGTATGAGGAAAATCATTTTGCCTCTAAAAAATGGAAAAAAACTCAAAAACAAAAATAAAAGAGGGCTCCCTCTCCAATGATCATACAGTACACTCTGATTACATATCACTTAATATGCTCAGGCACATATATTTCTGGGATCAGTGATAATACCTTTTCATTATACCGGTAAGGGTGAAAGGATTCCTGATGAATGAAATTTTACTAATGTCACAACAAGAACCTCCTAATTTAAAACTAAATTAAAAGTGTTTGAAGTCTAATCACGGCAACTTAAAGTTAGATTAGATGTTGCTATGTGATCAGGTTCCTGTCAAAATTCATTTTGTCAGTCACTGAGTTCTTTTTAGGCCTCTGCCCTAACATATTTGGTACATTTCAACTGAAAACTGCTGCATGTATTTTTTTCTTTTCTTCAGTTGTTTGTTTCTGGCTGACACCTTCCCAGTTTTGTAATACAGTTCATCAAGCACATCATATGAGTTGAATTGTGTGTGAAGCACTCAGCTTTAACCTGACTGAAATCACATTTTTCACATGTAAAGTTCCATCTCCAGAGATTGGAGGTTGAAATGAGGTGAAGAACTTTCCAGTGTAAATGATTTATCTTTGCTACTTTATTCCTTATTCATTTTACAGGGTTTTTCTGTGATGTTTTCCACTGGAAGAAGGAGAAGGTCATGTCATGAGGACTAGATGAACCATATCAGACTATTTTTATTTCAATTTAAGGTTTGAACAAGTGACAGAAATGTCGACAGTATTAGGATTGTAGTTAGATTTGAGCCTTGGACATATTTAGGAAATGTTAGTGTTACATGTTTTTAGATCATCGCTCAGTTTAATATACATTCAGCAATGTGTCTGCACTGCTGTTGTTTTGGCATCATGTCTGCTAATGGGCCTCTGTAATTTAGAGTGAAGTATCGGCCCCTATTTTATGAAACACCTGTCACAATTAATACAGTGTGAGGGATGTTTATCTAAATCAGAACTAATCACAAAGTACTGGTGGAGCAGCATATGGCACAAGAGAGACTCTGAGTGTTGATAAAAGACACTTTTGAGGACCACTAAGCACAAGGGAATTTGGAGTTGCTGATTGGCCGCTGTGCCAACCTGTTAGAGTATATAATATCGGTGCTGAGTGGCTGCCAGCTGTGTTTTTGATAAGATTTGGGCAGAACTGCTGTGCAAAACAGCAGCATTTTTATAAGCCTACTATACAGTCTGTGCTGTGGTAAGAACTCTTGCACCATGTGTTCAGCTTAGTGTCTGACATGTTGTGATTTTCTTCTGCTACTGAGGCATGAGTGACTTCAGTGTATGTAAAGGCATCCCAACAATAGTTGTTGATTTGATTTTGTGACAGTGAATGTAGCTTCAAAGTGTATTATAGCTTAATAAATTCAAATTCTTTTCTGTAAAACAAAATCAGCCTTTTTATGTATGTATGTATGTATGTATGTATGTATGTATGTATGTATGTATGTATGTATGTATGTATGTGTTTGCATGACATACAGATGTCTTGAGGAAGAGGATCCATTCATAATTTCATTCAAACCACATTTTGAACATAATACTATGTCTGTGCTTTATTTTTTCCTGAATAGTACTATTTAGAATTTAAACAGATGCAGCAGTCATGCTTTGGGGATCAAATATTGATCTTTAGTGTAACGTTACACTCATGGAACTAGTTCATTGTTTAGACAGATGGTTTTTATTATACAATTTCCCCTGATTCATCCGTCTTAAGTGTATTTATTCTACCTGCATTTTAAATGTTGCCTCTTGTTGTACCTTTATTGTCTCATTCTTAAAGCAGGATAAAACCAGTACCTGCCTTTGGGTTTTCCTCTTTTCTCAGTTTGATTGACATTTTAGAAAGGCACAGGTAGTTGTAGAACTTGTACCAGACTTGGGCAAGATGTAGACCAAGCCCTCTGGCTATACTCTGTAGAGAAAAATGAATCCAAGCCAAACAGACTCGCAGCTCCCAGGCCAGTGATCCTCAGCTGACATTTACATGAGTCTAAAGCAACAAAAGGTATATGAAAAGAATTTTTCTCCAGTTTTCTCCCTTTTCAGTATACATCTAAAGAAGTGTGTGTTTTAATACTTTATTGTCAGTTTTACTGCATAGTGGGGTTCTCTTGTTGGTCAGGTTGAAAGTTGAGACAGAATTAGACAAGAGGGACGTAGATGTGCAATGTTCCTATGGGAATTGAAGTGTTTCATAATAGTAACAAGGAGGCAACAGACTGATTTTAAAGTAGAGTACGTGAAACCTTCTTAGTCCATCCCTTTACACTTTACAATTAGCTCCTCACTCTTTTTATGTGCATGCCTAGATATTAACAAACTGTACAAAACAATAATCTGTAACACTTTACTTGAAGTTTTCTACTTAAGACACTCACATGACCCTGTCATGACACAGTCATGATGCATGAACCCTAACCTTAACCCTAACCCTAACAATAACCATAACGTGTCCTTACAAAACCGAATGACACTTACTAAAAAGCATCATGTCATAACTGTTTATGAATTGTTTATAATGTTTTATGACACGTTTATGACCGTGTCAATTCACTGGTAAGTAGAAAACTTCAAGTAAAGTGTAACCCAATAATCATTATCCCTGTACTTTTACATTGACAGAATACGCCTTTTTGACAAAAAAAAAATAGGTTGATGAATAATCAGTGAGTAGTACTTCTTTACATAAAATTAACTATAGCATTATCAACAATAACTGTGTTCTTGGATCTCACATCTGTCGCCTTTGTGACGTCAACTGTTTTCTCACAAGTAGACACGGGAAAAAATGAATTACGCCACTGCACATGTGTGTTGAATAGCGAGTTGCTGGTCGACCAACCAGAGATTTACTTAAACAAAAATTGTCAGGGTAGGGACAACAATCACAAAGGTTGGAAAACACAAGGCAGGTAGTAAAACTAGAAAATTGTCAATGGGGATGGGAAAGTCCAACAAAAAACAACCCAGGGGGGGCCGGAGGAAATAAAAAAAGAGTCCAAGGGGCTTGACCTCAGGGAACAGAGGGCACCAGGGAACCAGGAAGAATGGAGACAGGGACCTGGGGACAGAGGGCACTCTGGACTGGATGGACTCAGACTTGACAAACTCAAACATGACAGATTCGGACATGACAGACTTGGAGTCAGACAGGCTGGACTCCAGACAGGACAGGTTCGGATGCCATTGAATATAGTGACGGGGGACAGAAACAAGCACGTGACAAGGACAGAGACGGGCACAGTGACAAGGACAGAGACGGGCATGATGACGGGGACAGAGACGGGCATGGTGACGGGACAGAGACAGGCACAGTGATGGGAACAGAGACTGGCACTAGGGAACTGGGGACAGTGGGCACTCGGGAACAGGAGCCAGGAGGCCCTCGGGAACAGGAGCCAGGAGGCACTCGGGAACAAGGGCCAGGAGACACTCTGCAACAGGGGCCAGGAGGCATTGGGGGCCAGCGGAAACTTGGGCCAGTGGGCACTTGGGAACTGGGGGCCTGTGACCATCAGTGAAAACGGACCTTCTGGTGGCCGAGCAGGCCAGCCAAGGTAACACCCCTCTGGAGGCCGGCGGTGAGGGTGAATCCCCTTTGGAGGCCGGCGGCAAGGGTGAATCCCTTCTGGAGGCCGGTGGCGAGGACGAAGTCCCTCTGGAGGCCGAGCAGCTTGGCCAAGGCTGTACTCATCCGATGGATGGGTAGGCGAAGGGTCAGCTGGACTGGTAAGATGAAGGGTTAACTCAGATGGGGCCAGGTGACGGGTCTGCTGGGCTGGGACCAAGCAACGTAAGGGGAGCTGGACGCCAGCCGGGGCTCTGGGGAGTCAGGGGCACCGGTTAGCTCGGGGACACTGGTCAGCCGTGGGGACAGTCTCAGGGATGCTTGACCAAGGCAAAGTCTAAGTATAACATCAAACAGAAAACAGCACAAAAATGACAGGAAACAATAACAGAACCCCAAAACCAACAGAAACCATAACACAATCCACAACAATGACAAACACTGTCTACAATATTCTCCAAATTAACCTCAAATTACTGTATGCTGAAAGAATATGCTGAAAGCATAATATGGCAAACTCAAACCCATAAGAGTTGTCCAGGCTTCTCCTTGGCCTGCCTTTAGCGGGGAGGGGAGAGAGTTCACTACATTTGCCGTATGCTTAAATAAGACTTGACGTACTCCAATAACTCAATTCACATCGACAGTATGCCATTAACTTTAGTCTTGTCGAGAAAACCATCTGGAAAGGTTTGAAACTTTACTTGCCATTCAAAAGACCCTTTTCTTTATCCATTTCTGCTCAAGGAGCTTTGTTTGTGCTAGCCATCCATAAGGTACTGCTGCATTGCTTCCTGATTTCGGAGCAGCTTGAGGCCCAAATTAACTGGTTAAACTTATTAAACTGGTTATTATTGTGTTAATTATACAGCACTTGTAGCATTTCAACAATGTAATACATCCCAAGCTGGATGCATTGTAATAGCCAACCATCAAAAGCGGTGTTAATTAAATTTTAATTTTAAATTAAAGCTTAACAAAACAAAACAACTATTTTGATTTAGTCAGGATCAGGAAATGTCAGATTCTTCTTGCTGGTATTTTTACTCCTTCATGTTTTGTAGATGGCCCTATGGACCGGTGTAAACCTTCAACACCTCTCCAGGATTACTTCCATTAAGCAAAGTGATAATGATCATAAACCTATTGCAGGAATGTATCTTGGCATGGCATGAAAGCTTTGTGGGAGAAGGGCAATGACATGAATCAGTGGAGTAGGTTTTAGGATCATTCATCTGTATTGTGGTCATCTTTGTCAGCTGTTCAAACCCACTGACAATAACAGGCACAAGCCTTATCGAACATATTTGTGAAAAGAGTTGTGGAAGTATTTTTGTACCCTTCGATCCAATTTCAAATCGGCTTTGGACAAGCTCAGCTGATTCTGAGGTGTTGCAGACATGGGGGAGATTTGGTGGCGGACTAGACAGCCTGACTACATTAACTTTAGTGGTGTTTTTGGGATGAAAAGCAGGCCAGAAGCAAGAGAGGATGGATGGAATTGCCTGGCATGTCTCCATATGAACGTTTCTGGCAGGGTACTGATATAAAAAAGGAAACTGTTTATTGGCTCCATAGTCTCTGTGTTTCTTTGAAATGTAATCATAACCCAAGCTGGGCATATTTATTGCATATACAGGCAACACACTAGAGTTGAGGGAGCTTATTATTTATCAATATTTATTCAGCTAAATATATGGTGTAAACATTAAAATACAATGGTTAAATCAGCTTGATTTAAAAGTCTGGATTCCTTGCTACAAGCTCAGTCAAAATCTCTTCAAATCGAAGTGGCGAAGTGCAGGACTTATCCTCCAGCAGTAGCAGAGGCACAATGCAAGACACCATTTTGGTACAGTTTTAGAATTTTGCTGCTTCAACAAATCTGCTTGCACTGAGGAGGATAAAGTGACACAGTGATTAAGCACTAAACACAAAGTACAGCTAAGGGTCATGTAAAAGTCATTCATTTACAGGTATTTGGCTTTAGGTTGTGTCCCAGCTGCCTTTAAACTTGCTGTGGTCTGGCCCTTACTTAAGAAGCTTAATCTTGACCCCACAGTGTTGTCTAATTTTAAACCAATTTCAAAGGTTTTGAAAAAATGTTTTTTATACAGTTACAACCCTTTTTACAACAGAAGTCTGCACTGTTGAGAGTACATAATGATATTGCCTTGTCTGTCCTACTGTTTTAGTCCTTTTGGACCTAACAGCGGCATTTGACACAGCGGACCATGCAGTCCTCCTCTCTCGTCCTGTGCATTGTGTAGGCATCACAGGCTCGGCACTCAAATGGTTTAACTCCTATTTGGCAAAAAGGAGCTTTTCTGTTATGATTGGTGACCTCTCCTCGTCAGTTGCTCCTCTCTCTTGTGGGGTACCCCAGGGATCCATTCTTGGCCCCATTCTGTTTTATTTATTTATGCTGCCTTTAGGGGCTATTATAGGAAAGCACAACCTATCTTTTTATTGCTACGCAGATGCTTTTCAAATCTACTTTCCTATGAAAGCAAATGACAGTGTCGCACTAAACTCCCTGCTTAGTTGTATCACTGATATTAAGTTGTGGCTTTCAAAAAACTTTCTTAATTAAAATGATAAAAAAGATAAAACGGAGTGTATTATTTTCAGTACTTCAGGCATGCAAAAAGGTCCAGCTTTGAGTTTGGGAGCTCTGGCATCTTACACTAGGTCAGCTGTCAAAAACTTGGGGATTACTTTTGATTGCAGCATGAAATTTAACAAGCAGATCAGTAATGTTGTTAGAATGATGTTTCCAGCCCTGCATTGGCTTTATAATAGACTTAAAGATTTTATTGTTTGTTAAAAAGGCTTTAAATGGTCTGGCCCCAGAGTATTTGTCTGAAATTTTAACTTTGCGGAAGCACAATCGGTCATTGCAGTCTTAAAATCAGCGAGTTTTAGAAGTCCCAAGGTCCAGGTATAAACGGTCGGGTGATCAGGCTTTTGCAGTTGCTGCCCCGAGACTCTGGAACAAGTTACCCGCTGATATTCACACTATTACAGATGTAGCTCTTTTTAGGTTCAAACTCAAAACATATCTGTTTAGTCTGGCTTTTAATACATAGCAATTTCATTCTTCTGTTTCTTTGTAACTTTTTCAGATTTTATTTCAGTTTTCTATGTTCACTCTTTCTATTGTATGATATGTGTTTTTACTTTTTGGATGTTAAGCACTTTGGCTACCTGCTATTTTCTGTAAAGTGCTTTATAAATACATTTTGATTGATTGATTGATTGATTGATTGATTGATTGATTGATAAACAAAGCACTGACAATTTGAACAGTGGTGGAAAAGTCAGAGGATAAGCAAAGTGATTGCAACTCATCCTGACACTTGATATATTTTTTTACCAAATTGAATGGAAATCTATCCCTAAGTTGTTAAGACATTTTCACTCAGAACCCCAAATGTCAACCTCATTGTGGTCTAATAGCTACATGACGGGGACCATCAAAATCAGTAGGATTTGCCTTCTAGGGACCGTAAATATCTGTGCAAAATATAAAGACAGAAGTTGTTAAGATATTTCAGTCTGGACCAAAGTGGCTGAACGACAGGCTGTCAGTGGCTGTATCTTGGCTAATAATTCCCAACTTTGTGCTGCCAAGTGGTCGTTTCAAAACATATAATGTGGCATCATTGCACACTTCTACAGTTTAGTTTTTATTACATTTAGATGTCATAGACCATGTACTAAAAACATTAATCTCGCAGAAGAAAACATATTGAAGCAGATTTAGCTATGAGCTAAATCCTCCCTGCAACTATTTTACCTGAAATGAATGGCCTAAAAGCAACAAGCAAGTTTCTGTTTAATTTTGCTACAAACAAAAATGCTATCATAACAATTTAACAGATGCTATAAATACGTAGTCATTTTAGCACAGAGTGGCTTTAAATAACTAAAACTCCCAACATGGCACTGGGATCTAACAAAATTTGTAAATTCTGGTAGGAGTGTGATTCCAAAGTCTTTGAGCTGGTAGGATTAATTGCTGCAGCTCTTCTCCGCTCACACACTCGTGTTCGTAATGATGTTTCATTAAAAAGGCTACATGTTGTCGATGACCCTGAGTAAAAGTTTTCTCTCAGGCTGTGCCACCTCTTTCTTCCTTTTTCCTGTTCATGTTTACTTAACCACTGTTTGTTTTAAATCCAGATTAGTCTCACTAAAGCTCTTTAAATTAATCTCATTAAATTTCTTTTTCTAAAGTGACATGGAGGGGTTAGAGTTTGTAGTCATTTGCCTCATTTTCCTAAAGCCCCCATCATTACATCAGTCACATCCTGCTTAATCCTGAACTGGTGAGAAACACCAGGGGAGCGGGATAACCCTGTGACCTCTTTGCCGCCTCTCTATTAAGTATATGTTGATATCAGGACCTGAGGAGATATAATGAATTAACAATGATTGGCAGTTCTTTGGAAAGTAAGTGAAACAGTATGAGTCATTTCCCTGTTCTGGTAATGACCCCTTTTATTGTATTTCAGCTTTGGCAGCAAGGTGGAGTACAGTACTTTGCACTCCATAGATCATAATCAGGATGTGGCAGAGGTCATTTACATGTTTCACAATCCAGTGTTTGGGCTCCTTCTTAATTCCATGGTTAGTTTCCAAACTATCTTTTGCTAATGTGAAGAAAGGTCATCATATTACTGCCAAATCTGTGTTTAATAACTAGAGGCTTGGTGGATGGAGACCATTTGGCTGTTGAATGAAAAGCTTTGTCAGTGAACAGTTACATTAACAAGGCAAGAATACTGATGAGTGCTATAGACTTCAGACAGTCAAAGTTCCATGACTCATATGTTTTGACTCTTTGCAGCGCCAGGTATCCCTGCTGAATATGTCTAAGAGCTGCTGAAGGGTGAAATGGAAAATCTGTCAAAATGCATAAAACATAGCTGTTCAGTTGGTCACAGCGTTCTAATCAAGCCATTTAATTTATCGGAACAAATGTTCTTGACAGATGTTTTAAATGCACTGAAACATTATTAGGTATGCCTAATCACTGCAGCTTTGACAGGATATGCTGATTTAAGCAGTTTTATACTTAATACTTCCTAGTTTGTTTGTTTACAGTTTGTTTGAACCATCCTCTCCACTTAATGCAACAATAACATGCAGACAATAATACAAGTACTGTTGCCTCATCTAAAACCTAAAGTCCTACTTTGACTGGGAACTTGAATAACAATCCATTGGTTTCTTTGAGCCATGAAAAGAGCCATGAAAAAACTTGCAAATTGCATTGCAGATGGCTGCATCCAAGGCAGACGTTTTTTTTCTTAGAGCTGCAGTCACTTTTCTTTGTTTTTAACAATGAAACAAGGCCAGGAGACACTCGGTATTGTCATATTGGTATTGAATCAGTTTTGAAATTGTGTCCCTATAGATTTTTTGGTGACCAATTTTAATAAATCCCTCACTGCCTTATTTGATTCCCATCTGTTGTAACTTCTTCAGTCTTTGTAGGTCTGGATGTCTGTGATAAAATCACTTCCTTCTTAGAAACATCATTCTGAGGACTACAGGGGAATGAAATGAGAAATCCCTCGTCTCTCACTGTATTATAAGCTGAATTGATTTGCTCGCAGAGTGCTGCTGAGACATCGTTATTGCAGAATATTTTTTATTTAGTTCAGTATTTACTGACAGCACTTACTCTACTTCTACTCTACTTTCTCTTTGATAGATAGACAAAATGCATGCACATTGAATAGCTTTTACCCCCCCCCACCCCATCTCAGCAACAGACAGAATCATTCATAGCCATTATCGGAGCCCTGTCATTGTGATTGTAAGGGCGTGTTCACGTTCAATATAAGCATCAGTCAGTGGAAGTGACAGGACAGGGCCAACCTCACACAAGGCTTGTCTAAACAGCGGGGTCATTCCATCTCTGCTACTACCTCATCCATCAGAATGACATATGCAGATGGCTCGCTGTACATCTATTAGACCTCTAGACATCAGTCGCTCTCTGTTTAACCTGCTATGTTTAGCCCTGTCTGAATAAGACCATCCATTTCAAATGTCTTGTCATGTCTCTAAAATTTTAAATATTGTAGCATCTGTTGATGAGTTATTTGATTTTTCTGAAATCAAAAATCTTTTTTTTTAATACATTTACATAAGCTCATAGGACAAAAATTGTGTTTGTCCTATGCTGCATTGCACTCCCAGCATCTTATACTACTTAAACATAAATTCAACACAACAAATATTTCACACGTGCTATCCCTTTGGGACATGACAAAGATAAAGAGAAAAGGCGAAATGGGAAAGGGTAGGAGGAAGTGATGATATAACATTGTGAACTTTAACAATACTCTCCCTAAAATAGAAACTACAGAAGCAAGACTCTAATCTGTGATGCTCGGCTGAATTTACAGCCTTGAGGTGAGCAGCGAACAAAGCAGATTAAGACGTTTGTGGACTTGCATGTGTGAACCTGAAAAGAGCTTTTGCAATATAGCTGGGCCACAAGTTCTGAATCAGAAGAAATAGTCTTGTGTTTGACACAAACAAAGCGCCTCAAAGCACATCATAATTAAAACCAGGGTGTCTCTTATAGGAATATGCATGTACTACACATGCTTTAATTGTGAGGGTTTTCTCTGCATAAATAATTGCAAACTGGAGAAATATTTTCAACATGAACTATCAAATTTTTATGATGTCCTCTTCAGCATCAAACACCCTGCAAACTCAACAGACTCCTAACTTGTACTTGTGAACATATGGCAAGGCTACTATGTTGTGAGAACTCAAGTTGCTGGCCTGAATGAAAAGAAAATGGAAAATTCATTTAGGAGAAATCCCCAGGCCGAGAAAGCAATATATCACATTTATAATGAATGATTATGAGTGTCGAAGGTTTTAGGTTTCACATTTTCTAAGAAGTAGTTTAAAAAAAAAGAGTGTGGCTCTGAACAGCACATTTGGCATGTTCTTTTTTTTTAAACTTGGGATTTCACAAACCAGTGCTCCTTTTAACTTTTGCTATGTGGATATGTGAATATTTTTTAGCTGAAGAGATGTCATGGTTGGCGTTGAATGGGTGTTAATCCATTTTCCTCCATCACCAGCTCACCATTTGCTTACACTGGGCATAATGAATCATTAATTCACTGCTTTCACTTGCAGCTCACAGTCATTCTGAGCAGAATTAACTCTTGATCCAGCAGAGCAGAGAAGGAACAAAGAAGTGCAGGAGCATGAGCTTCTCTATATTTGTTTCACTCAAAACAACAAAATGTGGATCCGTTTATGTGTTGACAGGATGGGTGTATAATACGGCTGTTCTGCTGCTCTCTCCGATGCATGCTGTTTTGATTGTATTTTGCATTTTTATGATTTTATTGTCACTCATTATTCCCCGACCTCCTGTTCATCTGTGCTGCAGGTATTTTCAGACTTTGAATAACAGATGATTTTCTGTTCCACAGTGGGGAAAAAGGCATTACCATAGGTGCTAATTTGTTTTTCCCCCCCTTTTAAATAAAGTACCCTTTCAAACCATGAATAGGGTGTATTATAGGATAGTGGATTTAGAGTGCATGAAAGCTGGTTAGCAAGCAAACAGGAAAGTACAACAGTTAGCTAAAAGTAAGGGATAAACAGTTTTTAGCTTAAATGAATGCATACATTGACAAACCTCTGGGCACCAATAAATCCATTGCAATCTCAATGCAATTTATTTTTAAATAGACGAGTCACCACCAAGAAAGTGAAAGTATCTCTCAGATGACGTAGAGTGCGTTTCAGGTTGTTGGCATCCCACCGGACAATGATACAGCTGCAAAATAAAATAAATCATAGACTGAAAGAAACACTTTGTAATTTTTTTATGACCTAAAGATAACCTCAAATAACTTACAGCTCCCTGCTGAAGTTTTGAAACTCATCTGTGTGCTCCATTGAGTGCATATTTAAAGTAAATGATGCTTATGTTGTGGCGACATGTTTTAGAAAAGTAAGAAATTTAGAATTTTTGAAGATGACTGCAGGCAGCCTGGTTTTCTAAAAACATATTCATTGGTTTTATTTTCACCAGCTGCAGGGCTCAGTTTCTAAATCGTTTTCTTTTTTTTCATTTCTGTTATCCCTTCTGTGGTCCTGAGGAGAATAAGACTGGTTTGCTGCTTGTCTCTCTCTCTGTCACCGCCTGTGGTAGAGGCTCAGCTGTTCTGTCCCCCCCACCCAGTCACACAGGCACAAAGACACAGCTGGTCCAATTGGTAATAACCCTTCAGCTGTCATAACTGTGGTTCATCGCAGATTTTCTGAGAAAAGTGAAGAATACCTGTTTTATCACTGGTGCTCTGTGATAGTTCCGTTGAAGAACAATCTTGAAGATCTCTGTTTCATTTTCTTATGCGGCATCTATGGCGATAAGCGGTAATTGCAGGTGGGTTTTTGAAACTAATTTTCACTTTCACTTGTTTTTGAAAATCATTGTCTGTAGTTATTGCTCTTTTCTTTGTTTGTTTGGCCATAGTAACCGTTTACTAGCAGAGACTGGAAAAAAACAGTATGCCGCTTCACACACAAGTGAGATGAAGTCTGTTGCATTAGCTCCGCCTACCCTCTCTGGCGCCCCAACTATGCTGGGTGATGGAAAACGGTCACTAACTGTGCACTATTTTTTCCAGTAATGTCACCACAGACACCCAGTTTGTAATACTACAAATGCAAAGAACTTTCATCTGTGGGTTATAGGCTCAAACATCATTGTATTATCTCATTTTGCAATAGAGAGTGACTTAACAGACATTTATGTAAATTAAAATCTTCATGATAATTACTTTAACGTAACTTAATTCATTCAGCATGGATACAGCTTAGATCTCTTCTCTGTCATTGCTCATTTTTCAATATGTTATTTTATGTCTCAGTGAAGATCCCGGGTCTGCTCCTCACTGTTTATGACTTGCTGTTTGTGCAACGTTAAAAGGTCAAACAGGACAAATAACTTGTGAAAAGGCAAACAAATGGCCAAAGATGTTGTTCCCATGATTTCTAAAGGCAAGTTTTCACACCACTCTTAAACCACTGATGATGATTCAATCTGAAGTGATTCCTTGAAAACACAAACACTTATCAGCATTATGCATGTCGAATTACATCCTCAACATATTAAAAATCACCCAGCGAGCTTCAGTGATGTGTGAGAAAAGACTTTGTCTTCATCTGTATGTTTGTTTGTGTGAAACATACAGTGTGCTCTGATTTAAGAAACCAGGGGAGCGAGTTTTCATAATAAATTTGTTCCCCTGATATTGTTAGCGTTGACCTTTTGCCTACATTTTTCGCTTCTTTTTTTGGACGACAGAGTTCACAGGAAGTATTTCATGACTATGAGTGGTCTTTGAAGATGAAGATTAGAAATAGCTTTTGCCTAATGGAATACCATCTTTATTTGAAAATTAAGAATATTCTCTTGTTGATACTGGCGCTGAGACAATGCAGTTACATTCCTTTGTGCATGAATAAATGTTTTTGCTCCATTTGGGCCATTGTAATATAACCTTCTTTATTTTCTCATTCTTTCGTGTCTCAACTCAACTTGAGCTAAACAAAATTGGAATGGAGTGCTGTGTTCGGGAAGTGTTCTCCCGTTTCTGATGACCGATGGCAGGAGAGAGATGAAAGGCCTAATGTAAAAAGCCATGCCTTTGCTTCTTTTCCTCCCCACCTCCTCAATGCTTTTCCACCTCCTCACCTAAGCTGCAGCCTATCTTTTTACGGCCATAAAGGAATGCAAGGGGGTTCTGCAAGTGTTCATATACACAGAAGCATAGATACTCACACATATTCTACGTCCTCTTCCTGTCATCCCTTCCAACCTCCTACTTTTTTTACATTCCCACTTTTATTTCCACCTTGTTTTCAAGGTACAGTACACTTGAAACAACTGATGTAGTTTTGGCACAGTTAAGAGCTCTTAGCTTTTGGGATTCTGAATACTTGTATGCTGATTTGTGGTATTTGTGGTGTTAAAGCCTTGGATAATGGCTGGCTAAATGGGCTGAGGAATTTCCCTTTGTACTGCAACAATACAAATCATTTGTTAAGCAGGCTTGACATGATATTTCCCCTGCAGTTAAAAAGAGCAGATTTAATCTTTAAAATCTGCTCTTTTTGTTTGTGGTGCTCAGTTTGGGTCCCATTTGTCCTAACAGTTCACACCTCCATGCCTCACGCCTCCTCTTATGCTGTCGGCTCATATTCAGAGTAGCTCTAATTGAGTTTTCGGACAACTGTCCCGGTTTCAAACGCTCCATGTGAGATAAAAGAAATTTTGAATTAAGACATCAAAGGGGCGCCCCCACACACTCACTCCATTACACTTCCATACTCACCAAAACATGATGAGATCAAATGAACATCTAAGGTCAGTGTAGCTCCAAAGGGTTAATGATGTAGCTACCGTGCTCGGATTCTTAATTCACACTCTGGCCAGATAACTACCTTCAACCATTCAAGTCTCATCCTTCCACTGATGCACTTTGCACCTTGTGAACAACCTGTTTACATAAAGCACTTTTATTTGAATACATTGTAATTTCATGTGACTTAACTTAGATCTGTCATTATCTGACATTGTATATTTCACTGGGGTAAATAGGCTGGTAATGGCAGCAGACATAAGGTAGACGGCACATCTAAATTCAGCAGTGGCATGAAGTATACTAAGTAGGTGGGTTGTTCATGGTGAAGTGGCACATTTCCTTTGTTAACATAATTTCTCATATAGTTTTCTTAATGTAATGCCCTAATTATGTAAAAGCATATAATAACAGCTATGCCGCTTACTGGGACAGAGTAAATTATGTAACTATATTACACCCTGACATCCTCAATATTTTTACTTCTCTACTTTGGACGTTAAGTGGGGTTATTTGGAGTAAGCTGCTGTACCCTCATACAGCATATAGACTTATTAAGCTTTCATATCTGGCCCTAAAAGACAAATTGTTATCTTCTGACCTCAACTGTGTGAAGTCAGCTAAACACAGATGAGAGTGTATCTGTGTGTGTTTGCCTACTCCAATTTAACACAGGAGAAATATTAATATGGAAATGTTTCATTTGCCCTGATGACAAAGGTTTTTATCTGAGTGGTCATTCAGCATAGATGTTGTGTCAACCCACTGTTGTCCTGGCCCAGATGCAAATGCCAGGGAAAAGTCATTGTAACCTGTGGATCCTTATGTTAAGTGTTACTCACCAAAACTTTCTATCCATAAGGCCTTGTGCATATTTTTGAATATTTCCTTTATAAAGCTGATTTTTTGGAATATTTAAATCTTATTGTTTACATACATCTTTGCTATTTTGCAGTCTTCTTCTTTGATTTTAGGGTGGCCTTTCTGCTTATATTTGGACATTAAAGAGCTTGGTAACTGTCTAGTAGTCGTGGAGTTTGTTTGTGAGGTCACAAAGACCTGTTGTGCCACCAGTGTTGATGTCTGAAATGTTTGAAAGCAAAGATTGAATGAATCTTGAATCCGTCTTAAAATTGGCTGTGAAGGTGGAGACATTGTCTCTATGCGATTTTTTTAGAAAGATGTCTCTTAAGAAATGTAAGAGGGCAAAAATGCTTTGCTTTTGGCTAATTTTCAAGGCCTCTATTTTTCTCTTGTGTCTTGTTTCTTAGAAAGAATACATAAGTATACACAGCAACGTGTTACAGATTGCTTTAAATGGTTTTAGCTCTTTGAAACAGATGTTTTTTGTTCAAATGCGTTACTGACAGACCTTAATGCCACTGGTCAAAGCTTGGATAGCGAGCCAAATATATATCTCAGTTCATTGATTTTAAGAGGAAATGGCATTATTCTGTTCTAAGCATTTAAAATTCACATTGCATAGTGACCTTTGTTTCACACTGTCCACTCTCGCTTTCTCTGTCTCATTTTCATCTTCACCCCTCATCTCTTTCTTTTCTTTACAGTCTCATGGGCTTCATAGTGGCTGCTTCTCTTCCATCTGTTTCCAAATCAATTTGGTCTCATTTCCTGCCAATTGGTCCACCTCCATGGGCTAAGGCTCATTTAACAGGAAGCATCGCATGTTGAGATCATCAACTGTAGTTATGTTGATCAGTCTGTAATCTTCTCGCTATCACAGAAGCATGCCTGAAGTTTGGCCATTTGATTGAAGTTTTTGATATACTGTAGCCCTTTACATGACCACTAAGGGAAGGAGTGTGTGTGTGTGTGTGTGTGTGTGTGTGTGTGTGTGTGTGTGTGTGTGTGTGTGTGTGTGTGTGTGTGTGTGGCAGTGGCAGTGGCAGTGGCAGTTTTTTATCAGATGGCTCACAAATTTACTCATTTAACAATGTGAAGGTGTAATGAAGAAAACATTGCGCCTGTGGTCGGGTTGCTGTTCAAGTTTCTGTGGTTTATTGATGTAGGGGCATGGTTCTGGTGATGCACAAATGCAAAATGTGTTTGTTATAAAACCCAAGACATGTACAGACAACTGACTGTAATCTGCATACAAAGCATTGTCAGTTTAATCGTGGAATAGGTTTTTATTGTATCAAAAAACAAACCATCCTCCCAGTTCAGCAAATATGATTACTATTATGATTACTTTATTACCACTTTCTTAAACATTGTATAATGTGTTACCATCGTCATGTCTTTGTTTAAGAATGCCACCAACATGGCGCCTGTCTAATCCCTGGTAATGTCCCACCCATACAGTATTTATTATCACCCATATTTCTCTTTCTGTTTGAGCTGCTGTCCTTAACCAAGCCCTATTCTTAAATTCATGTGGTACAACAGAAGGCTTTCAGAAAAAAAAAGTGTCCTCACCGATGCGCCAGAAAGATATATTTTAAAGCAAGCTTTAGCTGGCAGAGTGGTGACTGAGTGTTGATCAGGAGAAAGCAGAGCAGTCCTGCTGGTCAGCGAGTTGCGCTTACACCTCTCCTATTTTACACGGGCTTCAGACACTGAGGAAAAATATGTGGACTTTTGGAAGATTGGTTAAAGTCTTAAGCTGTTTCAGGCCTCTTTGATAGGCTGCAATTGAGTTTTCCAGCTGACATGCATAAACCAATTAACATAATATCCCTGTCCACCTTTGTAGCTGGAAAGGTCTTTTAGCAGAATAATTCTCCACTGAGCAGTAGATGTGACTGCTGCAACGTGCTTCCTCTGCTTCACAGTAGCTTGTACATAGACAGTTTGTTTTACTCCGGTACATAATTACATTTTTAAAAATGCACCAGAGAAGTCTTTCATGGACCCTAGCAGATAGTAGTATAACATGACATCTAAACTATATGTTAAAGCCCATCTTTAGAGGCATGTATACTATGTATGTGAGAATGCTGCCTTCATTGCAATTCAAGAATACCTAAATTTGATTTTAATCACACTAGATCCACACAATACAGAGCCGTGGTGTCTGTCTGCTGCACATGAAGTTTCCAGTCTTATCAGTGGGAGCAGATGGAGAGCGTCCAAGTGAGAGACTCAGTCTGGCTCCATGTATGTCATAAGTAAGAGAATGACCTTGGCTGAATCTCAACTGCAGTTCAACCATAAGAAACACAAACTTTCTGTCCTTTTCCCTCTGTCTTTCTGTATGTCTGTCTTTTTGACTGTCTCTCTCACACACACAAACTGCCTTGCTCCTACACATTCCTAAATGCAGTGTTACAGCTGGAAACAATTTACTCCTCTGCACCATCAATTCATAAAAGAAGGCCATTTGTAAGACACTCTCTGAGGCACAGAGGCTCTTGCTGAGCCCTTTCAAGCAGGTGATCAGATACTGAATCATTTGTAGCAGTTAACCCCAGTGGGATGAAGTATTTGCTGCAAGGTTAAGATGTTGAGTAGCAGACTCCATAAACATTCTTCTTCAGCCTAAGCATTCGATGAAGTCTGAGGCCTATTTTTTATCATGCCCCAATGGAACCTGCAGGTCTTAAATCAAGCTGACACTGGGTATTTGAGTCATATAATATAAATCACAAATTCATTAATCAAGGGGAGTTTTACTGTTTAGTTGTTCTCACTTTGCTGCACTAACAGGGAAGGATAAACAGTCAGTGAAAGCTGATAGCAAGTCTTTTCGGCCAATACATTTGAAGAGCTTTACTAGTAGATTTATATTGGACCAGAGCTATGTAAGATAAGGGGCTCCATTTACTGTAGGAGTAAGAGAGAAGTGGGAATGTGAGTGAGTGAAAGTTTAATGAGATTTGCAGTGTTTAATCTGAACCATCCAACCTATCATGTTATAGTTGTTGCCACTGTGGATTGTGTCTGTACCACTGTGGCTGTATGCTCCAATGTTGGCCTGAGGAGGCTGAAGACTCCTGTTTTCCTCATTTAATACACAAGTTATACACAATAACCAGTTGGTTATTTTCACCTGGAAACAATAAGTTTGACTGTTGCATGATGCATGCAGAGGTTTACCAGCTCATGGTAAATTCATACTTAGCCTATTTATGACACAAGTGCTTATTAAGTGGATATGTACATGTATGCATCAGACTAGCAAACTAATTGTAAAGTTGAGCTAACTTGTTCTAAATATTTACACCAAGTAATTGGTAGGTGTAACTGTTAGGTAGCTAACTGAGCCAAATTAACGTTAGCTTGCTAATATATTATCTGTTTAGAGGTACAAGACAATACGGTCAACACATCTGTTGTTTAAAAATAAAGATCTGAAATTACATTTTACAAAAATAACACCATACCTAAAATAACAAAACATTATGCTATTTTATGATGACCTGATAACATCAGCTAGGTTAGCATGGTCAGATATTTTCTACTCATTCTAAACTGCATGAACACATCAAAACATATTTCTTCATGTATGCATATATTAGAGGAACAAAGTAACACCTGAATTTAAGAACTGAAAAGTTAATATATTATTTTGCTACAGCATATACACCCAGTTGCTGCCTAAGCTGCCTAAACTGCCTCCTAACCTACAAATATAGTAGATTTGATTTTTGTTAGTGCAGGGAATTGTTGCAGTGTTTTGTGATTTGCCCTTGTGCCAGATGCCTGGGGTATGGATGAATATTCTCACATGTAACAAAAGTTTTCTGATTAAACATTCATTTCTTCTCCTATTCTAGTTTCATTTTGAAAATGAACACTTTCTTCTCTGAAGACTTTCTTCTTCAGAGAAATTCACTGTGAGGCTTAGAACTAAAGCTTATATAATTACTTGACCTTTTATCTGTTACTTTAAAGCAGTGGCCTTCACATGTACAGATTGGTAGTGAGCTATTGTACTTTCACATCCACTCTATCTGGATAATTACCATTTCATATTATTGAAGGAAAAGCCCCCTCGTTCATAGGGTATTTCATGCAAATTGAGACTGAGATCGAGTAAGGTTGCAGATTTAAAGTGAAAACTTGAAAATAGTAATTGTCTTGTTCAGTCGTCCTTATGGCTTACTTGAGAACGCTCCTGCAGACTCAGCTAAAATGTGGAGCAGATAGACCAAGTGAGGTCCATCTTGTTAGAATCCGTTTCATACAATACAAAGAAAACCGTTGTGGATTTGTATTTAAATTAGTTTGGTCTTAATGATTTTTATAAATGTTAGTGTTTGCAAAAAATTGTGAATCCTCCTCGCCGTGAAATATCATCCAACCTGCCATTAAAAGAACAAAATATTTCCTCCATTGACCTTTTAGGTGTAATTTGTAAGTGTAACATGAAAAGGAGAGTAGCGTGTTCATTTGTTTCACAATACTCAAGGCGTTTGTGAATTGTTTAATTATCGGCACCGAGCTCTTGTCTTGTCCGCTCTGTCACCCTTTTTCATTTACCCATCCAGGCCATCATTTACCCATATGGCCATATTTAATAAATGCTTTTTCAGTCTGGGAACTGCTCTATTACTTTTGATTATTTTAAATAGCAAGCTAATTTTTTGTTATGCATTCATATTTGTCTCGTATGACTTGAAGAAGATTTTAATGAGCTCTCATAAGGTCTGCTTCCTTAGCCCCTGGCTAGATCCAGCTATGTGCAGCAGGCAACTCTACTAGACCAAGACTATATAAGGCATGAACACTTCCCAAGACATAAAGACATGCCATTCTTTCCTTTGACAGTGGGGAATGGTAGCTACACTACTCAAGTAGATCCTTGATTAAAACATATTGCACAAAGCCAGATTTTAAAACTGCTGCAGATGGAAAGGTAGATTACTGAGAGCAATATAAGCTATTTGGCAGCAAGACACATGGAAAGATGTACAAATTAGTCCCTGACTAAAGACCTTTGACTCTTCTTTGAGAGGAAAAATTTATATTTTCTGCATTAAATGAGCAGTCATTTTGGCTTTAATTGTAGTGACATAGTGTCATGATCTTACTTATATATAGATGGTCTACCTGTTGAAGCATGCCCTCCATAATTTCAAATGCTAAAAAGGTTAGTGTGCTACAGGGGTTTCACTCCCTCATTTAGAAAAATCATCTTTCTTTTCCCCTCCTTTTCCATCTTCCCCCTTGCTCCCTGTCTGCTTCCCAGACGCCATGATCCAGCTGGAGGAGGACAACTGCGCATCCCCAGTAGACACCATGGATACCAAAAGGCACTCCGCTGAAAGGTGACCTGCAGACACTTCACCTCCCCAAAACATTTGGTGAGTTAAGAGTCAGAGAATCTTTTGTATTTGTCTCAATTATATATATATATATATACTGTATAATGTAAATATAATAATAAATGAGACAACGTCTATTCTGTTTTTTATTTTTTATTTTCAACAAATCCCCTAAAAAGGATCACTCCATTGTTGGTTTGTTGTTTTTGTTAACAGCATCACCAGACTTTTAAAAAGAAAAAGAAAAACCTTTTCGCATCCATGAAGTCAGTGCACCATGTGAAAACGTCGGCGAAGCAGTTTGTTATTTGCATAAGCAAAGACCCATATAGGGAAGCAGCCCTCTGTGACGAGTGCAAACCATCTGTAACATATTACCTGTGGAAACTAACTATCGGCGCACACAAGTCAAAAACAAAATAAACAAACATAATAACGAACATTCTACTACACTACTTATACCGGTGATAATAATAATAATAATAATAATAATAATAATAATAATACTAATACTGTGCTATACTGTGCAATGTGATCAGGGGCCTAGAGAAATAGCTTGGACTGACTAAACTCAGCACATGTGTGGTTTGATTTAATAAGAACCTTAGAAATGTTGAAAGCATTGTATTAGCGCCACAGGAGATGGGCAATTCTTCAGCAACTGAAATGAATATGTGTGTTTGAGCCAAAATTGGAGAGGCTAGGATATTTGTTGTATGGTATGAATTGCCACTTGTGACCTGGCAGCAGACATGCAATTATCCAGGTTCTCTATTCCCGTGATTTACTGTGCCAAACATGGTCAGGTAAAAACATAGTGTTAAAAAAAATAAAAATAGTAACTCCAGAAGAATACTTTATATTTTCATTGTGAAGTTACTGTATGCTTTATTTATTAATCCATTGCTTCAAACTTATGGCTTATAAGTGGTCCTGCCTCACATAAAAATCTTTTGCATTCACTGTTGTTTTTATTTTCAAATGAAAATAAATGGTTAGCGTTATAAAGCTATAACCTTGTTTGAAAGTAATAAAATTTGCCCCCAAGCCTAACAGGCATATGGCTGATTTTGTGTGTTCTGTGATAACATATTACCCTCAACTCCTCTGAAAAGTTACTCTCAAATGAAGTAGCCTTTGGCGAGAGTGCCTTTTTATGGAAATCAGGTTTGCATTGAAGCTGTGATTGATAGTTGACTTGCATTCATAGAGGACCTCAGGCTATAATCAATGCAATCTGTGTAAGTGAAACTAACACAAAAATCATTAACATCAGGCAAACATTAAAAAAATAAATAATTTGTATAACTGGCCAAAGGCAAGGCTCATTTGTCAATGAAGAAACAGGGGCATATGTACAATGTAAATACAGTTACTACATACAAAGTTCAGGGGATTTACAGTATATCTGTGTGTGTGGGTGCAACACCAGGACTGGTTAAAAGCATTCAAGCATTGGATAAAATTCATTCAGCGTGCATTTAATTTGGCTTCTCAGTAACAGCAGGCATGGTTATTCAAGAGATGTGGGTGAGCACATTTGGGCGTGAGTGTAGGGAGGCTTAGATAAACCATTTCTGTCACCTAATTTCTTGAAATATGATTACCTGTCTGAAGTAATTTTTTGTCCTACACTTCTTTGATCTTATCTGTTTCAGCTGTTGGTTACAACGTTAGATTGTATTTGACTTTTATTATGTCAGATTGTAATTATTGATTTCAGGTTTAAAATGCTTTAAGGAATTTTGTTTATCTGAAACCAAAAATTGAAGGAACATTAGGACCTACTCTTTACTGTTATTTAATGAAGTCTAGATTCTAGTTACAAATTACATTTGACATTTTTGTCATTATTAAAAAACGAATGTTTGCAGAAGAAGCTACTCCTAAATACTTCATGGATCCAAAAGCATTATTCAGTTCAGAAAATGCGTATGCTCCTACTTGCAATTACAGAACAATCCTTGACAAAGTTAGGAGATCTCTGATATAACAAGTGCAAATACACACACACACTCTCTCACACACACACACACACACACACACACACACACACACTCTCACACACACACACACACACACACACACACACACCACTAAAGTAATTTTTAAACCACTGCAATGTTTTTTTCTGTCTCCTTAGAAACTCTCCAGCTGTGGCAAATTCAGTATCTCAGTCTACATGAATAGTTTTTTTTTAATTTCAGATAAAATTGTGTAAGCAGTTTTCAATGATGTTTGTTTTTTAAGAATGCACTAATCATGTTTTTTTTACCCAAATCATGACCCAAGTCATTAAATATTTAGTAATTATCCATCTGTAATACCAGAGTTGATAATTTTATGTTTACATAACATAGCATCACTCTAAATACTAAATAAATTAGGTGTACACTAAAAATTTGTAAAACAGCTTGTTTGACAGAACCATTTTTTTCTACACTTAATTTCAATATGCTTCCCCCACATATTTTTACACTTACTTACCATTTGATCATCAGTAAAAACACTTAAATAAGAATTGGCTTACAGATATTTTGAATAATGTAAGTGTCTGTACTGCTTTGCTCTGTATAGTTTTAATAGCATCTGTTTGGATCTGTTGGGTGAGGGAGGTTTGGACAGGATTTGGACAGCCTCTCTGTCTGCAGCACAGAAGTTCAAATACAGTTTCTCAGAAATTGCAGCACTTGAAAAGCATGGTACTTGTGTCAAATGTTGCTGAAATTGAGGCAACGTGACTTTTTTTTTTAACCTTTACTCTCTCTGCGGTCAGTGTGTCCATATGTCTTCATTGAAACGGTGGCTCCTGTACATTTTCTCTATTGTTCTCTTGTTCATTAATCAAACTGTATTTTTGCAATAGTTAGAGTGTTTTTACAGAGCACAAAGGAACATTTTAACAGCTGTGCAATGGAATTAAAACAGGATCTGATTTAGATTAGCCTTTATACAGCTGTTAATGTTTAGTAATTAGCTAAGTGACTATTCTCTTACTGATCGGTTTGTGACATTTCATTCTTGTGAAGAATAATGTATCCAGTTGTTGCATATTGTAAATTGCATACTTTATATTAGAGGTTTGACATCACTTCCAGCAATTGTGAAATTGAGCTGTTGCAAGGATTATTGTAATAATTATATTTTTATTGTATGGAACATCTGGCAATTTATTTCAAAGTAAGATTGAAGACCCACAGCTGTTTCAGATGACTTTTATCTGGGGACTGAGCTCAGAGGTGCTGTCATGTTTAGACTGACTGCTGTGTTAACCTCACTGCAGTATGCAACAAATAGTGCTAAATCATGTACTTTGTACTGTTAACCATTGAGTAATAACAAAACCTTATGAATGGCCATTGAACTGTTGCAACTGTTTTTTATTTAGGAAAAATTGTTGATTATTATTTGCATTGCTATTCTCTTGTAGTCTTTTCTCACCTTCACTCACTTACCCATTGAGGTTTGGGGTGGGGATGCTGGCACATATTGTGTTGCACATAATGAGTCTAATTTGGTTACCTTCCATATTGCACAACTCTTTAGCCAAGTCCCTTTTCCTGCACTTTACCAGCTCATCCACTGACTGCTGTGTCCAGATGCAGCTTTGGCTCAAATTGCTGCCTCTTTCTGTCAATAGGTTTGATCAAAGCAATCTTTCTTTTCTAAAGATCCAGATGTCCTGCTGCAAAAAGCTGCCCTATGCTCAGCATTAATACTCTATAGCTTTTGTGTACTTGTCCTATAATGTTTGGGCACTTATTATCTCTTGCCCTCTTTTTAATTTCATCACTTGTTTGACTTGTACGCTCTGTGTTCTTACCCATGCTGCTGATGTTTGACTTGGCAAAGTGTTTTCCCGTGCAAAGCAAAACTACTAAGACTCTTTTTCTAACCTCTCTACCATATTTTACTTAGATATTTCAGTCTCATAAAACGGCATTAGCCAAAGCAAACATACATTGTTTATCACCACACCTTTATCTAAGAGTTTATATAAATTGTGTACGCTCTGTTCCCTGTAACTGGTCTTCTGCCTTATCTCTTAATATGAACTTTCTTATCTACAGCTGAATCATAACACCACATCATACGTTTTTTCCTAAGCTCTAATTATGTAGGTGTTCCTAATTTATCCTTTGCCATTCCTGCTTGCCAGGTCTTTATATGTTTTTAGTTTCCATCTGCAGGTCAAGTATTGTTCAGTTTGTGTTTGTGAACCTTCTTAGTACATGAAAGTGGGGCAACAGCCTTTTCCACACACTTTTGTGTTGTGATTATTACATCAATGTCCTTACATTATGGCCATAGTGAAAGCTAAATGGGAAATAATGTGCTTTGCTTATCTGAACGTCTTGTTGAGAACACCTACACATGCCTTCCTTCTCTTTTTTTCATTTCCCCCCTCCCCAAAATTCCCTTGTTTTGTTATCCTTCATACTCCAGCTGCCAGAACACACAGTGCTATACCTGCTGGAGACAGTGTCCAGATGCATCTCTCCAAATTTTCTCCCTAGGCAAAAATTTTTATGTGGTGGCTTCAGATTCATGTAGCTCTTCAGTCAACCCCCTGATCCGCAGACATGTTATTCTGCGGACGTGGACTGCAATAGTCTAACCTCAGTCTGTGCATGTTTGCAATATTCAATACAAACACCAGGCCCTAAAGGAATTTTATTGTATACCTGCTACACATTGACTTCTGTTTGCTATAATGGATTTAGTTGCTGTTTTTACGGGTTATGTTCATACAATGAAATATTTTGTCAAATATATATATATATATATATTTATATAATATACAGTATATATATATATATATTATATTATATTATATATAAATTTGACAAATATTTTTTTGGCAAAATAACTTGGGAAGTAAAAGCATTTATTCAACAATACACTACCACTGGAATCTGAATCAAAACTATATCTATATTATCTAGCTTCTTTACATAACAACAGGATGTAATTTTAGTCTAAATTACCCAATTAATAAGCGCTATAGTCCATTCTGTTTAGTACAAGCAGAACAAATGATGGAATTCTTGTTAGAGCACTGCACAAATACATTTAGAAAAACATGTTTTTAAGGAGTCCCTTTGAAGACAAATGCATGGTGAAGTCACTTAATTAAATTGCATTAGCTCAGGACGACTCTATCACACTAAAAGTGGTGTTTTAGCAGTAAACGTTATTGACTAGAACAAGGAATCACAAGCTGGTCTTACACAATTCCAAGCAGCAGCTTATTGTTTAATGGAGGAAAAAGGTAATTTGCCAATCTATCTGTTTCTGTTTGGTTAAGAATAACATTGCTGGTGTTTCGGATGGATAAAACAAGGAAATAAAAGTTTGCAACATGAGAAATTGAATAGTAGCAGTTTGGCTTGGTGGATGGCAGTGCTGGTTGGTTGGTTGGTCCCACCACTTTGGTCCAGACTGAAATATTTCAAATATCAATATATTTCAATATAGTCATACTAGTGTAGTTATTTGGTTTACACAACACCTCAGGAATTTTTCTTTTTCAAAGTCAATGATAGAAATCACAGCTTGCGTCATAATGGTATGGTGATGAATTGGTAAACTGTATCCACCGAACACTGTATCATAGGTAGGATGACTTATTACATCTTCTTCATTCACTAAGCCACAGATAGACAGTGAAAGATAAAGACTTTTGAGCTGAGCATCTTGAGGGATACCTTTTTTTCAGACAATTCTTACAAACAGATGTACAATCCAGTGTTTTATTCACAAAGGTTTTCAAAGAGCAAACCAAACCAAACACAGGGGACGTCATGTTTTTGACATATAAGTAAAACATACTCATTAGTGAAGCTTTTGACCTATCTTTCCTATTCATTTCTCTGTGTGGGAAATTCAGTAATATTTTTGCTCCACCTATTTCTGAGCTCAATGTATATTCTCCTTATCTCAAAACACAGTTATCTGTTCATTGTACTTTCCTAACTTTCTCCTTGGTGTTCACTCTTTCTCTTACACCTGCACCCTCCCACTCCTCTCTTTCTTATGCTCCCTTTATTTTTCTTTCAACAAGCCATCCATTATAGGCAGGGTGTCATTTAGAAGCTGGTCCTGGTGTAATGCATTGTTTGAGGTATAAATCACAGATACGGCTTCTGTTTGATAAAGACTGCTGATAGAACAAGGGCACATCTGTCCTGTGAGGACCCTTTCTCTGCTGCTGTGCTGCTCTGAACTGAAATGAACCACATGTTGAACACTCACAGGGATGAAAGGGATTTGCAAACTGAAAGTATTTCCAACACCCGGCTTAAGTGATTTTTCTGTCATGTTCCCCTAAACATGACAGAAAAATAAGATTGTTTATATGTAATGAACGTATTTCTCATATTTAACTCAGAATTTAAAGTTATTGTTTTTGTTTGCATACAAAGGAAGCATCCAGTTTCTCATGTGCTTTTCTTTTAACTCCCATTAATCTACTCACCTTCTGATGCTAACTTTTGATTTGTTTACAACTCTAGCTTTGCTTGGAACCAAACCTTTCCTCTATTTTTAGGTCAAGGTGACCAAGGATCTGAATTGATGATTCTGGCTTTAATTAGTATAGCCTGTTTTAGTGATGTCAGCAATTCTTTACAGGCTATGCTAATCTGTGCCAGAATCAGCAATGCAATTGGGACGGATGCATTTCTCCATGACGTACATTAAGGTCATTTATTGCACTGTTGTCGTTCCTTGAATTTTTCTTTTTATTTATTACTGGTTTTGAGTCAATGCTTTGAAATATAACAGAGCAAAGACAGACAAGACAATATATCATTTTTAATTACCAGAATGAAAAATAAGAGCACAGAAGGTCTATGTCTTATGTGCTGCAATAAAGTGGCTTTTTCTGAGACATCCACTGGGCAACATCTTGATGAGTGTAAATGTCAAGGATGATGTCATTGTTGTTGGATAAGGCGGATTGATGGTGTCAAAAAGTAAAGACAACACTGGCTCCAGTAACTGCTGCCATGTTCAGTTGGTGTGATTCTAATTAACCTACACTATCAAAGGTGCCTAACCTGTAAAACTATAATGTAATAGCATGCCAGCACTTTCAAAGAAGCCATTTTCTCTGCAGAAGCTCGTTTGACCTCTATGATGATAAATGTGTAATGCTGTGTCCTGTTCTAAATACACGTGGAGAACATATTATCAAAAAAGCTTGGTAAAGTGTCATTCTATTGTTTTCATGTTTTAGTTTTATTTAGTTTTATTTTGATCTGTTTCAAATTGTAATCCTTAAGATTAAGATTATTGTCATCGTCATTACACTCAATCAGTTACCTTGTAATTTAGTTATTTACATTGTCAGTGGCAGATTCAAATGCCGTGCATATGCACAAGGGATTCATGGAAAGCAATGCATGCACTTACTGGAAAAAAAATGTAATGTCAGGTTATGATATTATTTGTAAGAACAGATTATTCGTTCCCAGGCATGTTGAAAACAAAAACATATTTGGTTTGATAAGTGTAGCTGCACAGATTTATAATGGCAATATCATATTTTCATCATAGCTAAACAGAAAAGCTGCACCCAGTAATTGATAAATATGTATTTTTGAATTTAACTGGGACTTTGCCAAATCAACCAGAACTGAACATTTAAGAATTACTCTCAGAAGTACTCCTGGCTTTTGATTACATAGCCTACTAATCTGATTATATTGTACATATTTATAACTAAACATAATTTATATAAACTAAACTGTTTTGTGCCTGTTGCATGGTGCTTTAACTCTGGGAAAATGTTTCCTTTGTGTGACATGAATGCTAAGGGGGTAGAGCACAGTGGGCATCTGAGTAATACTGAGATACAGGTAAGCTGACTGTAAACCAGGGCTCTAAGGAACTGCCATTCTGCTGTGGCCTTTGATTGGCAGGGGAGAAAATGGCACTAGCATCTGGAGGCACTTGGATCAGGCTTTGTTAAAAATGCAGACACACCAAGACAGATGAATATACACATGTGAACACACATTTATGCACACATGCACAATGGGTTCAACTGGCCTCGCACTAACCCTCCCACTGCTTTGTCTGGCTCCAAGCAGGAATATCAATCCACCTGTGTAGGCTTCACTTTGAAGCAGCCGAGAGAGGAAATGTGCTCTTATTAACATAATCACCCCTGGAGCTTTTCTCATGCATGTCCTTTAAAGCTTAATGTTTTAAGGAATTTGCCATTAGTCATTATTTAACTTTCAAGAGGCACATAATTAAGTTCTGCTGTCTCTCCATCTCTCTCACACACACAACTTACTCTGAATTTGAAACATGCTTGAGACTCATGGTGATTGATTTTGTTATCTGGTATATTAGTCTACTGCCCACTGTGTCATGTTATCTGCATTTATATTGATAAATCATCTGTCTTCATGGCAGACAGCAGATTCCATCCATCTTGTCCAGCCATGTTTAAAACACTAATGTGGCTGTTTAAATCAGACCCACAAAGCATTCAGCTTTACAGAAAGCCAATGATTGTATTACTCCCCCTGTTACATCAGCTTAGGCCAAATCATAGTTAATGCTCTCAATTATCTATTCCCCACTCTGGCTTTAATCCTTGTCTGTCTTTTGTCTCCTCAATTAGCTCATCAATAAATCAATAATCATTAAATGCATTTAAACTTTAGTTTAAACGCATTATTAGGACAGAAACACCACTTTTAAGATTTACTGTATTTTCGTTTTTCGGTCAAATGGCCTTTTGGGAGTGGGAGAGTCATTCGCATTCGGAGACCAACACTTTTTGACTGACAAGATGGTGGATAGCGAAAACAACAACAACAACAAACTTATTTTTAGCAAACTCTGTTTACACAAACAATGTTCTCTATGCTTGAGTTCATGTGTAGAGCCCCTGGGGAGCTTTCTTAGTGTTTTAAAAATAACAATTTTGATGCGATCTTAGAAGTGCGCCTAGCACTCCCATTCAAAAGGCCATTTAACTAAAAAATTAAAATACCATGAATTTTAAAAGTGGCGTTTCCATCCTAATTATGCGTTTAAATGAAAGTTTGACTCGGGTAAATTCACAAAAAGACTCTAGGTTGCATTTTGGCGAGAGTTACGCTTTAAGTAATTGGTATGTGTCACATACTGTATGTCTTAATATCAAGCAAAACTGATTTTCTTCTGAATATAATGCTATATATTAGATGTTAACGTGGTGATGTATAAATAGACCATTGTAATTTTAATAGCTTGCATATTTATGTGACATTTCAGACTAATACCGTCCTCCTCAGTCTGTTCCCTTTAATCCACCGGTCAGTAATAGATGCTGTTTAACCTTGCTGATAACATTCTTGCTGAATCCTGAACTTCAGCAGAGAGAAAGGGTAGGCTACTGAGTAAAGTGCACGGCCCCCTAAAGGTCACCTCTGCACAGTGTTATAAGCCAGAGCACCAGGATCCTCCATTTAGCAAAGTAATTTGACTCATTACCTCCCTCCTTTCCAAACTGTATGGAGAGTGTTATGTGCAATGTGTGCTGGTGCATCAGTGATTGCACATGCTAAGTATCTCTCCGTCTCTAAACATTGATAAGACGCTTCGGAGGGAGAATTTCTCTTTTTTGCATCATAGCCTGCAGCTAAAAATAAACAAACTATAACCCAAGTTCAATTAATTACTTTTCATTTGCAGTAAATCAAGACGAGAAAATATGATAAGTAATTGGAATCCCGATAATTTGCCAGTGCATTGAGAAAAATGAAATTGAGGTGCTGGGCTCTGCAATTTGCAACATATTTTACCCTCTGCTGTGTTTGGCAGCTCGTTGTTTATGTACATGTATTGTATATTATGATTTGCAATGTATCTGGTGTTCTGATTCTGAATTTGATGGATTGTTGAAAAAAAAAAAACGAGGGTATGGTGAAAGGATGACATGCATTTCTCATTAAAAATTGTTCACATACTGTTTATACTGTGACATATATCTCTTTAAATATCTGTAAGTGTAGTAGGCCATTATGGGCAATGTTGCAGAACTTCTTTATGGCAATGTTGGATTTAAATTAGTTTTTGGCATCAATGCGATAAAGTCCCTTTTTGTCAGGTATTTATCATTCTTGTCTGATAATTTTATTCACTGAGCATTTCTCAAAAGTACATCTGAAACGATGAATAAATTATTCAATTGACAGAAAATTAAGGTAAATAATTCAAGTCACTTTTCAATCAAAAAGCAAGCTTCTCTATAAGAATGTGCTGCTTTTCTTTATCTTAGGTGACAGTAAATTGAATATCCTTTGTCAGAAAAAAAAACCTCTGGGGGTTTGTTCTGTCCTGAGGCTTGGTATTTGCGTCACATATTTCTTTAGCTTAATGCAATTAATTTAAATGTTTCTCTGGGGACATAACCAGCAAAGCTACCCCAAAATATTAACCTTAACAGACCCTACAACAAGTGTCCACTCAACATGTGATTTCCAGGCGAGTGCTGCCTGGTTTATTTGCAAAACCTAACGTTGTGTTAAAGTGGATTTTCATGCCCAGTCAAACATGCCTGCTTTTCAACATTTCACTTCACCCAGTGAGACTAAGGTCAGTTCAAGCTGGCTGATGTCTGAATATTCATGATCAGTACAAAGCACTGTTGGGATTGGCTAAAATGCATTTTTTCTTCAGCGGAATTCAGCTCATGAAGTAGGCTACTCATATTATTTGATTTGAAAACCAAGATTTTAAAAAGTTGTGTGGATCATTTCTTATCCCAGTGGATTTAAGCAGGAAATCAGTCCTTGACACCTCATGATATGTATCCACTGTTCATTTGAGGAATAGCAGTGGGTTAAGAAAAAAATGGTCATTTATCTCTTTGTTGGGATACGTTTTCCTGCCTGTTACTGCTCCTTGTCCGTCTTCTTTCTCCTTTGTGCCTTAACACAGCATACTGTACGCCACATTTGATCAGAAATAACCTTACAGATGCACTTGCATTCACACTTGCAAATTCACATAACTGTCAGATGGCACAGAAAACCCACCATTAGCATTTCATGGTGAGGGACTGTGTTATTGGTCAGCATCCAATGAGAGACAGAGTCCTGCAGTACAAGGCAGAAACAAAGGCTATTGGGAGGAAAATAAAAGTTCTAAATAAAAGCTCTTGTAGTGGAGAGCTTAAAGCTCATTTGCCAGAATGACCAGATGGAGAAGAGGTTATTTTATTAAATGACTTTGTGCTGCACAAAAGAATATTGTATAGGCAAGGAAAGGCAAGGCAAGGCAGCTTTATTTGTATAGCACATTTCAGCAACAGAGCAATTCAAAGTGCTTTACACAAAAAGAGTTAACAGACAAAACACAAGAATAAACAGTTAAAAAAATAAAAACAGATAAAACAAGAATAAAAATTACAGTGCAGTATAAGAAATTGAACAAAAAAGAAATGAACAACAATTTAAAGAAAGGCAACATCAAAAAGAAGAGTTGCAGTGGATCTGCAGTTTTCTGGGAGTTTGTTCCAGATATATGGAGCATAGAAACTGAACGTTGCTTCCCCCTGTTTGGTCCTGACTCTGGAGACAGAAAGCAGACCTGTCCCAGACAAACTGAGAGGTCTGGGTGGTTCATAGTGTAGAAGCAAATCAGAAATGTATTTTGGCTAAACAATTTAGTGATTCATAAACTAGCAACATTATTTTGAAATCAGTTCTTATAAGCCAGTGTAAGGACTTGAGAACTGGAGTGATGTGGTCAACTTTCTTGGTGTTAGTGAGAACTCGAGCAGCAGCGTTCTGAATCAGCTGCAGCTGTCTGATTGATTTCTTAGGGAGACCTCAAATCCTGTTGACACATCAGCCCTTTAACTCTTGATATATTCTTAAGGTGATAAAAGTCTGACTTTGTAATTGTCTTAATGTGGCTGTTAAAATTCAGGTCTGAGTCCATGACTACCCCAAGATTTCTTGCTTTGTCTGTTGTTTTTAACATTGTTGTTTGAAGCTGAGCGCAGACTTTTAATCGTTTCTCTTTTGCTCTAAAACAACCTCCTCAGTTTTTCCTTCATTTAATTTAAGAAAGTTCTGGCACATCCAGTCATTAATTTGCTCAAAGCACTTAGTCAGTTTTTGTATTGAACTATAGTCCCCTGGCGAAAAGGTTATGTAAATTTGTGTGTCACCCACATAACTAGGGTAACTTATTTTGTTGTTTGCCGTAATCTGAGTCAGTGGACGCATGTAATGTTAAATAGAAGAGGCCCCAGAATGGAGCCTTGGGAAACTCCGCACGTCATATTTGTATGCTCAGATGCATAATTACCTATTGACACAACGTAGTCACTATTCTTTAAGTAGGATTCAAACCAGTTTAGTGCTGAGCCAGAAAGTCCAACACAGTTTTCCAATCGGTCTAGTAATATGTCATGGTTGACCGTGTCAAATGCAGCACTGAGATCAAGTAATACTAAGACTGAAATGTTGCCACTATCTGTATTAAGGTGGATGTCATTAAAGACTTTGACAAGAGCCTTCTCAGTGCTGTGGTGTGGTTGGAAACACGACTGAAAGGTATCAAAACTGTTGTTTAGTGACAAGAAATGGTTGAGTTGTTGAAAAACCGCTTTTTCAATGATTTTACTTAAAAATGGAATCTTTGATATTGGCCTATAGTTGCTCATTAGTGACGTGTCTAGATTGTTCTTTTTTAAGAGTGGCTTGATCACTGCAGTTTTCAGGGCCTGTGGAAAGATACCTGAAAGAAGAGAAGTGTTCACAATCTGTAGAAGATCAGAAGCCAAACAATTCAAAACATTTTTGAAAACACCCATTGGTAGACTATCAAGGCAACAGGAGGAGGTTTTCAGATGTTGTATAACGTCCTCCAGGTTTTTATGTTTGATCATATGAAATTCTGTCATATTGGAACTAGTTTTGCTTGAACACTGTGACAACACATATCCTGGACTTGATATGGAGGCACTGACTGTTTGTCTAATCTTCTGAATTTTGTCTTTGAAGAAGGAGGCAAAGTCATTACAGGCCTTGGTGGATAAAAGTTCAGCTGCAGGTACTGGAAGGTTTGACAGTAGCAAACAAAGCACATGAATTAGTATTGTTTCTAGCAATAATGTCAGAGAAGAAGGACCTCCTTGCATTCCTCAGTTTAAAATTATAAATGCGAAGTCTCTCTTTATAGGTGTTATAATGGACCAGGAGATTAGTTTTTCGCCACCTTCGTTCAGTTTTCAACACTCTTTTTTCAGTTCTCACCAGTAGGACATTTCTCCATGGAGATCTTTTCTTACCAGAGACAGCTTTGACCTTAGTGAGAGCAATGGCATCAATAACATTTGTAATTTTACAGTTGACACTATCTACAAGCTTAGTGACTGAGACTCCAGAGAGGGCGGGTGTGGATGAGAAAAGCTGAATGAATGTTTCACTGGTGTTTTCAGTGATATACCATTTTCTGATTAACTTTGTTTGGACACTTTTGTGCACAATGATAGTGCCGTTAAAGAAAACAAAGGAATGATCAGAGAGAGCAATGTCAGTCACCACAACCTTGGAAATATTCAGTCCCTTGGAGACAATCAAGTCCAGAGTGTGCCCCTTATTGTACATGGGCTCTGTCATATGCTGAGTCAGTCCATAGTCCTCAAAAACACAACACAGTTCTTTGGTCACTCTGTCCTGGGGGTTGTTAAAATCACCCGCAATGATTACACAGTCAAAGTTAAGTACAGATTATAGACAGCAGTTCAGTGAAGTCATCAATGAAGGTTGCACAATATTTAGGTGGCCTGTAGATATTTAGAAATATAGCTTAAGGGGAGGACCTTAACTGAAGAGCCACATAAATATAGAAGGAGTTAGCTGCCATCCTAGCAGAAGTTCCTGGCGTTTTACTTTTGGCCGGGGCCGAACGATAAGTGAAGGAAGGGGTGTAAATTTGTTTCTAGCATTTACCAGCTCCTTCATCTGGTCAGTGAACTCCAACATGGGGATGGGGGAAAGGGTGAGTGGAGACAGCGATGGATCCTCAAAGGGTTGGGTAAGGGGGTTTGAGGGGTGTTGGCCGGGTGGAAAGGGGCGTTGAGATTTCACGTCTCTGCTCTGTGGTCTCCCATGGTCAAATCTTTGGTCAGGTGTGGGCTGTGGTGGATCACTGCCACACTTTGTTATGTGTTCATCTTGTTTAGATTTGTCTTGTCTCGTGTACTTGGCGGAGGGAGCAGATGTGTAGCGCAGAAAGTAATGTAGGTTAGAGGTGAACAGCTTTACTCCTGGCTTGTTAAGGAAAAGTCCATCTGCTTTAAAAAGATGTCTGTGATCCCAGTAAATGTTAAAATTGTCAATGAATTGCAGAGAATGGACGGTACATTCAGTTGAAAGCCATTTGTTAACTGTGCCAACAGTCGGCTGAATCTCTCATCACCTCCCTGCCCTTAATGACTGTTCAATCTGTGCACACTGTAAGAGATTCTGATTGTATAATTTTAAAGTATTATCTTGATAGTAGTCTCGCATTGCCAGACCTTCCTCCACAGAGGAGGAGCATTCTGGGGTTGGGAGAAAAACAAGCTCATTTTTTTGGGCCCGACAGAGCCAAGGTGAGTCTGCAAAATAGCCAAGGGAAGGAACTTGTTTTGGTGGAACATGTGTACGTTCAAAAGTTATTTTAGTCGTGCAACAGAAAACTCAGATTGGACAGATAGTCTACCTAGCTGTCTGGATTTACCCTGCAGAGATCTGAGGAACAGTCAACCATAGTCCTCATAAATCGACCAGAGTTTAAAATTCCAGTACACAGAAAGCGTGACGTAATGGACTCCAAGGTAAAAGAGCGTGGTCCAACTGAATTTCCGGGGGGCACCGGAGCAATCCCGGAAGTGGAACATCGTGGATAAGGACTATCTTTTTCTGTAATAACATTTTTTTAAATTTTCTTTTATATTCAAAAATTAACAAAACAAACAATTACAAACAACACACTGAGACATGGAACGCATTCTAGAGCCAAAAAAACACAGAGGAAAGCTGGGAGGGAGCTGACTCCTTGGATAAGGACTATCTTGATAGCGGTAGATCAGAACAAAGAAAATTGACTCTTTATACTTCTACTTCTGCACATTTCAGAGGCCAATATTGTACTTTTTAGTTTACTACATTTATATTTAGTTAATATTAGCTCCTTCTCAACCAGCTTCAACATTAAGATGGATACATGTTAATGCATCAGTAATAATAAAAATCAAGTAATATAATGATGTTAATAGATACTTCATTCTTCCCCTTAGATGTGATATACGTATGTAGCACTGATGGGAGGCCTTCTGCTGTAAAATTAGTGCTTTCAATTTTGTATACGTTTTTCTTTAAAAATACATCTCGCTGATAATACTTACTGTTACTAATACTTCTTAATACTGTACTTATTATTATTAGATACAACTATGGCTAGCTACAAATAATAAGAAGCATTACATACTGTATAATAGACCGGAATTGTATCATTTCTTTAAAATACGTAGTCCTGAAATCTTTCTAATAGAGTTTTGGATAATTTAGAAGCCTTGAATGCCGATATTACACCGTGGATGCAGGAATGTCTGATTGCAGTTGAGATGAATCACATTTCACAGCTGACAAACTTGCAGGGCATCTGCTGGCCTGCTGAGTTCCCCTGGTTTCTCAGCTCTTTAGGAAATGAATGCCTTGTTGATCATGATGTGCTCTGTGTGAACAGAAGGTTAGAGTTTAATAATTTTCTTAAGCGTAATTTGCTAACCTTGTACATTTTGTCTGTAACGATAAGAAGTGTGTTGCTTCTTTAAGGTATAAATGAAAGTGTCCTTTTTGATCTTGTAAAAAGAAATTGGTTATAGCTCAGGAGCAAGGATTTGCCTGTTCAACTTTATAAACAAAAAACAGCAAAACACATTCACTCACACTAAGCAATCAATCCAACTCACCATCAATGAAATAACCACCGGTACGACTAACTGGTAAATGACTTTTGTCTTGATTTCCTGTCTTGCCCTGTTTCTGGGTTGTATTGGTTTATGTGTTCACCTCGCTTCCACTGCAATGTGTCTTGCCACGCAAGTGGACCTAATAAGATTGAAAATCACTTTTTCAATGAGACCAGCAGCAATGAATGTCTAGCTCATTCTGCTGCTGCACCTGATGGAGCCAAAAGCAGAGACGATGAGGGCTGATCTGATGAAAATTCTGATAGCCACCTTGTGTGAAGCCAGGGACAGAGAAATGCCTCAGTGACACGGTGTTAAAGTCTTCACTAGGACAACATAATGCAAAAGTCAATGCCTCAAGGCACCAATGCTAATGAATTTGCAGCTACATTCCAGCAGAGAGGACTAGAATGACAAACATTTCTAAGTATTTAACGCACGGCCTGTTGTGTTGGGGCGTAATGCTGATTTGTACCCGGCTGCTCTAATCAAACCCACAGCATGAAGTTGCAGAGATGATTGTCACTGATATGTTGTGTATTCCCCACACCCCCAACCCATCTGTGTTTTTTCTCTGAAATCAAATGCACTTATCTCATCATACCGTAGGTACTGTATGTGGTTGAGTATGATGGACCATACCAAAACTGTGATGGGAGTCTGTAGATGAGAGCAGCAATAGTGGTTAAAAGCTGTGGTATTTCACTGGTTTCTGGAAGGAAGGGGAAAAAGGCAATGACAGAACGGGGATGTGGAAAACAGGGTTAACAGAAAACTGAGGTTGAGAGATAAAAGAAGAGAAGAGCAAAGACTTCTCCAAGCAGTAACTGTGAAGGTCTTCTATCTGACTTCCTAGCTGTACCACTTGCCCTCAGATGAGAGGTGTCCCTGTGAAGCATTGTCTCGTGGTGTCCATTCTAATGTATTAAACCCAACAAAATGTTAAACTTGTTAGATAAATCCTTTACTCTATATTTGATATCTACAGTACTTGACACAGTCAGACTAATTGAGTCATAGTTATCGTCTTTCTGTGGCAAAAGCTTTGTCACATGGTGGGTAACAGGAAAAATGACACAGAAAATGGGATCAAACTAAGCAACTGCAAATCCACTGGAATTAATTGGACTTGACCAGACAGAGGATTGAATGGTCACGAAAGTTGCAGCTGGGAATTACTGCAGTTTGACATGATTGGCTAGTCTGTTTTGCCAATAACATAGTGTGTGACCCAAGATTGTGCAGCATTCTTCATAAAGGGGCCAGAGATGAGATACAAATGACCACAAACATTAGCATTGTATGTATGCTGTGGATTATCTCTGATTATTTAAACATTGCGCACAGCAGTGTATATAAGTATTTTTCCAAATGACATAATCTAAAATGTTTATTTTCCACAATGATTAAAGATACATTGGCTTGTAATTTTTTTTTTCAATCTCATAATATTCCGACATAAGCCCCACTTTTGTCCTCTGTTTGGGTGGCCAATGCTTGGCATAACTCAGACATAACTAAGACCAAGACATGTTTTATAACAAACTGGCCTTTGATACCATCAGAAAGTGGCTCTGTAGTCACACAGTAAAGTCACTCAGTGTGCCATTACAATCACAGGACTGGGTTAGCAGAATAACCTACACCCAACCTGGAAGCCAGGTAGGTGCTGTGTAATATCAACCAAATTCAATTCCCAAGTGGGGAAGTGGAGGAGAAGGCCATAAAATATGTCCTCACACACAAAGGCCAGAAATCTGACTTCCAAATGGCTTCATGGATAATTTAAGGTTCAAAGCAATAAATGTCTCACATGGCAGTATTTCATTAGGTGAGGCGCTCAGTTATAAAATGCTTGATTCTGTTGTTCCATCTCCCACAGTTAGAATGCATCCCTCTGAGGAAACCTTATCTCAGCCTGTCCTCAACACCTTAAATGTATGTTCAGCAAACACTGATTTCATAACTAATCAGCCAATAATTGCTACACCGCAACCACCAGCTGAGAAATTGACGGGCTGTGACTGTGGTTGCCAACATAGAAAAATGACTAGAAATAGTATAAGCTGTATAGAGGTAATAAGTAGCATTTCAATACAGTGCACATAGTCTCCTGGTTCTCTGCAGCTTTGTCCTCATAAGAAGCTTTCTTAGATTTTCACTTTTATTAAAGTAGCTTTCAATCTAGTGCACTGGATTGCTCTCAATCTCAATTTGAAGTGACACCCTGTTGTGAGAACTGGTTCAGTTTCGGGGAAGTCCTCCCTTGTTTTCCCTGAGTGACTGTGATTGCTGGAACATGGCACAGTGTCATGATGTTCAGTACTGAGCTGTCGCTCTCTTGAAACACAGCTAAAACGTTTTCTGTTACTAAGGTGTACACAGATATAATTATAAGCTGCAAGTAATGTGTACTCCTCATTAAACTGTGTATTGAAATGGATGCTGTTACATTTATTATTTAATGTACCTCCTCTAATAGACAGTCATAGAAGCTACAGTTGGAAGGTCTTATGCTTGCCATCCTTCATTTATATCCTCTGCCGGTTGCATTGTATGTTCAGAGCACTACAAAATGCAGTTTTGCTCCATGCATGAAATTATAATTGACAAATTGATTTATATATATACTGTATATATTTATATAACAGTTTATTAAGTATACAGTTTACACATATTCGTCTTGTTAAATTAGTGCTAAACCTTAATTTCAGCTGTCACAGTTTTAATCTGTACACTCAGTCATATTTGTCAGGATTTGTAATAAGTTATTTTTTATTATTTGCCAAAGACTGTCAAGCCAACGCTTACCGTGCATTTTGATGTGGACCACTTCTTATTCAATTAAGGTTTGTGGGGTGTCATACAGTAATGACTAAAATGAATACATTTTCTTCCTAATGAGCCCACAAAAGACAACGTAATTCAGAGTATCATCCCCTGTTGAGCAATTAGGCTTAAAGTCTGAAAATAATAAGCTATTGTAAAGACTATTTCTTTTCCACCGTGTTTGTATGTGTGCCAGCATTTCTCACTTGCTGTCTGAATTACTCTGTGGGCCTCTTTATTTGCTTGGTTCACCATTTCTGAATATGCTACCATACTGAGCAGTAAACACCTGTAGACAGTACTGGTGAATTGTTGTTTTTGTTTGTTCCGTCACTTCAAAGACATCACCTCCATATACCAATCTTTATTTCCTCTGGACAACTTTTTTTCTTTTCTAAATGATGATATTATTTCTGATAGTATTACTCTGAATGGCAGCTGGGGGTAATGATACCAGTTGATAGCAATATTCTGTTGCTTGATGAAATGAGTCTCACAATTCTGTAATTGATCTCTGTCGTTATTTTGGTTGAAGAAAAAAAAGATCATCCCTCTCGTTAAATAGTGAAGTCAGGGAAGCTTCATTGTGACACATTTTTAGAAGCTGTTCTATTAGATCTCAAAGAAATTACCAGATAAAGCAGTAGCTAGAGCATTCTGTTAGGCCCCGTTGCTACACATGTCAAGCTTTCTATTCTCACACAACACCATGCATTTTACAGTGACAATGGTGGCAGGTTTACAACTCGCTGCTAACTCTAGCCTACAATGGGGGAAATATGGATAGGGCTTTTTATGATTGTAACCTTTAAACCCACAAAATGTCGTTTGATACTGACATGCTTCTCAGCCTTGGAAGTATTGCTAGATTTCTAGCCATAAACTTACATCAGAGCATATATCTCTCCAAACTCTTTAAATGCAGAGTAGCTATCTACCACAGCCCCATGCCATCTATGCCACCAAATATATTAAAGAAAATAAAAAAAAATGCTTCTTGGTATTGCAGTAATTGAAAAGGAAAGCTGCTGCTACAACTTCCATATTTTGTTGGATGTGAAGAGCAAAATAACATCTAAATGTTGCTACATTCCAACAGCAATTATTCTCTCTTTAACTTTCTTTTAAATCTCAATGCCACCGTACGTTACAATCATTGTGCATCGAGGAGGACAGAGCAGTGTAGCCAGGTGGAACCAACTGTAATTAGACCTTAGAGAAAAATGATGGACACGCAAAGCAGTCACAGACAATTTACCCCAGAAGAGAAGATACATTCACTGCAGCCTTTTCCACCCGAACACCCCCATCCGGCACTGCAGCCTCCCACAACTCCACCAGCCCAGTCGGAGTTTACAACAACATAATCACCTCAGTCCATTATAGGTCAAAACATGCTTTTTTCCTCTTAACTTGATTGACCTTTTCTCGCCTCTCACACCCTAATGCCATGCCTCGTTACTTGTGTTTTCCCTGGCATCCTCTTTTGTAATATTTCGGTCCTGTTTACACTTTCTTGCCTTTTTAGTTCCTTTTCATTTGTCTTTTCTCTTGGCATTGAGTCAAATATGTGTTTATTGCACCAACGCCATTTTGAATGATATTTTTCACTTTTTTTTTGTACTATCATATTCGTCACCCTGAGCAACACAGTTTTAAATCACCTTTTTCCAGAAAGATTATTATTCATGACAATGGGTAGTTTCATATTGGCAAATTGCCTCTTGGCATGGACTCTGCCGCTGTATTGTCTCCCTCCAAACTGTGTGTTTTCACATTTTAACAGCTTGACTATCCATCACACATGCCATGATGGTCTGTCTCCAGGGTAGAGGTGATTTATTAACCCACTGAAAAGTATTGGGCTGATGCTGTTGTTTGGTTAAAAAGAAAAACACCCCAACTTCTAATTGTAGGAAGAAAAAGAGAGACCAAGCAGTATTTTTCCTTCTTGATAGTGTGCACAACTCTAAGCATTTATTTAATAAGGGCTACAGTACTTAACCAAGATCTGTTTCTTTATGTATGAAAGAGACTGTCAGCCAAAGACAATTTGGCTAATTTCCTCTCCGCCTAAATCTTACTCTCCAGTTACCCCCTTGTAGTATACTAAAATCTTATTATGAATTGCACCCAAATTGCATCATCTTGAAAGCATCATCAAATTAGCTTTACCAAAGTATCCTTTAATTCAGCTTTTACACTTACATTTCCACTTTCAGTATTAGAATTTATTTTCAAATGAATATATATTCAGTAAAGTGCCATCATGCATCCACCTAAATTCAAAGAGCCGCTCAGCAAAATAACTACACTAACAGGAGAAATAAGAGTACAGTTACAGATGGAGACGGAATCAAATGTTTTTTATCCTGCAAAAAGAAAACAAATACTGAGACTTGCCACAGGAAGCACCTATCCATCACATTGTGTTTTTTGAGAGGAGAAAAAGTCAATATAGAGTTGATTATGATGTCATCTAGTGAGTATTGATGGACCCTTCATCACCAGTAAAGGTTAATGATATATGCACACATTTGATGACAAACCTTTTGCAATCATACTGTGAATGTGTAACATGTGTCACCATCTAAAAAGAGATTTAATTTGTTTTTACTGTGTCCTCTCTGTGTAACCTGCACTCAAGTTTGCCGAAATTCCTGGAAAAATACAGTGGACCACAGTGTCCTCAACTGCAGCTCTGACTCAGACAGCTCAAACTGTGGGTGGTGATGGCGAACTGACACATGCCTTTGTTTGTGGGCAACCCCAGTTCAAATCCTGCTGCAATGTGTCCCTGAACAAAACACGTAACCCTAGTTGCTGCAGAGGCGTGCAACCTCTGATATATAGCGACTGTATGTTCATCAGCTAAGTGACATATAATGTCAAACTGTTTCTTTTCTAAAAACGTGCAATTATTGCAGACTGGTGTTTACGTTTGTTGTTTAGCAGCAACCTCTAGTGGCTGTAGTGATTAATGCAGGATCAAACGTTTAAGTATGGTGACAAAATATTTGAGCGCCAAACTCCACGTTAAGGCGGAAGTCAACGGTCACTTTTTGAAATTGACTGACTTTTAATGACCTAACTCCTTGAATTGTTACGTTCGTGACGTAGTAACGTCCTCATTTTAGTAGTTTTATGTGAATCACTTTAAGCCAATCCCTGATGTTTTACTAACTCTAACTAAGATTTTTGTTGCCTAAACTTAACTAGTTCCATTTCCCAACATTAACTATGTGTTTGAAACTATAGGACCTTTAGATTAAATAGAACAGTCACGTGACTAAAACTTATAATGCTGTCAACGGTCATTTGATTAAAATGGCCACAGTTTATAGAACGGTCATATATGGTAATCTATGACCTATTCTGTCAATTAGGTAGAAGGACGTGTTGAATTAATGATAAGGTGGAACGCACATTTAAACGGAAATATTACTTATTTTTCCCCCCAAAGAAATGTGTTGATGGTGGAGGGTTTGGATGGCTGGTTGGTCAGTCGGTCTACCGCTTTGGTCCTGGCTGACATATTTTAAGCACTATTTGATTGGTTGCCATAATATTTGGTACAGACATTCATGGTTCCCCCAGGATGAAGCTAATTGATTTTGGTGATCCACTGAAAGTTCCTGTAGTGCTTCAATTTTGTTGACATTTGTGATTTTGAGTAAATTTTCTTGAAAATTACTTCTCAACATTTTTGTCCAGTACTTTGGTTTATGACCATATACCTACAAAACAAATGGCATTCCCATCAGCCTCTGGTCTACTTTGTGTTTAGTGCTAATTAGCAAATGGTACAATGCTATAATGGTAATCCAGGACAGTGAACATAGGAAACAATACATCTGCTAAAATATCTGGATGTCAGCATTTAGCTCAAAGCGCCTCTGTGCAGCCTTTGTAAAAGTCTTATTTACAAACCCATTACCAGGTTATGTAGTCATATGTTTACAAATAGTTTTTGAAAATTAAAATAATATCAAAGAAACTTATTTCTGAATGGTACTTGGTGTTCTACCACACATGAGTCAGAATAGCAGAGTTTGGAGCAATACTCATCAGTTAATTAACTTGATTAACACTGGCTGACAAACTACATCTGACTTTTTATTTTGGCATTCAACGTTGTATTATGCGACTAAGTTTTGTGACAAGCTGGGACGCTGTGTCTGTGTGTGTTGGAGTGTGACAAATGCAGGAAGGAGACAAGCAAAGAAACAAAGACTGGTATTGACCAATTTATTTATTTTTTACGCTGAACAAACATTGGAGCTGTGGTCCACTGAACATTTCTCTTACTTTGCTTTTTTCATTTAATTTGCTGGCTGGGTCAGTGGAAGTTAATTAATTTCCCTTCACATGATTTTATCACTGCTACACAGATGGGTTGGGTGTGGGTTTTGCAGATACTACTTTTTATACTTAAAATAGCTTCCAATGTCAGTTATCTTAACAACAATGCAATGCATACTAAAGTAGCACCTACATTAGAAATTAAAGATTTATAGGGTCAACACCAAAACTTCTGGTGAAAATTTAGGGACAAGAAATACACTGAAATAAGACTAAAATAAGTTTAATAAAACTTAAACTTTTGTTGCAAGAATTGACTTGCTGTACTAAGTTGTATTGAGACTATGATGAGCTGTGCTTATCTATGTCCTTTATGTATACAAACATAACAAAGTACTATTATTCATCCTCAAGACAGGACTTATTATTTATCCTAACCAGACAGTAAGACTGACGGTGGATCCTTCAGACTATATTCAACATCAAATAAATACTCAGTAAGATCCCAGAAAAACAATACATTCTGGTACAGTAATGTTGAGTAATATTTACTGTGTGCACAAACAACATTTCAGATCATTCTTTGCTGACTGTGTCCCAACGTGTGACTCAAAACAAACACTGTGCAGACGGCCTGTGATAAGGAGGAGGCGAGGTGCTTTAAAAATGTAATTGGTAATGTGATACGCAGTATGAAATAGGCTGCTGCTGCCTACAGATGAAGCACCGACCCGATTAAAGCAACTGATTATTGTCAGTTGCATCTAATCAATGAAATATCATCAAACCTTGTCCCTCCTCCGTCTAACTGTCCTGTAAGAGCAGCGGTATAACTGCACACATCCCTCAACACAGAGAGACATTCAGAGTCAGAGGAGCATAGAGAGACAGGAAGACAGAAAATAGACAGGAAAAGGAAAAACTACTACAGAATTCAATATCAGTTTACAATGCCTGTTTGAAAAGACAAACAGCAATGTGATTAGAGGGGCATATTAATATTTTAAAGGCAACTTCCTTTACCAGATTTAAAAAAAAATGCAATCAGGAGACAAGCTAAGAGAACACGTAAAAACAAAGAGACTGAACCTGGTATTGGAAGTGGGAATTAGTTAGATACAGAATATAATCTTATAAGAAAATTGGGTGGATTATTTTATACGTGTCAATTTTATAAAAATTATAATTGCATATGGGCAGATACTTCTGGCTATGCTGAAGGTTAATGTTGGCTTACTAATTGAAATATTTTCTAATGGCATAGTATCTTACAATTACTAGTAAATTTTGTTGTGTTTAATACAAAATAGCATTTCACATGTAAAAAGTAAATGTCATATAGTGTTATATATACAGTATATACTGTATATCCTGTATTTATAGTTATATTGTGTTTGCTTATTGGTATTTTATTGTATTTTCTTACTTTTGCTTTGAAACCAATCCCAACAGAAAAGTTAGTAACATAAGAAGAAAAATACAACAGACATTGTTTTTCAGCTGCTGGGTAACTGAGTAAAACTGGTTATTATTGATCTCAGCCCTGGAGGCAAAACAATGTCTCAGTCACCTTATGAAACGTGCTACTTGGTGGCTTCCCATAGGAGGGGCTTTGAATTTCACTATGACCTAGACCTGACAATGAACAATTTGCAGCAATGTTTGCACACCTTTCTATTTCTTTCTTTCTATATAAAGCAATATTGTATGAATAATTCAATGTGTCTATCTTTATATACCTTTATGTATCATAAGACACTGCAAACATCATCACATGAACTTCATCTATCTCACAGACCCCAGTATGATCATATTGTTTATATACACAACAGGAGCAATATTTTAGAAATAACTCAATAATAACTCAATACTATATTAACTTTTGATACTAGTGCAGATTTTTTGGAAAACTAAATAATATGCAGCATGTCTAGATAATGTGAACATAAAACCGTATGAACTGGTACAGGGCTGTGAAAACAATAGCAAATCAGTTTGAGTCCAAAGTGTTTACACCTCCCCAGCTGTAAATGTCTTTGGCTGTTACAATCCTGTGTTGCTTACAATAAATTCTTTCTGGAGGTTTAATCTTGATAACACATACCCAGTCTTTTGGAAAGCCTTGAATTATGTGTGAATGCATGTACTGTACGTGTTGGTGAGTGTGTTGGTGCTTATGGGTTGTCGCTCCAGGACGGGTGTGTGCGAGTTTGGCGGGGGGCCAAACCACTGATTTGCATCAAGAGCAGGAAAGTAAGATCTGATCGCAAGTGGTCACTCAAGACGTACTCAAATGTCAAGTGCGATGAATGGATTTAAAGCTGTACACGTGTGATTGGATCAGCCAAGATGCATGTTAATACCATGTCCAAACACTCCCTGTGAAGTGGTCATGATGCCTCTTTGTTTCAGGAGGACTATTTTTTAGTTGTTTTTTTTAAGTCCCTTCTCGCAGAGGCTTTTTAATTTATCCATGTTCAATCCTTTAATAAAATAGCTCTTCTCATTACATTTGGGAGACATTGCTGCTTACATTTGCATACTGATTTGGTTGATATTGATATAAATCCATAAAGCTAAGCAATTATAAATTACATATAATGAATTTTAATAGAGTGTGGTATTTAAAGTATGTGTACATAATTAGCACAACTAGTTATGTTGAATATATTATAAGGATAATGTTGGGTTATTAGGCAGCTGAAACCTTATGTTTAGTAATTTAAATGTCATTTTGTAATATACAGTATGTTTTTTTTAGTGTAATATTTTTAAATTTCATCTCTGCAAACATGCCAAACAGTACACACACAAGTCAGCGCCATGAACAATAAAGGAAGTTGTGTTTACCTCATGAGAAAATAAAATTAAAAACATGAAATTCAGTAGATCTGTTTGCTTGAAAATACTTCCTAATTTGCTCCAATTTGTAGAAGGAAAGCATCTAACCAGATGAAAACAACCCATCAAATTCCACTGGCAGGGAAACGGAATCATCCTTAGTAAGCACACATAAACACAACATAAGCAGCTCATTTTAATTGCAGTTAATGGCCATCAAGTTTAGGCATGCCTGGCATTAGAATAAAAGATAAATGAGAGTTCACTTATAATTTTTTTTAACTAGTTTTAGCCTGAGGGGCCTACATTGCACAAGACCACCTAAAGGCTATAGTGGTCGTGTTGGTTGAACTCTAAAAACATTGCATCCTGTGGTTTACTAGGGTCCAACCCCCTGAGTGTGTTTTTTCATTGAAAATTACCACATCAGCTGTGTTGCCCACAGGCTAATATAATGTCTGTTTGATGGACGAGTCTTCATCCTCCAGGGGCCAAAGATTCTTTTGTTCTTTCATTGCAAATTATTCTGGAAATAATCAAGGAAAAGCTGAGCTGCAATGTGCCTTATGACTTTATTGTAGCAAATCATGTGAAAATCTGACAGATCTTCAAAGTTTGTTACATTAAAGCCTATCTTTTCACATAATAGTACCCCTTTTACACTGATATGTTATAAATACTGTATATATACTGATTCATGATTCATATTTTATGATGATTCAAGCATAAACCTGACAGTTTTTGTCATTCTTCTGACTGCAATTAGCAAGAGGAATCATATAAAAAATGATTTGAGCATAAACATTGGAGCTCTTGTTATTCTGTTGTTTATTCTGTCAGTCACATCAAAAGCAATTATCACCCAATCATTTTTACAACCGGAAAGTAAACGGTTAACTGTAATACTCTGTAAGTAGCGTCCTTGACAATCAGTGGAGGCTGTGTGCAGGGGTGACGGCTTCCCACATGAAATAGAGAAACACCACCTGCAGAGTATCAAAGTGGTTAATTATCTCTGGGTTTCTTATACTGGAGTAAGTGCTTGCTTCTCTGAAGGCAGCTTCTTATTGTTCATGTTTTTATTTTAAAACTGCAGGGGAAAACTTACAGGGACTTCAGTCAGGAAAAGCTTTTGTGACTGTTTCTGAACCAGTTTGTACTAAGTTGGCTTGTGTTGCTCTGTCAGCGTGTTTAGCACTGTTTGCATAAAGCCTTACATAAAGTAAGGTCAGCTTATTTTCCCAGCCTACTGTTATGATAATTACATATTTCAGATGTTATACGCCAAAACTGACAAGTAGAAAGAAAGGCACTTATACAGTATTTAGTCTTATACAATTATATGCATGTTTAAGAGAAGAAAGAAGTGTGAAAGTGTAAATAACAGTCTCATTGTTATTTCACACCAACCTACATTTCTCTTGGTGTCCACAAAGGAAACCTGTCAATGTTCCCCTCTTTATTCCACAGTCAACACAACCTGCTCAGCTGGCTTAATATCAGACAACTGAATCAAGTAAATGATAGAGAAAAAATAATATATATAGATATTTAAAATCCTGCAGAATGCAAATGTTGACGTAGAAATACTCCCTCTTACCCACCTAAGAGGGCTGCAGTGAAACCTCTTGCATTTTGAAATCCTGCAGAAATGCTCTATTACACAAATTCATTTCTCATGTTGGGTCTCTGTGGACACATCTCCACCCATGAATCGAAACATAAAAGCCAAAAACTGCACCCTCAATAGCAAAAGTCACTCTGTCAATAAAAAACAAAACTTAGCCATGATGAAACATTTGCCTATGTCTTGTAACTACTGGTGTAAAGTTTGATGTATGGTCATGCAGGTTTAAGTGAGTGTTTGCACATCTGCAGTGTAACTTATTTTTAGTTTCTTCATCTTTGTGGTAACAAATATCCAGCTTTCTGCAGCATAAATATACACACACATGAAATAATGATAGGTTTGGGCAGTTTGGCAAGCAGCCACTGTGTGAAAACCTCTCAGGATCCTAACATTTTGTGTACATATTGATGGCAAATCTAAACAAGCTTTAAATTTGGATTTGTGGTACAGTATGTCAACGCCAACATGTAGACTGCATTTCTAAAATATCCTCATTCTGTCCACCCCAAGAGGGAGAGATTCTTAAAAAGTATTCATTAAATGTCCACAGAGCCGACAGACATCGGGAGCCTAATATGGTATTTTTGGTAAGTGTACATTATCAGGCTCTAAATTTAACACCAAGACACTGGGAAATCATTCATTCCACTGAAATTGAGGAATAATATCAGCATAATTCACTCTGTGGCTGTCTGGCTGATACATGTACATCTAGTCACTATATGCTGAATGCCAACAAAGAACAATTTGGGTTTGGTTGATATTCAAAGTTTGATTTCCTGACAATACTAGAAGCATAGACTCAAATTAGTTGAAAGTCATGCCAACATACTATGAATCCTTCTCAACAAACTAACAAATCCAACACATCCAAACAGCTTACTTGCACTGTCATTCTTGCAACCAAAGTTTTCATTTACTGCCGAAGAGAAGCTTTCCAAAAGGGTGTTAGAGGAGATAAAAAGCAGTGACAACACAACACAGAATAAAAGATATGTCTAGCTGAAACACTCTTACTCTATAAAGGACATTTTTAAAAGCAGAGATTAAAAGATGACCTAGCCCTTCAGTTTCTTTTTCGGCTGCAAAAAGGCTCTGACAGTGAAAGTGTAAAAAATTTCACCTTTAGGTTAAAGAATGGATCTAGAAACACATTTGTTGTTCAATCATGCAGGAGCTCATGAGATCAATAGTTTCACTTAAGGCTAGATGCCATTGAGCTTTACAAAACTAACTGTAAGATCTTAAAATCAGATCTTAAATGAAGGGGATAAGCTACTGTTTTTCTGTGCAGACCTGCTTCATGATCTTGTGCTCAGACAGGAGGATACAGAGCTGCAGTAATTCAAGTGTGATGAAAGAAAGGCATGGATTACTTTTTTTTCCAGATCAGGAGAAGAGAGTTGGAGATGTTTATTAGTTGAAGAGAAAAAGGACAATTTATTATGCAATCTATCCATTTGATTTGGAAATGCGATTCTCATTGTATTGCATGTTTGATTTTAGTCATGTTTGCAGAGAGGTTTGCCCTTCAATACATAAAGCATGAAAGGCAGAGTTGCATTGTATCACATAGACAAACAAATGAGTGGGCAAATATGCATCCATTAATATGACAGATCCCGGATGTGGATTTGCCCTGAAATTCCTGGTTCAAACTTATTGCGTGCCCTGAAAATGCAGCATTGAAGAGTACTGGGTTTGCTAACAACTGAAACTTTTATTGATCTTGGTGTATAGTGATTCAGTTACCCAACAACACAATCAAACCTTAATCTGTTGCTTGTTGAGTCGTAACTCCAGTTTCTACAGGAGCTTGTGTGAATTACACCTTGTCTTCCTCAGAAAAACCTTTTACCTCTTCTGACCTGATTTCTTTGCTCTGTCTAGCTGACCAATTCTCCAAAAATTCTCCTCTCACAGTGTTTTGTGTGAAACCGATCCCACAGAACATCAGGGCTTATTTGGTATTTGTGTTTGCACATGAGGGGAGGACAGCACTTCAATGTGACTTTGAGTTGTATAGTGAATAAATCAACCCATTTTGGGACTTGGAAGAAGAAGTTTATGAAGCATTGTGTTAGTTCAGGCAGATGGTGCACTGTAAGTCATGTGCACCTGGCAGCTGATTATCAGCTGATCCTACAAACATCAATCATGTTCACTGATTCAAACAAAGCGATTGTCTGCTCAAGCTGTTAGCTCCTCATTCACCCCTCCAGTTCACATCTTTCACACCCTATAGGTAAAAGAAAACACTTTTTTTTTTAACAATTAATTAATACTGTCACCAGAAAACTTGGAGAATTATTGATAATTGTTGTAGATGTTTTGAAATGCTATGTTCTGATATCACTTTCTCATAAATAATTCAAAAGATTCTGATTTGAGTCTGACCTTTTGATCAGATTAATGACGTACAGCTGTGCGTCATCAAGTTGATCTTTAACATAGGAGTTTGTTCAATATTAGCTCAATGACCTGTATTGTTAAATAAGATAATCCTTTCTTTGGGTCCTTTTCTAGTTGATGTTAATGTATTGCAGGAACAACAATCAACCAGTAAAAAAACATGTACATTAGTTAGTCCATGGTACTCCATATTTCCACATTGAGGAAATAAATGTCTGACAGCGTCTATGGATTTAGAATACAGTAGGTGCTACTGTATTTATAGCAGCTTCATACTTCACACCTTGTTTATGGATGACCACCCAGTGCAATTTAAATTCCCACATAGGGTAAGGTCACTTGGGTAAAGTAGAAAAAGGGTTAATTTACAAAGGAATAATATCATTCAAATTCAGGTCACTGGGGGATGTTCCTTCTGATTTTTTTCTTTCTAACTGCTGCTCTCCATGTCCTCCTGTCTGTGTATTTCTCTCTCTCCTAACACGTAGGAATCCAATGAAATGCAGGAGATAAATCCATGAGCCCACAGAAAGAAAATTATATACGGGATGAGATATAGAGAGGAATTGTATTCCAGTAGGGGCTTTTCTGATGATTGTTCTGATTGTATATCGTTATATATTGAAGTGTTAAGGCTACGAAATGCCTGCAACCTTTGGATCATACTCCTCAGGAATGGCTGAGACACTTGGTTATGATGTTTATCTTCATCCACTAACCTTAGCACTGAGTAATATACTCACTCTCAGCACTGTTTAAATACGTTTAAGGGCCTTAGAGCCTCCTTGTTTGGTATTGACATCTGAAAAGAGCGACACACAAGAGGCTCTAGGGTGAGAAAATGGCTCAGTTGATTAAGAGAGAGGTAGTTCAAAGCAGAAAACCTCATTCTTGGTATTGCACGAGGCAAGAAGGGATAGATTATTATTTTCTGCCAAGTGCTTTGAACCAGCAGGGAAATGAGATTTTTTTTGCAGGAGTAATAGACTAATTTAATGGAAATTTAAAACCTTCGCCGTAAACGTCAGCGTGGTTACTGATGTGTTGCTGCTTTTAGCACATGTGATGATGAGGGTCCAGCAGTGAAGTATCAATAAACACTGTGATATATGCAGCAAGCACTCTGGAACTGCAGGTGTAATGTGATTATGAAAAATGAAAGTTATAAAGTTGTAGATCATTTCTAACAAATAGCAGGGTATTACAGATGCTGTGCTTGTGTGACCCTTTATAGTGTAAGTTGCATTGTGTTCCCAAAGCCCTGAGGAAATATGGGTTTGAAAGCTAAACCACTTAAACTAATGACACCTGAGGAATCAAGAGCAGGTGAATATTCATAGTCATTACAGCCAAAATGTAAACTGATTGTATGATACCTTTATAGCCTAAGAATGATTTTTATGGCTGAACCACCCACATAATATTACTGGAGCCTGTTCTGGTCTGTGTTGTCTCTTTTAGTAAGTGCTCCCACTCATATTAGCCATGTTGTAAGTACAATAAGAGTCTTTTTCCACTCAGCATACACCATCAGAGGCTTATGAAGATCTCATTACTCTCCATCCTCATAATGCTCCTGTCAGTATGCCGGATGGGAACTATTACGTGGCAAAGATCATCATTCACTAGATGCAGGGCCCCCCATAAATACTGGCACTTTTATTATGCAAGATATTAGTTCATTTGTGTATTAGCTCAGGGGTTATGCTAATTTCATAATGTGTCTCATGTGCTTTGTAGTTCTTTCTAAGAATGGCAAAAGACAAGAAGCTCTTGTCAAATGGATTACATTTCTCCACTATTTATATTTATTTTATAATATGTCAGTTTTCATCTCTGGCTTCTTCTCGGACCAATTCCATTGTAATCCAGCCACTGTAAAGCCCTTGGCTATGAATGTCTCCCTCCTGTGTTGGAGGTTTTCTGACAGACCAATAACAACAAGCCCTGGTGGCAAAAGCTAATTGTCAGTGTGGCAGATTCATCACTTGTCTGTTTCCATTAGCATTCAAGGTTCATTAGCCAGCAAGCAGCTAATATGAAATATAATTGTGGGCTATAAACTTTGTGGTGGAACTTGATAACTACCGAACATTTGACATGTTTCAGAAGGTGGCTCAATATGTGCATTATACATTTATATATATTTGACCAAGACCTCTCTAAAACATTTTTGAAACTGTTTGTTTTATGAAAATAAGCCTTTTGGTTAAATCTGGCACATTTTCATGACATTGTTGTGAATTAATGTGTACTGTCCCTGATATATAAATAAAATAAAGTAACATATCTCTAGGAGATATTCTTTTTTTGTTTTGTTTGTCCCTATGTGTTTGCTGTCTTAAGATGTGCTCTGAAACGTGAAGCGCATTTTTAGCCTGGTGGACTGTTTACGCAGTCTCTATTCATCCCGCTCAAAGACCACCATGTGTGTTTTTGTGTGACAGCTCAGACTCTGACTGCAGTCAAAACCTACCAATAACTTTAGTTCCTCCTGTTATTGTCCTCCAGAGCCTTACTTTTGTTTTTTGCTGCATTTTCATGAAATGGTCTCTTAAAGCCTCTGGATATGTGCAAATTCTTTGCTCAATTCGTAACATTTCCTATTCACAGGAATACGTGTATAACTCCCACCATGTCTTAAAATTGCTTTGCATTTCATATATACACATTTAAAACGACTGTCTCTGTCCTCATCTCCTTGACATTAGTCACCATTTTTGTTGAGTCATCCAGCTTGTACAAAAATCTCTGAGCCAACCTCAACTTCTGTGTGAAGTCTGTTATCATTCAATGTTATTACTTACTACCCAATCCAATTTTGTTTTGAACTTGATGAATTAAATATAACACAGTATAGTACAACAAATAGTTGGTATGAGGTGCTGGGATGGCAGGGGCATTACATATTGATGAAGAGAAAGTGAGATGCAATTAATTCAGGTAAACTCAGTCCAGCTCTGCAAAAAATACAACATGTCTCCGATTAAATCTCCAATATTATGAAACTGTTGGGACTTCATTCTATGACATGAGCGTAGTGGAGATTGTACATAGCACAAGCACTTTGTGACTCTGTCTGTGAAAAGTCCTATATAAATAAACTTTCACTTTAAACACTCACTTTACTTACATGAGAAAACAAGCAGCCAGATAGAGCGATAAGAGGTGGAGTTGCTGGGTAAGTTTTGAATGAATGAGAAAGAGTGGAAGCCAGAGGCGTGAGAATATGTGTGTCTATGTGGGTGTGGGTTTTCCATGTCCCTGTGAGTGTTCATGTTGGTAATATAGTTAGTGCTTTGTTAACTGTCTATGTAAGCATGTCTACATTCACCGGGAGAAGTGTTTGGACTGTATTATAACCAGTTCTGTCAGCACCACCTCTGTTTGTGGCGATGCGGTACTTGGATTATTTTCAAGACTTCCCTTTAATCACCTTGTTGACTCACTTCTCAAGTGTTTGAGCTTTTGCATCTGGTGATATGTGTGTTTGCATGCCTTCAAGTGTGTTAGTGAAAGAGAAACAGAGTGTCTGGTATAGTCAAGGTTTATATGGGTGGGCACATTTGTTTGTGTATGCTTGTGTATATCAACCTTATGTAAGCGTATCTGCAAAGACAAGTGTCCATGCATATATGTTAGTAGTGTCACAATTCTCCAAATGCACGATTTGATTACATTTTTGATTCTAAGGTCACAGCTCGATTCTTGATTTCTCACTTGAAATCTAAAATACTTCCACACCACCTACTTCAGTGAAAGAGGAGGGGGTTCAAGTTCTGTCAATTGGTCTCCTGCATCTGCAGTTGCCATGCTAGCTTTTGACTAGCTGTAGCTAAATAAGAGGAGGTTGACTCAGAGCAGCATTTCAACACTAGTGTTGATGAACTGACTGAACAGCCGGTTAATTTACCTAAATCTTGTCTCTGAACAGGGAGAATGAACCTACTCACTACTGTTTTTTTCCCTCATTTGTGCCAGTAGCGCTTCACTTAAGCTGAGTGCAATCGGTGTATGCTCCGTTGTGTGTGTAGCTGATCTTTTTCTGCTACTATGTGTGTAGTAATCTAGTTCATTAGCTCCTCCAGTGGAGTGGTGGTAGAATCAAATTCTCTTAATACATCCATGCAGGCTACACGACTGGACGTGACATGTGGGCGTGGAAGCATCGACAATTTCATTTTCAACATCGACCATTTTTTTATTCAAAATTCGAGATTGTAACTTAATTTTGGTGACACCAGTAATGTATGTTGTGTGGTGTAGAAGCACACAGTAAAGTGATAGACATGGTCTCTGACATCTGACAGCCCTCTGTCCTGAGATGAGAAGTCTATTTTGTTCCTCATCCCTCACATAAACACATAATGTCCCACTGCTCGATAACTTACGCTCCCCAAGCAGGAGGTGTGACTACTCACGTCTCCTCACACATTCCTAGCTTTCCCGACAATATCCTTTCACCTCACTCTCCTGAACAGCCTGCACAACCCCACATCTCTGCCTCTAGCATTTAAAGAACCCTCTCCTCCTGCTGAAGCATGTTTATACAGGAGTAAGTGTGTGTGTTTTTCCCCTTCTCTGTCTCGTTCGAGTGCTGTTCAATAGACAGATGGTTACACTTCCTTTTAAGGATTGATCGCAATAGCCTATTACTTACATGTGTATAGCATCTGTGTAGGGTTGTATTGAAGTGCAGGACCGAGGAGCTAGGCAAAAGGCCAGGCCTGGAAATAGTCTCACACAAAACAACATTGTTTCTCAAGGTGTGGTATTTTGATAGTTTGGGTTGTGGGAATTGTTAGGAGCAAGCTGTCACTGTGGCAAATTTAATGCACAAGCATTTTTTTTCTCCCATGTTCCGCATTAACATCCACCACAATAATTAGCCTCATTTCAATGACAGTAACTTAGCTCTTGTTTTAAAACACACAAGGAATGCATTGGAGTCACCCTCAAGTGGCTGCAGCCTTTTGGTTTGACATATTCCTGAGCCGTTCTTCCCGTCTCTATTTTGCCGCTCTATTTTCCTTCTCGTCTTGCTTTTTTCTTCTTGCTTTCACACACACACACGTGCCCACGCACACACACATGTCTAAGTGTCTAAGAGTGCCGTGTCGAAAGATTCCAGCAGCCTGTTACTGAGGCTGTCAAGAAGCACAGAGACCTACCACAGAGGTGAGGATGTGTGTAGAATTCCATGAGCCTCTAGCACCGGTCAGGAGCATAACAACATCCTACTGCTCCTTCCATGTACAGAATGTGTGTAGATTTTTCTCCTCACAGCTACTATAATGCAACAGCTGAAGCCTGTAGCACATGTAATGTATACAAATTACATATACAACTGCATGGCATGAGCTTAATACATTCTGGAGAAACTTAAAGGCTGCACAGATTAATTAATCTAAAATATGTTCACTCTAGCAAGTCCTCTAATTTAAATGACAAATCTTTGTAATTTTCCTCAAGAATTACACATATAAACGTTATAAGACTAAAAATTACTGTACTGTACTATACTGTACTGTATTAACACTTTTACAGTTTTGAATAAACTACAGTTAAGATTGGGCATCATGTCCAGTCATGGGCTGAGTTTAATCTCAATTAATGGCAAATTTATAACACTAGGATTTACTTGTAAATGTGTAGTGTTGAAATAAATAAATGCATGACAAAAAGAGACAAATTATTCAGTTTTATTATCTCAACCATGTGTTAGTGTTTGATTACAATCTTAATCTCTCTTTGTTGAGGCATCCATATTAACTGCAGACATCATCATCTGCTCAGTGTTGTACCTATGGGGCAAACACAGCACCACACAATTGACTTAGTGACACACAGTTTTCATTCAGATGGCTTAAACACAGTCAAATCTGCTGTCCTGTAAAGCCTCAGTGAGTACCCATTGTATCTATGCGCCACACATGGCAAATGCTCAAATGGTAGACTCCTGTTTCTATAGTTGTGACCCTGTCTTTTATCTCCCAGTCATTTGCAACTTCAAGAAACTGGCTAGTGCATGCTGCGGCAAAATGGGTTTCTTCTGTTCAAAACGGTCCAAAATGAATGAGTTGAGCTGTTAGTTGTCACTGATTAGGTGTGCTGTTACACCAACACTTGTACTCACCAATTTCCAGTGGTCTTCTGTAATTGCTAGCACTCATTTTTGTATGCTTCATGTATTCTATTAACAAATGTTCCCCTTGAAGGTAGCTCATATGCTGGGTTGCCTGCTGATCTGAATGATGTCTTGAAGACCCCAGTCCTAAACTATGTTGATGGGCCTGCAGTCTTTTTATAACAAAACTTGCTGTTTGAGTGGGCACCGTCTCCTCTGTGATCGTGTAATGTTACTTGCTTTTGCCGAGCCTCAAGTATCAACCAAAGTGTAACCATTCATGCTCCGTTAACGGGAAGAGGTTTGGGTCAAACTTGATAGAAATGATTACTTGGCAAAATAATAATGCATAACTTATTTTAGATTGATTGCATGGGTTAACGCATTAACGCTGACAGCCCTGGTTAAAATTACTACTTTCTCAAGGTGAGGAATTGATCGTGGTCATGGTTAAAAGAAACCAACGTTGACTTATGGAAATAAATGGGTAATAAACAGTAGTCTCGTATATCAAAGTCTGACATTTTCTTGACCCATCCAACCACACCTTCCTTCTTTGTTCCACAGGACAGGGTTACAGTTATGGTTAGGGTTATGGTCACAAATACTACGGCCGCTAGAGAGCTTTCCACACTAGTGCTGGTCAAGCACTTTGTAAAACCATCCATTCACCTCAACCTCCTCTCTGTGTCTTTGCTGCACTGTAAGAACATTTAAGTAGTTCCTGTTTTGGCAATGTCCCATGTAAATCATGATTGCAAATTAGTTGCATATGAACATGACGCTGCAAAATGTACTACCACATGTTCAAATTTAGAGGAACACAATGTTACTGCTCTGACATATGAGTGGGTATGAAATATCCTACAGTACATGCAGTAGCTCACATTTTGCACATGGTAAATAATTGTACTGTCCCTCTGCTCTTATTACAACAGAGATCTTTCCACGTATTGTGTTTTGGCCAGATCGCATGCACATCCATCCTTGGCACCCTGCAAAACCTCTCACACTTATTATTATTTCACTTCCGTGCATTGTTATTTTATCAGACTGAGCTCCCGTCAAACTGCCATCTGTTTATGGCCGCTGGTGCCAGTGTAAGCAGGACACAGACACTCTGCTGCAGCAATCTGGATTGCAGCAAAAAGACACCTCAATAAAAGGAGATCTCCTGGCTGCCCACGGTCATAAAGGAGAATAAACAAGGTTAGGGCAGAATAATTATGCCGAGCTGCTTCCTGGTATTAAAGGACTGACAGGACTTCTTGCATTGTACAGATACAAGTCGTGTTTTTCTGGCACTACAGGCAGAAGGATTCACACTAGTCCCGTTTATATTTTCAACTTAAAGGTTAAAACTTTATGACTAAAGTATTGATATTTCTGCTAATGCACATACATGTCTAAACAATCATATAGTTATTAAAGGGGAACTATGCAGTTTTGTGTAGCTTAATTTACCTTAACTGAACAGATTGGAGTCATTGGAATGGTTATATGACTTTTTTGAGTTGAATGGTGGTCGTCTCGCTTCCCCCTAGCGCCTGTGAGCAGAAAAACCACCCTTGCAACTTTCGCCCGCCAGCCTCAGCATCAGGAAGTATCTAAAGATATTAGGTCATGTGATGTAACTAATTGCTCCACGGCACTGCACACATACGCCCATTCAAGAACTCCTAACAAGGTATCGATGGAGTTTTTTACAATATTGTCATGGCTGAGCCAGCAAAAAAGAAGCAGAAAGCTAGGAAAGCATTGTTGGAGGACCAGAGAAAGTGGAAGCTGCAGACTGACCGAGCGAGGAGTCAGACACAAGTAAACATAGGAGCTGCCAAAATATGTATTCCGAAGCTGTAAGGGGAGCTCCATAGAGAAACCTTGGAGCTAAAAAGCGAGGAAACAGCATAGAAATGGCCAAAACTGCATAGCGCCCCTTTAAATGACAACATGTACAGCTTTTTGCTGGAAGGTTCCTTATGTCCTTTACAGTAGATGTGTGAAAAAATCTATCTTAACTACAATATCCAGAAGTGTGAAAATGTAAAGAATAATTACGTCCATTATCAATCAGTGAATTATCTTCTTTCTCCGGGCTGGCTTGGAAACTAAAGTGTGAACATATATACATTACTAGGCTCAACAGTGTCCAACTAGGACTTAATCTTTTTGGGCATCTAGCCTCTGATATTATTTTTTGTCATAGTTTTTTCCCCATGGCTCTAGGGATGGCCATGTTTTTCTGTCAGTCCACCACTTTTAAAATATCTAAATAAAAAATAACTGGGCTCAACAGTGTCCAACTAGGAATTAATATTTTGGGGCATCTAGCCTTTGATATTCTTTATAGCCTTACACTATGAAACATTACCACTGACCCATACCACCCAGCACATCACCTGTTCACCCTTTTGCCATCAGGGAAGAGGTATAGAAGCATCACCAGCAGAACATCACGCTTCAGAAATAGCACATACCTCCAAGCCATAAGAAACTTAAACATGGCTTAACGTTTTTCCCTGTGGTACTAGTACTTGGACTATCCACTCTGCACTATGGCTGCCCCCCCTCCTCCCTGCACTATGTAATGCCCCACTGCAGTAGGGACATTACCATTTGCCATTGCACTATGAGCTCTGGCTTATGCCTCCTGCACCAAGCACTTTATGGACTGAATCACAACCCGTTTACACACTTTAATGTGCAAAATGTGTTGTTTATGTTTATGTCTGTGCATTTGATGTCAATATGTGAGGTATATGGTATGGTGGCGGACTGGTAGTTGGAGCGGTGCCTGTTCACCTCCTGGGCACTGCCAAGGTGCTCTTGAGCAAGGCACCAAACCCCCAACTGCTCGGGGTGCTTTTCCATGGGACGCTCCCTCACTCTGACATCTCTCCGTTAGTGCATGTATAGGTACTGAACATGTGTGTGTAATTCAGACCTGTGTGTAATGTGTGTAATAACAACAGAGTGTAAATTGTAATTACCCCTTGTTATTAATTATTTATTATTATTATTATTATATGTGTGCAATGTGTTGTTATGTCGGTGCATTGCAATTAGGTGGTATATGTGGGCACACCAAGACAAATTCCTGTCAACTGCACTGCTGATATGGCTTATAAACTTAAACTTGATATGTTAGTTGAATGCAGTGTAAAAGATGAGCCTTTTTAAATGCTTCCAATAAATCACAGACATACAGTTTGTGTTGAACGTGTCCTTATCTGACTCTTTCTAAGTAAATAATGCAAATAGTTATATTATTAATACTGCATTTATACCAAAACCCAAATTTAAACTGATATGCTTTAGAAACAGCTGCAGCGATCAACATGTCTGAAATGTAAGCACGATAAAAGCAGATGGAGATGTTTCCCAGTCTGAATGCCATGTTAATTTTTGGAACAAACAAATGTGTCAAGACAAACATTTTTACTCCCTTATTTTTCCATTACATATGATGCATGTAATCATGGAGACAGGGTGATGCTTCAGAGGCTTTTGTCATCTAACTGAGAAAATGTTGAGTTTAACATTTTTGTTCCCTCAACAGCCTGTCAAAAGAAAAAAACAAAGACAGAGATGCCCATCTATAGTTTGTCTTTCCCTTTGGTTCCCTTTTGGTCCATACACGATATTAACTTACTTTCAAGTAATGGTTAAAGTTTCTATGAAGCCTGTGTCCAATGCCTTATAATCTCTTTACCATAACAATTTATTAATACAAAGCCACTGTGTACCAGGTGATTAAGTGAAAAAAAGTCTTTGGATATTCAATATGTTGCTCCTCTACTTCCTGTAGCAGCTGGAGGCTGTATGATGTATAAAAAAAACTGTCAAACATGGACCTTGCACATAGCTTAAGAACTTTAATAAGCTGCTAGAAGTGTTCATTTTTTGAACATATAACACAAGCTGTATGTGCTAACTAGGCGTATCACTGAGGAAACATCTATTAATCTATAGCTACTGACTCCCACCACCAGCTGTCTTTCTATTACCTAGAATTCCAATCTTGGCCAATTAATAGCAAGTGTTATTATTAATAATGTAATTTTTAACAAAAATGATAATTCCATGATTACCATTTGTATGTATGTGTGTTTAGATTAAGGGAGATTTGGTCTATACTTTGAAGTGTTAAAATATATTAGTTTTGTCCCTCCAAAATTGTCAGCTGTTGTGGCATTGCCTCCTTATTCTAATTTTAGGATGGGCAATATTAAATGGATTATATATTCTACCCTTTAATCCATGGGGCAGACTAAACAGTGTTTGTATTATTCTAGAGATGACAGTATCTTCCATTAAAGTGGCTATATGTATCTTTCAGTGTGTGTTGATTCTAGCATCTGCTTTGGACAAAAGTGGTAGTGTTTTTACCACACCTGTTGTCGTAAAGGTCTTTTTTACTCTGCTGTATTACTGAGTTAGCGTTACTGGGAGTTTTTTTTGTTGCAGGATGGGAGGAGAAGACTCATTGCTGATTGGCTTGCCCTGACATTCTTACCCTAACCATAACCAATCCCAATCCTCTTGCCTGAACCTAACCAACCCAACAAGAGCAGGCAACAAGTACTAGCCATTCAGGGATAAGTTCCCTAATGAATATTTATGAGTCTCCCCCTACGATCCTGCAAAAAAAAAGTTGCTAACAGGGAGGCCATATAGTTGCAATGCATATTTGGCTTAGACAGAAAATCGTTAATTTACAATAAGAGCAAACCACTACATACCCCCACTCTACCAAGTGAGCTAACCTGGCCACAACAAATGTAATAATAACTTAGATTAATATAGTGCATTTTATTAAACCCAAGGATGTTTTATACAAGTAAAAGTGGAAGAAGGAAAAGAAAATACAAACACAAACTGAATAGAAATTAAAACAGGCACTATATGGAGATGGACATAATTGAATGTCGGCTTCTGCCGTACAACCACATCGTGCTTTGAAAAGTTATTTTTTGAATGACATAGACATATTACATACCTGAGGGCTAATTCAGGGTTGGTTTTGAATCATTTACAATCCTTTTTTTAGTTGTAGTTGTTCTTCGTTTAATTTCCTTTTTTGTCAGTGATGGCCCAGCCCCAGTATCATCCATAACTAAAACTGATAACTTATAAAATAAAATAAAATAAAATAAAATTAGGCCTAAAGAAATCTCCTGCTACCTTATACCTGGCTGGATACACTAGCATCGTTTGCTTTTACAGGTCATTTATGATCATCACATTTATATCGTCTCAGAAACATTTAAAGTTACATACTTCACTTTAAGTCTGTTTTCAGCAAATGCCACTGCAGTTGTAGCTTAACTATCTGTTGGTGTAGTATTTGTAAATGTACTGTTAGATAAAACTTCTGGGTGTGAGTATCTTTGAGTGATATTCTTTCTCAGGCAACAACACATCATCCAGCTTAGAGGGACAGCAGATGCTTTACTGACTAGAGCTAGTGGATTTGTTTCTTAATGAAAACAAATTGAAGGCATTGTTGCCATTGTTGTTTAATACATGGTCAGTCATCACTGTTGGTAGACTTGACTCTCGTACACTTGCTGTCTGTCCTTTGCCACAAGGCAGCAATATGCATACTACTGTATATGACAATGCAGCACTGCCCAGCCAATTATGGCAATCAAAGCCCTTGCTTGCATCTGCTGAGTCGACTAAAAATGTATGCATTTTTTTTTGTGTATTGTATTTTTATAATTTATTTATCAGGGACCATGCACAGTTCAAGCCCTGTACCAGAGTTAGCTATACAGCTATTTTACATTGGTCGTCCCTGGGCAAGGGAGATAAAAGGACAGTATACACAATAAAGACAATACAGACAATACTATCACAACAGATAGAGCAACAACAACAACAACAACAACTTATAACAAACATTACATAATGTACAGTATAAACTAGGATATAAAATATACATTCCATGTTATACAAAGATCAACGATTATATAGTTGATTCACCTTCAGCCATGTCTTTAAAGACATTTTAAAACTGCTGAGACAATCTCTAATGTGAAGTTCAGTCTGTAGTTGCTCTCTTTGAATTATCTAATGCATTACAACTCTAGTTTTATCAGTCCAATCTAGCTTTCCAATTCAGCCTAGAAAGTGACCTTCAGTTTATAGGTAAGTCTAGTTCTGCCTTGTTTAGCAGTAGCCTTTTTGTGTTTAAGCTGTTGTCACCTGAATTGTTTTCTCCTGCTAACTGATAAAACCCCGGCCTGCCTCCAGATTGAGGTTGAATTTGGCTCCAGTACAAAAGTGTACATTACATAAGGTGCTACATTGGCCAATTGTAAAGTTTGAGACAAGGCAGCATGAAAAAACAACATGAACAAACCTCCCTGAGCTGTGCACCTATATAAATAATGGAAGAAATACAATGTATAGAGTAAGATCTCTTTAACTGAAGGAACGTTGTGGCACTCAAGGGGTTGCTTCAAATTATAGCAGTTTTAGCCTTCATTAAAATAGCCCTTGTCAGCATGACTCATCCTTGCTGGACATCATCTGCCCGCATCACTGCTCTGTTAGATTAGTTGCTTGAAATAGAAATCTCAAATGGCTGTGTTATTAGTCACCCAATCATTTAGATGGATCATTGGACCCAACTTGGGTTGTACTGTCCAACCCTGCTGGGACAAATGCCTTAAAATGTCAAGGTTGTGTTGCAACACAATAAACGAGTATCGATCTCTCTGTGTACCTGAAACCATCACACCTACGTGCCTGCAAGTCAAATTAATATATTGGAGAGAGAGAGAGAGAGAGAGAGACACTATAATGGCTTCATTGTAATAGCAGCTAGTTTTCAAAGTATTTCTAGCCCACCCATGTTGTCATCTGCCACATACAGTTTTCATCTTAAAAGGTTTGATTAGTTCAATTTTATGGGAAAACAAACAAAACCACTCTCCCTCGGTTGTATAGCCAGTTTCTTCCCCCAGGTGATTACTGTACAGATTTAAATGTATGGAAGTTAAGCATTGCAATCTGAGGCAACAGCTAGGCTTATGTTCAATGAATAATTTTTTCTGTTTGTATAAGGCAACGCTGTGCATAAAAATGGAGCGTGAATAAATTGTATATATATACCAGTATAGATAAATACATTGTGTATACTGTATATTTCACAGCATACCTAACTCATTTTGTCCAATCTGTATAACTGATATTATTTTATCACTGTGTTGTCAGTGTTCTGCACACCGAAAGCCTTGCATCTGAGGATATATTGAAACCACCAAATCCAACTACACTGACTTTCAAAGAGGTAGAAGCATGTACAGCTAGTCTGATATTTGCCCTCTTCCCATAGGATCCAGTCTTTCCTCTCTTGTTCTGCAAGCCTCTTATGCCTCTAATCCCCAGACATAACACTAAGCACTTAACTGTGCTGTTATTTGTCTAAATCTCCTTTTCTTTTCTTTTTTTAAATGTCATTATTAGGTTTTCTGATTTCATTTTTCCATCCTGTGTTTATGCCAATTTAAGGAAGGTTGAATTAATTTACATCTGGTTTAGTTTTTTCCCATACTTTTATCCCATTCTAGGTTTATTGTCTTTTTCATGTAGGTAAAAAAAACATGTGCAGAATGTGCCTTAGCATTGTCTTGCTGAAATTAGCAGGCACCTCCCTAAAAAAGACATTGCTTGGATGATGGGCTGATTCCTCGAGTAAAAAGCTAAGAAGAAAACAGCAAAGATATGGCCAAAACTGCGTAAAACAAAAAAACAAAACCTTTATTTGCCGTGCTGCCTGAGGGATCGAATAAATCGGTTTAAACATTAAATATCTTGTTTTTGTAGTGTAGTCAATTGAATATCGGTTAAAAAAAGGAGTCACAAATCATTGTATTCTGTTTTAAGTTTACATCCCAACTTCATTGAAATTGGGGTTTGTATGTGTGCACATGCATGCAGTGTATTTCTCTGTGTAAATGTGATGTACACGATGCAAGTATGTGACCGTTTATGCTCATGTAACATAGATAGATAGATAGATAGATAGATAGATAGATAGAACAAAGAATAGTGCAGGGAATAAATCAAATATCAAAATGTAAACAGTATATTAGTGAAATGTGAGAAATGTGGGAGTATACTCTCAGTGTATGTGCTTAAATGCAGTTATGGTGTTGCACAGACTGGATAGCAGGGAGCCTTCTGATAATAGTAGAAGTAGCATAAGCTCAATGTCACAAACGGCTATAAATTGCTGTTGGCTACTGGGGTTATTTAACAGTTCTGCGGGAGGTCTGAGATTCTGTCAAGGCAAACGTGCAGCACTCACTTCTGAATACCTTTGCCTGTGGTATGAAATATTGTGTGTACTATTGTAGTTTTATGGAACTGCTATGGTCTGGCTTACATGTATTCTCAGCACATGTATTTGTCAGGATATTTGTGTGAATGGATGTTCTTATCCGCTATGGCAGGTCGTTGTTTTTTCCATTCACACAGTCTGGCTCAGGTTAGTGTCAGGTGTAAAATAAATCGAAGAACACAAGAAGAAAGCACAGGGTTTTTTTCTGCACATTGTACAATAAGTCACAGTCCATTGAAAATTACTATATGAACTGTGTATTACTCTAAATTAATGTATTTACTGCCACAGTTGTCAAATCAACAAAACTATATGTCATCATTTATATACTTAACAGTTAACTAACATACTGTAGATACAGTTCATCATGATGTTAAGCCTTAAGAAAATAAGTGCACCTTAATAAAACACGTCTTTATTTGTGGTAAGTGAATTAAGCTATACCCATGTCTACATGACTTAAATAATATTCATACTATACCACAGAAAATGCATAATGAGATTCACTTATAACATTCACTTATAGAATACATTTGTTGTTTAAAAGAAAGAAAATAACTCACTTCACTTTATTTGTTGTCAATCATCTCTTTTTGTTTTCAACACAAACACAGATATACATGCACCCATCTGAATGCACACACCATCACAACTGTAATAGTTTTGCTCAGCAATCAGAGCAAAACCTGAAATTAGGACATGCTGCTTTACAAAATGGCAGTTCCTCATCTAATTATCAAATTAACCAGAACTGCTTTGACAAAAACAGCGGGATCTTCCTTTTATCCCCAAGTGTTTATCCCCCGATCCCCAATCAAACAACAAACAATACTCCATACTCTCCAGGTTATTGCAGTGCTGTTTCATCCCCTGCCTACAGTATGTTGTAGCCTAGCTGTATCCAGAAATGTAATCTTTAACTTCTCTCAATCTTTGACTTGGTGAATGAACAGGTACCTGCTGTTTTCTGGCTGATACCTGTCATGTTCTTGTTTTAGAAAACTCAATCAACAGAGTTTGAGCGGTACAACTACAAAACACATCACTAGAACACTGTTTCACTCTGGATGTTTTTGACTGATGGACTGAGACCAGACATGACATTAGACACCAGAGGTAAATTCTAAATGAACATCACCAATGTGAAACCTTCACTAATAATCTGATAGAGGAAAATTAGTTCTGTTCAAGGCCTACTGTAATGCAAAGTGCAATCCCAACACAGCCAACTTTACAGTATAGGCAACCATGTAATACATTACCTGTGTGTAAGTGAAATGTCATTGCAATTTTCTGGGTTTTCATAAGAAACAGGTGTTGATCGCAGCCATTCCCACTCACTGAAAGTATACAAATTATGTTATGCGTGATTGTTTAACAGAATGGACACATCAGATGCAAACATCTTTGCTTTTACACACATCTAGCGGTAGGTTATAGAGTAGGTTTATAGCCTCACCTACTGGATATGAATTGGAATGTCAACTGCTTATTTGTCCTTTCTCCATTTCATTCTCTCTGTCACTCATTTTCTCCCCTTTCAACTTCTCCCTTTATGCCAAGACCCCCCCCCCCCCCTCTTGGTCCCTTCCTTCTTCTCTTGTTTGTCTTTCTGTCTCTTTCTGTAGAATATGCCAGGACATAACAATGAGCTCCAACATCACAGACCCTGATCTCTTCCTAACTGCAAACACCTCACTACCAGCCGCTGGAGCCTATCCACAATCCAATGCTCTCCACCAAGGAGGTAGTGGATTAGGACCATGGATGGTTTTTCATCTGAATACTCCGGTTGATAATTCCTCTTCCATCATCAATCTCTTAAACTACACCGCAGAATCCCAAAATGAAAACGTAACTGAGTCCCATGATCCCTTGGGTGGCCATCCTTTATGGCAGGTTGTACTCATTGTCTTGCTGACAGGCATGCTGTCATTGGTCACTGTCATTGGCAACATCCTGGTGGTGGTATCTTTCAAGGTTAACCGCCAGCTAAAGACGGTCAATAACTACTTCCTGCTGAGCTTGGCTGTGGCTGACCTCATCATAGGGATCATCTCCATGAACCTCTACACCGCTTATCTTGTGATGGGCTACTGGGCCATGGGCAACTGGGCCTGTGATATGTGGCTGGCTATAGACTATGTGGCCAGCAATGCATCAGTCATGAACCTACTGGTCATCAGCTTTGACCGCTACTTTTCAATCACCAGGCCTTTGACCTACAGGGCCAAACGGACCACAAAGCGAGCTGGGATTATGATTGGCCTAGCCTGGTTTGTTTCTCTTGTTCTGTGGGCTCCAGCCATCCTACTATGGCAGTTTTTTGAGGGTCAAAGGACAGTACCCTCAAATCAATGCTACATTCAGTTCCTCACAGAGCCTACTATAACCTTCTGCACAGCTATAGCGGCTTTCTACCTGCCTGTAACGATAATGAGTGTTCTCTACTGGCGCATTTACCAGGAGACCCAGAATCGCTCAAAGGAGTTAGCTGAGTTGCAGGGTTCAGGAAGTCGTGGTGGGATAGGAGGAAGAGGCGGGAAAGTTGGGGGTGAGAGAGCCCGTTTTGTCCACCAGACAGGAAGTTCTAGAAGTTGCAACAGCTATGAGCTGACCAGGTTGTCCCGGAGAAAAAGCACATGTCGGGAGCTGGTTGGCCGCTTCCGCTGCTGGCCTGGGGTTCGTTCTTGGAGGCCTGGTAGTACCCGGCAGGGGGAGGCTGATCCAGACCAGAGCAGCAGTGACAGCTGGAACAACAATGATGCTGCAGTCTCATTGGACCATTCTGGGTCTTCAGAGGAAGAGGATTGTGGGGGGAAAGAGATGATTTCCCAGAGTCATGCTATTTTCTCCATTGTTCTTAGCTTGCCTGGTATAAAAGCTGCTGTCAACTCCCAACTCACCTCATGTGAGGATCTGGATGCAGCGTCAGAGCAGGATCCCCTCAGAGGAGCAGAGTTTAACCAAGTCAGCCTGTCAACAGTCACCACTAACACCACTGGCACCACTACTCCTGATGGAGGAACCAGTTCAGAAAATAGCTACCACCAACGCTTCTGCTCACACAAGATTAAGTCAATGCCTACCCTACAGGGCACCTCTAACCAAGATGGTTCCCTAACAACTACCACCACTGTCACTGACAGTTCTACTACCAGCACCACCACCAAATCCCCCTCTGTCCCAATGTCTTTTAAAGAGGCAGCTCTGGCAAAACGTTTTGCATCCCGAGCTCGGACTCAGATCACCAAGAGGAAGCGCATGTCCTTAGTAAAGGAGAAGAAGGCAGCTCAAACTCTCAGTGCCATTCTCTTTGCATTCATCATCACATGGACACCGTACAACATTATGGTACTGATCAATGCCTTCTGTAAAGAGTGCATCCCGGAGACCCTGTGGGCAGTAGGGTACTGGCTGTGTTACGTCAACAGCACAGTCAACCCCATGTGCTATGCCCTGTGTAACAAGACATTCCGTACTACCTTTAAAATGATACTGATGTGCCGCTGGGACCAGAAAAAAAGGAGGAAGCAGCAGTTTCAGCAGAGGCAGTCAGTGGTATTCCACAGGAGGATTCCCAGGGAGTCCACGTAAAAGAAGTTTGGATGGTTGATAACATGGAATCGAAAGATTTAATATAGGACAAGGAAAAGACAGAAGCAACCATTTAGTTGTATCTGTGGAGTATAGTTGCTTAGAGATCTTTAATGTGTTTTTCTGCTGGTATGTCAAGCACAGCATCCCTATGTGGTGGTCTTTAGATATGTGTTTGTGTTGGTGCATCCATTTAGCAAAGCTACAGTTGTGTAAAGGGCTGTGTAAGTTGAGGTTCAAAGATGAAAACTTTCCCGCTGTCCTTGAATAACTCTTTATCATGTCACTTTCATGCAGTCTAAAGAAAATGAACTAAGTGGAAAACAATAGAAAAGGGCTATAAAATGCATTGCAAGAGAATTTTGAAAGTGCAATTGACACACGGTAAAAGGATCTTTGTTATAGGGTTGGGGAATCACATTATCTATCATTTGTCATTGTGGGTAACTAGATCTGTTAAATGCAGAGTGGTTTTGCATTTCAAACGAAACTATGTATTTGTAAAACTTCTGAAAGCCAAGACAAAAACTATTTTGTGTTCACAGGCTTTGTCATTATACTGATTTGACCTGCCACCGTCTTGACTGGCATGTGTTTTTATCAGAACTTCTGTATATTGCCTTTCTACATGGATATAGCTTTCCTATGTCTGATGGAACATAAAAGTTCTTGAATTGTGTATTTACTTTCAGTCAACAGAGATTTATTATTTTTTGTGATATTCATTTTTTGTTTTTTTTAGATATTCCTGAGATTTTGAGCCAGTCTGAAAATAATAATTCTGATGAATTGAGTTGTGAATATTTTGTGTGGCACCACAGTCAGTGAACTGCTGTTGTGTTCAATGTGATTATTGTGGTTTTTATGGTGGAGACAATGAGTACATTGGTTGTGTTTTATGTACTTGCAGTTCTCTGTCAAAAGTAATGATTATACATTAATGATATTCTGTTTGTGTACATTTGGATATTTCTGACTTGATACTCAATAATTGATTGCAAACACAAAGATGTTCATTTATAAAGATGTGTGTTTTGATTTTACACAATCTCTTAGATTTCTAAAAAAGGCCACCCATCTTTGATATAGTAAGCAATGGCAGGCTCTAGTGGCTTGAGAATTACCCGTTGTCTAGGCTTCTATTTCTGTCAACTTCTACAGTCCAGTATCAATCCCATTATGCCAATATGTGGGCACGTATTTGGGCAAAGATTATTCATCTGTTAAGCCTTTATGGCTTATAGTTAATACATTTATAGAGATATATAAACACACACAAACACTCCTGCTAAAGTTGATTAAAAAGAGGAATTCTTTAGGAATCTTTAGGAATTTAGGAAAACCAATTTTCTTTGTGAATGAATCATTTATTGTAAATAAATGTTCTTCCCTAAAATACAGAGGGCATCCATATACACACACCTATTTTAAATTGCCATAGAGGCAGGCACATTTTTTATTTTTAAAGGCCAGTTATTTCATGGATCCAGGATACTATGCATCCTGATAAAGTTCCCTTGGCCTTTGGAATTAAAATAGACCCACATCATCACATACCATTCACAATACGTAGCAGCTAGGAATGGGGAACTTTCCATAAGATCCATGAAATAACTGGCCTTTAAAAATAAAAATGTGCCTGCTTCTTTGGGAATTTAACATGGGGTGTGTATATTTATACCCCCTGTATTTTAAGGAAGAACATTTATTTACAATACATTATTCATTTACAAAGAAAATTGGTGTTCTTAAAAGGTTTGATTTTCCTAAAAAAAATTTCAATTAAGACATTAAGATCAATTTCCATTTCGTATTCTTCTTTTTAAAACTTTAGCATGGGTGTGTAAACTTTCTCAAGCCTCTGTGTGTCTCTCTCTCTCATTTATATATATATATATATATATATATATATATATATATATATGCCACAATCATTGAAGTTACAATATTAAACTTTTTTTTATAGGATTAATTGGTGAAGTGTTTCTTTATTTAAGACTTACAGCAATTCATTTTTAAATAGAATTGATAGCTGTCTTGGTCATCAGGTATTTCTATACAAAGTGGCAGAACGGCACATCATCAACAAGAGGCCAACTAAGGCAAGAATTTATTGTAATCTTTATTTCTATTGCACATTTGTTTATTCTTAAGTAGATGTTTTTTACATTTTTGCATCCGTACCTGAGTCTTAAATATTGTGCAAAATGGTATTAAAGGCAATTGATACACTGTTTTATGACAACTGGCATACTGAAGAATGAGTAGATTGGATTATGTTTGATGATATGAAATTACTTATGCGCTTTATGCAAAAGTGATGTTAAAAAATATCCCATGCTTGTCATCAGTGGGTATTTGATCTACTTTCAACATAATGTTCTCTAGTGTCATGATACATTCTTCATCAAAATATGAGATTTTTGTACTTAAATATTGGGAATGTAAAGTACCAAAATGGTGAACACAAACATTTTTGTTACATTTCACGTAGGCCAATCATACTCATATTTTAAGTCAATAAACAAAAAAACTTTTTGACAGAATTTATCTGATTTTTGTTCCCCAAGACATGATTATGAATTTTCATTTATGTTTAGATTTATTTTACCTTTAAGGTGGTTTGATGACCTTATTATCTTAGCAGGATGATGTATCTACAGTCCAGTATCAATCTCATTTCCTACCTCTGAAACATTGTCTGAAAAGTATTGCATGATATGATGAAGAATAGATTTTTACTTTTTGTTGTAAAATATTAAAATCAAAAGCACTGTCTCTGTGATGGTGATAGTTTCAATTGCTTACCTGCTTTCACAGTGACATGCATTTTTTAATTTTGCTATAATCTAGTTTGTGTTTTCCCTCTATAACTTCAATGGTCTCATATTTGAATTATCTTAAATCCATTATCTTGTGAAACCTGTAGCTGTTTAACTACAGCAATCAGGCTCTTCTTCGTCTTCGTCTTCGTCTTCGTCTTCGTCTTCGTCTTCTTCTTTTCCTCCTTCTTCTTCTCCTTCTCCTTCTTTGGCAGTTGGCAACCAATTTAAGGTGCACCACCTACTAGACCACCACCTACTAGACTGGATTACTGGATTAGCAGGCTCACTGACATCTGGTAACAGTTTATGTTGGAAGGACACAGCTGAAACTAATTTCTTGATTGGAGGGAAGGACTTAAAAGTGGGACCAGGCCCAAAATATAAAGTAGAAAAATGTTAACTTGATGTTATTTATTGAGGTGATAGAAGAGGCCTATTTCAACTGTCATTTCAGGTCAACTGTCTAATTTTCTGTGAAATATGATTCTAGCATCACTGTCTAACACTACCACAACATTAGCACTGGTTGTCTAGTTTTAACCAGAAACTTAATGAACACAAAAGTGGGTTTTGATTGTTACACAGTTCTGTATGTTCCCATGATGAGGACTGATGAAGTTAGTGAGGGGAGGTTCAGACATTGCTAATGGAAAATGGCCAAGGAGAGCAGACATGTGATGAGAAAAATACCAACTTCATGTGACCCATGGCTGAGGAGTGGCTCATAGGCAAAGACAAACACCCATTTGTGTTGTTTTTCTCAGTCAGTGCTGAGCCACTGAGGAAAATTCTCCAGTCAGGCAAGTACACTTTCATTATCATGTAAGTGTTTTTAAATATCTAAGAGGCTTACAGTTTTTTAACCATTTCGTATATATTGTTACATATATGACAACTTTTTGCTAATGTAAAAGTAATTACAAAATGTGTTATTTTTACCAGGATATCCTGAGGTTGTCAAGAAGAAACTTTTATCAGTTACTCAAGTGTTTAGAGAAACCCAAACCTTAATGAATGTGTGAGTTAGTAATTTCTGGTGAATATTCTTTTCTTTTTATTAGCCTTCTTTTGAGAATTTATTTATTTATGCATTTGTTTGTGTGTAATTGGTTTTACCCACTTAATTTGCATACTTATTAAACCACTTACTTAAAATTATTTAAGTAAGAAAGGATTTTTTTATAATTAATGTCAAATGGGTCATCTTAGTCTGTACCACACCCATAGGCATTACAGTCCTAAGGTATGCCTTAATGCAGGCCTGCACACGTGTACAATTAAAGGTGCAATAAGTAATATATTTACTGTATTAAATCCAAAATGACCACATTATGTCATCAGATATTAAGGTAACATGCTAATCTGAAATATTGTGTTTTCTGACAACAATGCTAAAGGCAGTATTTTCTCCTCTAAAATTTCTTTTCCTTGACAGAATGTCTATTTGTGTTTTAGCCTGTGTGTTGGAATTAACTGCCTATTTATCTAACAGCTAGGCCGGGTTGCCAGGTATACCTGTAAAAATGCTAACCCAACGCGCTACAGCTAGTAAAGCCATGGAGGCAGCAAACAAACAGAGATTCTCTAAACCTCAGCATGTTTTTAACAGTTGCATGACCACAGACTTAACAAACCGCTGTTAAATATTGGAGATGTATTTGAAAGATGGAGATAGCTTAGAGCCCAAAAGGACAAGGAGTTGGTTAATTTCCTCCTGAACAGGTAAGCATTAGCTTCAGGCTACTACTATCAATTCAACATTCATGCACTCACATTGAATTATAAAGATATTATGTAGAGTACTCAAGTTAGTTACTCGCAAAACAATTGAAACCCAGCCAGTGAAGTGATCCCGACTGGTCCTAGCTAACGGCGCCATACTACCACACCAGGCAAGCGGGCCTCGGCTGTTTACAACATGTAGCTAGCAGTTGAGTAATTTTAAGAAGAGATAAGGTGGTTGTCAGTTGGGTACAGAGCTCCTCGTGAGCATGGGCTTTTATGACTGTCCACATAGTCACCATGTGACGTTAGCTGCTGCTGTGTAATGTCTGGCTATGTGAGACTAGTGTCTAGCAACATTGATCCTGTGTTCTCAACCTGGCAACCTCCGTAAACTTCGAGTCTGGGGAGGAGGGGCCGGGGAGATGCTTTCTCCAGTGTTTTGAATTTGGACTGCAGTAACTATTTTAGCCGCTAGTTGTCAGTATTACATATACTATTATCTGTTTTCACTATTAATGTTTTGCAATAATAATAATGCTGTATTGTGTCAATTAACTGTTGGCACAATATACATTGCCTGTGAAGATTTTCAGTAATTGGCAGTTTAAACAATTTGTGAAACGTTTTCCATTTAGAAATCACTGATTTAGCTCAATCTGATTTTAAATATTTCCTATATAATGGGACTGAAACTAAAGATTATTGTCATTATGGATCATTTTCTCGATTGATTATTGTTTTAATCAAGAAAATGTCAGAAAGTAGTGAAAAATATCCATTAAAATTTTAGCTGTCCAAAACCTAAAGATAGTCAATGTACTATAATGGAAGATGAAGAAAAACGGCAAGTATTCACATTTGAGAGGGCTAAAACGACTACAATTTTTGTGTTTTTGCTTAGAAACATCTGATAAACTTTCTGTACATCTACTTATTGATAAATCGACTAATCATTTCTAAATTTTTATAAATACCTGTTTGTAATTAATACTGGTAATTTCACTTTGTTTCTCTCACTGTTGCCAGTAGAGTCACATGGATCTTAATCTAGCATATAACATTGCATGTGGAACCAGAGACAGAATACTTCTAATCAGCTCGAAGTCATGTTTAACTTTTACCTCATGACCTATCAGTCAAACCAACCGGGTGTTCGCAAATCATTTATTCCTACCAGTATTACACTACTGAATAAGTTAGGGGAAAGAACTGCACCTTGGTATAATATTAAAATGTCACTGATGATGATGCACCTTACTATTGATAGCCCACTGGTGCTAATGATACTGCACTTTACCATTTATAATGTAGAGATATTTGGTGTTGTGTATTGTTGTTGTGCGGGGGGAGGGAGGGTTTAGTGGTTGTGGTGTTGTCTATGGTCTGTTGTCTGTCTGTCTATCTGATGAGTTATATGGTGCAAGAGGAATCTCCGAAAGGATCAATACATTTTTTATCTATCTAGATCGTCCGCCCTTTGGATGAAGCCAAAGTGGTCAGGATGCAGACTATTAAGACTGTGGAGACCCAGGTACCCTTTCTGAAAGAGAGTTTCTTCACCACCACTTTCAAAGGCAGGAGAAAGAGCAGCGTTACTAACCTCCTCCGTAAACAACAGCACTCTCTTCAAAATCAACAACACCAGCATCAACAATGCATTTTAGAGCATCAGCAGCAACATCAAGGGCAGCGCACTCCGGAGCATCAACGACTTGCTCGCTCCAACAGCAGCCCGTTATGCAAGACAGCCGAGCGTGCAGGAGCAGATGGGGATAGAAAGGAGGGGCAAAAAGAGAGGAAGGATCAGGGAATGAGTGGAGCTGTGCAGGGTAGGGGGAAAGAGCTACGAGTGAGTGGTAGCGAGCCCGTGGCTGTCAGTGCCAGTCTCCTCCTCCTTTCAGCAACAGCACCACTGGGGGAGGCAGCATCATTCTCACAGCTGCCTTTAACTGTGGTGGGCAGACAGCAAGGATTAGACAGCTCTAATAGGGCTCTGACCAACAGAAGACCAGCATCAGAAGCAACCCAGGAGGAAACTCAGCATGCCCAGCCTCGACCCCAGCAATATGGCCTGTTAGCTAAGGGGGTCCGCCTGCTCAGGAACATGGGCAACCAGGAAACAAAGCAGAAGAAAGGAGGAGGAAGTGGTGGAGCAGCAGGAGATGTCTCCTGTGATGATGATGTTGCTGACGAGAGGGAAGTGGACAAAAAATCTAAAAAGTCCCACAATAAGATAAGTAAAGGAGGAGGAGAACATAGTGGGAAGAAAAAATCAAAATCAGAGTCGAAGGGTTCTGTGTTTTCAGGCATGAAGATCAGGAAGAGTTTATCAAAGGCCAAAGGATTGTCTAAGGATGACTTGTTAGAAGCTGGGAGGTCAGCACAATTGGGCAAAGCAAGGCTCAAGCCTGATGCGGAGGCGAGCATGTCTGCTGATGAGATGGGAATGCTATCAGATGTCGAGGGGGATCTATTCCATTTAACCACAGATAGTCTCCCATCTGCGGTGGATGAGATTGGCCGAAAAACAAGCTTGGGGTCGGAAGCTGACCTCTACAGTTTTCACTCAGCAGCAGCTGAAACTGAAGACCTGCTCTCTGACATCCAGCAGGCTATAAGAGAACAATGTGTGGCCGGTGACAGGCTGGAAATGATGACCGGCTATTTATCTGAAGGGTCAACATCTGAGGGAAACAGAGAGAAAGTAATGTCTCAACAGCTTTTTAATCTGGATAATGAAGTCTTCTCTACGCCTGTTGGTAGTGAATGTGTAGCAAAGGAAGTAAGCGAAGAGTTTAGGAATTTAGAAAATGAAAGTGACATACCCATATCAAGAAATTCTTCTGGTCCAGGGTCCCTGAGTGAAAGTGGTCCAACATCTTCAGGCCCGGACACAGAGAGAAGCAGTGGCAGCCTTCTCCCAAAGAGTAACAGCACATATAGCTTCCCTGACACTACAGCCACCAGCACATCATATGAGAGTGCTGAGGAGCCCCAGGATGATCTCGAGAGCACCTTCCTGCACCCACAACAGACTCAAGGTAATGAGGCTGCACAGAGCAAAAACACACGTGTCCACTTGGATCCCGTAATTGCAGCGGCGGGACCTATGGGGTGTCAGAAGAGTGTGAGCAGCATGGACCTGTCTATGGAGAGGGAGATGGAAGAGGAAACTGGAAGAGGAGACTTCCTGTCTCTGAAAAGGAGGAAAACGAGTTTGTGTATTAGTCAGCTAACAGTCAGCACCCCTGTTTCTCAGCCTAAACGCACAACTTCCAGCACCTCTCCGTCAACTGTAAAACTCTATCCTCCAGTTCACCCGTCCTATGTTAAGACCACCACCAGGCAGCTCACATCTCCCATTGGCTCACCCATCACCAGCCCCAACGTGCCCAGGAAAACTGATTCAGTAGAATCTAACGGGGCCCAGGGGTTTAGGAGGCACAAACAGAGGTCTTGCTCAATTGCTGGGCCCCTCAGTGAGTCTGCAGACTGGTTCACTGAGCTGGATAGACTAAGAGGGAGGCAGACGGACGGTGCCAATTTTCCAGAGCAGAATACACCAGCGAAGAGTTGGACAGGCGGGACATACTGGACGCTGGGCTCCAGGAGAGCACATTATGGACGACAGACCTCCACCAACACAGTACCATACCTGGATGTCTTCTCTGGTGAGTCACATATAACACAGGTAACTGAACTCCTGGTACACATGAAGCTCAATCAGACAAACATAGATTAGACATTTGGGTGCAGACTACCTCTCTGATTAATCCCTGATTATGGAAAATAACATTGTAATCCATTGGCAACATAACCCCACATCTTGGCCAGCATTGCATCGATTCTGGGTGGCATTGTGATGCCAGTAGTGGTTAGACGTTGCTGTCATCTTTATCATCTTTCAGCGAGTGCTGCTCAGGAGTAAAACAAGAGTAAATTGTGCATTGGTTGCAGATGGCTTTCAGATGAAGATTGTTTACAGTATGTGGGGAAAATAGACATTTTTTGACAACAATGGAGAATGAATAGCCTACTTCAGGCTTTAGTTAATACAAGCAATACTTGCTAGTATCAGTACTTTGTTGGTTATGGTCTTTTTATTGGATCTGACCAGGAAAATACAGAATATCACCAGACAAGCATTTTATGTTGGATTTTATTTAATCCTCTTCTCAAACAGAAGCAACCTTTTTACTGACCAAGTAACGGGAAAACAAACCATTTAAATCATATAGAAACTTTATTATTTTTCTTGCTGGGAATCCACAATGGGCTGGATTCACTTCTATTTGATTGGCTCCAATTCTGGTCTGTATTTGAGATCAGGTTAGTAAGTGATGGTATTGTGAAATGATTATTGTAATTGCCTAGTGATTTAAATTCTACTTAATAATTGACTTTTAAATTATAGAGATTATAATGCAAATGATCACAGTGGGAATATAAAGTTATGGTTTTGAAAGTACAATAGCTCATGAAAACCAAAGTGAAACTTTTTTATAGAGTAGTGTCTTTTGAACAAAGGCCTTTTTCTACTAAAACAATGCCTCCCTGTCATCTTTTTTTTTGTTGTGGTGCATTTCAAGAGCTCAGCTGCTCTTCATTGTGCTCATAAATCAGAGGACCGAATGACAACATTGCCGCCCACCCAGGGCAATACCATCCACTGATTAGACTGGTTTAGACACACATACACACACACACACACACACACACACAGTGTGCACAATTGTGGATACTAAACCCAAGTGACAGTTTTTCTGCAAGACAAAAATGAGTCACGATATGAAATCCGTTCTCATTTCCTCAGGTGAATTTATTGTAGTGAAACAATGGTGCTCCATTAAGTCGAGCATAAGCATTTTGCTTTTTATCTGTGAATAAAAGCAGGACACCATATGTCCTATACTTTCCAATTCCAAAGACTCTGGTTATGTCAGTCACTCACTAATCCAGCACTGCACGTTTCCGGGTCACATTGGGCCCTTAGGATGGAGTGGGAAGACAAAGAGGAAAGAGGGAGAAAAACTGAATTAAAAACAACCTACAGCAAATTATATTAATACAAATTCTTGATTTCAAGTGTTTTAATCTGAAGTGATTTGACTCTGGATTTGAATGAAGTGTAAGGCTTGGTTAAGCCTTCATTAATGTTTGTCTAACACATCTCCAAAATTCCCAGAATCAATGTCGACAGGACCATGAGTCAGATTTTGTTAGTGCATTTGGTGCTGCCCACTGAATCACATGGATTAAAGAAATGTCAAGCTAGTCTAACACCATAACTGACCGCACAGTTGTCATGGTTGGACTCTGAAGTAAAGTGTTTTTCCTCTCAGCTCCACATCCTCTGTTGATGTCACATAGTCAATATTTTTTCCAACCCAAAAATGTATATTTTCTTCCTTTACTAGGATGGAGACCTGGTCAGGGATTTTAAGATTAGGACAAGTGTCTCACACTTCAAACTCATTTTTATCTTTCTTGCAATCTCTCCATGACTAAAAAAGGAAATTATTTGACTGATTACCAAGACAAAGATAATCTGTGTTTTGTTCAATGTATTATATTAAAATGTAAAATTAATGAACCCCTATAACCACACCACAGGGTTAAGTAATATTTTCTTTTTCTCTTTCTGATACCCAAAACCCACGTTTAAGTCAAAGTGTTAAGTGTAAGTTCATCCTCGACTGAAAATGAAATGTAACAAAAATAATAGTTTAAATACTATTTGATGCCATGTAATATGATGCACTGATCATTTGTATCTTGAATGTCATTTGGCATTTTTTTAATTATTTGCACTACACAATTAACACCATTTGCCTTGTCACCCACATGTAAATGGTGTGAGTAGAGGTTGCACATGTTGGTGTTTAATTATCACATCTGAAACTGAGAGATTTCTTTTTAACTCTTTGGTTAGAATAACATCCTTCTTCGGTATAGAAAATAGAGCTCTGTTTTTTTTAGGCCAGTTTCGTTCATTGCTTTTCTGTTCTCAGGTCGCACTCTGTTGGACTGGCTGTGTACTCATCGTGGAAATGGGTCTACAGGAGAGGAAGGGAAGGAACTGTGTCACCAAATGTTGGTCAGGGTCTTCTGCACCCCTTCTGCCCCAGCACAGCAGAGCACTATGATGACAGCACTGTCTCGGCAGTCTTTAATGTAAGACCTCTCTCTCTTCACTGTCTGCCATCACACATGTTATACAAAAATGATGAAATAAGCTGATTTGTATCAGCAACTCCAAGGGATATATTTTAGTGTTTGTAAAAAAACAAAAAGTAGCTTTTAGGCAATAGCTGTAGCACACACAGCTCCAACTTTGATAAAACATCTCACGTTGTGAAAAATCTTGTTAGTGTTTATCCCAAGGGCTGGAGGAAAAAGAGAGTGAGCATGTGCTCATCAGATGATTTAGTCAAAGAATGTAGCGCAAAGTGATTTGCAGTCACCATGTACTGTATGTGTAGTATGCAGAGTAATGCAAAGCTTATCCAATCTGTTTTTCTATATTTATTGCTTTATTACTGCAATTCATCCCAGAGACATTTTATTACCTGAAGAGAGGTGCATGTAGACAGGCTGACCATGTGGAAGTTAATTTCATAAATCTTTATTTTTTCATTCCTATAAAGTTTTGCTCACACCTAATTTCATGTGCATCACATCCCCCTGCACAGTTCACCACAGCTGCTGTCTGAGCCATTTCCATCAAGTTCCCCTTGTAGTTGGATCCACTGAACGCAATATGTTATTTAGAACTACACCATATTAAATATGTATGGATGTTGAATGCGGTGTTACTGTGTTGATGTGTATGCTTGCTTTGTGTCTTTAAAAGTGAAGACAATTAAATCAGTTGTCTTATTTACACACACTGAGAGTCTGAGACAAGTTCATTATCTCTTTTATCCTTGCCTTTTTTTATTTTAAGCTCGCAGTATGGCACTACGGATCGCAATGTCAGTTGGCCCACCACTTTGGTTCAGACTGAAATATCTCAGCAACTATTAGATGGTTTGCTATGAAATATTATATAGACATTTACGAACATGGGCGTGGGAAGCTTGAAAATGTGGATGGGACAATCTTAAAAGGAGTCTGGGGAACCTCCCCCAGAAATCCTTTAACAAACTAGATTTTTTTTGTAGTATACTGGTGCCTTTTTAACAGGCGGTTTGATACTTTTGTCTGGCTATGATAACATCGACATATTTTGTAATTTTACCCAGAGGATGTAGTTGGCTCCAGATAAAATATTTTAAGATATTAATAAAACTAAAAATACAGAAATTGATTTGATGACTAACTCAGAGCCATCTTTAATAATACAACTTATTGTTTTATTAAACTTGAGGATCTCTCAAATATTATGTCATTAGCCAATTATGTCCATGGCTTTCTTTAAACAGACATTATTACACACAAAACACTGCCGTCGGGCAGGTTCAGCTTAATAGAAAATATTATAGCTTTGGCCGGTTCAAAAAGTGACAAAGCAGTGTTCAGAGTACACTAATCATTTTAAAAGTAGGTTGCACTTTTGCACCTCTCGCACAGATGTATATGCATCCATTGCACATGCTCAAATGCACAAAGGTACAGTATGTATACTTAAACACAAACAGTCCTCAGAACATGCATGCTCTCAAGCGGTTTTGTTCTCATAAATAGAAATTTCCCAAATACAGTCACATGTTATTCTGCATGTGCAGTCTCTGACAACAAGCAGCACTTTCTTTTTATGTACAAGTCTGCCACAAGGACACTAATATATACAAAAGGACAGCCCCAGACACCCATGCATGTTCAGGCATTTCCTCGCATGGCTGGATTAACTGTGCATGCGTAGACCATCTGCTGACAATGTTATGTAACAACTCCACGTGCCTTGGGCTCAGGCTGCTCTTCCCAGCAAAAAGCTCACCATAGGACAGGCTTGCACTCGTTTTTTGTTTTTTTTTACTTAATTCAATCTGTGGCTTGGCCTGGAGTCCTGCATTATTTATCTTGATCAAAAATAACCTTTGCTGTTGCTTTATAGAGTACAGATCTCATTGTTATTGCTTTCTATTTTACAGCTTGTATCCCTTTCCAAATAAATCAGCCCAGAGTGTCTTTGCTTCTCTTTAACCTTATCACTTATAAACCCCTTTTAATATCTCTGTTGGATTATTTTTACTTTTACAGTTAAATTCCATCTTGAAACAAATCACTTAATGCATCACATCCATCTTCTCTTTCTCCATCTTCCTATCCTTTTATTTCCATCGCGATCTATTATCTCCACTTTGGTACCTAAATATGGTGTTGTATCCAATTTCATATACTGTACTTTGCTGGAGTGAACAAATATATAAATTGTTCTTTGCTTGCTCTGCATACCGCTTGAAATGAAATACTCAATCAGCTTAATTCTGTCTAAAAATGGGGTTTGCGGAGGATGAGCATCTAATAACTTTGTATAAATCAAGTGTCATCCCTTTTACCCTTGGCAAAGCATTGCTGAGTGGAGAAATACTAATGATTATCATGGGCTGACATCAATTGAGCACATTTTGTGTGTGTAGGTCAGGTTACCATAATCCAGCTAATGGGTTTTGTCCTGAGAGAAACACTGTCTCTCACAAAAGGAGGAGACAGCATGTACTCTGTCTCTGCATGGCATTAAGCTTGACATGCCAGTTTCCTGAGAAATAACTGGTAAAATGAATTTAGGAAAGTCAAGGAAACTTCTAAACATGTTTTGGAATACCTTTTACCACTGTACTGGGACAGCTAGCACACATATTCACCTTTGCACTGTAGAGCACGCTTATAACTGGGTCCACTAAATGAGCCTCACAGTCTTTGTGGGTGTCTGTTGTAGTGGCATTGTCTTTAGAATGGTGTGTTTGACAAGAGTCTTAGTGCTGTAAAATATGGGTGTCTACATTTTGTGTACCTTAAATTCAGTAAATGATGCTTTGAGACAGTTAGAGGTTGAGCATTAGCTTTGTTTTTTTAAGACTGGTTTCTACATTGGCTATGCAAAGGCCAGGATTCTACTACTGCATATTATTCTCAAATGTTTTCCACATTTGGAAGCATGCAGAAAGATCTACAACTTGACTTATATTCCAGGTGGATGTTGACTTTTAGTCATGGTGCATCCCACCATGTGTTCATGACATACAGCGGGTACTCTTCCTTGGTAGGAGCAAGTAGTTTTAAGCACAAACATCTGACCTTGGATCGGATCTCATTTACACTATATGAACTTTTTTGTTTCTTTCTAAACTGTGTGCAGGAGGAGCAGCTGTACACCTGGGCATCTGTAGGCCTGCCAGGGTCTCCTCACCTGTGGGAACTCCATGGGGGGCGAACCATAGGCAGGGAGCAAAGCTTGAGAACTCCTTTGCATCAATCATCAACCAAGACACCAGGGGCTCTACAGTCTCAGGTTGTTTACATCCTCTCTTCTTCAGGAATATTTTACAGTAGGATTGCCCCGGCCTACACTCTACCATAAATCAAAGCAAGCTATATTGCCAAGTCTTTATTTATTTGTTTTATTTTTTACAACCAACATCAGAGAGCATTTCCTGCAAATACTTCTAACCTATTAAACAAATCCAGTGTTGTAGATGAGCAAATATAGTTTTTGGTTTGCGTACAATTGTGACCTATTAATCTTGTACCTATTTTAATTGTTTAACTTTAAGTGAAAACAGTTAAACTTCACAAGTTTCTTGCTAAGTAGAGAATTATAATAAAAATCTTTACAAAATCAAATTTATGTGTTGAAAATACATCTGATGAATCTTGCTGACTGATACAGTATACTTATTGCATGCAGTGTCAGCATGAAGGTTTTCTTGTATCAGAAGGCTGGCATGTACTTGATTTAGCCTTTTAAGAATTTAGAAATATAAATGAAATGCACTACTGCATTGTTTTCAGCACATAGTGATGTAAAAGGCTCCACATACTGCATGGCACACCATTTAGATTCCTAAATGATCTTCCTATTCTTCCTCCTATAAGGACCAGTGTGTAGGATTTAGTGGCATCTTTGAGGTTGCAGATTAAAACCAACTGAATACCCCTCCGCTCACCCCTCCTTGTCTAAGCGTGTAGTAGAATCTGCAGTGTCCTTAGGGTAACATAAATTCGAGAAAGTCCCACTCTAGAGTCTGTTTGATTTGTCCATTCTGGGCTACTGTAGATGTACATAGCGGGGCAACATTGGCAACGGTGGCATCCGTGAAAGTTGACCCGCTAAAAAAGAGATGCACTGATGTACAATCCTAACCCTAACCCAATCGGACATTTGAAGACAGCAAAGGTTTTTATTTCATGCATATGATATGCATTGATTTGAAATCTGAAACAGCATGACCTGTGTGATCTGTCAAAGTAAACCTCAATATCACTCAAGTAGCTCTGGATAAGCTGCATCAGCTAACACTGTAAATTGTTCTTTGTCCACCAGAGGTCAGGCTTGTCTTGAAAGTCTTGTTAGATTATCACAGTGAACCTCGCTGTTTTCTAGAAGAGTTAATAAATTAGGAAGGCCATACTGACTGAACATTCTCCTTAAGATTCAAAGATCTGACCACAACTAGGGAATGTGTACTAGCAGACACAGGCCCTCCCCATGTGAGGCCCAGCAAGACTCACTGTCTCCGGGGTCAAATCTCTCGGTATCCCATCTTCCCTGCTCTAACCAGTCTGGAGCCGGAGGGTTGATGGAGTCTAGACATAATGGACTTTCCTGACCCTTCTTTAGCTCACAGGTCTGTCACTAAGCTCTCTCAGTTGTGGGTGTTTTACTGTTTATGAAGCGTAATTTACTGTGTCCAAGATTTAACAGTCGACTTTTCAACATTTAGAGTATAATACCGGCTTGACTACCTGCTTTTAAAGGTTACATGTAGCAAAAGCAGAGTCATGGTTTTATTTTCTTCAGTTTATATTTTCTGTTTTGATTTGTGAACCCTAAATGTAGCCGCATGCTTCAAAGTTCAAATCTTTTTTTTTTTTTTTTTTTTTTGATTGACAGACCGAATCCAGCAGTTTGAAGTCAGGTCAGTCATCCTCTGAGGATGAAAGCTGTCTCATCCCTCAGCTGGAGAGGACCATCGATGACCTGCGGATTAAGATTGCTGTGTTGCAGGGCCAGGCCTCCTTGGCAAAGGGCAGCTGGGATAATATGGGAGCTCTGGGCGCTGCCCACCACAAGGCCCCACAGATGAGAGGAGTAAAATCTGGAAAGATGAGCCAGGAGGTGTCTGTCCAGACCTCACCTGTGGAGGAGGGGTTTAAGTTTGACGTGCCTGTCAACAGAGGATCAGGCAGCGTGTCGTCTTCTGTTTCCTCCTCCATCCCCAAATCTACAGAGAGCTTTGTCTGCACGTGCAGACTGAGCGGCAGCCATCCAGCTCCTCTGCCCCCACCTCCACCTCCCCCTCCTGTCTCTGGAGGTATGCCCCTACCTCCACCACCACCACCACCACCTTTACCAGGGGGTATTGCTCCTCCTCCACCGCCACCTCCCCGCCCTTACCCGGGCTTGGACCTTGTCTGCCGCCGCCTCCCCCTCCTCCTCCCCCGCCTGGTTTTGGACCTCCACCCCCACCTCCTCCTGGAATGGGCCCCCCTCCTCCACCTCCACCCCCAGGCTTTGGACCAGCACCACCACCAGGCCCCTTGCCCTCCATAATGGTCCAGGAAGCTGCCCCTGCCAAGGCTGTGATCGAGCCCCCCCAAGCCAATGAAGCCACTCTACTGGACACGCATACAGCTGAATGCTAAAAAGTAAGAATATGCTATATGAAGTGAAGATAGATATGGATCATTTGCAATAAGGTATTCTCTGAACAGTAGAGATTTGAGAGGAAGCTTGTCCACTTAAGATAAAGATCGTCCACGTGCTCTGATGGCAGTAGAGATGCTAACCTTGTGGAAAATGAAAGTGATGCAGTCCAGGCATTGTGGTCAGCAGTGAATTGACTTAAATCAGGTTTTCTTTTCCTTAATAAAGGCTTGAAGAATTGTAGCTGAATAAACATTTACAAATGTAAAGTGTCTCGAGATAACTCTTGTTATGATTTGATACTATAAATAAATTGAATTGAAATACAGTACATGATTAACATGCAAGTGAGGAACTTGATGCTGAATTCTAAATGTAATTTGATGGCTGACAGATTTGGCAAGTGGATTTTTACTGAGATGACAAAAGGAGTACTCCTAAAACAGCAGAAGACAAGCTCTAGAAATGTCAGAAATGCCTTTTGTGGTGAAATAACATGAATTACACTTTAAAAGTGGACATCGCAGATTAAAGCTAGTCTACTTGCACTGTAAATTACTCTTTCCTCCTTCTTTCCGCCTATCTTTAGGCCCAATGACTTACTGGTGTGGGAGACAATCAAGGAACCGAATGTGGACTTTGAAGAGTTTGTGGAACTATTCTCCAAAAGTGCTGTTAAGGAGAAAAAAAAGCCCATTTCAGACACAATCAGCAAGTCCAAGACCAAGCAGGTAGTGTGTGCATGCGTGTGTGTGTCCTTCTCTTCAGGGTTGTTCCCATTTTACTCTCACTCCTCTGATGCCTGTTTCCTTTTTCCTCACTGTCGCTTTCTGAGTTGCTTTGAGTGACAGGAGGAACTGCTACAGCCAGACAGTTATGTGGTGTGAGCCCTGGCTACCCCCATGACCATCCAGTGGCACTGAGCCAAAGTCTCGCGTGCAGTGAGGAAACCTCACAACCGTGATGACTGGGGGAAGGGGGGAGAAGCCTGGGAGCTGTATTTTATGGTGTGGTTCCTCCCATTGTGCATTCTGTATGACTTAGTTTTATGGTTATACTATTTGCCTCCCCAATGTCCTTTATGCCACTCCATAAATCTGAAAATAATTTTTTTTATCCACGATTTAAAGCTGCTCTTGTCAAGATTTTTATGTTAATGTACTATTTGCCCAAATTATGTGTCTAAATCAAAATTAATGTTGCACCGGGGACGAACGTTTAACCCCTCTAATTGATACCCAGTAGAATCATGTGACAGTTGTTGCTGAGATGAAAGGGTCTTTGGCATGGACATTGGCGGGAAATCTTAGTGTACGGGAAGTGATGAATTGAAAATCAATACTAAAATATAAAACAATTGAGTGAAAGTCTGACTTACAAACAAGATGATGAAGAACGATGATGATGTTCTCACTGAGTAGTTCCTGAAGCCGCATTAAATCATTTCTTGAAATAGTTTCTAAATTTCTTAAACTTTAGTTTCCCTTGTTACATGGTCAATTCCAGGTGTGGACAACTTTAGGGCCTTTCTTCACATTTTTTAATTAAATTATAACTGTCAAATAAATGTAGTGGAGTAAAAAGTACAATATTTGCTGAGAAATGTATTAGAGTAGAAGAAAAAAGTATCAGAAAAAAAATTATACTTAAGTAAAGTATTTGAAAAAGTATAGTACTTTTAACTACTAAGTTTAATGATATCAAATAAATATTGTATATATCTATGACCTGATGATCTCCAGCCTCAATGCTCAGGAGAATTATGTGATCTTCACGCTGTAAAGAAAGTAACATGACAACTACAAAAGCCCCTATGTATAGGCAAAAAACTCACCTTGCAGCTTTGTTCCAATGGAGAACAAAAGTCAACAGCAATGGGAAATGGTAGATAAGCTGAGTGAGTTTGCCTTTCATAAGAAAATTGTGCTTTTGTACAGAAATTGCTTTTAAAACACCTTTTGGAAATAGCCATCATCAAGCTTGTTGACATTCCAGGATATGTCAGATGATATTTCTGTCAGAGACTTACAGAGGGAATTCCTTCTTTAAAGAGCACCACACCTGTGTGTCAAGATATAGGAGATGACACAGGGCAGGGAGACTGAACAACTTAAATGAGTGTCCCTTTCTCTATTAAGACACTTTTATTGATGCAATGTTCTGATTGATGGAGCTCTGAATAAAATGGCTACCACATCATAAAGCAGCTCCTGTTGTGGTTGTATTGCTAAATTGCAAGAGACAAGAGACAAATTGATTTGCAGGTGGGGGTTGAATTCACTGCATGATACTGCTGTGTATGTTCTCCAACAAAAAAATGGGGCAGAAGATGTTGAGGTCAATAATATAAAAAAAGTGGCTGGGTTAGATCAGTTGGTAGAGTGGGCGCACATACTGTATGTAGAGGTTTACTCCACAAAGCAGTGGCCGTGGACGGGGCCATGTACCGTCAAATCTTGGGTGAGAGCCTACTTCCCTAAGCCAGGGTATTATAAAATGGGTTGTGGATGGGTATTCCATCATGTCAATTACCCAAAACACAGGGCCAAGGCAACAAAGGAGTGGCTCAAGAAGAAGCACATTAAGGTCCTGGAGTGGCCGAGCCAGTCATCCGGACCTTAATCCCATAGAAAATCTGTGGAGGGAGCTGAAGGTTTGAGTTCCAAACGTCAGCCTCGAAACCTTTGCAGATCTTCAATGACTTGGAGAAGATCTGCAAAGAGGAGTGGGACAAAATCTCTCCTGAGATGTTTGCAAACCTGGTGGCTAACTACAAGAAACGTCTGACCTCTGTGATTGCCAACAAGGGTTTTTGCCACCAAGTACTAAGTCATGTTTTGCAGAGGGGTCAAATACATCTTTCCCTCATTAAAATGCAAATCAATTTATAATGTTTTTGACGATGATGATGCGTTTTTCTGTTGTTTTTTTTGTTACTCTGTCTCCCACTATTCAAATAAATCTACCATTAAAATTATAAACTGATCATTTCTTTGTCAGTGGGCAAAGGTACAAAATCAGCAGGGGATCAAATGCTTTTTCCCTCACTGTATACACTGCTGTCCTTTTCATACAGAGGTGTAGTGTAGCCATAAAATTAGATGGTGGATTATGTGATGTGCATCAGTTTTGAGATTTAGGATTGTGGGCTTTTGTGTCATGGCACTCTGTGTCAATCCAGCCGTATTTTTGACTAGTTTCTTGACAAAGTTTTCCATACCGGATGAATAAAGATTTCTTATAAGAAGGTTAATGAAGGCTATGAGTGACTAGAGTAACTAATAGCTGTTGTAACTTAATTTTTCTTTATTTACTAATCTTGTGAGTACTTTCTAGTTAATTTATTAATTGTTTGGTTTAAAACATGTTAGAAAATAGTGATAAAGGATTTTTTTTTGACGAACAAGCCCAAAGATATTCAATTTGCAATAACAAAAGGAGAACAGCTGCAAATCTTCACAATTAAGAAGCTGAAACTCTGGGATGGTTGGCATTTTTGCTTGTGCTTTTAATTATCTCCTCAAAAAAGCTATTGATGAAAATGTTCCTCATGAAAATAATTTCAATAACTATAGTAGTTCATGGATCCAGCTGTGTTTCATTATAAAAACTACAGAGATGTTGTAAGGGCATTTTCAGTTTAGATTTGTGTAAAGTGAGTCTCTGTGATATTAGGCAGCTCTGTAATAAACGGCTAAACTTTTATTTAAAATTAATCTGTTGGGAGAGTCGGGTCAGCTGATAAAACGTGACTAATGACTTATTTTTTCACTACCATAAAACATTGACCCTACACTAGCTACATCACAGTCTCACTGTGGGAGTCATTCAGCATCATATCTCGAACAGGCTGTCCCCTAAAGCTGTGGTTAAACCAGGGAAGACTGAGACAGTTGGTGCCTGGTGATATAACATCCTGTGTGTTAGAGAGGTCTGTGGTCCGTGTGATCTGGTTTAGATGGAAGCGTTCTGTCTGGATCACAGTAGGCTACGGGTTTCCTGTCCCTTCACTACCCAGAGCACACTTCTGCTTACTCAGGCAAACTGTGGTTCAGGTTTTCATGCATAATAACACTGGCTTGATATTCAACTCCTGGCTGTTTGACAAGTGGAAATTATTATTATTCGTCTAACATTTATTAATATTGCACCTTTTGGAGCAGTTGTGATTTTTGGATACAATAGTTCTGACTAGTTATTGAGGTCAGGTCCACTTTAAAAAAAATCCATAATAAAATGTAAACAAAAACATAAACCTTCTTCTGTATATTTAATCAGTCGCAGGACTTCATATAATTCATTTAGCAAATATGCCTCTTGTTGTTTGCACGACTGAGAGATGATGGATGTGGAGAACTGGAGGAAAAGGAATGAATAGTTAACCATCATAATTAAGCTCAAAAGCATTTTGATGTCCCTAATATTTGCGGGAAAGTTTTCCTCCCACAGAAGGAAACAAAGGGCAGCAATGTTCCTGACTTTTTTTTCCAGTCAGTGTGTGTGTGATGGTATATATAAAGTATTAAAATCCCTGTTCTCTTTGGCCTTTGTCTTCAAGGTGGTGAAGCTCTTGAGCAACAAGCGTTCACAGGCTGTGGGTATTCTGATGTCCAGCATTCATCTTGATATGAAGGACATCCAGAATGGTAAGTGTTATCATAAGGTCAACTATCTGAACTTATCTTTATATAATTATTTGAGAATAACTCTGACAAAGGTTACAGTAAAACACAATTGTGGAAACCGTATGACATGTCTGCACACAGTTTAAAATATAGTTGTATTGGACTACTACAATATGCACGTGGTATTAATAAACAGCACTGTAATAGTCGTTGTGGGGAAAATGGCAGAGATTCTTAAGAATAGATAGACAAATAGATTTGTCAGTGAGTAATTTCTTATTTTCCCAAACATATACAGTATGATAGTGTTTTTTGTGACCAAATGTTTTTATTTAAAGATTACAAACAATTACAAACAATATGCTGACACATGAGAATGTGTCCCAGGACCAAAGAATAATAAAAGATGCACACAGAGGAAAGACGGGAAGGAGAGAAACACAACAAAAACACAACAGCAAGAGCGTCATCCGCAGCTCACCAACATCACACACACAGAAACAAGATAAAGGACCGAACACATGTGCAAATAGAGGCAAGAAGGCCACAGCACTAGAATACAGCATGGACTTCATTGAGTCAACAATGCTGTACCAAGTGTTCAGAGTTTTTTTCTGGTGCTCCATTTACGTGAGTTGTAGAGAGTTCCAAATATACAACATCCAAAGAAAGGGTCCATGTATGAAGAGACACGTAATGAAGCGGTTTGATTTCCGCATCGGATGGATGTGTAACGAACTCTATCAGGGGACACAGTATGCCTTGAGTGCTGATCTTAATTGAAGGTAAAAGAAAAATGAGAAACGTGGTAGACAAGCAGTCTCGCTAAAGATGTCTTTTAGGCCTCCCAACAATCAAGAGTGCTGCATTGGGAAAATGTGTGCTAGTTACATGATGATATATGGTAATACGTATGTTTCAGCCAATCTCCAAGTTTTTATGAGATGAGAGATAATGGGCGTGGCTGGCACTGTTTATTAGAGATATTGGTAAAGAGAAAGTCATGGAGTGAACAAGGCTCTGTCATAACACTTTCTTAGGTTTCTACGGCTCTCCTCGCAGGAGGACGGAGGGTAGCCTGGTTCATATAGTCCTTAGAATCCCTGGCGGAGGTGAATGCTCTATACTGTGCGCCTTCCCTGATCTTCAGTGTTACCGGATAAAGCAAGAAAAAATCCAGATCCTTGACTTGTGCTGAGTCCATGGTTTGATAGAAGGCTTGCCACTGCTTGACCGTGAAGTTGCTGTAATCTGGGGAAAAGGAAATTTTCCAATGACGAGCGGCGATTTCTGCGCAGCTTGTAGGATAGTCTGCCTGGTTGTGTAGCGAAACACGTTGAAATCAACTTGCGATTAGTAGTGCTGTTCTTCTTTGGGCTCTCATAATCTTGATCTGGACATCTGTTAAATTCAGGAACCACTTAGGCAGGGTTCCAACATGAGAGATACTGGACAGCATCAGCACCTTATTGCCCCTCTTACAGCCTGACAATGCAGATGTTGCATCTCCGGTTTCTGTCCTCCATGTCTGCTAGCTTCACATCCATCTCCTGAAAAGCATGGCCAATGCTGTCAGGAATACGTGTGTTACTTGTGTTGCTTTCCACGGTAGATTTTGTTTTGATAGAACCAAGGGTTGCAATCAGAGATGCTAGCTAGTCATGGATAGCAGTTAGCTTATTGTCGTTGTAGATTCCCTCCTGTTGAATCTGAGAAAAACGTGGTTCGAGGTAGCTTTTCTGTGTCTCCAGTAATCCCTCTGCAATGGCATCTGTATCGCAGAATTAGGTTTTGTTCTTGTTTGTCATTCTACTTTCTCCTTACAAACTGATAAAATATAGTAATACATTTGGAACCTTATAAAACAACTATTTGACAAAGTTGGTCCAAGAACTATTTCTATCACCATCTCTGTCCAGCCGATCATGTGACTCCCCACAGTATAATAGTGTTGACATTGATTTTAACTGTATTTCATACAACAAAAAGGCACGACTCTGTTGTATTTCTTCTTTGTAGCATAAGAGTGTTATATTGAATTCACTACATTCATCAATGTAATAACTTTGATGATCCTTCATTTTAAAGGTCTCACATTATGCTCATTTTCAGGTTATTACTTGTAATTGGGGTTTCTACTTGAACATGTTTACATGCTTTAATGTTAAAAAAACACATTATTTTTCAGGTACTGCCTGTCTGAATATACCTGTGTTCACTCTCCGTTTTAGCCCCCTCCCAAAAAAGCCCAGTCTGCTCTAATTGGTCAGCATTTCCGGTTCTTCCATATCTGGACCTTCAGAGTCTCTGCATCATCATTGCAACCAGGGAATGATTGTACCGGCACTGTAGCAATACGTTTTTGCCTATAGACTGCCTACTATAGTATAGTGTTAGTATGTGTAGTGTGTAGTATGTGTTTTGGTGAACGGCTATCTTCAGAGAGAAGGGTGGTCTCTTCCTCCTTTTTGTAAACAATACACAGCCATACCCAAGTGTGTATTGGAGGTACTAACTTACAATAAACAGTGGAACACTGTAAAACCACATCCTTAAACCCTTTTTGTATTCAAAATTAAAGTATTGAGATATAGTTTGTGAGTGCTGCTATCCCAGTTAATAAAATACATATTGTTCTCAGTCTACTGGGAAGTGAGTAAGACTAAGTATTGGGTGAGGTCATTGCCAAAGTCTAAACCTCCCACCAGTAGTTAGCTTTATAACAAGTCATAATGTCAAAAGAATCTGAAATGTTTTTCTCTTGTTACTCCTGCCCCGGTCTGTTTTTATTTGCTCTCATTTTGCATAATCTCTCCACATCTAACATCCACGTCATTGTTCTCTGCGGCTCTGTCTTTCTCTGATGAGTTGTCACCATCTTGTCTAAGCGGCTTTGTTAAAGTGAAGTCATTCAGGAGAAGTTGATGGGAACAGACTGTTTTCCTGTTTTAGTTACTCTCTGATTGCTCTCCAGTCGTCGCTCATCCATGTGTCTAAACACTCTTCCTCATCTCCTCATCCTTCAATAAAGCCTTTATTACAGATTTAAATCTTTATCTCAATGTCAGCTGGGTAGGTTACGTTAAAATAAATGTGCATCACAGAAACCATGGTAGGTACGTATTATACAGTTGTAGCAATAGACAGTTACTCTGTGGAGCTTTTGTCTGCAGTATCTTAAAGTATCTCCTGGATTTTTACTCTGCTGTGTTTCTGGCCTTAATGTCAGTCTTGGTGCATCTGTCTCAGGTCCGAGTAAAAGGACAAGGAAGGGGGGGGGCGGCGCGTGCACGGCGCACTCATCAGCACTGTCATTCATCTCATATGTTAGGACAGTTTTGTCATAGTGAATAATTAGTGCTGATTGGAAACATCAGTATATCATATACAGTAAGATCAGAGGGAAGATATCTGTGTTTTGGTGGTGAAGTATTCAATATTGTGTGCTTGTTATTCCACAAAACACTGGCATGTCCGTGCACAAATTACATGATTTTATTTATTTTGTAATGCATTATAATTGAATGATTATTTGGTGTAAATAATTATAGCCTTAAAATACTAATTAGTTCACCAAAAGAACAAAACCTGAACCTTATGTATTAGCAATGCTATTGTTTACCCATTCCTGAAATGATCTCATGTTCCCTCGTGCCGTTAGAGGTTTAAGATGATTAAAATATGTAATTTGTTTACAAAAGAGACAGATTTATTCGTCAAAATTTTGTAATTGTCCCTTTCAGTGTAGTGAATCATTGCTTTATTTCCTCTTCATTCCATGATGAAGACAATGACTAGCAAAGCCATCCTCACTTGGATAAGTCTGACGTGAAGAAAAAACACTTCTGAATCATTGATTTAGGTTGTGTTTGTTTTATGACAACCCAATTGCTCAGTGAGAAGTCAACACATCTTTCTTTTCCTCACAGCTGTTGTTTGTTGTCAGACTTGGACGACACTCTGTGTTTCATAGGACACTTCAGTGGGGTGTCTACTTCCTGTGAGGCTTTTGGAGCTCCAGTCACTAGATTCACATGAGTCACTTGAGTCACATTAGATGGTGGTTGTTGGCGCCATGCTGGGGTTGAATGTGGTAATCGGGGTAGACCCAGGCAGATGGGTCTGGCTTTTGGTCATAAGAGGTCTGTGTCAGAGTGATGATACAGCTTTCTCCTATGTCCTTCTAAAAAGCTGTCTCCAATCAAACCAGCCAGCCAGACTCTGATTCAGATAGTAATGAAAACCAAATGGTAACAAGAGAAGAGTGCGAGAAACAGAAATTGAGAGAGTCAGAGAGAAGGAAGTTATTTCTGTGGTGGCCTTAGAAAAGGAGAGAGTGTGAAGAGGTTAGAGAGTTACAGCCAAGAACTTGGAAAGAAGTTGGATTTGCCCTTGTGGCACAAGAGTGAGGAGGTTAAAAAGGCAACAGGATTATATAAAGAGAGATAAAGCAATATCAAAGCTAAAAACACCAGACTGAACTGACTGGAACAGTCATTCCAGGCATTTTTCCAAATGCATGCCCTTTCTATTATTTTGTTTTTGACATGTTCTTTTTTTGTTCTTGTTAAGTTAAAACTTAAGAAATAAGAAATCCACTGACCAATCATAAGATGTGATGCAAAGTGAACATTTTTGTCCAGAGTCAATTACTCCGAGTTGCTTTATCCCTTCTGACACTAGCTTTTCCCCTTGTACCTCCAAAGCAAATCAGCAGATCAAAACAATGTGACACAAGACAGCACGGTGAAATACATATATAGGTGTCGAGTGCTTTGCTGACTGATTGTGCGTATAGCAACACCTCAGCCTCAACACCGCAGACCCCCAGGCTCTGTTTGTCTTTAAACATTTACTTTCAAAGGATTAATGCTCATGGGCGCCAGGTCCTCACGCCGAGACAAAAAGGCAACACCAGGAATTCAAACACAGGAGTTCAAACACAGATCTTTGTACCTTTGACAGATTTCTAAGACCTTTGTATTAATGTTTTAGTTTGTGGCCCCTTCCATGCTATCATGATGAAAGCTGATAACTCACAGCATGCGGCACATGACGCTTTATGTGGGATTGCAGGGAGAATTTTGCCCTTGTATCATGCCACTTTCAGTTCCAGCAAAGCAACAAAACAAAGACATTATTAGGTGTTCTGCCAATGTTGGTAATCATTGTTTCCGTCAACGTTAAATGTTCTAATCTTGAGATTATAAAAGTGGAGCCCTGTTTAATGTTGCTTTGATTTCTGACTTGTTAATGGTGTTCCTTGAAGGTAGCGGAAAATTGTCATGACATGCTTTAGTGTTAGCATTAACCATGTCTTCCTCTGCTTTAATCCACAGCCGTCCTAAATATGGACAACACGGTCGTTGATCTGGAGACTCTGCAAGCCCTTTATGAAAATGTGAGTGTACCAAAAGGCTGTGGAGCTTTGCTATGTCTTTATGGTTACAGCAGTCATAATTTTATTTATTTTTTCCTTTTGCAAGGTTAATGTTTAAAGGAAGGTTGATCAAGGCTCATGTGGACAGTGGTTTCAGAAAAGTCAATAGACCAGTTAAAAGACAATATCCCAAACTGACAAACATTTCTGCATTTCCTTTCCAATACAGAATGATATGAATACAGTGTTGAGCAACAAACCCAGTAAAATTATACAAAGTAACACCACTGAGAGCTCAGGCAGATCTTGAGTGCAGCATTCGGTGTGGGAAAACCTTAGTCTTTTTTTCTTCCTCTGTGGTTCGCAGTAGAAGTATTATTTTTGCAACAGTAACATTTTGCTTGTGACAAATAGAATGATTTATGGTTACACATGTCATTCCGTAAATGAATAACAGGCAATCATTTTATTATAGAATGAAACCTAAGAAGGCTCAACAATTCGTAATATCAACAAAATGGCAAAAAAATAATAATTCATCAGCTGTTAGTGTTTTATTTGGCACTTCCCTGAGAATTAGCCACAACCAACTGCTATCCATCAAAAAATACCTTTCAAGGATTATCAAAAAGCTGAACTTTTGTATACAGTGTAGGTGGGGGGAAAAAATCCACTTTTTAATTAAATTGGAATGTTCATATATTCAGTATGTTAATATAAAGCAATGTGTTTTAGGTCATATGGAGATGTCACTTCAATGTGAACATATTACTTTATGTGGAGTTCTTATTTCATGTTCCATTTAAAAGGGGGAACTAAAGGAAGCGTGTAAAACAAACAGGCGAGCCACAATCCGTACTGTTACGTGTACTATTCAAATCCTGTGTAGGTCTGTCCGGTGGCCTGGAAGGGAACCAACACTTTTGTATAGCAAACATGTTTTCTTCACACTGGATTTGATTGACTTCCTTTTTGTAATGCCTCTGTGCAGGAAAATGATAGTTGTGAATACTCCAGCGTTTAATTCACACAGCTCCCTTTTGAAAGTGCTGGTGTGGTTTTAAAAAAAAAAAAAAAAAAAAGAGAGAGAACTGAACTTTGCCAAGTGAAATGACTACATTGTATTGTATAATATTAGCATAAAGAGAATTACAGCGTTATCATCACTTCTTTCCAAAATGTCTACATTTTGGCCATGAAGGGCTCCTTGTACACAGTGAATACATATTCATCAAGCCTCCCCCGTCCATTGAAAATGTTCGAAGTCAGGTTAGTAAATAATGGAACATGAAAACAGACATGTTTTCCACATTTCAGCTGTAATACAGTTTTTAGATGCTGTGAAATTCTTGTGAATTGCTTTTTGGCACAACTACACAGAAAAGGCCTGGACCTTTGGCTGCCAGAGGCATATTAATAATGTTGATCATGGGAATGAGTCTGAGGCTTGAGACAAGCTGTAGTTATGAACCAATGTGTCATAACTGAGGCTCAAAAGTCTTCTAACCTCTACAATCACCCCAAGACTTCAAGCCCTCTCCTTCTCCCCCTTATGGCCTAAGGCTATGTTATTGAGTTGAGGAGCCAAATTGTTTCTCTTTTGTATTGCGAGACTCCATCCTGTCTGTGGGTCTCCAGCCCCCTAAACCACAGTTGGCAGCACAGTCAGCCTGTCTTGAGGAATGCAAGGGGCTTCTAATGGTTACACCCTCACTCACTGTGCAAGGAGCAAGATCACACACTGCCCTCACTCTTTTTCTCTCCCACACATAAACATGCTCGCAAACAAACATCTTGACCCACAGAATTGTGCATTTACTGTACTGTATGCACACAGAGACAGAAACCCACACAGGCAGGGACAGAGTTGACAGTCTATGAGCTGTGTATTATAGTCACTCCTGTTCTTTGAACAATAAGTCACTGCCTTTAAAGGGGTCACAGTGATAGTGGGACACCACTCCCTCCCCTCTAATATCACAAGCCATAATCTGGGTCCAGACTGGCTGTCTGAAGTTTAGACTCCTTTCAGCTGACAGTTGCTAAATGTCATGGAGGTCAGTTAGAGCCATAGTCCCTCCTACAAACTCTTACACTACAAATAAGGCCTTGTGATGTTTAAATATACTTTGCATGTTTATAACATGATGCAATTTGTCAATTGGGCACTATTCTTTGGCAGCTCAATGTACAAATAATCTCACAAATGTTGTTCCAATAAAAATTGAGTGGCATAAATAGTGATTAGGCCCTGGCTGGCTCTGTTTAGCCCTGCACTAGAAACCTTGCTAATGAATACCACTTGGCTACTGGTAGAATTCTGGCATCACAAATATCATCCTACTTTCCTTTGCATTTGATATTCCACATGGGACTGTATTTCTCATGCTAACAACCACTGCAACATGCCCTAGCAATTCAAAGATCACACGCTAATGCCTACTTGTCCCCAATTACACCAAACACTGCTGGGCTCCTCTGCTGCCCTTTGAAACAGATCTGCTTTGTATTAAATATATTTACACTTGAAAACATCTCAAGAGAAGGCAAAGGAGAGCTTGCCCTCGTCGACAGAAGGCAGCGGTGTGTAGAATACTAATCGGGCCCTCAGTGCGTTTGATGCTAGTGTTTGATGTTTTCCAAGGATCCATGCCGAGGCCAACCTCTAGAGAGAAAGAGAGATGGAAAGAAACCGAGGTAGAGTGCAGACTGCTGCGACAAGACTTTGAGGGTTGATGGGCTCTGGAGGGACTGAGAGTTTGCATTCCCTTCCTGGGGATGGTTTTATTGTTTTGCCCATATTCATCAGACACATTAACATCTATTGTCTTTGCCTCTTGTGAAACGAAGTGGCATTTCTGGCCTGTTTTTTTCATACCACCTTGTATAAAACTGTGGTCCAGAGCCTGACAGCAGGATAATAGTCAGGAATTTAGTGTGGCTCAAGGCAGCTCTCTTAGCATTTCTGAAACTTAAACTGTATAGACTGGCATTTGGTTGAGTTTAAGTACAAAAAAGTTTTTTTCCACTGGAGCTAAGGTTTGTCTACATAAAGAAATGGAAAACTAAACTGACAAAACAAACTGATTTCAAGTTTAGCTGCTCAGGGTCTTATGATCACGTTGCATGATCTTCATCAGCAGATGGAGTTTGCCAGTTGTCATGGAAAGCATAATTCTAGTATCATACGTTAGTTAGGCATTAAGAGCTAAATTTAAAGAGTTTCTTATGTTTCCCTTATCAAACAATGTGCATACTGTATTTTGGCTTGCTAGTCTTAACATTTAGTTACTTAGATTTGAGTAAGAAAACAAATATTTTTTCACTGTGAAACTTTGTTATTCATGACATCAGGGCTCAACGCTAACTTTTTAAAGGGTTGCTGGGTTGGCAACCAGGCATCAGCTTTTGGTTGCCGAAATTGAAAATACGGTTGCCATGTTTTAAACTCCCTATATTTGGAGCAATTCATTTGTTATGCAACTATACCACACATTTTAATAATGTTGCAATGTAATTTCCCATCCCTCTCTTAAACTATGTGGCAACAGATCACAAAACTCACAGATTGGAGTTACGGATCGGATCAATTTTCAGATCAGCACAAAAAAGGGGGCCAGTTAAATGATTATGAAAAATGTAATAACTTTTAAACAATTATTACTTCTAATAATAATTCCTTCTTTCACCAGTAAATTGCTGGTAAAAGACAAAAACGGATGAGAAAAGGGTATTTTCGCCCATCCCTCCTCCTCATCCCCTCCCCTCTCCCTCCCTTCCGTGCTTCCGTGCACTAACTGACATTTAGGTGGCACCGTAATGAAGCACCGAAATCTGTGTTGCTATTCCATACGGTAGATACCGTATTTACACCGGTGCCATATTAGCACCGGATTTTAACATGTGCCATATTAACTTATTTTGCATTTTCATTTCACAGAGAGCACAAAATGATGAGATGGATGGCATTAAAAAACATTTTAAATCCTCCAAAGACAAGGAGGATGCCAAGCCACTGGACAAGCCTGAACAGTAAGCGCCAAACCTACCTTCTGAACCAAAGTCATAACATGACAGCGGTATCAATGAATAGATGGTGACTGATCTTTACCTTTATCAGGTTTCTATTCCAGTTATCCCAAATCCCCAACTTCTCTGAACGAGTGTTCTGCATCCTGTTTCAGTCAACTTTCCATGAATGTATCACCTCAATCCTCCGCAAAATAGAAATCCTTCAGAGAGTATGCAAGGTGAGCCACTAACTCTTTTCTCGTTTAATTTTCTTTTATGTCACTCAATTTAAACTTTATGTCGTGTGTGTGTGTGTGTGTGTGTGTGTGTGTGTGTGTGTGTGTGTGTGTGTGTGTGTGTGTGTGTGTGTGTGTGTGTGTGTGTGTCTCAGACCCTTCAGAATAGTAAGTGTGTATTCCAGGTGCTTGGCCTGGTGCTGGCTTTTGGCAACTTCATGAACGGAGGTAATCGGTCTCGAGGGCAGGCCGACGGCTTCACCTTGGACATTCTGCCAAAACTGAAGGACGTTAAGAGCAGTGTGAGTCTGTGTGTTTCAGGGGTAAAAGCAAACATCACTCACTCTTCAAGCACAGACATTCTATTCAGTGTTATTCGCAAGCAAACAGGATACTTTAGTGTATGTGTGTGTAAAATATGTAAAGGATAACTCATGAGCTCCCACAGAAACAGCTTTATTCTGTAATTCACATTGTACTAAAAAATAAGTGATGTGGGGGAAAAAAAAAGTGGCTATCTCAGTTTTACAGTTGTCCTGTCTATGGTCGAGCCCAGAGCTGAGACTCCAGGAGTTGAAAAAGGACCTTCATTGCTGCCAACTACAAGGACCATAACTGTGCAGATTTAGAGGAGAGGCCTTTCTGTTTACTGTTCTTATTCAATATCACAACGGGCTCAGCATGCCCTTGGCAATGCCATATAAGGACACAGTGGCTTGTGTTTTTGTGATGGTGGACCGGGTAAGGTATCCATAAAGAACATCAAACTTTCCACTAACTTGGAGTTAGGACAGTCCAGCATAGTCATGTTTTGTTGTATTGCTTTTCCAATGCCATGATCTATCCCTGACTTCTATGACCGCTCTCTATTGTTTGCCCTGCACAAATTGAAACGTCCTGCTCCAAAATGATTAAATTAATAAATAAAGGGGTTTATTTATTTGGATCTTTTTCTTTCTTTCAGGATAACTCCCGGAGTCTTTTGTCCTACATTGTTGCTTACTATTTAAGGCACTTTGATGAGGTATGTTTTGCTTCCTGTTTATTTGAATCACTTTTCTGTTTTAGTCTGATTTGCTTAGAAATCCTTCCAGAGCTCTCATTTCATCTCCTCTCTTGCCAGAGGATACCATGGCTTATCCTTTATCAAATTATTTATTTTCTCTTTACGGCAGAAACAAATATCTCTCCTTCCTTGGCTCGCTCTTATAATTCTCTTTTTGTCTTTCACTCTTCATCTCCCGCTCTCGCTCTGCTTTGGTCTGGGTTCATTCAAACCTGCAGTCTGTTCATTGGCACAGCATCCAAAGGAGCACTAGTGTAAATAATTAGCTTCTCCAGATGAGATGAACTCAGAGTGCTGCTTGCCAAAATCAACCTGCATGACATGGCTCTAGCACTCATAATAGCCTTGTAGTAACTGATTTCTGCACCAAGCTTGATTGTTATTATCTGCTGTAGTTTCAGCCATATCTTCTGTGGGATGTTTGGACTGTTGATAAGAACATGTAGGGCTCTGAAAACATGTATTTCAATATTGCCTGGTGTGTACTATACTAGGGAGGCCCTCTTCCATTTGAGGACAATTGACTTTGACACCAGTGTGTTTTGTTTTTTTTGCACGATTGTGCTTTACCAGGATGCTGGCAGAGAGACGTGTGTCTACTCACTGCCTGAGCCCCAGGACCTTTTCCAAGCTTCCCAGATGAAGTTTGAGGACTTCCAAAGAGATATGCGCAAGCTGAAGATAGACCTCAATGGTATTGTTGACAAACTACATTACACAATTTCTCCTCTGTTTGTAATTCCAAAACTTTCCATGCCATATCCAGCAAATGGAAGATTTGGCAGGTGTCATATCATATTCCAAGATACCCTCACAAGGACATTTTCAGTATGTAGCAATAGATTATGTATTATTCCATACACAAACCACCTAGCACAATGGAAAATCATTTTCCAAATCTGACCAGCTATGGTCATGTGTGGATTGTAGAGGCGGGTTAACGGAGAGATAGCATCTGTTTGTTGTACAGACGAGTTAACCAGAAGCAGATGTGACTTGTCAGATGTAGGCTCCTGTTGGACCTGGTGTTCCTTTACTGTCCTTATGAAACAGAGATCAAAATATAGAGGGGGCAAGGTCAGGGAGCTTTCACTAGATGTGTACACTATCAAAGGTTCTGCAGCTATTCACTGATTCGGAAAAGGCTCTCCTGTTGCCCTGAATCGCCTCACCCTGCAAGGCGCAAACCGTCAACACACAACAATGAGACTGTTTTGAAGGAGAATTTCAGAAAACTCATGTAGCTGTGCGTGCTGTGCACTTTGCCCAGGGGGGTTCCTAAAATATCATTCATGGATAAACTGATTTGTTTCATGGCTGACTTTTTAATTAATTTTTCAGTCAGTTCTTAAATCTATACACATGGTTTATCTATTACATAATATTCTGTGACTAATCAGCTTTTTTACACCATAAACATATAATTATTATATTTAGGTAAAACTTTTTTTATTAAGGTTTTGCCAGCCCTAACATCAACTTTAGGTGGGAAAAAAACCAAATTATTGTTTAGTGGGTTTCACAAGCCAAGGAGTAAGCCATAATTTACATACACTACATATACAACTACAATAATGTAATCCCTCAATGAAGTCAAAATACAAAACTACAGTCCCATTCATTTTGTATTGGTATTAAAAACAAATGCATTCATTATATAACATTAGTAAACATAGAAAAGAGTCTTATTAAAATTTGGTCAAGAATGAATCTCTTATGTTATTGCATATCAAGACGTCAGGAAAAAGTGTGGAAATTGGATTATACTTGCCAAATTGATTGGTTGCGTCAAAAGAGTCCTAATGAATGAGGAAGTTGGGAAATCCTTCCTTTCATTACTCTGTCTCAAGTCACTCGCGTGTGTGTGTGTGTGTGTGTGTGTGCGTGTGCGTGCGTGTGTGTGCGTGTGCGTGCGTGTGCGCGCGTGTACACGCGCATGCGTGCGATATTCCCCAAACCCGGTCTGTTCTCTATCGTGTTTTATGTATCTTTGCTGCTAAACCAATCAGATACCTGATCTGTATTGCCAAATATTGTTTTTCCTCTGCCATAATGATTCTTTAGGCTGTTCATTATTTGCAATTCATAAAGCTGGAGTTGCTGGCAAGGGAAATGGACTTGCGTCTGCTTTGACCCCAGTGGCAGTGGCAAATGCTGACCGTACATAAATACTTCATCACATGCTATACCTGCAGACCTCTTCATTACCTAGCAAGCCAGCTGAGTGCTCTAACAGACGTGGGCTTCGATAACCAGAGGGGAGTTCCGATTGGTAGGCGTTGCACAAATTGCCTTGGTTGGCCCGAAGGACATCAGTAAGCAACGCAAGGAAGAGAGCTCGCTGTGTACCTTTTTGGTTAAGGCACCATATGGTCTATGAGTTACCACTTGCCCAGTCCCGACCTCCCTCTTCCCTTAAGCGTCTTATGGCCTCTCCACCTAAATGGCTCTTGAGCAGAGTTTGTGTATCCATAATGGTTGCAGATAGAGCGTGACGATAAGTTTCTCCCGGGATCAGAGCGCAAGCCTTCCTTGTTCCTGGGGGTGCCTTATTAGTCATTATGGGTCATTAAATCTTTGCCGACACTTATTCAGCAGAAATTCAGCAAAGATTTATCAAAGCAGTCTCAACTGGGTTGAAGTGCAGTGTAGAGTTTGCAATTACAACACAAATGCAGGCAACATATTATTCCCCTCTCATCTTGATCATCTCATATTGTTTCAGTATGCTCGGCTGAGACGGAGAAGGTTTGCAAGTTGTCCTCTGAAGAGAACGTGCAACCCTTTAAGGACAAGATGGAGGAATTTCTTAGGCAAGGTGAGGCTGTTTTCCAAATCAATTGAATCTGATGATTACTAAGACTTTAACCAATCTCATTAAAGAATACTCCATTTAGTATTTTTGTTCTTGCGAACAAATCCCATCAAAAGACCAAAATCAACAATTACTGATCCTACTAACAAGTATTGTCTGTGTAGCCAATGCCTGATATATCTTATTGCTCTGTGACATAGACCTTTATGGTTGTCCAAAAACAAAGAACATCAGTCAGCCGCACCGTAGGTGACACGTTCCTTCAATTCCCTAACCTGTAGTGTATTTTTATATATATATATATATATATGCAGTTTTTTTTTAATGAAAACTTCTAATTATG